>JARFJB010002198.1:1325000-1952500 GCA_036346205.1 Vesta saturnalis | reverse complement strand
TATATTCACGCCGAAACTGTCGTTGCACCTCAATAACTGATTCCGATCGGTGACACGCCTTAACGCAAAAGCTGCGTTGATTCACTGGCCACGTATCCATGGCTACTATAAATGGCATTACACGCGGAATATTATAACGGTTGAATATCCCCTCCACTTTATTCATATTCGGACAGTGGCGTGTCAAAAATCGACAATACCCATTGTGCCACCTCGTACAACTAGAGAAGAAAGTGAAAAAACAGAGTTTTACACATAATTTTTTTCTGAAACTACAATCAAAATTGAAAAATGATCGTAATGCAGTAATTAAGTACACTACGTAACTTGTCATGTCTGTAGTAAGTAATGTAGACTTGGCAACTATGTTACTCATTTTTTAGGTTAGTTCATTGTTTTTTACTTTCCTCTCTAAAAGGGAAAATCCCAACTTCCTCGCGTCTTTTAGAGGCGAAAGTAATTGTTTCGAAGGTAGTTTCCGAAAGATAATATTTTAAGAGAATAAATTACTGTGCTACCTGGTAAAGATAATGTTTAGATATTACTTTGTTGAAAATGCAATTTCATAAACTAGTGTACTTATAATTAAATTTTTCGTGCTGGCAATTTTATTAATTTAGATACCGATTTAACGTATAATTGATTTAATTTCCTACTAAACTAATCTTAAATTTAAAAATCCATTTAGAAAAATTAATTACTACACCTTATATAATTGTGTTTAATTAACCACCAGCACATTAAAGTTAATAGTATGGAGTAAAACAATCATTATTACAAACTGTATGATCAAAAAGCTATTTCTTTATTATTAAACTTATTACGTAAATTTTATAATTAATTTTTATAAAAAGAAAATCTTACCGTTGCTATTCCGTGTACTAAAATGGCTGCAAAAAGTGCAAGAGTAAAATATCCAATACATAACAGAACAGCTGCAGTTGGTAACGCTACGTCAGATTCTAATATCCACAATAGTTCAAATCCAAAAGCGATCAAAAATGCAATCTGAAATAAAATAGATGTTTAAGACATTTAACTAGACAACAAAATATTTTTTTTAATATATATGTTTAGGCTCCGTTTATTTTATGATTTGTTCCGGTTTAAAGTTGAGTAACAAATTATAAAGTTTTACTTATTAAGTGTTATTTAATTTAAATTAATTAACTAATTAATCACGTACTAGACAGATTTATCATTAATTTGTTAATGAAATTGTATGAATCTAGGATCTATATTAACTTTGAAGAAAATCCGTTCTCTATTAAAGCGAATTATTTTCAAAATGGCTGTTCCGGAACATACAACCGCACATTAGTATATTTACATCTGTGATACAATTTTGTTTGCTTATTTTTTGTAATTTTACACAATCCTTTGTCAAGAAGATTATGTGGAGAGTGGGGAGTACCGGCCCCCTAAGGTACACCCCCAATTTCTTAGATATTTTGGGATTAGAATAAGAGATGAGTTTGTTTAAAGGTTTAAGACGTTTGGAAACAAAATTTGTTTTTATTAGAAATTAAAGAAAAGTTTAAGAAATTATTTACAGTGTTACCCCAAAACTGCGGGGTAATTCCTGTCGGGGATCGCATTTACTCCATAAATTTTTCACTGTCAGAAATCCTTATTCACGGTTCACGCCAACAACATCAACGTCAATTTTGTTGCCTCTCACAACCTTCGTAGGTTACCTTAGTTTTTTTTTTTAAGGTTTGGTCTTTTTTTGCTGTAATATTGTCAGTATTTGTGTTAAGTAAAACGCCACCTTTTAACAAAAATGGTCGAAAACCTGCTTCTTTTACTTTCGTCTCCCCTACACCACGATTTGACTGCTAGACTTCTTCTGGTTTACATTCTTTTTCCTCCAAATATGTTTTTTTTGTGGACGTAAATATTAAATTCATTAAATTAATCTATGTTCGATCGTAAATGAATTGAATTGAAATTTCAGCGCTTAATTTTACAAACCCCAGTAGAACACAGAAGTGACCAGCACGTGCATATAATGTCTTACATTTACATATTTTACACTCAAAATAATTTCCTAAATAGTCAAATACTTTTATTCTATTTCAAATATGACCGTTAACGACAGTCTGGAATGGTTTAAAAATCATCAGTAGCGGAACAGGAATTCTGCACAAAAAAGTACGCAAAAATCCTCCTGCGTAAATACTTCTTTACACGACTAAAACATTATGTTACATATACAATATAGTACGAAATATTCTTGCAGATCACTCTTCTATTCTTTTGTATCTGTATATTTGTAGGAAAAAATTCGTTTGAGCTTTAGAATGGTAAGTTCTCATTGGTAACAAAATCTGGAATTCGATTAGATGTATGTGGTGGAATCGTCAGCATAAGAATACTCTTCTTTACAAAATCTAAATGCACCTAACAAGCCAATGACTTGCGTAGTTATCAAGACTCGGATCATCTTTGTAGCGTTTTACAGAATATTCAAAATATTTTAACAAGTCAACAAACAGATCTTTGGTTATCCATCCGTTGTTCGAGCAGAGATATATACCACCTAGAGGACTGTTACTTTTTACGTGATCGGCCATCTATTTCCTCCTATAAATGAACGTAGAAAAAACGTAAATTCAAACAGAAGTAATTGAACACATAATAGTAGTAGTTTTTCCTTTCACCTAACTAGTCAAATAGCTCACTCTTGTTTGGACTTTTTTAACGTTGCTTGGACGCTGTATCGGCTATATATATATATATATATATATATATATATATATATATATATATATATGATTATGATGGCCTTGAGGCAAACCGTCAGTCTCAACGGATTTGCTAAGGTATAAAAAAGACTTGTACACCTCAAGGAAATGTTGGAATCTCAAACCAAGCCGGCAGTCTCACCAAATCCTGTACTAGTAGTAATTAAGACTTCTACAATTTGAGATCGTCTGAATTTTACAGTGCTCGAACTTGCTATTTAAACTATTGAAGCTCTGACGTCATCTCTAACAAGTTACAGCTAATAGGGTTTTACGCCTCATTTAGAATGTAAAAACATGCATTCACTTTGACTGTCTCTTTGAATATTTTATTTTTGAAGGTCTCTTTTAAAAGTACAAAATATTTTTTTCTATCCAAAAAATTTATAGTTGGATTAGAAAGAAAAAACAATAAAGCCATTTTGATATTTTAAAAGACGCTTAGAATGTACTACTCATTATTTAAATTCAAATAGTTAATTACAATGGTTTTAATGAGTTTCATCGTATGATAAAATTGTTTGTAAAATGCAACGAATCCAATATATAAATAAAACTGTAGCTTAATCTGATATGTACTATTTGTGAAGATAATAACCCTATTTTTAAAAATAAGACAAGATCTGTAATTATTAGTTTGCTACATTCATGTATACAAATATGATTTAAAATTACTTTCGTTTTACTACAGTGGTGACAGTTAAATCGTTTTAAATTATGCTTGCTTTAGCAAGTTAATTACCACACATCAATTGTAAATATGTTTACCCACAGTTAATTAATTTTAAAACGATTTTTTAAAAACACACATGCTGAATTAAAAGAAAAAAACAATGGGGTTATTTTTTTTATTACAGGGCTCTTGATTAAAACAATTAAAGCACTAAAAAATATCTTTATTTATCAGAATAGAATGGTTGGGTAACAGGCGTTAAAACAATAACCTGATTATCTCATCATTTAGAATTAAACATGTACTAAAATAGTTTTTACAAAATCAAACATAGGTAAATTATGTAATCTAAAATATAGAAACATTAAGGTATAAGGTCTACACACATCCGAATGATAGTCTTGTAATATTGTTTTATTGTATACGAAGCATCGGGAATTCTTCTCTAGGAAACGTAAATGATATCCTAGCGGTGCTCGTCCAAAGGAATCAAAATACTCTCCATTACCATTCTCGTCAATGTAGATAGCGGTCCAATGCTGACCTGGTTTGTTTGTAGGATCCGTGTTTACGATAATTGCACACGCTTCAAATCTATCAGCTCGTACGCAGAAGTTGTACCGTATTCACTTTCTTGAATTTACCTGTATTCCATTTCGGATTCGGTAGTACGTTTTCTAATACATAAACAGAATCTTCAATACTGTGATACGTGTAACAGCAAAACACATTAGCTAGTTAGTTTCACCTCTATATTACTTTACCTAGCCTGATCTTATCATAAATAAATACATCTGTCAAAAAAGCTAATTAAACATAACTCCACGGCCTGAGTATAGCAAGCAACGCCTCCAATTATAGCTTTTAGTCAACACAATAGTTCCTACAACTACATACAATCGACTAGCACTGCTTTAGCACGAGAATCAAACGAAAAACACGCGTGCACGCACGCATGTACACACGCACGCACGCAAGCTCGCAAGAACGCTCGTACGTACGTACGCACGCACGTAAGCACGCACGCTCGCACGTACGTACGCACGCTCGCACGTACGCACGCTCGCACGTACGCACGCTCGCACGCACGTACGTACGCACGAACGCACGCACGCACGCACGCACGCGCGCACGCACACACACACACACACACACACACACACACACACACACACACACACACACACACACACACGAGAGCGCGAAAACACGCAAACGCGAAAAACACTAACACAAAAAAACACGCTAACACAAAAAACACACAAACGAGAAAACGCTACCACGAAAACACGCTAACACAAAATACGCAAACGCAGAGACATACAAATGCGAAAATACGTAAAAACGAAAATACGCCAACACAAAAAAACACGCAAAACGAAAACACGCTAAAGCGAAAAAACTTGTAAACTTGCAAACATGAATCAAGACGGTGGAGCACCGTTAGGAAAAAAACAGGGTTATTAACAAAATTGAAGGAAAGCTTAACGTTTGAAAATATATTATTGTTATTATTATTATAAACAACAATACATCATTATTATTTAATAACATGATTTATCGGTTTTCTTCTTCTTGAACCGTGATTCGTCGTCATCATCATCATGATTTTGAGATTTGGCCTTCCCCCCTACCTCATCGCTCATCTTTCTCTTCTGTGAACCATCACCATCATCTTGGATGTGAGATACATTCAGCTCAACCACGTCATCGCTTTCATCATTATATTGAACGGTTATGTTGTAATAGTTTATTAACAAGTTAGTAAAATCTCTAATGTCCGCTGATGTTGGCTCATAAACAGGAGAATACATTATAGTAATGCTCACTCGATGACAGTTACACTTTAAAGAGCGAAACACACGAAAAATGAGTACACAGCTAGCCTAGGGTCTTGTGCGCAAGCGTGCTCGTCAATGTTCGGGTAGAATCGCTTATCTTAGGGGGATGTCTGAAGTATTGACCTAACCACACTCTAACATAGCCCCTAGGGACATGTTTATAAATCTAAACGCCTCTTTTATGGTCGAGGTATTTTCTCCTAAGACGGCACGGCCGTCTTAGGAGAAAAATACCTCGGATCCTACAAACAAACCAGGTCAGCATTGGACCGCTATCTACATTGACGAGAATGGTAATGGAGAGTATTTTGATTCCTTTGGACGAGCACCGCGCTAGGATATCATTTACGTTTCCTAGAGAAGAATTCCCGATGCTTCATATACAATAAAACAATATGTGTAAACCTTATACCTTAATGTTTCTATATTTTAGATTACATAATGTACCTATGTTTGATTTTGTAAAAAACTATTTTAGTACATGTTTAATTCTAAATGATGAGATAATCAGGTTATTGTTTTAACGCCTGTTACCCAACCATTCTATTCTGATAAATAAAGATATTTTTTAGTGCTTTAATTGTTTTAATCAAGAGCCCTGTAATAAAAAAATAACCCCATTGTTTTTTTCTTTTAATTCAGCATGTGTGTTTTTAAAAAATCGTTTTAAAATTAATTAACTGTGGGTAAACATATTTACAATTGATGTGTGGTAATTAACTTGCTAAAGCAAGCATAATTTAAAACGAATTAACTGTCACCACTGTAGTAAAACGAAAGTAATTTTAAATCATATTTGTATACATGAATGTAGCAAACTAATAATTACAGATCTTGTCTTATTTTTAAAAATAGGGTTATTATCTTCACAAATAGTACATATCAGATTAAGCTACAGTTTTATTTATATATTGGATTCGTTGCATTTTACAAACAATTTTATCATACGATGAAACTCATTAAAACCATTGTAATTAACTATTTGAATTTAAATAATGACTAGTACATTCTAAGCGTCTTTTAAAATATCAAAATGGCCTTATTGTTTTTTCTTTCTAATCCAACTATAAATTTTTTGAATAGAAAAAAATATTTTGTACTTTTAAAAGAGACCTTCAAAAATAAAATATTCAAAGAGACAGTCAAAGTGAATGCATGTTTTTACATTCTAAATGAGGCGTAAAACCCTATTAGCTGTAACTTGTTAGAGATGACGTCAGAGCTTCAATAGTTTAAATAGCAAGTTCGAGCACTGTAAAATTCAGACGATCTCAAATTGTAGAAGTCTTAATTACTACTAGTACAGGATTTGGTGAGACTGCCGGCTTGGTTTGAGATTCCAACATTTCCTTGAGGTGTACAAGTCTTTTTTATACCTTAGCAAATCCGTTGAGACTGACGGTTTGCCTCAAGGCCATCATAATCATCACCTTCTCAGAGAAGACCAGATGCAATCTCTGTATTTATTAATACAAGTTACGATTTCGGGTAATTCCTTAACATTTTTTTACGTGTGTATGTATGTATGTTTAAGGTCTTATAGTATTATTTTAGATTAGGATATGATAAGTTAAGGTAGTGTTGTACAACATATACTGTGTCACATCCAAAAATAATTTTTAAACCCCATCTTAAAAACATCTTTATGAATGTTCTACAGGTCTTACAAATGCAATTGATTAGTAAAGCTTATAGTAAACATTTATAAGTCATAAACTACAAACACACCCTAATTAGCTAAGAAATATACCACTTTACCTCTATTACAGAAAAACGCTCGCTGCTCCTTACACCGGCAGATGACTCAACAACAAACCCCTGATTAACCCTGAAATATGCCAATAGGTAGTGTTACCTTTATTACAGAAAATACTCATTAGCCCATACCCCTGTTAGATGGCACCACAAACAAATCCCTGATTAACCCTGAAATATACCACTAGGTAGCGCCACCTTTATTACAGAAAATACTCATTAGTCCATACCTCTGTTAGATGGCGTCGCAAACAAGCTCTGTCTTACAAGTTAGCATTAGAGTCCCCGTACTATTTCCCATCAGAGGTTCAGACCTAACACAAGACCCTGTCTTACAAGTTAGCATTAGGGTTCATTATTCAATTTTCAAATTTTTAGCGAAGCACCAGGTCCTAGAGATAACATTTATCTTACAAGAACATCTTTATTATTAAAAAACAACTCCCAGCGCTGTACCATGTCCTAGAGATAGCATTTATCTTACAAGAACATCTTTATTATTAAACAACAACCCTCAGCGCTGCACCAAGTCCTAGAGGTACCATTTATTTTCAACCCCCAGCGAAACACCAGGTCCTAGAGATAGCATTTATCTTACAAGAACATCTTTATTATCAAAAACAACCCCAAGCGCTGCACCAGGTCCTAGATGTAACATTTATCTTACAAGAATTTCCATAAAACAACTCAAGCGCTGCACCAGGTCCTAGAGGTAGCTCTCGTCTGACAAGAAACCCACAATTTCAAATTTCCCTCATTAGTCCTAGCCCCAGGTCACTTTCTCAAGGTAAACCTGTTTCTCAAGCTAAACTTGTTTCTCAAGGTAAACAACAACTTTCTCAAGGTAAACCTGTTTCTCAAGGTAAACAACTTTATCAAGGTAAACAACTTTCTCAAGACAAACCTGTTTCTCAAGGTAAACAACTTTATCAAGGCCAAATAGTGGTCCCTCACGTGGGCGATTAAAAAGTGAAAGGGGCGGGGCTTGTGACGTAAAAAAAGTGGAGGGGGTGTTACCCCCGTACTACTAATAAAGCTTATCTGACCTTAAAATGAAGACTTCTTGACCTCTTTAATTATTTTTCGTTCCTATGAATGATTTCCTGGATGGCTGTATACAGTTCAAACTCTAAATCCTCGGTTGACCTTACTACTTGTGAGTCGATTATATTTAAAAGTAATGTGGCAAAGCCATAACGGCCTAAAATTATTAACGCATTGATTACAAAATACATTTTATTTTGTAATGGAATAGTTAGAAATAATTGTTACCTGAGTTGTTAGGCGGCCGATTATAACAAACTTGCAATATTAAATCCAATATTAAAATTGTTAAGAGTTTCAAAATCTGTTTAGTATTCTAATACAATATACTAACTTTCTCTAATTACTAAAAGAAACTCAAATTGATGCTGACTCGATAATAAATCCACCATTGCGGTTGTAAAGCTATACATATGTTACCGAGAACAACGTGTAAGTGACTGATAAAATTCTTACCTGCTTTACCCAATTTAAAATATAAATGTAAATATTATAGGTATTATACGTTTATGCCATCTATTATTATTTTATTCTAACTTATTTAAAATGTATATAAGAAATTGTGTGATTTCAAATTTAAACCGTAACAGCCGTCTACTCAATCCTCTTCTCCAGTCATCTCGGTCTTGAGTCATATCATCATCTAGATGTCTCCGTGCCATGGATTGCTTTATTCCATCCTTCCAGGATCGTCTGGGTCTGCCTCGCTTTTCCCTACCAGGTGGAACCCAGTGAAATATCCGTTTGGGCCATCGATCGTCAGACATCCTCATTAGATGTCCAAACCATCGTAGTCCTCGAAGTTCTATTCTATTTAGCATTGTGTCTGGCGTCTCCATTCGATTCCTTATTTCCTCATTAGTTACGTTGAAGTCTGCATACTCGTGCGCTACGCCTCAGGTAGTCCATCTCTCACGCATTTAGTCGACGATTCATATCTGCATTAATAGTCCAGATTTCGCTTCCGTAGCAAACAGTTGATTCCACCATAATTTGTCCTATACGTTTTTTTGTCGTTTTTGAAATGTTTCTGTCCCACCAAATGGAATTCAGGCATCCAATTATTTTTTTTCCTCCTGTATACGGTGTTCAATTTCCTTTTCTCCAATTCCATTCTTATCTATTGTAGCTCCCAAGTATTTGGTCCTGGAGCAGGAGATCTACCGTTTTTCATTCTTTTTAGTTGTTTCTCTACTTCCTCTATTGCTATGGTTAAATTATTGTGTGTTTGTTGTTCTTGTGTTATTTGTGTATTTCTGTACTTACGATATTCCGTCAATAGTTTGGCATAATAATTTTCCCATTCTTCAGTTTTTATGGGATTATGGCTTTTATTCGTCTCATTTGACTTCATTTGCTTAATCGTCCTCCATATCTCAGTTGACTGTGCTCCACCAATTAAACTCTCAATTTGACTGCATTTCTGTTCCCATAATTGGTTTTTTGCCATTCGTTGTAGCTCCTGTTTTTCTCAGCAATTAATTCTTCTATCTCCTCTGTGAACCAAGGAGGTTTCTTACAGCAGTTTTAATACACTTATGTTCAGTTTCTACATCCTCACTAACTTGGAGTTTCTCTAGTTCAATTTTTAGGTGGTTTTGGTACAGGTATCTGATACCAGGTTGTTGTAGTAGATATAGTTTATATTTCTGTGTATTGTCAACTTTCCCAATTTTTTGCGTTCACTTTGATGATGGTTTTTACTATTTGCTTTGAAAGGATATATAACTTTAGCTTCTAGCATGTACTGATCAGAGCCACAGTTTCGTCCTCGTTTCACTCTGCAGTCTTGCCATTTTATTTGAGTTTTGTGTGTGGTGATGAAATAGTCAAAAATGGATTTGTGTTCAAAAAATCCGTTCATAATTCTCAAGGCTTGTTGTTTACAGAAATCGATTAACATTTCTCCGGAGTTATTGATGGTTTGTTCTCCAAATTGTCCTACTACTTCATCCTGTTTGCTTGAGCCTGTTCTGGCATTCATATCTCCGGTTAGAATAGTCTCATGTTTTCTGGGGTACTGTCAATTATCTCTGTTAATTGTTCGTAGAAGTTGGTTTTTGTTTGTTACGTGAAATCATCCTTAGGTGCATAAATAGCGATTATTGCAGTCGTATGTCCGTATAAAGATATAGTGAGTTTTATAATCTTTTCTGACAAATATTCATATAATCAGGGTATTAACATATGACTAAACAAATGTACACCCAATTTTTTAATGTCAAATTTACAATGATGCTTCAAAATTAGATTTTAATTCATTAGTAACAATAAAAAGAATACATATGTAAAGGGTGGTCCACATTGGATACTTTATTATGGAAACACCCTTTTTTAAAAGATAGAAAAAAATGGACGTAGGTGTCTGGAGCTCAAATTTAATGAGAAAATCACTGGCGGAAATAGAATTCAACTATCTCTAATCGTTTGACCGCTAGGGGACCTTTCTCGAATTTAGTCAATTTCTTTAATGCCCCATAACTTTCTTATTATTAAAGATCATTCATTTTGGCAAAATCTTTCTTAGAGCACTTTTTTACGTAGAATCCATCGCGATAGACAGTTTTTATACAGGATGTTTCGTCTTTTTATACGATCCTAAACCACATTGTTTCATATGAACCACCCTGTATATTCTGGGATTTTTGAAAAGAGCGTAAAATTGTTAAATATTATTTACATTTTATAGGCACATTAAAATATTTTGCTTGCAGACATCTAGGTTTCCATGGCTAACAAAAGACGACAATTTCTTAGTTATCTGGAAATTTTTATTAGCTCCAAATATTTTTAATTTGAAATAACAGACAATAAACAACGAACGTGATAGAAAACTTATGTGAATCAAACAAACAAGTATTATAAATAACAAAAGTAACTAATTAATACTGATCTAAATGTACTAATTTTTCTTCTATCTCTTAGAATAAAGGGCGTTTCCATGATAAGGAGTCCAATTTGGACCACCCGGTATAAATACTGTCAACGTGTTGTCTGTTTTGTAAACAAATATCTATCCTATGTGTTACACAGTAAGTGCAGTCCGATAAATGTCTTCCAGGTTCAAGTACTACATTTTTTCAGATTTCTAAAGTTTATACCAACTTCATAAACAAGCCATTTCTCACAACTCCAAAAATAAAAATCAACCTGAGTTAAATGGAGACTTCTGGCAGGCTATTTTCAAGGACCGTTAAACAAGTTGTTGCGCCCCATCTTTTGCTACCATTCGTGGGAAATTCATCCATAAGTCTAAATAATAATTCAAAAAATCTTTATGTCGCCTTTATGTCTTAGAACATGATAAATAAGGTATGCGAACTGATAGTCTTTCAACAAAAACTAGTGATTGCGTGCCATTTTGAAAACCTAATAACATGCTCACAACAAAACACATCCAACGTACGCTTGCTTAAATGTGTTTTAACATAAAATTTAACATAAAATTTGATGAATTAAAATAATTTCCCCTTAAACTACCTTCGAAAGTACTAATGTCGGTATATGAACAAACCTGAACATATACCGGGTGTCTTAGCGGGACCGTTCATTAGAAGTTTATGGGGTTGTGGCGAAAATAAAGACTTGAAAATTTAGAATAGGTATAATTCTCTTTAAATAAAATATTTTCAGACTTCTAGCACTTTCGGTTATACCGGAAGTCGCCATATACTTTGTTATTTTCAATGGAGTACCCTATATATTTTTGCATTTTTGGATGGGAACCATAATTTTGAATTTTTTTATTGAAATTCTACCATGCCGGTATATTACGTTTTGAGATAAAAATTATTTTCCGAAATCTTGACAGCTGGTTGACGTTCACAAAATGGACTGTAATTCCTATTTGGATTGAGATAAAAAGTTAAAATCCAATTAATTTTGTAGTTCCAAGATGCTTTTATCGTATGCATTTTTTAAAATAAAAGTCTTTGTCTGAGATTAATGCCTAAATATATACTTTTCAGCCAGAGCTAAAAATGTAAAAAGATCAATTTGTTTATATGGAATACCCTCTGTTTTGTTACGTAATCGAATTGGCGGTAAGGTTTGCTACAAAGTGATATGACATGTTGTTATACCTAAATCAAGGTGTTCTAGAGTTATATTCAAAAAACGGAAAATTTTAATTCCCCCCCATTATTTCGAGAGTGTTATGATTGGTTGCTATGGATACGAGAAATAATTTTCATATGTCAAGTTTTAATGTTTGTGACGTTGTACTTACCTTTTAAATGTCTTAATATTATTATTAAAATAATATTTATACAAATGAAGAAATTCTAAATTTATTTTTTATACACGGAATATGCTATAAGATTTTTAGTAGACCTTGCACAATATTTAACGAAAACTATCCACATTTACTTCAAATGACAACGAATGGATGTAAAAAACTAGAAACAAATTATAATAAATGTTCAAAATGGTGGCCGTTCGCATTCTTGAATGCTACTCGCAATTCTTCCCTCGTAGTCACCGGTGTCTGGTAGACCTGATGCTGGATATGTCCCAATGGTGGAAGTCCAAAGGTGTCAAATCTGGAGACCTTGTAGGCCAGTTCCATGGTTCTAACCGCATTATGCACCTGTCTTCGAACATTAAGGTGAGTTATTGGGTGCAATGAGTTGGTACTCCATCCAATTGATACCCACAACCTCTTCTCAAGTTCAAAGGTAGGTTGTAAAGAAAATCTACTACTTACCAAAGTCCGTAATAAATTTAGGTAACGTGCCGCTGTTAACACACCGTCATAAATGACGTAAGAGAACCTGTCACCCATAAGACAAAAGACATTGAAACTAAACCTGACCTGATAGTTTGTTTCACGCATCTCATGCGGATTGGCTGAAGCCCAGGCATGGTTGTTATACCTGTTAAAAATACCTTCACGCGAAAACTTATATTCGTACGTCTAGACAATTTTTCTCAAAAAATGCTCTTCCTCTTGACTTCGAAGATATAGCATCTCACACAAGTTAACCCTGTCGTTGTGGTCTTGATCATTAATTGCAGTTTTTGGTCGATTTAACGATTTAACACTTGACCAATTCGTCCAAAGCGCACAAAATTTGCTTCTATTCTTCTAAATTTACCTTTTGTCACCAGAGGTAAATGTGGATAGTTTTCATTAAATATTGTGCAAGTTCTACTAAGAATATTGTCGCAATTTCCACGTATAAAAAATAAATTAAGAATTTCTTGATTTGTATAAATATTATTTTCGTTATTGTTATCCATTTTCACTCTTTTTTGCAGTAATATTAAGGCACTTAAGGGACAAGTACTAAATCACAAACATTAAAAACTTGAGATTTGAAAAATTATTTTTCTTATCCATAGCAACCATTCTCGAAATAACAGCTAAGGAATTAAAATTGTCCGTTTTTTGAAAATAACTCTAGAACAGTTTGATTTAGGTATAGTAACATGTCATACTACTTTGTAGCAAATCTTTTTGCCAATTCGATTACGTAACAAAACAGAGGGTATTCCAGTTAAAAAATTGATTTTTTTACATTTTTAACTCTGACTGAAAAGTGTAAATTTAGTCATTAGTCTCAGGAAAAGATTTTTATTTTAAAAAATTCATACATTTAAACTACAAACTTAATTGGATTTTAACTTTTTATTTCAATCCAAGTAGGAGCTACAGTCCATTTTGTAAACGTCAACCAGCCGTCAAGATTTCGGAAAATAATTTTTATCTTAAAAACTGTAATAGATGGGTATAGTATAGTTTAAAAAAAAAATTCAAAATTATGGTTTCCATCCAAAAATGCAAAAATATATAGGGTGTTCCATTGAAAATAACAAAGTAGACTGCGACTTCCGGTATAATCGGAAGTGCTAGAAGTCTGAAAATATTTTAGTTGAAGAGAATGCAATCAATAATACATGATTCTAAATTTTCAAGTTTTTATTTTGGCCACAACCCCATAAACTTCTAATGCACGGCCTCGCTGAGACAGCCTGTATTGATTTTAATTTCTGTTTTTTTTTGTTCTTTTTTCAGTGTCAATTTTAGGTATAAGAGATTATTGGTCTAAAGGCTCTAATGAACCAATTGTCTGTGCAACTCTTTTATATTTCGGCCGTTTTTATATAGATAAACAGTTCTTCTGTACGTAATATAATTCAAACTTTTGATTTATATTTACTTTTGATGTTGCTTAATATTTTTTAATGAATTGTCTTTAATTAAATGTTATTGATTGTAGAAAGAAGTGATACAAAGAAATTGTTGACAGGAGATAATTTACTACATACTAAAGCGTTTATAATATGTGTACATATCACCTATAACACTTGACTAAATTACCTTTTGCCTTTGTCAGTACGCTTAAGCTGTATAAGTAAAACACACACATTGAAGTTTTACTGTTGTCGATAACATTTATTATTATGTACCGTTTTAATTAATAAATTTACCAGTAATTAGCGATCAACCTTAAATATTCTACAGTTCTTCAATACCTCCAGCGTAATTTACGTAATACCAGATTTAAAAAAAAATACATCATGCGTGCACAGAACGCTTAACACCTGGGTTAAGTTGTGAATTACAATCATTATGCATCGTAAAATTTTGATGATATATCGTAAAATGTTAAATATAATATAGTTTTAGTATTATTAACGATACAGTATTTTGCAAAACGGCATGTAGTTAAAGTTTTTCTTTTATGATTTTTGCTTGAAATACAAATTTATAAAATATGAACAATAATTTGTAACTGTTAATACTTTATATCTGTCGTAAATAGTCAAGAATAAAAAAACGAGGTGTTCGCAAATGATAATCACTTAACTAAGTATGTTTCGTGTAATTTTAATGGAAGTTGTGTGTTTCTTCCTTACATTAATAGTAAAGTAATATATATATATATATATATATATATATATATATATATATATATATATATATATATATATATATATATATACAGGGTTATTCACGTTCATATAAAATTTTTAATTCTTGTTAAAAATGTAACAATAAGACTTAGTAATTATCAATAATTAGTGACTAGAATGTTAATAAAATTTATCCTGTAAAATCATCTATTAAGTACAATAAGCTAGTTTTCACAAAATACCTTAGATGTAAGTAATGACGTAAGTACTCAACTTATTTTAACATTTTTTTATTGTAGAAGCCTTGATAAAGGAGCAAAATAAACGCTCCGAAATATTGGCAGATATCAAAGAGTTTATTAAGACCTTAGTTATCCGCAGGCTCTGACAATACTACACAATTAGTTAATAATTTATATATATATATATATATATATATATATATATATATATATATATATATGCAGGGTTATTCACGTTATACGACACGGAAGATTGTGGCTATATATCTTAGTTTTAAGAAAGTTTTATTTTTTGAGTGAATACATATCTATCAGAGGTACATTTTAAAATTATAGTCACATATACAGGTTGTCCCAAAAACCCGATACATCTCAAAGTTGTTTTTTTAAAATGGGACACCCTGTATATTCTTACTTTTTCGATTTATACGGTCAAAATAAAAGTGAGTTTCATTAAGGTTTACCTCTACTAAACCTAAAGGCTTTTAAGATATATTGTATTTTGTGAAAATGTAGTAATAATTTCGACACGTTTGTAGTTAAATTTTTCATGAGCGCTTCTGTACTAAATTTGAATACTGTTCAACTAATTGAATAAGTTTCATGTTGCATTTGTGAAAAATTGATTCTCTTATACAAGGTGTTCAAAAATGTTGACCTTACATTGTCAATATTTAAATTGCAATAACTTGGTTATTTCTAATGGAACCCCCTGTATTTTATATCAACGTCAGTTGTAGAATTTTATTCTCTATCAAACGATATTAAACTTCCCTATAGCTAAATATTACAGTTCTCATGAAAAACTCACATTTAGTGTAAGTACACCGATTTTAACTATTTATTTCTATCAAGTCAACCATGAAATTTTTACAGGTAAAATTTTATTGCTATCAGTTGTTGATTTAAAAATAATAAAACTTTTGATTATGATTTTTTAAAAATTATTAGAAAAATAAAGATAAATGAAAATGCAAAAAATAACAGTTTACTATTTATAATAAATGTTCAAAGTGACGACAGTCTGATTCCAAACACATTTGTATTCGCTTTTCGAAACTTTTACCAATATTGAATAACATTTCTGGTTGGATACTTTTGAAAGCTTCTCTGATACGGTCCTTCATGTTATCTGGTGTAGTTGGTGTATTATAAACAATCTCTTTCACATATCCCCATAGAAAGAAATCCAGTGAAGTAAGTTCTGGTGATCGTGGAGGCCAACACTGGGGGCCATTTCTTCCTATCCAACGATTTTGGAAATGAGTATTTAGAAAATCTCGTACATCACGATGATAATGTGCGGGAGCTCCATCCATTTGCAACCACATGTTTGGCCTCTTGTTTAAGGGGATATCTTCTAATAAAATTGGAAGTTCATTTGATAAAAATTCTAAAAATTATCATCCATTTAAAGGCTCATTAAAAAAATATGGACCAATTAAATATTCGCCCATTATTCCGCCCCAAACATTAACTGACCACCTGTGTTGATTATCAACTGTTCTAAATTGACGCGGATTGCAGTCTGAATAATAATGGAAGTTATGCCTGTTGACGTATTGTGAAATGTGCATTCATCGCTGAACAGAACTAGATTGGAAAAGTTTTCATTTTCTGCAATTTTATCCAGTACCCACATACAAAATGTAACTCGATTATCAAAATCATTTACCGAAAGTTCTTGGTGACGTTGGATTTTATAATTATGGTATTTATGTTTATTAAGAATTCTAGAAACGCTAGCTTGATTAACGTTAATATTCTGGGCTATTTGGTTTTGCCCTATATGGGGATTTTCTATTACGGAGGCAATAACAACAAATTCAGTGTCTTCGTCCTGTGTCACAGGTTTCGTTCTGGTCGGCTTTTTATGCTCAACACTTCCACATTGCCTGAATTGAGCCAAAAGTCTTTCAAAAACATATTTGTTCGGGTGATTCCTATTAGGAAATCTCTGAGCGTAAACTCGTGACGTCAATAAACAGTTTTGTAGACATTCCCCAAGAATAAAAATCATGTCGATTCTTTCTTCTTTACCGTAAACTTTCATTTTGGATAATGAATTATAATAGAACTCCCAAACTAACTCGACAAAATGAATCACAACATAAGAACGGAAATAAATAAACTGACAGCAATAACATTTAACCTGTAAAAATTTCATGGTTGACTTGATAGATGTTAAAATAGTTAAAATCGGTGTACTTGCACTAAATGTGAGTTTTTCATGATAACTGTAATATTTAGCTATAGGGAAGTGTAATGTAGTTTGATAGAGAATAAAATTCTACAACTGACGTTGATATGAAATACAGGGGGTTCCATTTGAAATAACCAAGTTATTGCAATTTGAATATGACAATGTAAGGTCAACATTTTGAACACCTTGTATAAGATAATCAATTTTTCACAAATGCAACATGCAACTTATTCAATTAGTTGAACAGTACCCAAATTTAGTACAGAAGCGCTCATGAAAAATTTAACTACAAACGTGTCGAAATTATTACTAAATTTTCACAAAATACAAAATATCTTAAAAGCCTTTAGGTTTAGTAGAGGTAAACCTTAATGAAACTCACTTTTATTTTGACCGTATAAATCGAAAATGTAAGAATATACAGGGTGTCCCATTTAAAAAAACAACTTTGACATGTATCGGGTTTTTGGGACAACCTGTATATTGTGACTATAATTTTAAAATGTACCTCTGATAGATATGTATTCACTCAAAAAATAAAACTTTCTTAAAACTAAGATATATAGCCACAATCTTCCGTGTCGTATAATGTGAATAACCCTGTGTATATATATATATATATATATATATATATATATATATATATATATATATATATATACTTTGTCCATGGATTAAGTTCATTATATTTTTTCAGCTTCAGCCCTGCTGCCTTGAAAATGAATTTTCATCATATTTTTAATTTTTTTAATTCAAAGCCGCCTGTGGTGGAGCAAAAACTATTTCCTTTGCAGGTAAAGTACCTTTTTTGTGTATCATAGAGCAAAATTTTATTAAGAAAAGCGCTTCAGAATCGAAAAATAATAATAATCGGCACAATTTCATAAAACCGTTATTTTTATTTACCATCATCGATTAGATCTAGGAATCTATTCATACAACATTTCAAACAATACATTGTCATTTTATAGTAAATTTTCAATATTACATATTTCAAAGTGTCATTCTGTTACAATGATACCTCTTCAAGAAAGAATTTATCTTGTAAAGTGCTGTGGTATTGCGGATGTCTCGTACAGGTATGCAATTCAACAATTCAATGAAAAATATACAGATATACACATTACGGTTAATGGAATAAAAAACGAAATTCGATGAGATGGGATCTGTTTAAGTTAAAAAGAAAACGAAAGAGGCATACCGCGAAGACGACGATGCAGCTACTGTTTTAGTTATGCATTCATTATTCGAAAATCCGAGGTTGAGTTTACGCAGAAGAGCGGCGGAGACTGGTTGTAGCAAAAGCCACTTAAAGAATATATTCAAAGAAAACAAAATTATTCCCTTTAAACCAAAATTTATTCACACCTTAAAAGGTGTGAAAATTGGTGAAAAAATTATGGATGACCGTTTTTTTCACTATATTTTATTTTCCGATGAAGCAATGTTTGCGAGAAATGGACTTGTTTCATCCCAAAACTGTCGATATTGGGCTAGTGAAAATCCTCATTTCAGGATTCAATGTAAAAGCCAATTTTTTAAAAAGGTAAATGTTTGGTGTGCTTTTTTATCAGACAGAATAATTGGACCGTACTTTCTGGATGAGTCATTAAATCAGGAAGTATATTTGGATTTGATAGACAACTTTTTATTACCAGAATTAGAGAAGTTTCTCTTGGCGCATAAGCGTAAAATGTATTTTCAGCATGATGGCTGTTCGTCACATTCAACTTTGCTAATAAGAGGATGGCTGGATGAATCTTTTCCAGTACGATGGATAAGACGATATATGCCGATATTCTTTCTGCCCCGTTTTCTCGACTAACAATTTTGATTTTTTTTTCTATGGGGCTATCTAAAACAGAAAGTGTACCAAACAGATATGAACCACAATATTGAATATCTTAAATAAGCAATAATTAATATGATAAATGAAATCACCCCGGGCATGCTAAGAAATGTATACAAAGAATTTCGAATTGGAGTGGAGACATGTTTTGAAGTTGCTAGAGGCTACATCGAATAGTTGTTCTTTTTACTATTTAATGTACGTTTTCTTTTTTTTTTATTATTTTTGTTATTGATTACAAATAGATGTTACTGTTACTTGACTTTACCTGAAAGAAAATAGTTTTTGCTCCACCACTAAAGCGACTTTGAATTAAAAAAAAAAAAAATATGATGAAAATTAATTTCCAATGAAGCACGACTGAATTTCAAAAAATCGTTTTTCAATTCCAAAATTTGTAATCATTTACACCTATAATGAACTCAATCCGTGAACACACTATATACAGTGACCGTCATAAAGTTGGATACGAATGGAAACAATTTTTATTTTTCATTTCTCAGAAAATTTTATTCTCGATCGCAAACCTAAAATGTACTTGCAAAAATTTTAATATCTCGTTTCCTAAACGACGGAGATTCGAAAATGTGAATGCGGCTCAAGAGTAAAGTACCCTTACTTTTCAAAATACACAAAAATGTAATTTTAAAAAGTTGTTTAGAATTGAAAAAATATCTCAAATATGGAATTTCAGCGAGTTTCTTTAAAAAATGCCTACGACGTTTTCCTTTGTTTTTCCTACCATCCCTGTATTTTTCGGGAAACAAAATACTTCGGAGGAAAGAGTAGAACACCGGCACCTTGGCCGCCATCTTGGATTTTGACGTCACAAGACCACATTTTCCACCCTTATTTTTACTCGCTTACGTGTAGGACGTGTTTTTTCACCCCTATTTTTTTACACATCCACGTGTGAGACCGTATTTTCAACCCCTACTAGAATTTTCATCCTTAATTATTTTTTACATACACCCACGTGTGAGACCGTATTTTCAACCCTTTCTTTTCGAAGGCCCTTTTCAACCCTAATTATTTTTACTCGCGTACGTATAGGGCGTGTATTTTCACCCCTATTTTATGATAGCTCACGTGTAGGACGTGTTTTTTCACCCTATTTTATGACAACTCACGTATAGGACGCGTATTTTCTACCCTATGGGTCAACCCTAATTAGAGCCTTTCTGTACTTGCGCACGTGAGGGGCTGGACGAGGGGTTGGACCGAGCCTTGGAGCTGTATTTAGGGTTAAGGGTTGGTCTTGGCTTTGGTTAGGGATACTTTTGATGATATTAAGGTCCTATTGTTTAAATGCTGCTCTCTGGCTTCTGATTGGTCCTTAGACACACTAAGTCTTTGCAATCTGATTGGTTATGACGGGAAATTTGGGAATAAGGGCCCTAACCCGACCTTGTAAGACACGTGTAGGGATTAGCGCTCTCTCTCAGACACGAAAGCACAGAGTTGTAGAATAAATCAAGACAGGGAATTGGGTCTATAAATAAAAATAATTCTACTATTTTATCTGTTTTATTCTTTATATCCAAAGGGGAGAGTATCAAAGTTCTCAATTCTTCGTCGCTTAGAATAACTTATCCTATACTGTTTAGTTTCAGGTCTACTTAACACATTGATGCATTTGTCTCTAACTATTTTTCTATCATTATATACAAACAAAGTCTTTACTATTACTAAGTACCATGTCTTTCATCGCTTCAAAGTTTATAACACGTGAGTTTTTATAGTTTAAGGTAATGCCCTTCACTTTACACACTGATTTAATTATTTGATCACTGGTAGCAAACACATTATAACTATAGTTTTTAGGTCCAGCACTAACAAATTCAGCTATATAGCTTCCTCCACCGTACGCCTCCAGTTCGTCGGTCATTTGGCCAAGGAAATCCCCACACGTTGGATCCCAGTCGTCGGGTTTTGCAACAAATATCACACTGTCTGTGTCGTAATACAGAACACGTCGGTCTAGCTTCTCCAGATAAGTATATTGCTCTAAACGTGCATGAGCTGTCGTGTATGCGGCTATGGATACATTAATTCTTTTTTGTGATTCACCCTCTCCCTCCGGTCTATGCCAATTTACCATTACAACATTATCATTTATAGGTATTATAGATTGTACCTGAACCGACGGATCGGTAAACAATTTGAAAAAGTCCTTTGGTTCAGATATAATACTGCACTGGGTTAAATTCTCGCGTTGACCAAACTTACCCCAAAAAGAATTCAGCATAAGTTTAGCCAAGTACCTTAAACCGGGGTTTTTCTTAATATTACTCGCCTCTAGTCGAATCCCCTCTTTCTCATAATACTCTGTCACGTACTGTACTTTCTCGGGTTCTGACGTACAATGGCTAGGCCACCATGAACATTCCTGCTTAAGTTTCAGGAAATTATCGATGTACCCGCTAAATAACCCGCCCTGTTTCGTCGCTTTATTATAAGTGGTTACCTCATACTCCCAAACTTCAAAAACATTTAAAACTTTATAGTTTTTAGAGATAGCTTTACGCAGTTCGTCAGCTACAAATGTTCCAACGAAACTGCGTTCGGTCTCATTATGTCTACATTCCCCCTGATTTAACTCCACACCGCAAGTCCTACACAACACAAACATTAGCTTACCGTGCATTTTAAACGGTAAAACAGGGTGATAGAGATTAGAGGGTGGTAGTACTTGACATTTAACTAAACCCTCCACCATATCAAAGGAAATGTTCTTACAATCTAACCCTACATGAATTTTTGGATGACCTATAGAATATTTACATTATTTATTTACATATGGATATAATGAACACACGTCATAATACATAATTTTCTCGTTCACGCCGTCACATTCGTAATAAAGCTTACTAGCATCAGTGCGACCCCCGTAAAACGCAGTCTGCAGTCTGCAAATTTTAACCTTGTTAAAATTTGCAGACTTTTGTAAATCTAAAAAACAAGGTATTGTTGCTGTACCATCAACAATTAAAGATAATAATTGTTTAGCTCACGCTCTAGTCACAGCTATTGCATTTAAAAGTAACGATTCGATGCGCCATAGTATGGAAATGGGTTGTCCTTTACTTCAAGAGCGATCTGTACAACTTTGCCAAAATAGTGGGGTAGATCTTAGTCAGGGTGGTAGTTACGAACATATTCAGGCATTTCAAAATCATTTAGATTCATATACCATTGTAGTTTATAATTCGCGTATACGTGATTCGGTTTATTTTGAGGGCCCTAGGGAACCGGGTAGAGTAGTTTTAAATTTAATATTAGAAGACGAGCACTATATCGTAATTACAAGTCTCACTTCCGCATTTACTTGTAGTTATTACTGCGAGCAATGTAAGAAACGTTATAATGTCAAAAAAGATCACATGAAATGTATGTACCAGTGCCCAGCGTGTCATCAGAAACCACCTATTTCTATTGAAAATCCTAAAATTACCTGTAATGATTGCAGGAGATTTTTTACGGACAGGATTGTCTTAAAAACCACAAGGACGCTAAAATATGCGAAAAATTGCGTAGATGTTTAAAATCTCTTAAAACCCATGAAGTAAAGGGTAAACATAGATGCGGTTACAGTCGTTGCCCTACGTGCCAGAGCGAAAAACCTATCGGTCATCTCTGCTACATGGCCATTAACAAGGCTCGACGTGACAGTAGTAATGGTAAACCATCCATGTTTATCTTTTATGATCTGGAGTGTATGCAAGAGAAGGTGTGTGAGGGAACGAATGATAGATTTCTGCATGAGCCTAATCTATGCGTGGCTGCGAATGTTTGTTCTACTTGTATTCAGCACATCGACGATTTGGATGAGCTCAGTATGTGGTAAAAGAGTGCACATTTTCAGGAAAAACCCTTTTCAATCGTTTCTGTCATATGTTGTCGAAAGAGCACGAAAGTTTAAAGTTACATGCATCGCACATAATATGAAGGGGTAGGACGAATGTTTTGTGCTCAGATGCATGCTAACTAATAATAATCAGTGGAAACCTAAAGTCAACTGCAACGGTTTAAAATTAATTTCAATTCAATGTGGTGATATTAGATTCATTGACTCCCTTAATTTCATTCTGTCATCACTCTCGGCATTTCCAAAAACTTTCTACTTCCCCGAGTCCAAAGGTTATTTCCCATATCTCTTCAACACATCCGAGAACCAGAATTACGAGTGTCCTCTGCCAGCACTTGAATATTATTGTGCAGATCAGATGTCAGGGAAAGAGCGTCAAAAACTTTTAGATTGGCACACGGCCCAGAGTAATTATGTTTTTAAGATGAGTGAGAAGATTGAGAGATATTGTCTGATGGATGTTAAGATCCTCGTTAAAGGTTGCATTAGCTTCTGGTCCACCTTCACGACTCAAAATAAAGTGGATCCGTTCGAGGAGGCTACTACAATTGCTAGTGCCTGTAATAAAGTATTTCGTAGACGTTTCCTTAAAGAAAACACTATAGGACTTATACCGAAAGGCGGTTATAGACGGTCCGACAACCAATCAAAAGTCGCGATACAATGGTTACGTTGGGTGGAGCATTCACAACAAGTAAGCATACAGCACGCAGGGAAATCCCGCGAATTTAGAACACCTGAAGGTGTTAAGGTCGACGGGTATTGTGCTGAATCAAATACCGTTTTTGAATTTCTTGGTTGTTACTGGCACGGTTGCGAGAAATGTTTCCCCAATCAGGCCAACAGGGATCCTAAACTTGGTGTAGGTGCCCCTATGCTTGCCCGGAACGAGAACAGGGCGGCGCGGTCTCTGTTTCTACGTGAGCGCGGGTATAATTTAGTTGAGACGCGTGAATGTGATTTTAAAAAACAAATACTTGCTAATGATGAGTTACGGGTATTCGTACAGAATTTAGGTAATCAAGATGATGAACCCTTAAACCCTCGAGATGCGTTTTACGGGGGTCGCACTGATGCTAGTAAGCTTTATCACGAATGTGACGGCGTGAACGAGAAAATTATGTATTATGACGTGTGTTCATTATATCCATATGTAAATAAATACTGTAAATATCCTATAGGTCATCCAAAAATTCATATAGGGTTAGATTGTAAGAACATTTCCTTAGATACGGTGGAGGGTTTAGTTAAATGTCAAGTACTACCACCCTCTAATCTCTATCACCCTGTTTTACCGTTAAAAATGCACGGTAAGCTAATGTTTGTGTTGTGTAGGACTTGCGGTGTGGAGTTAAATCAGGGGGAATGTAGACATAATGAGACCGAACGCAGTTTCGTTGGAACATTTGTAGCTGACGAACTGCGTAAAGCTATCTCTAAAAACTATAAAGTTTTAAATGTTTTTGAAGTTTGGGAGTATGAGGTAACCACTTATAATAAAGCGACGAAACAGGGCGGGTTATTTAGCGGGTACATCGATAATTTCCTGAAACTTAAGCAGGAATGTTCAGGGTGGCCTAGCCATTGTACGTCAGAACCCGAGAAAGTACAGTACGTGACAGAGTATTATGAGAAAGAGGGGATTCGACTAGAGGCGAGTAATATTAAGAAAAACCCCGGTTTAAGGTACTTGGCTAAACTTATGCTGAATTCTTTTTGGGGTAAGTTTGGTCAACGCGAGAATTTAACCCAGTGCAGTATTATATCTGAACCAAAGGACTTTTTCAAATTGTTTACCGATCCGTCGGTTCAGGTACAATCTATAATACCTATAAATGATAATGTTGTAATGGTAAATTGGCATAGACCGGAGGGAGAGGGTGAATCACAAAAAACAATTAATGTATCCATAGCCGCATACACGACAGCTCATGCACGTTTAGAGCAATATAGTTATCTTGAAAAAGCTAGACCGACGTGTTCTGTATTACGACACAGACAGTGTGATATTTGTTGCAAAACCCGACGACTGGAATCCAACATGTGGAGATTTCCTTGGCCAAGTGCCCGACGAACTGGAGGCGTACGGTGGAGGAAGCTATATAGCTGAATTTGTTAATGCTGGACCTAAAAACTACAGTTATAATGTGTTTGCTACCAGTGATCAAATAATTAAATCAGTGTGTAAAGTGAAGGGCATTACCTTAAACTATAAAAACTCACGTGTTATAAACTTTGAAGCGATGGAAGACATGGTACTTAGTAATAGTAAAGACTCTTTGTTTGTATATAATGATAGAAAAATAGTTAGAGACAAATGCATCAATGTGTTAAGTAGACCTGAAACTAAACAGTATAGGATAAGTTATTCTAAGCGACGAAGAATTGAGAACTTTGATACTCTCCCTTTTGGATATAAAGAATAAAACAGATAAAATAGTAGAACTATTTTTATTTATAGACCCAATTCCCTGTCTTGATTTATTCTACAACTCTGTGCTTTCGTGTCTGAGAGAGAGCGCTAATCCCTACACGTGTCTTACAAGGTCGGGTTAGGGCCCTTATTCCCAAATTTCCCGTCATAACCAATCAGATTGCAAAGACTTAGTGTGTCTAAGGACCAATCAGAAGCCAGAGAGCAGCATTTAAACAATAGGACCTTAATACCATCAAAAGTATCCCTAACCAAAGCCAAGACCAACCCTTAACCCTAAATACAGCTCCAAGGCTCGGTCCAACCCCTCGTCCAGCCCCTCACGTGCGCAAGTACAGAAAGGCTCTAATTAGGGTTGACCCATAGGGTAGAAAATACGCGTCCTATACGTGAGTTGTCATAAAATAGGGTGAAAAAACACGTCCTACACGTGAGCTATCATAAAATAGGGGTGAAAATACACGCCCTGTACGTACGCGAGTAAAAATAATTAGGGTTGAAAAGGGCCTTCGAAAAGAAAGGGTTGAAAATACGGTCTCACACGTGGGTGTATGTAAAAAATAATTAAGGATGAAAATTCTAGCAGGGGTTGAAAATACGGTCTCACACGTGGGTGTGTATAAAAATAGGGGTGAAAAAACACGTCCTACATGTGAGCTATCATAAAATAGAGGTGAAAATACACGTCCTATACGTAAGCGAGTAAAAATAATTAGGGTTGAAAAGGGCCTTCGAAAAGAAAGGGTTGAAAATACGGTCTCACACCTGGGTGTATGTAAAAAATAATTAGGGGTGAAAAAACACGTCCTACACGTAAGCGAGTAAAAATAAGGGTGGAAAATGTGGTCTCCCACGTGGGCGGTCTTGTGACGTCAAAATCCAAGATGGCAGCCAAGGTGCCGGTGTTCTACTGGTAAGTTATTTTCTAACGAAACAACAATACGCTAAAAATCATAAGTTTTATTTGCCCCATAAGTGGCAAATTAGGTTATTTACTATTATCCTTAAAAATACCTCCATTTTTGTATCCAATGAGGAAAACTACATATTCCTTCAAGATTATACCTAGCAAATGTGAGGGGATTATAGAGAACGCTAAACCTTTAAATATTGGAATAACTCTTTATGTACCTTTCTGAAATGTTGTTATAATAAATAAAAGAATCTTCAAATTTCAAGAAAGAAGTTTTATTCAAAATATTGGAATAACCTACATTAATTGATAATGGAACATAAACATAAAACAAAAGCGTGAAAAAAAGTTACCTATACCATTATCATTCAATGTGGTGCAAAACCGTTTTCTATGCAAGGTATTGTACGTTTGTGCATTTCTCAACATTTGCGGGGTTACTGTTCGATTACAATTTCTAATTGTACTTTCCAAATGTTGAATATCTCGCTGTTTATATACTTTCTCCTTTAAATATCCTCATAGTAAAAAGTCCATTGGGGTGATATCGGGCGATCGTGCAGGCCATGGATTGTTGAAATATCTTCCTATCCAGCGATTAGGAAATCTTAGGTCTAGCCATGACTTTACCGCCACCGTTGAATGAATAGATGCGCCATCTTGTTGGAAAAACATGTTAATTCTGGTTCTCAGAGGAAGATTATCCAAATAATTTGATAAGCATGTCTGAAGCATATTTAAATATCTCGCAGAATTTAAATTTTCTCTAGAAAATACTGGTCCCAGAATTTCATCATATAAAATTCCACACCAAACGTTGATTTTAAACGAATATTGATCCCGGCATTCGATCTTAAAGTCATCTGCCCACCATCTACAGTTTTGCGAACGAACTTATGATACCATTGATGTAAAACTGGATTCATCAGAATAAAGAATTCTTCTCCGAAAATATACATCATTCTCTATTTTTCCTTGGAACCAAAAAGAAAATTCTAACCTTGCGTCTGGGCCTGAATAAATTTGGGTTTGTATGGGTTGAATTTTTTTAATCGCATAATTATTCTAATTGATCGCTTAGAAACATCGGTAATTTCTTGCCGCTGTGATAACGATGTCCTCAGATTCTCCACAGTAGATAGAACAACATTCATAACATTGTCATCATTACCAGTTACATTCCTTCTGAGTTCTGTTTTATATATATTTTCAACAGATCCATTTCTTTAATTTTTTTATTATTTTTACAACTGTTGCATGACTAATATTTTTATCTGTGTATCTTGCATTAAAAATATCTGCAGTCTCGCGACAAGTATGATAATGATCACCATACACTAAAACAATCTCAACTTTTTCTTGGACACTTAGAAATGCAGTGAATAATTAGTTTTCAGACACCAGTGAAAATAAGACTAACAGCGATATCGGAAATGTAAAAATGTTATTGTTGACTATTATCAATTTTTTTTCCAAAGCCTACTTTGCAAAATATCAAAGCGAAATAAGATAAGAAATGAGACATAGTTGTGGTTGTAAATAAAGAAATCAACTGCTATTCCTTTGCGGACAAGGATTTGTTGATAAAATTTTAGTGTTTTGATGTTCTCTATAACCCCCTCACATTTATTAGGTATAATCTTGTAGGAATATGTAGTTTACCCCATTGGATATAAAAATTGAGATATTTTTAAGGATAATTGTGAATAACCTAATTTGTTACTTATGGGGCAAATAAAGCTTATGATTTTTAGCGTATTGTTGATCCATCAGATAATAACTTACCTCCGAAATATTTTGTTTCCCGTAAAATACAGGGGTAGTAGAAAAAAAAGGAAAAACGTAAATATTTTTTTCAGAGAAGCTGACTGAAATTTCGTATTTGACATATCTCTTCAATTCTAAACAACTTCTTCAAATGACATTTTTGTGTATTTTAAAAATAAGGGTACTTTTCTTGAGTCGCATTTACATTTTCGAATCTCCCTCGTATAAGAAACGAGATATTCAAATTTTGGAAGTCTATTTTAGGTTTGCGATCAAGCAGGCACTTATATATGTATATGTATATATATATATATATATATATATATATATATATATATATATATATATATATTATGTTACTATTAATTTGGTTATTATGTATAATATCTGGTTATTTTACAAAATAACGACCCTTTTTGGTTAATATGACCAATTATTTGCTGTTTCTAAATATTTATCATAATAACCAGTTATTGTACATAATAAACAACACGCCTAGTTAACATGATAATTTTTTTACTTTTGTCACAAATTAATCACATTAACTGGCTATTATTATGCATAACAGCTGATAGGGCGTGGTTAATATGATAAATTCAGGACTCAAGAATTCTAAAAAAAGTGCTTTTCTATGTTTCTTCCCTATTTCTAGGAAAATAGTAAATTTGTTAGGGTTATAGAGACAGTTGTACTGTTCTTTTTCTTTTCTTTTCTACAGCAGACGGATTTTCATATGGCCGGTCAGAAGTACCGCCCTCGAGATGCTTACGAAATTCGTACGGTAGTGGAACTCTGACATGTTCTGTACATCCTTTCAAGCGATACACACAGTAGTGTAGTGCCGTATTAGGCTAATGGAGTTTTAAATGTGATTTACATAGTCTAACTCGTGAAGAGATTTCTAATGTATTTAAATATATACAAGAAGAAAAAACTTAAGGGGTACTCAAAATTCCACTGAATCAGTTATATGAACGCGTTATTACTGCACCTGGTGTTTCTGAGAGACGAATTGTTAAAAAAAAGTCAAATAAGCACAGGTGCCAGTTCATCGTTTAGATCGCCAAAGTAATATTTAAAAAAAAATCCAAAATCGACTTAAACGATGCAGATAAAGGCGTGCTATGTAGAACAATTTTAAATACCTTTGCTACTGACAAAATTGTGCCTACAATGCCAAGCATTCTAAGAAAATTCAAAGAAACAAGATACAGTGGAGAAATAGATTCTCTTCGGAAAATAGTAAAAGGTATGGGTTTTCGTTGGAGAAAAACAAAAACCAACAGAAAGCTTTTAATCGGAAATCACGACATTCGTGATTAAGAATGTCTTATTTGCGTACCATTAAAAGCTACAAAAATGAAAAAAGGCTGATTATGTATATGGATGAAAGTTACATTCACAGTTCTCATACCGTGGCTACTTGTTGGAATGGCAATTCCAATGAAGGATTAGCAAGGCCTATAACAAAAGGTCAAAGACTAAATATTGTTCATGTTGGCTGCGAGACGGGCTTCATTGCGAATGCTAGATTAACTTTCAAGTCTAATACCACAACGGGAGATTACCATCACAAGATGAATTATGATAATCACAAAAAATAGTTGTTAGAAAAACTAATTCCTAACTTCCCTCCAAAGTCTGTTCTAGTAATTGACAATGCTCCTTATCCAAAAAGATAAAGCACCAAATTCTAATAGCAGGAAATCAGTTATTGGTAAAGGTCTAAAAATATTGACTTCGACAATAACATGTTCAAGCCCGATTTAAATAATGTTATTAAACTCCATAAGCCAACATTTAAAACGTTCGAGATAGATGAAAGTTAACACGACATGGCATAGTATTTTGTGATTACCGCCATACTACCCAGATTTAAATCCGATATCTCTTAAACAATATGTGACACCAAAAAATTTATCATTCACTATCAGAAATGTTCAACAGTTATGAGATAACTTTTTCTGCTGGTGAATGGAAAAAAATGTTGTGACCACGCGATAAAGTGGGATCAATAGTTTTTGGAAGCGGAACCTTTCATAGACGAAGTTACAGACCAGTTTATTATTCATTCGGCTGAAGATTCTGAATCGGAGCGTGAAGAAGAAGTCAGTGATAGTGATTGTGAATAACTTTTATACTTCATTTCTGATGACGTTGATATGTCTAACGAAACGCGTTAGTAGTGATATAGGATAGGTTCTGGATCAATTCAAGGTCATTGGCCCTAATGCTTTGTATATGAAGAGTATAGAGAATCTCCATGTAAAGCGTAAGTGTGCGATTGAGAGAGAGAATGTTTGGAGCTCTGCAGCCAGTTCAAACCTTTGGCGGGAAATTTTGGAGCTATTCAAGGTGAAAAATCTAAAAATAGATATGTCAAGGTCATCGTATTGCAATTCTTAAAAATCTAAAAATAGAATCAGTTCATGGGGGAACAGGAATTTTTCAAGGTTGGTGGTTTGCAAGGATACAATGTAAAAAATAGATGTCATCATCATCATCATATTACCATTCTTAGACATCTAAAAATAGTTCAAGGATATAACCTAAAAATAGAGATGTCAAGGTCATCATCATATTGCAATTCTTAGAAATCTAAAAATAGAATCAGTTCATGGGGGGGGACAAGGTTGTTGGTGTACAAGGATACAGATATATAATAAAAGGCTGGGGCGTGTGCGCACACACGTTTCAGAATTAGCAGAAATGAAAGTAGCGCATGATAAGAAAGAAAGCAAAGAAAGAAAGTATTAAGTATTGATGAGAGAAAGAAGAAGTTGGAAAATTTACTAAAGAAATTAAAAGAAATAAAACTGAATTTGGAATGTTATGAAATGAAAAGAAAAATAAAGGATCTTTAGCTTAGCGAGGCAGGGATGTGCAATTAGATGTTTGATCTTTTAAAAATTAGTTTGAATTAAAAATGTTTATCTAGATTGTTTTTTTATGTATACATTCTTTTAACTGTTTTTCGTAAACTTTACTCAGAAGTTCATATATAAAATTATTTTCAGCGAAAAAAACGATTGTTCTACATTCATACATAATTAGGTTCATTTAGAGCATGAAATGTGAAATACAAGGAAAAGCTTTATTCATGTCTCGTCCATGAATGCGAAAGCTTTATACCTTTGTAAATGTTCTGATTTTCATGTTAGTATAAAAAACGTTTTACATTTTTTTTAAAATGAAAATTATTCTTTTTGATAATGTATCGTAAACTGAGGTAGTTCTATAAACAAAGCTCATGTACTCGTATATTAAATTACTCACAACTTTCGTCACCTAAGGTTTAGATTAAGTTCAATGACACTAAGATTTATAGTCTTCTTTTTTTAATTTCGTATGAGTGCAACAATAGTTATTTACTTATTTTATATTAAAATGGGTTTGGGTTTTACTTTACCTCCATTAGTATAACTAAAAAAACAATTATCAGATACAACAAAACACACACGCAAGCACGCACTCACTCACGCACGCAGGAACGCGCGCGCGCGCACCCGCCCATACATGTGTACGTATACTCTTAAGTCATTGAATCAAAACAAGTACAAACTTTTACAGGAAATCTTACTTCCAAATGAAAGGATGTAGGTTACTTTACCTTCAGTGATAATCAAGATGTGATTGAGACTAATTGTGCAAAATCCAACTCTATCTTTAATGCTTTATTTGCACTTTTATTTAAAAAAACAATTTAATATAAAAGCCCCATTACATTTGAATATTTACAGAAAATATGCTAGCGTTTAAAATTGAAAAAAAAGGTCTCTTTCATGTGTGTGTGTTTATGTTTTAGATATCAATAAAATATACCATTCTCCTTTTTACCGAGAATTTAACTAAATAAAGATGCGTTACTGAATTATTGATTCAACTGATGAAATGATGTAGATTTTAATTTTGTCAAACAATTGTAAACGGGGAGCGGTGTTATTTTCATATTTAGAAAAAATAAATAAAAAGTAAATACTTCCTGGATAATAGTGTCAGCTATAAAAAATGAAGGTTTTCACTTATCGCAAATATTTAAAAACTTATAAATACGCTCTAAAATAGAACTGTTTCATGTACCTTATATACAGAGTATGCAAACGTTGAAATTATACAAAAATTACAAATGGAAGGTAAAAAAAAATTAAATGACGTACTGTTAATACTGTTTTGCAGTAGTACTATGCAGATAGAAAAAAAACGCTTTCAATTATATACATTTTAAATAAGCTAACCAAATTCGTAACTAAAGTTTTATTTTCAAAATAAATCGAATATCAAATATAATTACTAATTTAGTAACGAAGCGATGAAAATTATAATTTTTAGTATAGTACTTTATTGTTGCTGAAAGTGATTACGCGTCTTGTTCCCACGTTAAATACTCAGGTAAGCAGTCTCTTTAATGTGTTTATGTTTTAAATATCAATGAAAAGCTACCATTCAATTGAAAAACAGTCTTGTTGTGCATGTGATGTGCATAATTAGTTTTTTAAAATGTTTATGTTTTAAATATTAATAAATCGATCAAAAATCAATTGAAGAACAGTATTTGTGCATGTGATTTGGAATAGAAGTAGTAGTTGTAGTTTGTACAAAATATTCATGAGTGATTTAATATATAAAGGTGCTCCATTCAAAGCGTTGTATATTTTACCCGAAAATTTTAAGTTAACCTTGTTTGAAATATATTCACACGTTTACTTATTTATTTACACTTGTTGAATGTTTTCCACACGCTTCAGTTTGATTATTTTTATATACGTTTGCAGTAGTAGTAGTAGTAACCGCTTGATAACCCCATTTTTTTTTTGTTAACGTTAACAGATTTTTCATGTATATAGTGTTAAAGTGTGACTATTCATTCATTCAATCAATATCTAACAATAGTAGTCACGATGGCTTCAACTAACAAAAATCCAAACTATCATTCAGGAAGAAATGTAATATATTACATATGATGGTGCCATGTTCTAGCCGGCAGCAGCAGCTACCGCTACCTTCAAATGAAAATATTCCAATTATCTCTATCAAAGATAGCGATGTTAAGAAAATATACGTTACTTAATTTAGTTCTCATTTTACTGATTATTCCATTACTATTTTGCAGCATCACGTCTGAAACGACTGTCATAGTAACTCCAGTACCACTACAATATATGGGATTTGACGCTAATCGGAGCACCTGAGGAGGAAGCTGGAACACCATCAGACCGAGTATCTTCCCAGTACCTTGGAACAGTTTAAAATTAAAAGTGTTAAGTGGTTGCATCAAATTTTAAACGTGTATATATAAAGTGAAGCGTCGGAAGTGTCTCGTGTGGAGCGCCTAAGTGTCGAATTAGCAGAAGCTACAAATAACTCAGAGAGAATAAGACGAGATATAAGAAATGCCAAAAACGTGTTCAATTCAAGAAAAAAAATATGAAATGGTTGTAATAATGTTTTAAGGAAAATGTGATAAAATATAATTAACATGTTTCATACATTTTAAATGTTTGTTCATTTTTTTTGTAATTTCCTGTAGTTTTTTTAATTTGAAATATGTAGGGTGTCACGTATAAAAAGGAAAAGTATTGGGGAGAAGGCAGAGTCCTGTGGTACGCCTGCTGGTGAAGTAAAAGTGGAGTGGGCTAATCCTACTCGACCTTGAAGCTGAGGAGGGTTTTGATAAATCAGCACCGTTTTTGGTGATCATGATGGTTGACGCGGATTTCTAAGCCGTCGAGAAATAGAAAATAGTAAGGCACTTATTGTAAGTGGATGCTAGATGTTGGATAGCCGAAGGTAGTAGGTGTCTCAGTATTGGTTCGTTAAGTCCAGGTGCGAGTATTTTTTAAAAGTGGCGTCGAACGATGGCGCATTAGGAGGGATGTAGACAGATTGTTGGTGACGGCGGAAATGTTCGACTTGCCTTAGTCCCTAGAAATTGAATTACCCTGAGAATCGCTTAGGTGGGATTGGGGATTTGTTTTATCTTTAATGAGTCCGCTATGGTATTACTCAAGAGAACAATACAATTGCCTCGGATCGACCTGGCTACAAGGGGCGGTCAACGTTGAAACAGACAGGCCATGTTGCTGACGACCGTGCAAGGAATGAATGGCGAGTTGGTATGTGGAATGTTAGAGGTATGCATGGTAAAAATTTTAAATTGCGAATGTTCTGTGTGTATAAGAGACAAAGCGCAAAGGAAAGGATGCTGTGGAGATGGAGGATGGCAGCCTAGTGAAAGAGTGAAATGTGTTTAACAGTACGAATTGGTATCCACCTGGGTAATTAGAGTGAAAGTGGAGTCTCGAATAATTTTTTTTATTGCATGCTATGCACCGGTGAATGGAGAAAGAGACCAGGAGTGTGAGAACTTCTGGAATGATGTAGAGAATGTGTTGAACGTAAGTCAGCCACACGATAGAGTGATGATATTTGGAGATATGAACGGATGGGTGGGTGTACAGAGAGAACATACTGAACGCGTTCTATTAAAGTTGGGAGACCAAAGAGTCATTGAGAATGCTGAACGCCTGGAGAAGATCTCTGTGGAGAGAAGCCTGTTTTATCTAATACGTGATTGAAACATAAACAAGTGCACATGTATACATCGCAAAGAGGTGAATCAAAAAGTATGATCGACTTGACAGTATATGATGAACGTATAGGGTAAAAGTGGGTCTGGAGAAGGAAAGCAAACGTAGTGCGAATGTCTAGAATGAAGTATTGTGGAACGAACAAATAAAAGACACTGACGTTGCAAGTGAAAAACTGTGTTGTCAGTTGTGCCGTACGGATATGTGGAAGAGCGGCTGTAGGTAGACAGAAAAAAAAGTGCTTGGTGGAATGAATCGGTAAATAAGGCAGTATGTAAGAAAAAAGATGCGTACATGGCAATGCTTGCTGCAAATGAGACCAAGAAAAAGCGATGAGGTGTAACGATTAAAAAAGAAAGAAGCGATGGAGGCAGTAAGAATAAGTAACGAGGAAGTGATGGGTGTGCAAGGAGAGAAAATGCAGAATGATTTTGAGGGAAACAACACACTTCTGGAAATGGGTCAAAAACGCGAAACGTGGCCCAAAACAGAACGCTGCAGGGGTGATAAATACGAGCAACGAAATAGTATGGGACGATTGAGAAGTGAGGAAATGCTGGCAGGAATATTTCGGAAAGCTGTACAGTAGTGAGGAAAGTAAGGCTGAAGGGTTAAATAAGGAAAATTAAAAGGAATGCTGAATGAAACTGAGAAGGATATTGGGATAAATTAAGTAGAGAAAACAGTAAAGGAGCAGGCGTAGATTAAATCACTGGTTAAATGCTAAAATAATGAGGTGCAAAGTTTACACGAAGATTGTGAATTATTCAATGTACGCCTTAGGTGTGGAAAAGTACCGAGGGATTGGAAGAGCGCGATCATTGTACCACTGTATAAGGGTAAGGGGAGCAAGAGTGATTGTAATATCTACAGAGGAATGTTTGCTCAGTGTACCTGGTAAAGTATTTGGAAGAACAATAATTGTTAGAGTACGAGAAACTACACGAACTAAGATTTGAGATGTACAAGGTGGATTCATGCCAGGGAGAGGATGTGTTGATCAGTTGGTTGCTCTCCAGCAGTGTTTAAGTATAAACAGTAATTTGTACTGTACGTTGTAGATCTGGAAAAAGCATACGACAGGGTGCATAGGGACAAGCTGTGGGAAATATTAAATGAATACGGCGTGAATAAAGGTCTAATAAACGGCATAAGGGCAGTATACAAGGGTAGCCGGGCATGTGTTAGGGTGAGAGACGGTGTGAGTGAATACTTTAATATTGAGCAAGCAGTGCGACAAGGGTGTGTGATGTTACCGTGGTTGTTCAATGTATACATAGATAAATGTGTTAGGCAAGCATGTACCGATACAAATGGTGTAATGGTTGGTGACGTAAATGTACGAGTTTTGGTGTATGCAGATGAGAGTCTTATTAAGTGACACTGCGGATGAGCTACAAACTGCTCTGAAGAAGTTTGTTATAGTCTGTGAGAGCATGAACCTAAAGGTAAACGTGAACAAAACTAAGATCGTAGTGTTCAATCGGGAGGGTGGAAAGGAGAGTAAAGTATATCTGGGTAGAATGTTTACTGCAGATGGTACAATGGATGGCGAGATTGGACGAAGAAGAGTCAATGCCTGAAGGAAAGTGATTGGAAGTATATGGACGATAATGAGAAACGAAAGCATGAGCAGAGCTGCGAAACGATCAATCTATAATAGCGTGTTTGTCCCGTCAGTATGGGTATGCCAAAAAACCACGAAAGAAAAATAAATGCCGTGGGTATGAGATTCCTGAGAAGTGCATGTGATAAAACGAGAAGGGATAAGATAAAGAATGAGTGTATAATGACGGAGTGTGACGAGGAAAAAACGAAGATGGATAGATATAAAAGTAGTACATTACGTTGGTTTAGTCGCATTGAGAGAATGAACAACGCAAGATTAACGAAACAATTCTTATACGTGGGTGAGGTTAGAGGTAAGGTCGGGCCTGGTAGCCCGCGTAAAACTTGGCCTGTATGTAGTAGAATGTACTTATGATAAAGGAAAGAAAGATAAGGCGTTTTAAAAATAAAAGGGCATGTCAGAGACGATGTATGAAGCTAGGGAGGTATGTGGAGATAGGAAAGCATGGAGAAATATTGTGAATGAAAAATAAAGGCAGGGATTGTTTTGCCTACCCCGCAAGGGTATGACGTGAAGGTGATGGTTAAAGCGTAATCTTAGCAATGTATTTCAGAATTTTATTTTAACTGCTGGAATAAAATAAACAAAATTACATATTTTATTATTAATTAATTGATTTATCTGTCATGGTACTTTTTACTTCGTGTTTGATTTACCTACTTGCTTCCTTGGCGCTTATCGAAGCAATACATTTATTATAAGATACAAAAATGGACTTAAAGAGTTCAAATTATAACCCATAAAATTTTTATGTTTTATTTTTATAGCTATAAATTAACTAATCTAACTTTTATTGGTTAACTCATTTTAAATAAAATGCAAAGGTTTATAATTAACAATATTACATTCTTAATAGTAAATGCATTACAATTAAGGTGAGCATCTAATTAAACTAAAACATAGCAATTATGTTAAAAAATGTAAATTTGTTGTTTTAGTTTTTATTCATTCCTTATTGTTAAATATTCCATGTTTGTTTAATTACCTTACCCAGGTATTTTAATGATATAAATAAAAAAAATAGTTTAATATGTATGTAACATCTTAAGCGAACAAGCATATTTTAAAAATGCTTACTTAATTTTACGTGTTACGATTAATCAGAATAAATTATTTTTTTTAATCTGCATAATAAAGGCATTATCTAACTAGAACGTGCCTAGAATACTCAGTCAAATCAGATTCTAGAAGACATTATTACATAAATCTTAATTTAAGCATAGTTTAGGTTTGTGGAATTTAATTCAATAATAAATAATATTATAGATAACGTAATTAGGAGGATGTATTGGAAAATTCCCAGCCTGCTACAGAAGCAAACAAAATTTGAAAGTCAATGTATTTAGTATTCAACATACTCTCCTCTTAATTGCATACATTTATCACAACAAACCTCCAGACCCTTCAAAAAAAATTTTCTAGCTCTGCAAACCAGGCTTCACAGCTTTTATCACCTCTTCGTTGGAAGAAAATTAACGACCTTTTAAATTTTTTTTTCAGTTGAGGAATGACATGATAGTCGGACGGAGCTAGATCTGGAGAATAAGGGGAGGTGTTTGAGTAATTCGAACCCAAATTAACACGAATTGTTTACATGGCAACATGCAATTTGTGTGCAGGGGCATTGTCCTGCAAAAACAAGATAGGTACCCTTGGACAATTTTCCGCGTCTTCACTCCATAGTTTTTTCGTAGAATGATCAGAAACGTCGTTCCCAGTTATTATTCTACCCTTATCCAGAAAAATGATTACTCCTTGGCAATCACAAAAAATCGAAGCAAAACTTTTCCAGCAGATTTTTGAACACGAAATTTCGTAGGCCTTGGAGAACGAAAGTGTTTCTATTCCATCGATTGCTGCTTTGTTTCTGGGTCGTAGAAATGAGTCGCATACGAAGGACATTGATCGTCAAGGATGTTAAGCATATCTTCCTAAATCCGCTTAACTCTTAACCCCTTCAAATACAAGTACTTGATGATGTCTCGATACTCCAATTTTTCAATTTTCACAATTTCGGTCGACATCCTTTTTTTCAAATTTTATTACGCAACTTTGATTTTTTGACGTGAAACTTTACACTGACACTTCTAATAAGTTACGCTTCGTTGTTGTGGTAACGCAATATTTTGTTTATCCACGGAACCGGTATAGGCTAACTAGATATCAATACATTCTCGTACAAATAAACCTCTCCATCATGGTGAAGCCTCTAAAAGTAAAATGATCTTATCTCTTTGTGCTAATTACCTGCTTCCTTATTAAGTTTTATAATCGCATTGTACATAGCATAATATACTATTACTTGTTTATTGTTGGTGTGATTATAAAAGTACACTACTCATTGTTCAATTATATTCAAATATATATTTCTCACTCCATCGATATAGGGATGATATAAATATTTCCATATTACGAAAATAAATTAGTTATTTCAGAATCTTGTGAGCGCACCAAAGTCATTGAAAAACATTTGTGTATTTTTTGTTTTGAATGTACGATTAGAACACTTGTGATGAAAGTGATACAATCAAAACGCGGAAAACCTGTTATCCTTTATTCTGGGCACAAGTTCAATTTGAAAGCAAAGAAGAAAAACTCAACTCTTCGATGGATTTGCATACACAGGAACTTCCTAGGACCGATTGTTACTCATGAAATAAAATCAAAAGTCATAAGTTAGAAAGACCACAACTGTGTTCCAAGCATTGCAAAAAATGAAGTTGATAAGTATTTATATAACGTCAAAGAAAGAGAAGAGGTTACACCAGTATCGCAGATATATTGCCAAAAGATGATAGTTGCTTGGATTTCCTTACAAGTATCCCACATTCTACATCTGTGAAACATGCATTATATAGTGAGAGACATAAATCGCTAGGCATTAGCTTGCTTTGTCACGTGTGAATGAAATTTTGTAATTTTTTTTTAATATTACTATATTTGAATATCGTACATATAGAATCTTAAATTAACTTAAGTTACCGGGAATTTTTATTTTAAAAGTTTGTTGTCGCTGTTTCGATAAAAGGAATTAAATTTCATTATGGATGAAGATAGCTTTTACGAAACATAATAGATGTGGGTTTAAATTTATTTGTGTTATCGTATTTGATAATCGCGGATAAATATTTCTGCGTGCTTTCGAGGTTACCAGTTCATTAAAGAATTGAGTTGTTATTGGGGAAGTTATTAAAAAGTTATTTGAGTAATAGGGTTCCTTATTGAAAAATAGGATGTGCGCATCTCGATTCCAAGTATCAAGGCTGTTTTTTCCTGGGGAATGCCCATTATACAGTTTTAATATACAAGATTTTTTTAATGTGATGATTAGAAGATAACGTGATCTTAGCGGGGTAAGGGTTTTCTGTTTAATTAGCTAAAGTTAGGCTATGAGAGAAAACTGGTCGAAGTTGGGTGAGTGATATTCTTCGGGCACACAACATTTACCTACGTTCTACGAGGGTTATTTGAAGCTATTGTGAGGGAATCTGATCGTTTACCTTGCGTAGATTATAGAGAGGCATTAATCATCCCGGTACATTTTTGTTGTTATTCACTGGTCAGTAATGACATTTTCGTTTTCACTAAAGAGAAAAACCGTTTATTTTTGTGCTTTTCTCATTTTTGAGTAAAATCGCACTTTTGCGGATTGTGATATATATATATATATATATATATATATATATATATATATATATACAGGGTGTTACTTAAGTGTATGTACTTATTTTAAGGGGTGATTCTTCAGGCGATTTCGAGCCGGAAAGTTCATATGAATGTATGTCCTCAGAAGCTTCGTTATCGATCTACAGGCTGTTGAAGTTGTGTTTTTCGGTTTTTCCAAATTTTTCGAAAACCCTTCTAGATATTACATTGAAATTTTACATATTGTATAAGGGCATGAAGGCCCTTATTTCAACTGAAAAGTTCATTTTAATTTAACCAGTGGCGTAGATACAGCTAGGTCATGACATAAATTCCACAAAAAATGTGTTACGCCACTGTTTTATATGACGTGTTTACGATACTCATCAGAAATCAATTCCGAACAAAAAGGTCTCCATACATTTTCACGTAAAACTCACCGTTTAGGAAAAATAATTAAAAGTGTCGTGTCGTTATAAGGTGCAGTTTATTTACAAGATAAAGATATATCACAAAAACACAAGTGAGCTCTGTCCGTTGATAAGGAAACATCGCTATGTATTTCGTTAATAATCCTGTCATGTCAGTCTTATTCTTGACAGGCAATAACTAGTTTAAAAATTTGTTCTTTTTGTTGTTTTCCAAATGTTTTGTCTTCATAAAAGTAAGAGAAATGGTCAATTATGCTATTTCGGAGATGACCGACATGCATTTCGTCTATGGTCTGGCTGACGGCAATGCTAAACAAGCCAGGCGTCTTTACCAAGAAAGATGTCCCAACCGTGCCGTTCCCGATAGTAGAACATTCACAAACATTCATCTGCGACTGTCTCAATATGGCAGTTTACAAAATGGAAACCGAGAGGGACGACCTCGTACAGTGAGGACGGCGGAAGTAGAGGAGGCTGTTCTCAATGAAAGTGAACAGAATCCAGGATCTAGTACTCGCAAAATTGGGAGTGCGTTAAATATTTGCGACAAAACTGTATGGGAAATTTTGAGAGAATATTTGCTGTATCCGTATCATCTGCAAAGAGTGCAAGCTCTCCTTCCACGAGATTTTCTAGCACGCAGGAATTTTTCCATGTGGTTTCTCCAGAAGGTTGCAGAAAATCCTCATTTCGACAGGCAAGTTATCTTCACGGTTGAAGCAAATTTCTCCAGAGAAGCAATCAGAAATTTTCGTAATGCTCATTTATGGAGCGAAGAGAACCCTCATGCTATAGTAGAAACAAAATTTCAGCAGCAATTTTCAGTCAACGTGTGGGTCGGTATTATTGGAGGTTTATTAGTTGGACCATTCTTTCTTCCAAGGCGCCTTGACGGCAATACCTATCGTGCGTTTCTTCAAAATAATTTGCCTGAATTACTAGGCCACCGAGATCGCCTGATCTGAACAGCTTAGACTTTTATTTCTGGGGGCATCTTAAAACTCTAGTTTATAATACACCAGTTTAGACGTTGGAAGACTTACGCAATAGAATAATTGAGGGCTGTGCAACCATACAGAACACACCGGGAATTTTTGAAAGAGTGCGTCGTTCAATGAGGAGAAGAGCAGAAGCCTGAATAGAAGCGGATGGTGGACATTTTCAGCATTTTTTATGAATGACAGCACAAAAGTTTTTCCCTTTATTGTTCAGTTTCTGTAAATAGTTTCTATGTTAGGAATAAATGCACGTTATAACGACACGACACTTTTTAATTATTTTTCCCTAAACGGTGAGTTTTACGTGAAAATGTATGGAGACCTTTTTTGTTCGGAATTGATTTCTGATGGATATCGTGTAAACGCGTCATATAAAACAGTGGCGCAACACATTTTTTTTGTGGAATTTATGTCATAACCTAGCTGTATCTACGTCACTGGTTAAATTAAAAATGAACTTTTCAGTTGAAATAAGGGCCACAATATGTAAAATTTCAATGTAATATCTAGAAGGGTTTTCGAAAAATTTGGAAAAAACCGAAAAAACACAACAACTTCAACAGCCTGTAGATCGATAACGAAGCTTCTGAGGACATACATTCATATGAACTTTCCGGCTCGAAATCACCTCAGGAATCGCCCCTTAAAATAAGTACATACACTTAAGTAACACCCTGTATATATATATATATATATATATATATATATATATATAATGCTGACTTTTGGTGTAACCGGAAGTGGTTTGACCATATCACACACACACACACACGCGCGCGCATTGTTCGCACGTACACCACACACACACACACGCACACACGCACACACGCACACACGCACACGTGCACACACGCACACGCGCACACGCGCACATGCGCACACGCGCGCACGCGCACAAGCGCACAAGCGCACAAGCGTACACGCGCTCACGCGCACACGCGCACTCGCGCACACGCGCACCCGCGCACAAGCGCACACGCGCACAAACGCACAAGCGCACACGCGCACACGCGCACACACGCACACGCGCACACGCACACACGCGCACACGCGCACCCGCGCGCGCGCACAAGCGCACAAGAGCACGCGCCCACGCGCACACGCGCACTCGCGCACACGCGCACTCGCGCACACGCGCACACGCGCACCCGCGCACAAGCGCACACGCGCACAAGCGCACACGCGCTCACGCGCACACGCGCACACGCGCACACGCACACGCGCACACCGCGCGCTGCGCGCACAGCGCGCCGCGCACCGCACATGCACACGCACACGCACACGCACATGCACAGGCACACGCACACGCGCGCACACACACACACACACACACTCACACACACACTCACACACACACACTCACACACACACACACACACGTACGACGTACGCACGTACGCACGTACACACGCACGCACACACGCACACACGCACATAAGGGCTAATTAAATATGAAAAAATGTAGGTCTGAAACTGTTTACTAGTTTTATTTTAAATGTATTTCCTGACAATAACTAAACGGTAAAACGTGTTGTGTTTAATTTGCCGTACATTGGTTATCTTAACCTTAATTTCCTCAGTCATAAACGGTTTAAATTTAAATTGTATACTTTCTGGGTATGATGGACCCTTGATATTCCGGACATGTTGGAACAGGGTGCCATCATACCCGAATGAATGGAAAATGTGTTCTAATAAAACTCTTTGCTTTACATAATTAATCATGGAAAATAAAAGTAGCCGTCAGAAATGGAACGAGAATGATATGCAAGCTGCAATAGAGACTGTAAAAACAAACAGTATGAGTGGAAGTTAGCAATAAAACTTATAATGTCCCCAAAAGTACCCTACGTCGAAGAGTGCTGGACCAGAATAAGGTAGTTAAAGGTGCAAACAAAGGTTTCTTGGGTGGTGCTACCATTGTTTTCAATCCATAAACAGAGACTGAATCGGTAGAACATTTAAAAAGGATGGCAGACCGCTTTTTTGGAGTTACTGTTTCCGACATACGAAGACTAGCCTTTCAGTTGGTGGAAAAAATGGGGTTGCATCACAATTTTAACAAAGATAAGTGCATGGTGGGCTGAGATTGGTACGACAACTTCATGTAACGAAATTCTAGTTTGAGTTTAAGGTCTCCAGAAGCAACTGTCATGGCTCGTGCAGAAGGTTATAATGAAGTTCAAGTTTAAAAGTGTTTTGAGGCTTTTAAGAAAGTAATAGAAGAAAATGAATTGCATCCCGAGCAAATATATACCATGGATTAATCTGGATTCTCGACTGTCCACAATAAGAGAGACAAAATTTTAGCGCAGCGCCGAAGGAACCAAGTGGGAACTTTAGCCAGTGCAGAAAGAGGACATCATTTCACTGTTGTGTGCTGTATGAGTGCTGTAAGACATTTTATACCAACGGTAATGATTTTCCCCCGCAAAAATATGAAAAAGGAACTGATTGATCAGGCTCCAACAGATACGATAGGACTGGTCCAAAAAAACGGATGGATGAGTTCCGAGTCATGTTTAAAGTGGATGCAGCATTTTAAGAGATACACAAATCCATCAAAAGAAAAAAGATATCACTTTTACTTGAGGGCCATAGTAGCCGCAAGAGCTTATAAGTACTGACCTATGCTAAGGAAAACAACATTATATTATTTTGCTTCCCTGCTTACTGCATACACCGTCTGCAGCGACATATTATAATCAAGCAGTTAAGTGTTGGTTAACGGCAAATCCAGAAAGCATCGTCACTTATTTTCAAGTTGGTTAATTATTTAACGAATCATATACAAAGGCAGCAACAGTTAGCATAGCCGCGAGTAGTTTTCGGGCTACTTTTAATGATGGTATATTTCTCGAGTGGATGTTTTCACCTTTTAAAACCACTGACATTCCAGTTGCCAACGATATTGAAAACCGAGACCAACAGACAGACCGTGACTCTGAAGCTAGCTGTTCCAATACCGCACCATCCACTTAAAAGCAAAACAATGAGAAAACGCCACCACCAAAAGAAGCTGCCAAAAATGAAAGCAATGTTGTCAATAATTGAAGAAATATCTCCCCTAGCACAGCTTGAAACAAAATGCAACAGGAAACGAGTAAGAAAAGGCAAATTAGGAATTTTGAACAATACACCTGATATAGAAGCAGGAAAAGAGAAAGCTAGAGAAAAAAGGAAAAGAGGAAAGAATTGCAGCAAAAAAAGCAAGAGAAATTTGTTTGAGAGCTGAAGATGAACAAGAACAAGAAAATGAAGAACCTTTTGAAGAAGATGATGTTAGCGACGTGGCATGTATTTTTTGCAATGATCTACATCCAAGGTCTAGAAAAGATGACATCTGGGCACAATGTCAGAAGTGCTACAGTTGGTGTCATACTGACTGCGCAGGAATGGAAAAAAAAGCGAAAATGTTTACTTGTGACATGCTAGTTTTATATATTCGAAGTAGTTATAATATTCTAAGTACCTAGTTGAACAATAACCAAGATTTTTTTAATCAAGCAGTACTGTTTTGTTAGGGTGGCAATATATCCTGATGTCAGGGTATGATGGTACACTTGTTACTTTATTCAATAAAATAAATAAAATAAAAATGAAGGATAATTGATTACTTTTACCTGTTTTTACATTAGGAAAACGTCCATACTGTAAACTACATGTCGTTAGAACAACTATGATTTGTTATTTTTTTGGCTTAAATTATGGATTTTGACCATACACTCTTTGCTAATGTAATATGACACATTCATAAGAACGGTATGTGCTGCCAAATCAGATATTTGCTAAATGCTAATTGTTCTGGACGTTACGAATCTATGATAATACACATCTAATAGAATAACGTTATTAATCATTAATCAATATCATTGGGACTAAAGATTGTATCTAATTTCTTAAAAACCTTAAAAAATTTACGATATTTCAAGGTATACTTAACGCAGTTTTCTAAATTAATGATAATTTGTTACAACAGAAAATTATGAATTATTCACTTAAAGAATTAAATTTAATATGACGGATTATTAAAATTGTAACTTGTTTTCGACAATTTTCTACTTGAAAGCGTAAAAGTAGATATAACCGTATTAAAATTAACGAATTTGGTAAACTCATTCAGGTGTGAAAGTTTTACACATTTAATTTCCAAAAAGAAAATATATTTTCTCTTTCACATCATGTGTTAATGTTTAATAATAACTGTGAGATTACTACACTTACACTAGTATTTACAGTACGTTTTGTGCAAAATTCTAATGCACAACGATTAATAAGCTTTTTACATAATGTATGCAGAAGTGAAAAGTGTATAAAAACTTATGTAAATGGAGAAAACATGTTAACACGTACATAATATTAGCCACATGTATAATCGATTTAGAAACAGTTTAGCGGCACCATAAACTAGAGCGTTCTTGTATACTTACAGATATTCCCATAAAACTTGGGTAAAAAGAAAAATGGGTGTATAAACTATCTCCCACCCGTTCAGTATACAACTCCTCTCTTCATATAAGCATAATACGCGTGTATGTAGGCAGTACGCGTCATTGTATAAATTTTTATGAAATATTCAAGCAATGATGGTATAAAAACTGTTACATTGGTACGTGACAGTGATGATTCATTTGCGGATAAAAAAGGATTTGTTGTATCCACCGCCATGTGTGAGTAATTCACAATACTACATGTAAATGGTTTATAATAATTTAATTTGTTTAATTCGATGAAATTACAACAGGTAAAGTTATCGCATGCCAACTGGATTATAGGTTTTAGTTTCACTTTACATACTTATTGTAACCCAAATACTTTACTATACCAGTCTTTATAACATGAATAATAATAATTTTGTATGCTAAAGTGAAACGTTTACAAACGCTATAAAAATGGTATATTATGTTAATTATTTATAAATATCAATTAGCAATCTACTAAATTTTGTATTTTGAAAGTTTGGTTATTGATGTAGATTCACTCGTCTTACATTTGCAAAATGCAAAATTTAAAAATCTTAGGGCATTTGTCGTGGAGAAATTTAAAAAGTCGTCCATTACAAGTTTGCAGAATATAAAATTTATTTATCAGAAATATTTTAATTTGGGGCATTTTAGTATAGAAACATTGTGTAGGAAGATTTTTATGAAATTTACCTAAACATGAAGAAGAAGCATGTAATGTAATAAATTGAATTCATTATCTTTTTAAAAAATCTTCAAATTTCAAGATTTAAACACGTGTACAATCAGGAACTAATTTTGCGCCAGTTTGCGCTGTTGAAATTAAATTTTGCATCCCACTAGAAATTAAGTTATAGCGAAAATTCTATAAACACGATTAACTTCACGTAGCCGTGAATTTTTGAACAAATCATTATTTCTCATGATGTAATTAGGCGCCAATTAGACGTACTTTAGCGCTCTCACAGAAAATAGATTATTGCGAAAGTTACATCAAGGCTACCTTTATATCCCTACATTATGCGCTGTTTTACGCCGTTAAAGTTAAATTTTGCATCCCTATAGAAAACAAGTTATTATAAAAATTACTCAACACGGCTAAGTAACTAAGCGCCAATTATGCGCTGTTATGCGTCGCTAAAATAAAATTTTGCGCCCCCGTAGGAAATAAGTTATTTCAAAAATTACATTCGTATGGCTAACTTCATAGTCTTATGAGTAAAGTAATCTTTTCATGCACGATAAATTAGGCACCTACTTTGCATTTTATTGTAAAAATTACATCGATACGGTTAACTTCACGAATAAATCATTTTTTTCTTATAGAGTATGTAGCTGGACATCATGCTCTGTTAAAGTTAAATATTACGGCCCTATAACAAGTTATTGTAAAAATTACATCTACAGGGTGTTCCAGTTTTTTGTAGCAGGACTTTAATAGTCGATAGAGCTTTCAAAACTAAGACAAAAAGTTCATATGAACGCAGGTTGTCAAACGCTTAGTTTTGGATATACAGGGTTTCAAAGTTTTAATTTTTTTTCAGTTCTTTTAATTTATCTTCAAAACTATTTAAAATAATAAATCCAAATTTAGTACACATATTACACTTCTTAAACTCAATATTAAGAATAGTTTAATGTTTATCAATATCTACAGGGTAGTACATTTTCTGGGGTGGTACACCCTTCATCCCCCAGAACTTTTTCATGCGACGCCTTTAACTCTTAAAAATTTAGATTGCCCATTTAATTTAGGAACTTTTTTGTCTTCTGCTTTTTTTTCGAAAAATGCATAGTTTTTGAGATAAATTAGCTGTAATCCATGAACAGCTTCCAAATGGTAAGTAAAGAACGTCTGATGCTCCCGCAAAAAATAGTGTGCCATGAAAAGAACAATAAAAAAAAAAGAATCAAATTATCTCAATTCCCACGGTTTTTTTTGTCTCTTAATAAAAAGTAGTAGTTTTTCCTAACTTTTCAGTCGAATTAAATAAAAGAAAATAAAAGTAAAACAACAAAATAAATATTAAAAAAATACGTATTTATTGGAAAAAATTGGAAAGAATTTCTATTTAAGATTTTAACAAGAACGAAACGAACTAAATAAATTAATTAAACAAATAAACTTAACCTATAACAACAAAACAAAAACGCTATCGTAATAATAAATAAATTTAAAGAAACTGGTCAAAATGTGAACCATTTTGTTGAATACATAATTCACACCGACGTCGAATATTAACTAAAAATTGTCTTATTTCATTACACGCATCCCTAATCCTATTAATGAGTTCATCTCTTGTTGTCACATGAGTTGCATACACCCTTTGTTTTAAATACCCCTACACAAAACAATCTAAAGGAATAGGTCTGGAGACCTTGGCGCCCAGGGAACTGGGCCTGTACTACCGATCCATCTTCCTGGATAATGGTTGTCCAGCCAGTTTCTAACGATTCTGCTATAATGAGCTGGACAACCATCAAGCTGGAACCAAGCCGTTCTTCGTAAATAATTTAAGGGAATATATTCCCACATATTCCCATGTTCATTCTCTAAGAATTCCAAGAAAGCCGCAGCATTCATCCGAGGTGGTAAAAAGTACGGCACAAAAAGGTGATTATTGTAAATACCTATTCAGACGTTCACACTAAAGTCTTGTTGGAAATGTCTCGGGCGAACTACATGTGGATTTTCATGTGCCCAAACGTGCTGGTTATGAAAATTTACCACACCTCGGCGAGTGAAGCAGGATTCATCGGTCAGTAAAACATTATTTAAAAAAACCTGGATTGTTATTATTTTCAGCAAGAATCCATCGACAATACGCAACTCTACATTCTGCATCCCCTGGTTGTAGTCCTTGAACGGGTTGTAGATGGTAAGGATATCGGTGATCCCGTCTTAATGTTCGGTGAATTGTAGTATTTGAGACTCCACCTAAAGCTACGGATACTCTTCTAATGCTAGTTGTGGGATCTCTGTCGAATTCACGAAAAATTCGTCGTGCAATATTTCTTTGCCTCCTATGATTATTATTCTGACGACCATGCACATTATTTAACGCCTGATTTATAATTTGTTGGTGAACTCTTACAAATACTGAGGGATGCGGAGCTCTTCTAAAAGGAAATCTTGGCCTATATTCATGGGCTGCTGCTGCTGAACTTCCATTTACAAACCCATAAATAAAACGGATATCCGCTATTTCTTGATTAGAAAACAAAAATGGCATTTTAAAAGATCACTTTTGCAATAAAAATTACCACAATAAAATATGTAAATAAATTACATTCTTTCTTATGCACAAGTCGTATTTAAAATAAAACGTGAGATTTGACATAATTTGATTCTTTTTTTTTATTGTTTTTTCATGGCACACTATTTTTTACGGTAGCATCAGACGTTCTTTACTTACCATTTGGAAGCTGTTCATGGATTACAGCTAATTTATCTCAAAAACTATGCATGTTTCGGAAAAAGCAGAAGACAAAAGAGTTCCTAAATCAAATGGGCAATCTAAATTTTTGGTTTTTAAGAGTTAGAGGCGTCGCATGAAAAAGTTCTGGGGGCATAAAGGGTGTACCACCCCAGAAAATGCACTACCCTGTAGATATTGATAAACGTTAAACTACTCTTAATATTGTGTTTAAGGAGTGTAATATGTGTGTACTAAATTTGGATTTACTATTTTAAATAGTTTTGAAGATAAAAGAACTGAAAAAAAATTAAAACTTTGAAACCCTGTATCTCCAAAACTAAGCGTTTGGCAACCTATGTTTATATGAACTTTTTGTCTTAATTTTGAAAGCTCTATCGACTATTAAAGTCCTGCTACAAAAAACACCCTGTATACGTTTAACCTCACAACCATGTCGACACGGCTAACTACACACGTTACCTTCTGCATAAATAATTTTTTTTCTTGCGCAGTAATTAAGCGTAAATTATGCGCCGTTAAAATAAAATTTTGCGCTCCCGTAAGAAATAAATTATTGTAAAGATTTTATCGACAAGGCTTACTTTACAGTCGTGAACTTTGAATATATTGATCTTTTCTTGTACAATAATTCGACACATATTATGTTCTGTTAAAACCAATTTTGCGGCTCTATAAGAAATGATATATTGTCACGATTACATCGGCTAACTTAATTAAAATTTAACTTTAACGGTGCATAATGGGCTACTTTATTCAAAAGGCTATGAAATGAGCCCATGAATAATAACTTATTTCCTATGTGAACAAAGAAATAAATTATTGTAGCGGCACAAAACGGCTCATAATTGGCACGTAATTACTGCATAAGAAAAAATTTATGCAAAAGTTCACGGCTGTGAAGCATCAATATAATTTTATAATAACTTCCTTCTTGTAAAGGCGCAAAATTTTATTTCAACAGACAAAAATGGCGCCTAATTGAGGTCGAATAACTGTATAAGAAAAAAATGATCTAACCAAAAGTCTGCGACTCCATGAAGTTAGCTGAGCTTTTTTAGATGAAGTTTCTAATAAAGTATATTCTCCCTCTCTAGAATGTTTGCTACAAACTATTTCCTATTGGGGCACAAGATGGTGTATAATTAGCCCCTAATAATGCACATACTTAAGTCACATTATTAAAAAATGACTCAACTATCTTAACGCAGCTATTTTTTCTAGAAAATGCGCATGGGTTTCTAAGCAGAAACATGTTTTAAAATTGTCTATCCAAGTTTGTTTTTTAAACATTTGTAATGTAAATATATCTCATCAGTAAACCATAACTAAATTACAGTTTAAAAAATTTGGCCCTTTTCTTATGAAGCAGATAGCATCGGTCAACCACCTGTGTCGAAGGGTAATACGAGAGGACGTCGAGATAGAAAAACGACCACTAAACCTCAACGCAAGTGTCGAATGCAAACGCTTCAAAATACATAGAAATTAGTGTTACGTAAATGAAAACATCGAAAATTAGAACATAACAACAACAAACCACCGAAAAAAGTAAACAAATCAGCGAAACAGAAAAGTGAGAATAAGGAGAAAGTGAAAGTTACAACTGTATATAAGCAGGCAGCTTAACCAAGATTGTATGCCGTATTAAATAGTTCTTGACGAGTAAAATTCATCTTGAGACATAATCCTTACAAAAAAATTGACAGATTGTAACATTGACAGAATCCCACTCAATTTTAATGATTTTAAGCAGAAAAGTTTCTCGAAATTTAGTTATTTTAGGATAGCAACCTGGATTTTTACATTGGACTATACAAACCTTACATTGTTAGAAAACTTGTCAACAAAGCTTTTGACCAGTACAATAATAAATAAGGGGTGCTACTTGAAAAATATGAGTTTTTGATATTTTTAATTTGTCATGTTTAAAAAATCGCAGTAGGCACATGCGACTGGGCAGGTTGTTGAGTAAATACATATAATATACGGGAAACATTCAGGAATCAAACGGCGTTACTTTAAATTTTTGAACAGACCCTCGCATTTCGAAATTCTGGCAAAAATGCGCCACAAATCAACATTGATGACAGATAGGTAAAAACGTCCTATATAAAAATGATTCGTAATTTAGCATAGAATCCAAAAATAAAATCAAACTGAACAGATTCCATAAAAAAGAACATAACTTGTGTGTTTTTTTAAATATTGGGACACCCTGTGTATAAGCTGCAACATTTTTAAAATGTGCAGCAGAAACGCAGGGATATGTAGGCTATATATATATATATATATATATATATATATATATATATATATATACAGTGTGTTGCAAAAATGTGTTAACACTGTATGAGACTAATGTTTTTTTTTTGTAGATTAAAACATGGCATCCCGATATTCTATTGCGGAACAAAAGAAAGATAGCTGCCTAGATACAGGTCTTTCAGTCACCAAACATCATTAAAGAAAAATTCAAGGCCTGGGCCGAGCAGGGTGTACCATCGCCCTTGACAATTGGTAGAAGCTGTGAGAAGTTTGTCCGGACTGGGTCCATTCAAGACGTTCAAATAAATCTGTCGAAAATAACGCCGACTATATTGCCGCAAGGAATAGTTACAAAAGAATCATCGCTAAGGTCAAAACGATGTTTGAAGAACGTAAATGCATAGAATTAGTCTCATCTCCTTTAGGTGGTCGTAAATTTTGGTCATTAGCTAAAGGTATCAGTAAAAACTTTAGTACATCTTCCCTTCCCCCATGACGTCTCGCAACGGAGCTGTAGTAGTTGGTCCTGCTGAAAAAGCCAATCTCTTTGTCGATTACTTTGCACCAAATTCATGTCTCTCTTCTGGTAAAATTATACCGTCGCCAAAATCTATCCCATACGCTATTAAACCAATCCACTTTCGTTGCTAGAATCAATTATCAATAAACTTGACTCAACAAGGCGACTGGCCCTGACGGTTGTCCAGCTATCGTCCATAAAAAATGCTACCTCGAGCTAGTACCTGTATTATCCAAACTTTTTTCGATCTCCATGTCATCTGAAGAGTTTCCCCTCAACGTGGAAGTTGGCAAATGTCCAACCTATTCCTAAAAAGGGCGACAAAGCCGATCCCTCAAGCTATTGACCAATAGCTATCACTTTCTTTCTGTCGAAAATCATGGTAAAGCCATCAACCACCAACTACTTCCGTTCCTCGAGTTCAATAAACTCCTGAACAACCACCAGACAGAGTCGTTCAACGGGTGCTATTATTTCATATGTCTCCCAACTTTGGAATAACACATTAGAGAGGTCTGGTTAAACAGTCGTAGTAGCTTTAGATATTTCAAAGGCTTTTGATCAGGTTTGGCACAAGTACCTACTTGCCAAGCTCACTTCGTTCGACTTATCAGATACGCCCATCAATTATATATCCAGCTTTCTTGACAAAAGACATATACGCGTTGTCGATGGCTTCTTTCGAAAGAAACTATTATTAACGCGGGCGTACCCCAAGGATCAGTGATAGCTCCCACACTTTTCCTGTTATACGTAAATGACCTCATTTCCTCAACAACTAACCCGATCCATTGCTTTGCAGACGACAACACCCTGCATTGTAGTTCTTCTTAGTTTTCGCACAACAATAAGTCTAGTCAGGACGTTATGGTGAACATGGCAGCCTCAATCAACAGTGACTTAGGACGTATCCTTTAATGGGGAAGGAATAATCTGCTCACGTTCAACGCCGACAAAACCCAGTGTTCCCTTGTGTCCGCCAAGAAAGACCGATCATGTCCTACTGTAAATATGAATGGCTTCGATCTCAAGTTTTCAAACTCTATTTCTATGTTAGGGATGTTCGTATCATCGAACCTTTCATGGGTTGACTACCTTTTGTCAGCCATTAAAACAGCTGCCCGTAAAGTAGGCTTTCTGCAGAGATCTAAAGAGTACTTCACATCGCAACAACTCCTTCTACTGTATAAGGCTCAAATTCGACCTCATCTGGCATACAATTCCCACCTCTGGCTCAGTGCTCCCCAATACGCCCTTTATATAATAAACCGCATCCAAAAAAGAGCTATCAGGCTTATAAAGAACCCGTCTCTGACTTCTGACCTACAGCTTCTTGAGCATAAAAGAATAGTTTCGGTTCTTTCTTTGTTCTATCGCTATTACCATAGCAAGTGTGCCTCCGAAATACACTCATTAATATATTTGCAGGCCATCTTCGCTAGGAACACTCGGTTTGCCCGTTCACGCCATAATTACGCACTCAAAATTGCATCTTGTCATACTAAACGGGCGAAATCTATATTTTTTCACACGGCGACTAAATTGTGAAATGCACTACCCAGTTCCTGCTTTCCTCCAAACTTTGACTTCAGCAAATTTAAGGTAGCCATTCATAGACGATTATCGACAGCTTAACAATATCCCTAAACCCTCATAGTGTTCCTGAGTGGTTTAGCACATTAGGTATTAGTCTGTTCGGGAATACTATAAGTAAAAAAAAAGACGATTTCAAGGGGAACAGCGGCAGAAAGAGATCTGTTCGAACTGAGGACAATATCATCCTCGTCCAGGGAGCGATGGTAGCCAGCCCAACCAAATCTCCGCGCAGACATTTCGCAAAGATCACTGGTTAGAATTTTGCATCTTGATTTGGAATGAAGCCATACCACTTGCAGATTGTCCAGCAGACAAGTAAGCATGTGTGAGTGCTACACAAATTCTCACGGAAATGGTGTACATGCAGTCTGACATTCTGTTCATGTTTTCTGATAAAGCAACATTATATATTAGCGGTCGTGTGAACAAGCACATGTGAGTCATCTGGGTGATCGAGTACCCAAAGGAAGTTCGCTTCTGTGGGGCATGGTCAAGGATCGGGTCTATGCCAGCAAACCTCGTAAAATTACACGACCTGAAACACCACATAGCTCACGTCACCGCTACCCAAATGGCCCAGAGGGCCTAACAAACAACAATGGACAGACTCCATAAGTGCATTGAGAGGGAAGGGTGTCAAATTGAAACCCTGTAACCAAATCGATAAATTAAAATCCCATTTAACGTTAACATCTTTTCGCCTGACGATGTATATATATATATATATATATATATATATATATATATATATATATATATATATATATATATATATATATACCAGATGTCTAGAATCTACCCACGTTCTATGGCTATCTATGTTATTATAGGAGATACGGAGTCGGTTAAATTAGCAAAGTTGGGCAGAATTACATGATAATTCAAATATCGAGAAGAAAATTCAACATTGTTGTCAACTTTCTAAGATATCTGAAAATAACTGAAAATCGTCCAAATTTTCAATCGGCTATATCTTTTTTAATATTCAAAATACGAAAAGGTTATAAAAGAGAGTTTTGATAGCTCTTTTTACGAAAAATGGGAAAATGCGAATAAAAATTTTTTTAGTAATTATTTTTCGAGCTGCAACCCAAACATACATTTTTTTAAATGGTAAAAATAGGTGGCTATGGACTCATTCGATGGCTTATTTTTGTCTGATTTCAAAAATGTACAGATTTGTATGTTTAATATTGTTAGTTAACTCACACTTTTCAAAAAAAAAGGTAATTATTAAATTTATTAAACAAATTAAAGTGTGCCGTGAACATTTAAATAACAAAATAAGCTCATATTATACTACTAAATTTGTGGAAACAACAAGAAATAATGTAGGTACTATATTATCAAAATGGAAAAGTTCTAAATAAATTTAATTTACAACGAAGAGTAATAGCAAAAAAATTTAATAAACTTTGGGTTCTAATTTGTTGTATAGCAACACGAATTTTATTTTTTAAATCGTCTAGATTACCAGGTTTTACTCGGTACACTTTGTCTTTAATTGCATCCCACAAGAAAAAGTCCAGGGGGTTAAGTCTGAATATCGCGGCGGCCAAGCTATTGGACCTCGATTTCCTATCCAATTATTAAAACGTTCCTGTAAATAGTTACACACAAGTGATCCATTGTGTACTGGTGCCCCGTCGTGTTGAAAATAATTCAAATTTTGAATTACGGTCAACGGAAGGTTGTCTAAAATTTCTTCAAATTCGTTTTGTAAAAAAGTTAGATATCTTTAGGAATTTGAATTGTATTCATAAAAAAACGGCCCAAGGATTTTGGTACCAATAATACCGCACCAACGTATACTGAAAAATTGAAGATGCCGTTGTTTGTAAATTTTGCTTTATCAGTAAAAAGAATGGTTTTCGAGAATTGATTGTTTGCTCGACTTTCATTAATCAACCATGTAGCAAAACGTAATCTTTTCTGATAATCTTCAACATACAATGTATTTCCTATATGAAAATGATATGGCTTAAAATTATTTTGTTTCAAAATAACGTGGGCTTCATCTTTGGAAGTGTTGCACTCGTTCGCAATGTCACGAAGAGATGTAGTAGGTTTAAATTCGACGTAAGCTAACAATTTTGAGGTTTAGTAAAAGCCCCATATTTTTTAAATTCGATTCGAGTTTGGCAAATAATCTCACATCGGGTTGTCTTCTTTCCATATAAATTTGAAGATATAATTCCGAAGCAGCATTAGCATCTCTGTTAGACACGTAATAGCAAAAAAGCATATCATTTATTTCTTCAGAAGAATAAGCCAATAATAAATTAGTATTCACTATTTAAGTACGAACTACAACTGGTTACAACAAATAATTCAATATCTACTATTTGACAGTCAATCAATGAACAGTTTTATTTTTAATTGTCACAGAACACCACGGCAAACATTGCATTTCTTTAGTAAATACTATAAATACACTTTTTTAAAAATTGTTAGTTAACTAATAATACTAAACATACAAAGCTATACATTTTTGAAATCTGAAAAAAATAAGCCATCGAATAAGTCCATAGTCACCTATAGTTGCCATTTGCCATTTAAAAAAATGTATGTTTCGAAAAATAATTACTAAAAAATTTTTTTTATTCGCATTTTCCAATTTTGAGTAAAATATCTATCAAAAGTCTCTCTAATAACTTTTTCGTATTTTGAATATTAAAGAAGATATAGCCGATTGAAAATTTGGACGATTTTTAGTTATTTTCAGATATCTTAGAAAGTTGGCAACAATGTTGAATTTTCTTATCGGTATTTGAATTATCATGTAATTCTGCCCAACTTTGCTGATTTAACCGACTCTGTATCTCTTATAACAAAGATAGCCACAGAACGTGGGCAGATTCTAGACACCCTGATATATATATATATATATATATATATATATATATATATATATATATATATACAGGGTGTTCCAGTTTTTTGTAGCAGGACTTTAATAGTCGATAGAGCTTTCAAAATTAAGACAAACAGTTCATATAAACATAGGTTGCCAAACGTTTAGTTTTGGAGATACAGGGTTTCAAAGCTTTAATTTTTTTTCAGTTCTTTTAATTTATCTTTAAAACTATTTAAAATAATAAATCCAAATTTAGTACACATATAAACTCAATATTAAGAGTAGTTTAACGTGTGTCAATATCTACAGGGTAGTACATTTTCTGGGCTGGTACACTCTTTATCCCCCCCCCGAACTTTTTCATGCGACGCCTCTAACTCTTAAAAACAAAAAATTTAGATTGCCCATTTGATTTAGGAACTTTTTGTCTTCTGCTTTTTTTTCGAAAAATGCATAGTTTTTGAGATAAATTAGCAGTAATCCATGAACAGCTTCTAAATGGTAAGTAAACAACGTCTGATGCTCCCGCAAAAAATAGTGTGCCATGAAAAGAACAATAAAAAAAATTAAATTATGTCAATTCTCACGTTTTTTTTTGTCTCTTAATAAACAGTAGTACTCCACTGATTTTTTCCTAACTTTTCAGTTGAATTAATTAAAGGAAAATAAAAGCAAAACAACAAAATACATATTAAAAAAATACGTATTTATTGGAAAAAATTGGAAAGAATTTCTATTTAAGATTTTAACAAGAACGAAACGAACGAAATAAATAAATTAAACAAATAAACTTAACCTATAACAACAAAACAAAAACGCTATCACAATAATAAATAAATTTAAAGAAACTATTCAAAATGTGAACCATTTTGTTGAATACATAATTCACACCGACGTGGAATATTAACTATAAATTGTCTTATTTCATTACACGCATCCCTAATCCTATTAATGAGTTCATCTCTTGTTGTCACAGGAGTTGCATACACCCTTTCTTTTAAATACCCCTACACAAAAAAATCTAAGGTATTAAGTCTGGAGACCTTGGCGGCCAGGGAACTGGGCCTGCATGACCGATCCATCTTCCTGGATAATGGGTGTCCAGCCAGTTTCTAACGATTCTGCTATAATGAGTTGGACAACCATCAAGCTGGAACCAAGCCGTTCTTCGTAAATTTAAGGGAATATGTTGAACATATTCCCATGTTCATTCTCTAAGAATTCCGCAGCATTCATCCGAGGTGGTAAAAAGTACGGCCCAAAAGGGTGATTATTGTAAATACCTATCCAGACGTTCACACTAAATTCTTGTTGGAAATGTCTCGGGCGAACTACATGTGGATTTTCATGTACCCAAACGTGCTGGTTATGAAAATTTACCACACCTCGGCGATTGAAGCAGGATTCATCGGTCAATAAAACATTATTTAAAAAACCTGGATTGTAATTATTTTCAGCAAGCATCCATCGACAATACGCATCCCCTGGTTGTAGTGCTTGAACAGGTTGTAGATGGTAAGGATCCCGTCTTAATGTTCGGTGAATAGTAGTATTTGAGGCTCCACCTAAAGCTACGAATACTCTTCTAATGCTAGTTCAATTCGTCGTGAAATATTTCTTTGCTGCCTATGATTATTATTTTGACGACCATGCACATTATGCACATTATTTAACCCCTGACTTATAATTTGTTGGTGAACTCTTACAAATACAGAAGGATGCGGAGCTCTTCTAAAAGGAAATCTTGGCCTATATTCATGGGCTGCAGCTGCTGAACTTCCATTTACAAAGCCATAAATAAAATGGATATCCGCTATTTCTTGATTAGAAAACAAAAATGACATTTTAAAAGATCACTTTTGCAATAAAAATTAACACAATAAAATATGTAAATAAATTACATTCTTTCTTATGCACAAGTCGTATTTAAAATAAAACGTGAGATTTGACATAATTTGATTTTTTTTATTGTTCTTATTGTGGCACACTATCGACTATTAAAGAACTGCTACACCCTGTATATATATATATATATATATATATATATATATATATATATATAAACTAATAATTATTATCGAAACGTTTAAATTTATACAAAATATAAATACAATTCTGCCGAGGACGGTTGAAGTGAAGAATTCGAATTTGTTAACTTGCCTTTCCATAGCTGTGGCTCTTTTTCCCCCAGTAATATTTCAGCAATTCACATTTAGTCAATTATCAAGAGTAAATGAATAATACAAGGTATTCGTAATAATTTCAAACATAAACGTGTCAAATTTCAGCAAAAATTGACTTTTTGGGAACTCAAAGGAATTTTACAATTCTTGTATCTCTATTCGGTTCAGAATGTTTCTAAGTAGGATTAATTTGACTTGATTGTATTACGTTAATTATTAACACAAAAACATTCTGTACGGTTTACAACTGAAATTGAAAATGATTAATTTATTTAAGCATTTTAATGCATATGTAACCATCATTGCTTAATTTAGATTAATTTATCATTAATGCACTGATAAATATGTTGAAATAAAACGCGCACTTTACCAGGTGAAAATAAATGAATACATTTTACATACCATTGAGTTATATGCAAGATTTTATATTACCAAATATATTTTAGCCTCTCCTAGAAATTTAAAGTAAAATCAAACTATGAACAAACCAAATTGGTAAGGTTTTATCATTCACAATCGAAAATATATAGTACAAGGGCGGAAGGTAAATAAGTGAACCACATAATCTAAACTTTCATTATACTTTAGCTGTGAGTTGATTATGTGTTTTACACTTAAATGTGTTCAATTGGAATGGTTTTGTTGCATTCTACTTCCTATACTAATCATTCAAGTTCAGATTAAAGAATGTGTTTAATGCGATTAGACTTGTATCAAATGGTGACAGTGTTAGTAGATACATAAAAGTATAACGCATTACGCTTGTTTAATCTAGATAGGCCTTGTAAGCCTATAGTTATGTTTCAGATGGAAGTGAAAGCTAATTCTTAAGAAACGATTTCATTTGGAGATTACATAGAAAGATATAATTTTAAATGACAATGAGTTTAATGCATTCGAGTGAATCTACTTTTTGTACTTAATCGTTTCATTTTAGGAAATTTATTTTTATTTGCTGCTACTGTTATCTAATACTTAACCTTTTTGGGCATTGTTCTGTATTCAGAAAAAATCAGTGCAAGCGCCTAGTGGCGCTTTGTCCTTCCGATCGCCACTACAATTACTTCCAAACTAGTTGCGTTTTTTGCATTCGTTTTATTATATACAGGGGGTGGCCCAACGAAATGGTCGCACTCCCTCTTTACGACTCTCCAGGTTGATTAAAAAAAACGCTGGAACTTTGGTTTCTAAGGGAACATCTTGTCCACCAAAATTCCCTTATACAGGGTGATTCATAAAGAAGATACTAGGTCACACTTTTGATTTTTAATTGAAAACCTACTAGTTTTATGTCATTTTTCCTTCCTGAAGTTTGTAATAGATTGGGTATAACATGTCCTATACCTTCAACCGTTTTAATTTTATTTGCGTTTTTATATCTCAAATAGCATTGCATTATCGATAGGTTGAGACTTAGGAAACTATGCACACTGTCGTTTCTATGGATACTTTCTAACTAGCAATATTCGTTTGCAGTCACTGTCAAGGTATGTCAGTGTAAGCTTACACCTTCTGTAACTTCAAATCGAACTGCTATCATTATTATGAAACATTCCATTCGAGAAAGGGCAGAAATAACAAAACTTTATTTTGAAAATGGATGTTTTCCAAGGGCTACCGCCTGCTTATTTAATCATTTACATTCAGGCATAACTACTAATGATAAATATGTGAGAAGGTTAATAAGCAAATTTGAAGGCACTTAATCTGTGATTGATATTCAGCACCGTCCAAATCGAACGGTAAGAAACAATGCCATAGAAATAGCGGTTTTGAGATACCTACCACTTTACAATTCCCAAAACACTCGCCAACTGGCTATATCTTCAGGAGTTTCTCGCACATCAATACAAAGAATATTGACAGGTCATAAATGACATCCTTACAAGATAAGATTTGTACAAGAACTTAATCAAGACGATTATGATAGAAGGTTGGAGTTCTGCGAAGAAATGAGCCAACCGTTAATGCACAATTGAAATTTTCTGTTCAATATTCGTTTTTCGGACAAATGCACGTTCTATTTACACTGTATTGTAAATAAACATAATTATCGTTATTGGGAGGACTCCTACTCTCATTTATTTAGACAGATCCATCCAATACTAATCCATATTAAGGATTAATATTGTCAAGACCTTTTTATCCCTGGAAACCTGACGAGTGAGTTATATTTGGACATGTTAGAAAATACAATAAACCCGTAACAAAAACATTCGCTGCTTCCAATATGATGGAGCACCACCCCACTACGCAGCTCCTGTAACACAGTTCTTGGACACTCACTTTACTGGTCAGTGGATTGGTAGACGAGGTCCAATTGAGTGGCCACCTAGGTGCCCGGACTTAATTCCTTTGGACTTTTTACTTTGGGGACATCTCAAAAGTAAAGTTTACGAAACGAAACCAGAGTAAATTGAAGATCTTCGATACCGAATTACAGATGTCAAATGTACGCAACAGGTTTGAGCAGAATCTTTATTACTGTATAGAAGAAAACGGACACCATTTTCAACACTTATTGTGACATTTATTTTCTAATAAATTAATTTTTCTGCTTGCTATTTGAGTTATTTAATTTTAAGACAATTATTACAAGTTATATTATCTTTATGAATCATCCTGTATAAAGAAATATTGACAGTAGATGTTATTCCAAAAGAATTACTAGTTCGAAGGTATCCATAGAAATAATAGTGTACAAAGTTTCCTAAAGTCTCAATCCATCGATGATGCAATGATAGGTCAGCTAAAAACGCAAATAGGACATGAAGATAGGTATAGGTATAGGACTACAAACTCAGGAAGGACCAAAAATGACAAATCTAGTATGTTTCCATTTAAAAATCAAAAGTGTAACGTTTATGAATCACCCTGCATAATGGAGTCAAATAACAAATTATTTTTGCGATTTTCTAAATTTACTTTTCTATTACGGTTGGTAAAAGAGAAAAGCCAATGTGTTTCATTCCCTCCCCAAGGAAAGAGATGGATTGCATGAGCTTTCCAACCTCTTTCGCCAAAATGATGGATCCCAATAGCCATGCATTAAGTGTGTATGCATGGGGTAATTAAACTTGAATCAGTCAGGATAGGATCAGTAGGAACGGGGTTAGACTTCTGGAGGGAATCTATTTCCCCCACTCGCCTAAATAGACGCACACGATAGAGCACATGGTAATCGGAGTCAAACTCATTACCTCCAGAATGATAAGTACATTGTGTTACTGCCGATTCAAGAGTTCTTAGTCATAATCTAATTGTTCTGTGCATCAGTAACTTTCATTATTCAAATGCATACCATAAGTATGAATTAGTGTGACAGTCAAACTGCCTTTTAAGAAATTGGTGTTAATGACGGATTGGTTTTGATGTGCTTCAGCTGTGACATGTTGTAAAACCATTGTCCTAAAGCTAACTACTGCACAGCACAAACTTTTGTATTTTGTGTATTAATTTTATTACTAATAACTTTTAGTCAGATACTTATGGTGTTGTTTAGACTTAGAGTATTAGTAACTTCTTAAATTGTTCCACACCTTGATTATGACGTGACTTTCTTATGCTGGTGTCTTGTTGCATTAGCAAACAGTCTTTTTATACCACACCTATAGGTTGCATTATAAGATGGCGTTGGTCAGTACGAGAACGGCACTTTTTAATGTATTATATTTTCGCTTAACATTATAAAACAGTAATGCACCTATGGCTTTAACATGTATACATGCACTTAATGTTTTTATACAAAATATTTTACATTTTGCAGGACATTTTATGATAAATGATGAATAAATCATTCATTACCATGTACTTCAGCAGATGTGTAACAGATAAATAGATAAACAAGCAATTTGATCTTTACCGATAGTACATTATGCAGTAATGCCCACATAAAATTTTTTGATCAAATTAATTTTAAGGCGCCCTACCAAAAACTTTTGTAAATAAAAACTGGTCTAAAATAAAGTTATCTTTAAAAAAAAAAGGTTCTGCACTTTTTGGCGCACGATAAATTTTAGTAATAAGACTAAATGTAAAGTTGTATAAAATCCCATGAGTATTTTTCAAGTTATACTCACAGCCAAACCCACACCCACACTTACATAAACGCATATGTTCACACGCCGGCAAGCGCACACAATCAAAAGAAATGCTGAAAATTATACTTTACTTATGGCTTCACGCATAAGGATGTAATTAGCGTAAATTTAATATCTACATAGTTTACAAGTATTTTATGAAAGCAGTTAACCAATTAAAGGTTATCAAAGGTGTTGTGATAACAAGTGCACCAAGAACGATGGAGTTGCTCTCCCAAAGTGTCAAAAGCAGTAGTTACACCATAAAGTAAAACATTTTGAAAATATGCCTAAAAATGAGAAACTTATCCAGCCATGCAAATCTTCAGATGCTGAAGACGGGAGCTGTAACTTCATTTAATGCTAAAACCAGTTAAATTGGTTAAAAGTTCATTGTTGTCTAAACAAAATCCATTCACCAAACAAAATTATTTATAAAAACAATATTTTTGCTCTTTAAAACGACCTGATACCTATTTTTCTAAAATTTGGACATAGTAAAGTTTGATATTAAGGTTTTTTGGACTATCCTATAGCTTGTACGTTACACTACTACTCCGCGATAGGATTATGAGCAGCCTGGACTAAATCGGTCAATTCGAATTTGTAAAGGAATTTTCACATTTTACAATGGCGCGGAACTTCTGACCTGGGATCCGGTTTGATATTCAACAAAGACTAACTGGAATGTATAAGACGCTAGTGTACATAATTTTGAGAAAATCTGTCAACGCATTACGAAAAGATCTGTTTGTCCATAAATTTACACGAACCCAGAGTGGATGGGCCTGCCGATAAAGGAAACAATTGAAACAAAGTATTCTCCACAAGAATACATCATTTTAACGGAACACTGTGTAAAAACACTTACTTCGTGTATGGAAGCCAAAGGTATAGAAAAATTGACGGCGTACTAATCGCGGGTGCTAGCCAATTTATTTATGAAGGATCTGGAAGAACGAGTAATAGTAACTGCTAGTCACAAACTTAAGTTATTATTAGGATATGTGGACAACAATATTATAATCTGGACACACGGACGAAAAGAACTAGGCTCATTTCTACGTTATCTACATGGGATTTATAGAAACGCTACACACACCAACACGTACTTAAATGCTCAGCCAGCACAACTACAATAAAACTACAATAAAAGCTACGTAAAGAGTTAAAAAACAATAAAGTCAACTTTATGACAAAACTGATTCAAGGGAAAACACATCCAAAAACCCGACTAATCAAGGAAGAAATGGCAGGTAGGAAAATAGGAGGAACCAACAAAGTAATTTTCCCCACAAAGGGAATAATAGACCGGATTAGGAGAACTCTAAAAAAACAATAGATCAAAAGGATATTTAATACTCACGAAAAGACCGGAACCGTATTGTCTAACCCAAAAACCAAAATTAACTTAAATCAGGGAATATACAAGATTCCATGTGGAGACTGAGACCCAACGTACTTAAGTCAAACAAACAGACGAATCACTAGTAGACTGGAGAAATATCGATTAGCAATAACACCACAATATCATCTCTGGTGCAGCATGTTCAATCGACATCACTTAATATCAATTTCGATAAGAACAGAAGAAACCAAAAAAAAAACAGCGAAATGGAAAAAAGAAAGTAAAGGAGAGAAAGAGAAAGTCAGTCCAAATCAAATAATATGGAACAGAATAAGATCATGAGTGACCTAAATAAAAAACAGCAAATGAGAGTGTGCCGAAGCATTGTCAAGTTAACGAAGCTTTGAACCATGTCAACACACGAGATCATAAGACATGGAAGAAATTGAAGTACATATTATAGCACTCCTGGAACACACACACGTACGCGCACCCACCCACACATACGCACACGCACGCACGCACAACCACCCACCCACCTATGTGTAGTGTTACAGTCCTGACCAAAAGACTGGTACTGGTAAAAAGTTTTTTTCTTGAATATCTAGAATTGCTTAAGATGTTAGAACAAAATTATGAAATATGAAAAAGATGAAAACGCAAACTGTTAAACTGCCTTGAAGATAACAAATCAGAACATACTGTAACGGTTGTAGACTAACAGTGAAAAATGCCATAATCGAAGAGCTTATTTAACAAAATCTAACTATAATATATGTGTAAAGTTATGAAAAACTTTAATTTTAAATTGATAAAAGCATTCACAAATACAAATCTGACATATTAATTAAAGATCTATACAGTTAAATCGAATAAAGAGATAGTTTATTACTAATAATTGCCTTTGTTGTTTTACAGTGAAAATACAATGTAGTACGTTTAATATGCTTTTTAATTTTAATTTCAACTATATATGTTATATTATTAGAGTGCTGTGGTAACAACATATGATTGGTAAATATAGAATATAAATAAAAAAAAACCGAACGCTAAGTATTTTAATCTTGATAATTTGATACGAAATTGTTTTTCTAATTTATCGTTGTATATAAATTGCTTTAAATTTGATAATTTAAGCGACTATATATATATATATATATATATATATATATATATATATATATATATATATATATATATATATATATATATATATATATATATATATATATATATATATATATATACAGGGTCCTGCAATAGTGCGTCAGCGATCCATAGCTCCTATACCAATCAAGTTAGGAATTCCGGTCGAATCACACCTGTACTGTACATATGAGTCTACTTCGGGAAAATATTCTCGCATATATAGAGTGGTCCAAATAGTATGGCGACTCAAAATGATACTTTCTGTATTTTTTGAATATTTTAGTTATTTTTTGTGTTCTTTCTTATTTCCCAAACTTTTATTTAGTATTTTACAATAATAAATTAAAAACAATAAAAAATCGTTTTGCACGCCTGGAAAAAATTATTTAAAAACCGGTCTTAGATCTGTTTTGTCCGAGCTACATAGTGTGAACTTTTAATACAAGAAGTCTAAGATACTTTGACATGAAATAATTTTGTCTTATTTTATACAGTGTCCAAAATTTGGTTTCAAAAGTGAGAACTTTCAAACCAGTTTTTCCTAAGGCTTTCAAATGAATCACCCTGTATATTATTTCACTGTCTAATGCAGAATCTAAATACAAATATTTTTTGTATTACAAATGTATTAAAATTCTGGACCAAAAACCACAAATATGCTCATTTTATTAGTACGGTATTAATACAAAGGTAGTCAGCCACGGAAAAACAACAAATAATTTTAACGGTAGCTCATTTATGTTCAAAATGTCTTCATTTTGTTCAAGGTATCTGTCTGTTCTTCCTTGAAAGGATCATTCTACACCTCGGAGCATTGCGGGAGTAAGTGCAAACTCGTTGATTATTCTTTGTCGCATGTTATACTCAGTTATTGGACTGCGTATAAAGAAGGCCTTTTATGTAGAAAAAGTCGAGTTTGATTATGTCGTGCGACCTTACAATCTAACTGGTCCGTTCTTCCAATCCAACGATTTTTGTTGGTGTTATTTAACAAAGCTCGGACCTGTCGTGAAAAATGGCCCGACTAACCTTTGGATTTTACGTAATTGTCAATAGAACTGCTAATTGATTTTCCTCATTTGTAACCGTTTTAATCCTTTCTTCCTTTTTGTAATCGGCGCTCCCTATTTTAAGAAAACGCTCAAACGGTCTGCTAAAGCTTGTTGGTTCTGGATGGCGCCTTTCGGGAAACCGAGCCGCATACTTTCTACTTGCTAGAAAACAATTTTTATCACTATTCTCCAATACAAAAATCATGTCAATGAACTCTTCCTTTGAAAGATTCATTTTTTAAAATAAAATGTTATCCGCTAAAGTACTCATGTATTTCGTAACCGTAATGTCAAAATTATTTGTTAAATGAACGTAGTTATTTTTCCATGGCTGACTAAATCTTTTTAATACTTTTCTAATGAAATGGGCATATTTGTGGTTTTTTGACATCTTGATAACGGTACAGAATATTAATACACTTGTAATACAAAAAATGTTTGTATTTAAATTTTGCATTAGATAGTGAAATAATATACAGGGTGATTTATTTGAAAATCTTAATAAAAATTGGTTTGAAAGTTGTCAATTTTGGATACTCTGTATAAAAAAACTATTTAATGTCAAAGTAGCGTTAGACTGTTTGTATTAAAGTTTACACTATATAGCTTGGACAAAATAGATCTAAGACCGTTTTTTAAATAATTTTTCCAGGCGTGCTAAACGATTTTTTATTGCTTTTAATCTATTGCTCGTAAACTAACTATTAAAGCAAATTAAATAAAATTTTGGGAAATGAGAAAGAATAGAAAAAAGAACCAAAATATGCAAAACAATACAGGGTGTAGCATTAAAAAATTCATTTTTATGCCGTCATACATTTTTGGACCACCCTGTATATGCGAATAATTTTCCCGAAATACACTCATATGTACAGTATAGTATAGGTTCCTAACTTAATTGGGATAGGACGCAGTATTGTAGGATCCTGTATATTATAAGCTTATAGTAACTACCAGATTTTTATTTGGTATAGTGAATTTCATCACTAAAATATTGCATTTAATAAATTCATTGATTTACGGAAATTCATTACCAAATAGTAAATGTCTAGGTCACATTTTTTAATAAATAAGAAATATAATTACAGGTGGGAAAATTTTTCAACTCGGTTGACTCAAATTGATGCAAATTTTTTGTTGTGGGATGTAATTCAAGTAATACGTTCTCTATTGATCTGAAAATTATAAAAAAAACGCAAACATTCTAAAGCAATTAAACCAAAATAAATTATTATAAGTTTTTGTTTGAACGAATAAGTCACAAAATTTACATCGATTGGGGATTGTATTTCGATGGCGCAGATCGTTAGCGCGGTACTCTAGCCAAAGTACAAGTCGTAGGTTCAAATCCTACTCGAGGTAAACTTTTTATTTATGTATTTCATAAAATTAACAATAATTTTTAAAGCAAAATAAAATTTCTTCATTTTACAGTTTGGATTTTCAGTGACTTTTATAATGGATAAAAATAGAACTAATAATGCTAATTAATACTAAATAATAACCAGAGAATGTGGATGACAAATATAATAAGCATATTCATCCTATATAAACAAGCAAAATAACATGATGCCATAGAATTACCAAGGAACAAAAATGACTAAAGTGAAGATAAATATTTACCAAAAAAGGTGTTAAACAATACCAATTATTATTAACAATTCTGAATTGGAATAAGTACCATCTAAAATCGCATTCTTTAAAAAGTTGGAATTTTTGAAGTTTTTATTCAAGTAAAATACGTACATAATTAGTAATGAGGAAACTGTTAAATATGTTTATTCTAAACATAACTATACATTTGGTTACATTTTCTCGGAAACACTAAACACGTCCATATTTCCATTACACTCAGAGACAAAAATAAAAGCAAGCTAGTTTCTAATTTACAAACTTTTACTTAATTTGTGCGTGTTTTTGATCAATAGTAAAATAGAAAGTCAATTATCTCATAGTTTGTTATCTTAATAAAAAGTAACATTATTAGTAAATATTAATTTTTTATTTATAACCAAGGTTGGTGTGTGGGAAGGTTTTTACCATTACAATTTTGTGACTCATTAAGAAATGTGCTAATGAACTAGGAATATTGATTGAATGAGGTACATACATTACAATGCAGAACATGTAGTTATGAAGAAAAGAAAAAATAAAGTATTGTTATAAGAAATTACAAATATGGAGTCCGATTATACGCGCCCGTTTTTTGTGTTGGCGCTACTATTATAAAAATTATGTTTATAATTTTCAAATACGTATAATGGCACACCTTTTAATTTGTATGAAATTTATTGTTTGTGTGACTTTGAAACTTATTATTTATTGAACTTAATCTATAATTCATCAGTTGTACATGACTGAAGGTGTTGTAAAATACTTTCCCTGTTAGAAATCTGTTATTTCCACGCTAAAAGTAGCCTAGTGTTAATAAGCGACTAACAATATTCAAATGACATGCCACATAAAATTTACTTAATAAAGTAATACAGGGCTTTTCACGATGAACGTTAATTAGACGTTTCTGGCAAACCAGACAACGGATCAACCTGAAAATTTGACAGTATGCAATATGATCTACAAGCCTAAAATATTTTAGATGATGAGGATCTTCACTTCGAGTCATATTTTTATTTGCCTCATACAGGGTCTTTAAAAAAATGCAGATACTTTGTTCACATGAAAAAAGGAGTGGAAGTCAATTTTTTCAAATGGAACACCCTGTATATTTACACATTTTTGAGCTCTACATCTAATTTTAGATTGACTTTAATCAGTTAATGCTATTTCACTTTCGAACCGTTTTCGAGATAAACTGTTTCAAACAGAAACTGACGTGGTTTTCTTGTATTCATCACTTATTTTTGAGATTTAACATCTATTTTGTACTACGTAATACAATTTCTTTTCGATCTAGTTTTTTAATAGTCTCAAATCAGTCAATTTGAAATTGATATGTACCTTAAAAAAAGTTACAATTGGTATGCATTGAAGTATTGAATGTCTCTACCGTACAACATTGCAAATTAACATTTTTTAATAGTGTGCTTTGGAAAAATAAATGACCCTATTTTGAAACGTCAAACTTTCGTTGGTGGTTTTGACTGATTGTGATACTAATTATAATAAAAAAATGTCAAGATTAGGTTACAGTAATGAAGATTTCTTGAGTTTATTAATTATTCATGGTGAGTGCAATAGAATTGCAACTAGAACATGCCGAGTATTTCATGAAAGATATCCACAACTTCCGAAGCAGAATAATAATGTAATAAATCGACTACTACAAAACTGTAGGTTGAATGGAACCTTTCGTCCAAAAATCATTCGTAGAAAGCCTGTTGTGGATGTTGATGACAATGGCATAACAGTTTTGGGATTATTTAATGCATTTCCAAATGCTTCTCTACACGAGGCTAAAAGGGAGATAGGTATACCCTACGTGACAATTTATCGCATTCTTAATAAGCACAAATGGCATCCCTATAAATTCTACTGTGTCCAACATTTGAAAGAGACTGATTTGCCTCGTCGACTGGAATTATTTGAATGGTTACTTGTCAAGATTCAAGAGGATGAACATTTCCTTGACAATATCATATGGACACATGAGGCCAAGTTTACAAAAAATGGAATTTTCAGCAGACATGGCAGTCATTATTGGGCGCCAGAAAATCCTCATGTCGTTCGCCAATGGGGTTTTCAAGAAAGATGGCAATTTAATGTATTTTGTGCCATAAAGAACGAGTCAATTTTTTATATCGAGTCTGATGATGATAATTTGAATGCAACAAAATATGATGATTAACTGAGAAATGGAATTCAAATGATTTTAAATAATAGGTCAGGAAGAGAACGTGTATGGTACCAAATGGATGGTACTCCACCCCATAATTCTCGTTCAGTAGGCGAAGCTTTAACTGAAATCTTCGAAGACAGATGGATTGGTAATAATGGACCTTTTCGTTGGCCTCCTAGAACACCAGATGACAATCCAATAGATTATTATGTGTGGGGTTTCATTAAAAATATAGTTTACTCCAACCCAGTAACAACAATGGACGATATGAAATCGAGAGTTAGAACTGCTTTTAATAGTTTAACTCCAGACTTAATCAGAAACGCTACCCATGAAAATCTTTTGAAGAGATTACATGTTTGTTTAACCCTTTGAGGCCGGAATTATTTTTTGAATAAAAAAAAGGCAAAACTTTGGTGCATTCTATTAAATATGATGTTTGAAGGGCAAATTAAGAGATTTTTTTTTGTTGGTTTGGATTTAAACTTTAGGGAGGTGTCTTCACTATGAAATCACTAGGCAATAATTACAGGAAAATATTTTGTTTATTACCAATGCATCTTTACATAATTTATTTCCTATGGTATTCTAAAAAACAATTATTTTTATCTGATACACACAATCCAACGTCACACCTGGAACAGTGCCATCTGGACTTACGGGGTTCCCGTTTACTACTACAAAGAGCACATCTTCTTGGTTTGCCATGGACAGGCATATGTGCACAAGCATCATGACGAATTTCCAAGGGAACTATGGATTTGAAATGGTTTACCTCAGATAATGGGCGTCCTTTTTTTGTAGAATTCTGCTGAGCTCATACTAAACCTAATGCTACCGAAAGCCTAAACATTTTCAAACTTAGTTGCTGAGTCATTTTCCTTGTTGTATAGGATAAATGCATTGACCAATGAAAATCGACGAAGTAAAGAAAATGATGCCACCATTTTTTGATTTTCTATTCACTTCGTAGAGTGATTTTAGCATGTCCATCTTGTCAACATATCCCATGTTTTATTATATTATTTTACAATTGTCGGACAAGGAACTTCCTGGTTAGTACCGTCTTTTTGTTTCCGCTTGGCCATTTCTGTTTTTGACGGATCTTGATAATTGGTCAAAAGAAACGGATTTATTATCCATCCATTTTAGACAGACGAGTCCATCAGTGCTTACGCGCTAATCAAATTCTCTTTTTTTTTGTTTTTTGTCATCAATAAAGTCTGTAGGTATATCCTTCCTTCCTTTTCTAACTGTTCCGCAAGCGTAAATCATTTCTGATTGCAATTTCTTTTGTAGCAGAATAGAATTGAAATAGTTGTCGAAATACATGTGATAGCCCTTGCCTACTAATACTCTGGTCAAGTCACACACTACCCGAGCTCCAAGATCTTTCTCCGTTACCTTGCCTACTTTTCCGGTATAAATTTGAAATTGGCACGCGTAACCAGATTCATCTGCCCTAATCCACACTTTCTAACCTCGCTTTATGGGTTTATTGGGCATATATAATTGCTTCAAACAACTTCGCCCTTTGAAACGACTCATAGATTCATCTATAGATTGATTTTTACTAGGATCTAGACAACGTAGAAAGACTTCAGAAAGTTTTTCAGCAAAGGGCGTAACTTATACAATTTGTCGAAACTCGAGAATCCCCACGCTGCAGCGAGTTATCATTTATATGAATGTGGGACAATAACCATGAAAACCGATCTCGTGACATGACTGAACTGATATATTGGTCTCTAAGTTCATATGAGCTCCAGTAATCACGATAACTCGGTAAATGTTTGATGCCCATTATCAAATTTACAGCTATGAAACTTTTCATCTTTATATCAGTAGGAGAAAAGGATTGTGTATTACCACCATCTTTTGCAACGCGTATAAATTTGTTTGAAAACCAAATCCTGTAGAAGGTCTTCTGAAACATTTTCAGAAACATGTCTGTTGGGGTTTCAATCGCATCGTTCATCTGTGGTCCTGTTGTTTTATTAAAATTTTATATTTGTGAGACAATTTGAAATCGATTTAGTCCACACGGTTCTTTTGCAATCTTGAGCTCGTCTTACTGAAAGAGGAACTTCGTGGTCACTATCCCATGAACTCAAATCATCATTGCCACTATCAAGAGGAATTTCATTATCTATAATCATTGGCATAGATTCTATGTCAAAATGCTCATTAGAATTAGTAAACACCTCATTTTCTAAATCATCCTCACTAACATCACCTAACTCACTGATGTTGTCATCAGGAATTTCATCTATATACTGAAAAAGATCATCTGCTTCCATATTCAAAGGCGGCACAAACGCTGAAAAAAAATCGGGATGAGTCCTAGTGGTCGCATGGTGAAAACACCACATATTTGCAAAAAATAGTAAAACTTCATGGATTATGCAAAAAAACATTACTAATGCCTAATAGAACATTTTTATCACAAATACAGATAAAACTTACCAGTCATCTTTGTACAATGTTAATTTAGTCACAAAAACAGTTAACAATATCCGCTTACTCATTCCACTTACACAAACAAATAATTCTGATGTCTTGAAAACGTTTACGCGCCAAGATTGCGGTTAAAATATAGTGGGACGTTTATTTATACGTCATTGATGTTGTTTCACTAGAAGTCACTAGACACATAAATATAAATTTATTTTCAAGTGTCTTCAACCTGCGCCCACTAGGAAGCAAAGGGTTAAGTAGAGGTGGAGATGTGTTCGAACATATTCTGAAATACACTGATAATTGAATTAACTTACTAATTCATGAAATTATTTTCAGTTCGTGTGTCAGAGTTAATAAAACTATTGTTTGAAGAGAAGTTTCATTTGATGGTTGAAGAGTATTTTAATAATTATTTATTCATTATATTATCTGTGGCTGATGAAGGAACATCGAACGGAATCTGTTAAATTTCAAAAATAAGTGATGAATACAAGGAAACCACTGTTTGAAACAGTTTATCTCGAAAACAGTTCGAAATCGAAATAGCATTATCTGATTAAAGTCAATCTAAAATTGGATGTAGAGCTCAAAAATGTGTAAATATACAGGGTGTTCCTTTTTTTTATGTGAACAAAGTATCTGCATTTTTTAAAGACCCTGTATGAGGCAAATAAAAATATGACTCGAAGTGAAGATCCTCATGGTATCACTCCACTCCATTTCGAATTTGATCGTCTTAGTACCAGAGAGTTCAGCGTTTATAGAAGTACATGTTTTGTAAAAAAAAAAATCGAAATTAATTTATATCTCTTAAACGGTAATAGATAGGTATAGGGAAATAGTACATGAAGTTGTTGACAAAGTAATAGGAAATCATAATATGATATTATATAGAGGGTGTTCCATTTGAAAAATCAAAGTAGTCGCTACTTTATAGTAGAAGCGGCAACGCCACAACATCTAAAATATTTTAGGCGTATAAATCATATTAATTTATCCATACTGTCAAATTTTCAGGTTGATCCGTTGTCTGGTTTGCCAGAAACGTCTAATTAACGCTCATCGTGAAAAGCCCTGTATACATTGAGTGCCTTAAATAAAACGGTGAAGCTTTTCTGAAAATTAGAATGACGGGCTATTGGAAGAAGTCGTTTCAGCTACTATACTTTCACTTTCTGTAACCTCCGATCTTATTTCGTTATTTTAAATACTATGTTCCGCTTTTTATTAACTTTTTGGAATGTTGCATAATTTTGATGCGAAACACCATGTCTCTAGCGTGCGCCAATTTTGAAATATTTTTAGCGTTTGTGCAAATAACAACAAATATTTCACATAATGTATGCCCCTGCTGTTGGGACCAACGTATACTATTTAGAAAATTCCAAAGCTCGATTTTTAAAGACAACCCCCCTTTTTTCTTTGGACTGGTGGATTCTACTTAATGACAACCCCCCCTTTTTTATTGCACTAGTGGATAATATAAGGGCATTTTATTGTTACATCACTATATCTAAGATAAACGGTTTTTTTAGAAACTTTAACAATCAAAATTATCGTGGTCGTTAGCTGACTTTGGTTTGAAAAAGTCAACAGACAAAAAACAAATAGTTTTAAGATTTTCACAAGTCTAGTTCAAATACTAAACATTCTGTCCACGCAACCCAATTGTTCTGATTATCTCGTTAGCTGCTGGGTTACACTTTCTAACGTCTGCCTACTTCTCAAATCATATGTGATGATGACATTATGGAATTATGCGCTCTTCGACAATACAATGCAAAACTTTTGCACTCGTTTAGTTAAGCCAAAAAAAATGTATGTGGGGGGTTAGCTAGTCAGCATGTTATAATCAACAAACAACAGGGCAATTGACAAAATAAGTACATACGAATTATGCGCTAATTATGCGCTCTTCGATTAAAGTAAATTTGATTTTTGCGCTGCAGCCTTTAAGAGACTTTACTCTTGAAGCAAAAAACAAAATACCATAGAAGTATTAGAAAATTGAATTAATGATGTATGATACATCAGTGATTAATGTGCTCTTGAATTCCAGTAATTTCAATTTTTGCACTGCGATGTTCAAGTGACTTTGCTCTTAAGGCGAAGGACACAATTGCATTAGAACTCGTAAAATATTGGAAGAATCGTTGAGTCAATAATATACGATAAATCTATGATTTATGCGCTTTGAAATTCAGATGATTCAGATTTTTCACTGTGATCCTTAAGTTTGATCTTGAAACGAAAGACATAATTATATAATAATTCGTAAAATATTGTGAGAATCGTTGGATCAATAATGTACCGTTAATATATGATGTATGTGCTCTTAAATTCAAGGTAATTTGGATTTTTGCGCTGCGATGCTTAAGGAACTTGTGAAGCAAAGGACATAATTGTAATCCTTGACTCCAAACAATATACGGAAATGCGTCCTGCATGTGCACGTGAAATGTATTACCGGCGACCAGAATAAAACAACACTGTCACGTTGTAGCGATCGGCTTTGACTTCTTGATGTTCGTTTGTTTTCGAGTGTGTAGTTAACTGATTAAATCGTTTCGATACAGTGATAGTATATGGGGGATTATCCTACTTTTGCGGGATATTTGAAACAAAAAGGGATAAAGGGATTTTTTTTACAATACGGCTTAAAAAGAGATATTTTTTCACTTTGATCTTAGATTTTTTTTTATTAAAAATTTTTCGTTTTTTTATTTTTTTTGAATTGCATAACAAATTTTCTATTTTTTATAATGCATTAGTTAACATATAAACAAACGAAACACATTTAAATCCTGTAACCGATATAACCAATATTGAATGAAAGCCGACTAATAGACGAAGACAAGGCATTAAAAAAATATAGGGTGTGCCATTTAAAAAAATGAAGATATAGAATTTTCAAATGTATGTTATTGAATTAATGTGATCAACGTGTATATTGAAATCCAATTTTGACATTCTTGCGCTGATGTAGTAGCCTAGTAAAATTAATGTGGAATCTCAAACTAATTGCAATACAATTTATGAGAGTGGTTTCCTAATGAGAATTTCCCGTAGAAAACTATGGTGAAAAGTCTACCACTCTAAGTGACGCGTTTATTCAATATGGCGGAATTTTCAAAATGGCTGCCCATTATTAGAGACAGTTATACGTATTTTATCATATTATTATTTGTTAATGTTAATATTATATTTTCTGTTGTCGTTCGATAATAGTATATTACATAATAAGTGTGTTAAGTAGGCTTATAGCGCAAGCAAAGTGAAGTTTACGAAACGAGCCGCAAGCGAGTTTTTAAAACTTTACTTTGAGTGCACTTAAAACCTTTACCACGCGAGTTGTGAATACAATTTTATCTACAACAAACAAGTCAGCGCGGTAACTATCATTTCACGCACTAGTGCGGTAAAATTTTTTTAACACACTAGTGCGTTAGAGTGATAGTTGTAGCCAAGTGCACCAATATTTTAATAAAAAAATTATATAAAAAATTATAACTTTTTATTATATATAAAAATATATAATAAACAAATTTGTTGCAGGTTCTAGCGAGTTGTTCTGAGATGCATTGAAAATGGAGATGGAAAAGTGTTTCATTTGTGACGAGCTGTTTCAAGAAAATGACGATGTATCTGTACTCACTGAAAGAGGAATGACTGGAATAAAGAAAACATGCAGGGAGAGAAAAATATCTTCGTTTCACGTTTGTGTTGGACAGAAGGTGCACAAGAAATGTAGAGCGCGTTTTGTTAATTTGAAGACTCCATTCCAGGAGAAAAAATCAGATCCCACAACTTCCCGTGTTCTGCGGTCATGTGAATCCCAGTTTGATTTTAGAAAAAAATGTTTTTTCTGTGGTATTGAGATAAGTGTATTCTTCAGGGAGAGAAAGAAAAATGCTTGGTTTTACGCACGAACAGTTGAATTCAAATCATCAGTTTTGAGGAAATGCAACGAACGCAGTGATGAGTGGGCAGACAAAGTTAAAAGACGTATCGAAAATGTGTTTGATTTATATGCTGTAGATGCATGTTACCACAAACAGTGTTCTGTCAATTTTCATACTGGAAAATTAATTCCAATGCAGTTCACTGATACCCCTTTAACTACAACATCTTCAGGTCCTGCAGAGGACTCAGTCCGACAGGAAATTTTTCTCCAAGTAACTAAATACATGGAGGAAAATGATGACGATCAAACTACTGTTAAAGAGCTTGTTGAAAAAATGCGTACCAGAAAATAATGAACCATATTGTCCACTTATATGAAACTAAAACTGAAAGAGCATTTTGAAGATAATATTTTTATAGGAACAATGCAGGCACTGCTAATGTCGTTACTTTCAAAAGTACAGCTGCATATGTGTTGCAAGGGTACCACAGTCAAAGCCATGAAGATGTAGGTGAGGATCGAAAAAATATCATTATGGCAGCTGCTGAAATAATAAGGAATGATATTAAAGATATCCCTGTAGATCCAGAAGTATTTCCACCAATTGAAAACATGAGCAGTGTTGACTATAATGTAAGCTATATTCCTGATTCCTTAAGGATGCTATTATCAGTTCTAGTTACTGGTAAAACCAACAAGGAAAGAAAAGTTGCTTCTATAGGGCAGGCAGTGATGCAAGCAGTGCGCCCACGAGTCTTAGTTGCACCATTGCAGATAAGACTGGCAGTTCAATTACATGACAGCACAAACTCGAGATTTGTAGTTGAGGCGGTGAATCATATGGTATTATGTAGCTCCTATTCCGAAGTGATTCGTTTAGAATGTTCAGCCGCACTAGAAAGAGGAACTACCATACCTGTCCCTTTAGAACCTTCGGAAAGTCCTCATAAATTCGTTCAATATGCAGCTGATAATATTGATCACAATATTATTACATTGGATGGCCGTGGTACTTTTCATGGAATGGGCATTATCGCGGCTGTCACTCCAGCTGGAAAGTTTTCAACCGTCATTAAGAAATGCCAAGTTTCATTTGAAGAACTGAGGAGGTTGGGGTAAATCCCAATAAAGACATATTATCCACAGGCCGGTGGAATGCGTTCATTAACGTATAATACCATTAAGGATATCGCGTACAGTGACCCATCTGCAAACCTGGATATTTTACTGAACATTTCATATTTTCTCAGCAATACTGCTCCAGGATGGCAAGGTGTATGCCAACTACTACATAAAGGTAACCATCCTGGTGTTTCATCTGTGATCTTTCTGCCAATGATTAACATGAGACGTGTATTCTCTCAACGCTGTCTTTTGTTTCTAACCATGCCAAGCGATACAGCCAGATCCCTATTATAACATTCGACCAACCCCTTTTCCACAAAGCACTTGGCATCATAGCTAATGAACCACAGGATATATATGCAGGAAATGCTGTAAAGCATATCCTTTCTGGGAAAGCTATTGCAAGAGCAATTCGTAGTCATCTTATTGTTTTATCGGTCTTAAACACGATTCTAGCAACACAAGCTCTAGATGATCAGGACGATGTACAGGCTGCTAGATCATTATTTAATAGTCTTCTTAATGAGGAGTTACCTGCTAAGGACGTTACAAATGAGGCTGTTGTTGAAATTTCAACCAAACTGCTAAAGGCCAAAGAAGAACTTAAAGCTTACAGGACACCTCGACTTTGGTTGCAGTATTTGGAAATGGTTAATATCCTGAAACAGTTCTTAAAAGCTGAAAGGACAGGAAATTGATATTGCCTTTTTTTGCAGCATGTGGCCATAATTCATATGCCAGCTCTGCACGCCTCTACTATGAAAGAATGATTGAGCTTGAATTTGAAGCTCCTGATGTACACACGGCTTTTACAAGTGGTCTGCATGTTGTCCGTAGAAGTGGTAAGTTTTGGGGTGGTCTTTCCACTGATTTGGTTATTGAACAGGTTTTAATGAAGAACATAAAAGGATTCGGAGGAATGACTCATGTAAAGGGTATGACAGAACAGCAGAAGCTTGTCTGGGTTATGTCACGCCCTATTTGCGCCCATTTGAATGAAAGCAGGAATTTGCTTCAGTAAAGCATACATCAAGTGAGCAACATGTTACTATGACCAGCGCAAGAATTGCACGCGATACAGGAGATACACAAAAAGTAATAATGTATGTAGAACAGCTTAATGTATTCGAGCGAGACAGCAATCTGCGGAACATTGTCACGGGAGTTACTTATGGAAGTGATGTAAATCCTGAACTAGCAGAAGAAATTGGGAAGAGAATCCTTGATGACATGACTGGCAAAAAAAGTATCTGAATTCTCTTTCAGAAAGAGCAAACAGGTGAAACCAATGCAAGCAGTGCAATCTGTCAAGTTAAAAGGAGAAACCTTTGTTATTGAACCGGAATTATTATTTTAGCGCCTGTTGCTTTGTGCTCAGACCAGTGGCGTCGATTTGCATGAGGTTTTCCGTTACGAGCTTTGCTCATATCCAGCTAGTTTATTCGATAAGCATGGGTTTATGAGGGTATCTGGGAAGTTCCAGCTTGCCAATTATATTAAAGAGCAAGTGCCAGGTGTTGCTAACTTGCCTGAAAATTTGCAATTCGTGACAGATGGTGGTTGGTTATTACATCGCCTTCCTTGGAGTCAGAAACAGACATTCGATGAACTGTTATGTGCCTATGTGAGATATGTGCTAACAAAGTATGGCCAGGCTACAATTGTGTTAAACGGATATGAACATACGTTTTCCACAAAATCAGAAGCTCATTTAAAAAGAAACCGAGGTATTGTAGGACCTAAAGTAAATTTAACTACTTCAACCTCCATTGCCATCAAGAAAGAATTATTTTTGAGTAATAAAGAAAATAAACAAGCTTTCATTGCTCAATTAGTAGAACAATTACACGAAGCTGGGTGTAAAACAAAGCAATCTCCTAGTGATACAGACGTCTTGATCGTTATGGAAGCTATAGAGTCGGCAAAAAGTCATCCTACAGCCATTGTTGGAGAAGACACCGATCTTCTCATACTACTCCATCATTTTCAAGAAAACTTATGTGATACTTTTCTTCGCCCAGAACCTAACAAATCTTCCAAAACCGTAACTATCTATGATATTAGAAAAATTGTAAACGCATTGAGTAGTGACGTCTGCTCTCACATCTTATTTGCTCATGCCATATTAGGATGTGATACCACCTCGAAACCATTTGGATTAGGGAAAAGTGACTCCATAAAACTGTTAAGAAAATCAGATACCTTCAAAGAGTGCTGCAATTTTCCAAACTTCTCAAAAATCCACAGAAGAAATCATAAATGCGGGTCTGAATGCCATTATATCTTTGTATGGAAGAACAGGAAACAGCACATTACATGATATGAGACTTCGAACTTTCACTTCAAAGGCAACAAAATCAACAATCCATGTAAAACCGAAAGTTTTTCCTCCTACAGAGGATGCAAGCAAATTTCATTATTTCAGGGTATATCATCAGGTGCAACAGTGGATGGGTATTGCTATGGATCCATTACAGTGGGGATTTGAAGTGAAGGATGGAAGATTGACTCCTATTAGAATGAGTCAAGCACCAGCACCAACCCATTTACTGAAATTTGTAAAATGTGGCTGTATCAAAGGTCAATGTGCAACTCTGCAATGTATATGCAAACGACAGGGTATACTGTGCACAGATGCGTGCACAGTTTGTAGAGGTAAAAGCTGCTGCAATTCTATGGAAGTGGACTTGGACGATGATTGAGATAAAACTATTATTGTAAATAAATAAATGAATAAACAATTATTTTGAACTCAAAAGCATTTTAATTGAATAAACTTTAAGTAAATGTTTTCTATTACAATTGAGGCTTTTGAGGGAAAAACGATGACGCTATATTCTTTTTCGAAATTGAATTGGATAACTAACTCAATTTCAGAAAAAAATTTACCTTTATCGTTTTTCCCGCAAAAGCCTCAATTGTTACTCACATATTGTATACTGTTACTCTATATCCCCCACAGGGACGTGCGGTGCATGGAATTTGGGGAAGCTATGACTCAACTAACTTGTTTTCTGGGGCACTATGTAATAGGTTTCTGGTATATTTGTAAAACATCCTGCCAGGAAACAAGCTACAAGTGTCATAGTTTCCCCAAAATCCATGCACCGCACGTGCCTAATCCCCCAAAAATGTTGAAACTGTGTGTAGCCTACTTTCATATAATCATAATTGTTTATTGTGTTAATCGTTCACGGACTGGAATTTTAATTTCAAGTTCTATATACAATGTACCAAATAATGGTCAGCCATTTTGGAAAATCCGCCATATTGGAGAAACGCGTCATCATGTTGTAGTAGACTTTTCACCATCGTTTTCTACAGAAAATTTCCATTAGGAAAACACTCACAGAAATTGTATTGCAATTAGTTTAACGTTAACCCATTTTTCGTGCTAATCTGCCTAATCTATAGTAATTCTGTTAATTGGAGCCGGAGCGGAGATTTGGTTCTTGAGAACCGTGTTTATAAAAGTCGTAGAATAGCATTTCTGAAGAGCGCTTACAATCTAAAACATATTTATAAAACTATTGCAATTCCATTCTGTTCATTTGCTTCACTTACCTACTAATAAACTTTATTAATTATTGTACCTAGTTCGATAGTAATTACGCACCATCGTATTCATTTCTAGTGATAGTGATAGTGGTAATGATGCGGAGAAGAGTAAATCCGTTTTTAAATCGAAAGAAAGAGTGTTTTCGTTCAAGTGGACGAATGACGAAAATTTTAAAACTTCGGTTCAGCCCATTCCCACAAGCAAAAATAAATGCAAGTGTATCGCATGTAACAAAGTTTTAAGTTGTAGTAAAAGCGAGTTACAAAAACATTCGGCTACAACCTTTCATGTGAAAAACTGAAACTGCGAAAGACAACGCAAAAATTAGATCCACATTTTGTTGTCAACGAACCAGAGTTTGCAAAAAAAACAAAAACATGAAACAGAAGTTAAGGCTGCGGAATTGAGATTAGCAGCTTTAATCACTGATCACAATGTTTCGTTTCAAAGCGTAGACCACCTGATTCAGTATTGAAGAAGATTGCCCCAGATTACCGGACAATCCAAGACATGACGCTGAAACGCAAGAAATCTACGGCAGTAATTTCAAATGTGTTGGCAGCGTCAGAAACTCAAGGTTTGGAGAATATTTTTAAAACAGTAAGTAGTTTTTTACTGTATTTTAATGTAAAACGGTTATTTCGTAATTTGTAGAATAATTTTTCAATTTTATGCGGCGAAAGTACAATAGCAACAGAAAAAATACTCACTCTTGTGGTACAATTTGTAAATTCAATTACGAACTGCCTGAAATGTAGATTATTGGAACTTATACATATAGATGCCAAGGACGGAACAGCTGAAAAAATATATGAGACGGTTAAAAAAAATTTTTTTTTAAATATACCGTTGAGAAACATACAATATTGGTTTGTGAAGGAGCTGCAGTAATGGTAGGCAAACAAAATTCTTTTTTTTTCAACACTGAGGTCTGATGTCCCTCATGCTATTCTCTTACGTTGCATTTCTCATTCTGCAGCTTTAGTCACCAATAAGGCTTGTAAAGCCCTTCCAAATGATTTAGAGGATCTCATAGGAGAAGTATACACATGTATTGGCGGGCAGTTTCAAAAGATGTGATCAGCTGAGGGAAATGCAAGATTTTTTTCAAGCTAAACATTATAAGACACTAAAACTTTCGGGAACGCGATGGTTATCCAGGCATCAGTGTGTTGAACGCATACTAATTAATTGCAAAATTTTAACGTCCTTCTTTGAAATTACATTTTTTGAAGACACACTAAACAGTGCGAATTTAATATTACAGAAATTAAAAAATCCTGAACAGCTGGTTACATGGGATTCTTAAAATATGCATTAAATTTTTTAAACCTGTTCAACGCATTATTCAAATCTAAAACATCATTAATTTTTAGCTGGCAAAAAGAAAGCAAACGTTTGCTATTGCAATTTTGTCAAAATTTTATAAAACCTGAAAAATTAACAGATAATATAACAAGAAATACTTTGCAACCCTCTAATTATTTACAACTTGAAAATATATTTATTGGAGCTGATCCACATGTTATTTTTCAATCATTAAATGCATACAGTCAAACACAAATCAAAATAAAAATTTTAAATTTTTACACTACAGCTGCAGAGGAAATGTTTAAAAAAATTACCTGTCAACGATTTTTTATTTTCGGAATTTGAATTTATTCTTCCAAAAAAAGCCTTCAGCAGAAGTAGAAAACTACGTTTGGTGGAACTACCCATGTTATGCGCAATTTAACACAATAACAATAATTGACAGCACTATTTGCATTAATGAATGGAGAAGTTTACAATTTTTTTTTATTACTGAAGAAATGCAGGGATTTGAAAATTTGAGTCTGTGGCAATTGGCAATTTTGGTTAGAATTGAGTAACATTCAAGATATTACTAAAGAGGCATAAATTTAAAAACATTTCCAAATTAACCTTAATAGTTTTGACTTTACCACATTCAAACGCTGAATGCGAAAGAATTTTTTCCCTGGTTAATGATGTTAAGACAAAAAAAAACGCAACAACATGGGTGAAACGCCATTAACTCTGTATGCGTCATTCGATCGTCTTTAAATAAAAAAATATTAGTTGTGCATCATTCGACCGGAATGAAAACATTTTAAATTATTTGATAATAAAATTTATAAAACAGAAACAGACTAATAATTAATTTAATTTGTTTTAATTAATAAATACATTTATATTTAAATTACCTATTTAGTTTTTTAAATAGGGATAATGTCTGTAGAAGTGGGACAATTTCCTGTCGCTAAAGGGAGCTTCAATGGACAGCGCCTAACATCACTGTTTCGTTAGCTGCTCAGTAGAAAGCTCACAGTACAAAGCGTTTCTGCTTAATAATTATCGTCTTGAGTTTTTGTGATAAATTTACGTGTAGTACAGTACTAGCGCGTCTACTCGTGCTTTGATTTGTGTGTAGCACACAAACACACATACACACAAACACACAAACACACAAACACACAAACACACATAAACACAAACACACAACCACACAAACACACAAACAACACAAACACACAAACACCATAACACAAACACAACATAACACACAACACACAAACAACACAAACACAAACACGCAAACACGTAAAAACACCAAAACACAAACACACAAAACACACAAAACACACAAAATAAACACACAAAACAAAACACAAAAACACAAACACACAAATCATAATACAAACACACACACATCACAAACACACAACAACAACACACAGCACACAACACAAACACAAATAAACACAATACAATAACAACAAAAACAAACACACAACACATAAATACAAGATACATGAACTATAAAACAAAATACATAAAGCATAAAGAAGAAATCAAACATAAACCAAAAACACATACAATACAATTAACACAAATATTAAATAACATTAATATTAAATAAAAACAAAATAAAACATAATACATAAATCATAAACAAAATATAAACAAAACTATCAAAACATATTAACAACATAAACACAACACAAACACATAAACAATTACAATTAATACATAAAACACAACAAAAACTAACAAAACACAAACAACAAACAATAACAATAAATACACAAAAACACAAAACACAAAACACATAATAAATAAACACACAAACACAAAACACAAACACACAAAACACAAACACATACACATATCAAACACAAAACACACAAACACAAATAAAATACTAAAACACAAACACAAAAATAAAAAAACAACACATACACATAAAACAAACAAATACAATAACACAAACAAACAATAACAATAAATACAATACATAACATAAAATAATACACACATATACAAAATAAAACAACTAATAACACAAACATATAAACACAATACACAACACACAACACAACAATAACACACAAACAACACAAACACACAAATACACAAACAACACAAAATACAAACACACAAACCACAAACACATAAACACACAAATACAAACACATAATACAAACACACAAACACACAATATAAAACTACACTAAACATTAAACACACAAACAATAACATAAAACACATAAAACAATTAAAACACAAAACAGAATAACAGAACACACGAACATAAACACATAAAACATAAAAAAATAACAAACATAAACAATAAAATTTAAATAAATACAAAATAAACATAAAATACACACAATAACACGAATACAGAACACAAACAATAAATATTAAAAACACAAACACAAAACAAAACAACAAATAATACTAAAACAACAACAAATACACTAAAACACAACACAAAAACAACTAATACTACACAAATACACACAACACACATAAAACACACAAACACACAGAATACACGAACACACTGAACACAAAACACAAACACACAAACACACAAGCACACAACACAACAAAACACAACACACAAAACTACACAACACACAAACACACGAATACACGAATACACGAACACAAACACACAAACACACAAACACACAAGTACACAAACACACAAACATAAACACGTAATCACGCAAATCACCAAACACGCAAAACAACAAACAGCAACACGAAACACGTAAACACACAAACACATAAACACACAAACACACAAACACACAAACACACAAACACATAACACACAATACACACACAACACACACACACACACAAAACACACAAATAAAACACAATACACACAAACACACAACTACACAATACACTAAACACAAAACACATCAAACAACACAAACACAAAACACACAAACACACGAACACTACGAACACACGAACACAAACACACAAACACACAAACACACAAGCACACAAACACACAAACCCACAAACACACAAACACACAATCACACAACAACAATGCAAACAAACGCACAAACGCACAAACGCACAAACGCACAAACGGACAAACACACAAACACACAAACACACAAACACACAAACACACAATCACACAAACACACAAACACACAACTACACAACTACACTAACACACAAACACACAAACACACCAACACACAACTACAAAACACACAAACACACAAACACACAAACACACAAACACACAAACACACAAACACACAAACACAAACACACAAACACACAAACACACAAACACACACACGCACAAACACACAAACACATAACTGATACACCTACTTGTAATACCGTACTCTGATACTTGGTATTATGATTCCGAAACGTGGTAAACCTCGTCTGTATGACGAAGAGCTAATTATATCTACAATTTTACAATATAAGTCTAGTTTAGTGAGTGCTGATAACAAAATTATTTCGAAGAAGAGCAAGATTTGGACTGATATATCACACGAGTTAAATAGCTTAATCTCTGAAAATGATGAGTTAAAAATCGTTTTGAATTTAAATGTAAGATATTAAATGCAGGTAATATCAATAAGACATCAAAGCAAAATATTTCAAGTGATTTAAGTTGTTCAAATAACAGTGTTGTTTCTTTATAAGATGAAAGTGATGATGTAAATCGTTCTATTGTAATATCTTTCGAAAGAATAGAGTTAGAAAATTTAGTTGTTACAAAGCAATATGCACGATCAGAGAAATCTCGACCACAAATACGATTCCGTGAATATGACATATTACAACCTGGTGTATGGCAATAACTCGTTAGGTACAGAAAAAACTATGGAATTCTTATAAAATAAAATGTGTATATAATTTTACACGGAATAAAATCTATAATAATACTATTACGATTAAAGGAAAATGCAATTGTGGTTCAGTAATTAGTGGTATTATGAGTAATGTAAATCTTGAATCCGATAATATTATAAAATGTAAACGCACGGAAGGGACAGATATTTGTGGAAAAAGATTTCTTAGAAACTCTGAGAGATTACAAATAAGTAAAACATTATGGGATAGGCACGTAACTGCAGAAGTATACAGATCTGAACACGCGAAAGAATTAACGGATATTGGTGATCCGGAACCACCGAATTTATACAAGGTGGATGTCTACTGCATGGACGGAGGATTACTCCTTAACTATTAGAGATATCAAAACTAATTTTGGTGGGGTAATACACGAGCATTGGACCTACATTCTAAAAATATTTAGGTATACACAGGGTGATTGACAAAAATATGCCAACCCAAACCTGTGTTTTTTTAAATGGAACACTCTGTATATTTTTGCATTTTTGGATTCACTGTTACATTTAGAATAAATAGAAATTTGTGTCTGTATCACAAACCGTTCTGCAGATATCGTCACTTTAGTACCAAAATAGAGTTAATTTGGAACCACGATGCGACCGTTGTCACCACGATTTTGTAAATCTGTTTATACCACCGACTATTAATAATAGTCTACTAACAAACACACTGGGATATTTTTCGAAAACATGTAAAACTATACAGAATGATTAACTTACGCGAAATGTAATTATTCTCAATTTTTTCAAATGCAACATCCTGTATATTTTTTCACATTTCGATTCCCCGTGAAAAGTAGATACTAATTGATAATAGGTTTCATAGCCATAAGACGGACCCTTCTTGGATATTGACGCCTTTACGTAAAAATCTTCTAAAATACAAATTTACTATAACAGAATTCAACAAAAGAAATTAGGTAGGCTAGCCGCTCGTAATAAAGAGGAACAACTACATCTATTGTTTTGACGTTTGTATAATCATTAAAATATTGTTCCATTAGTTTGTGCGTTTTTGGATTGTCGTTTTGTCAATTTTTGTATAAAATGAATTTTTCCAAAGGAGAAATGCTCGATATGATCTTTATTTACGGCGAAGTTCAAAGAAATGTTTTACTGGCTACCCGTTTGTGCTGTGAACGATACGCAGAGAGAAGACAGCCGCGGAAAAAATCGTTTAGGAATGTAGCTGAGGGATTTATAAATTCTGGAAGTGTGTGTTATCCCAAGCGCGCAAAAACAAGCCCAAATGAAGTAATTGAGTTTCAAGTTGTGGCATCTCGTATAGAAAATCCGCAAATTAGTACCTACCAGAGAGCTAAGTACACACTTAGACCTAAACAGAAATACAGTTCGCTGCTTTATTAAAAAAAACAAATTGCTTCCTTATCATATCGAGTAACATCAAGCTTTAAGTGAAATAGATTTTCAAAATCGTGAATCTTTCTACCAATGAGTAACTACTAAAGTGAATGAAGAACCCAATTTTGTTAATAACATTTTATTTACGGATGAGGCAATATTAATACACATAACTATTATCACTATTCAAATACTAATCCACACATCTTAAGAGTTGTTGATCACCAACATCGATAATCAATGTGTGAGGTGGTATAATCAATTTTAATGTGGTTGGTCCTTTTTTCATATTTACAGTTTTTGGAAAATTATTTACCCGAGTTTTTGTAAAATATCGAGGTAGATGATATTCGTACGATGTGGTTTCAACTGGATGGCGCCTCTCCACTATGCAATCAACGTTAGGCAATATCTCGACAGAAATTATCCGTTGAGGTGGATAGGACGAGGTGGTGTGCAAAACTGGCCAGCCAGATCACCGAATCTTACGCCCCTTGATTTCTTCCTTTGGGGCTACGTTAAAGAAAAGGTTTACTAACATCCTCTCCCCGCAAGTGTAGATGTGAAAAATAGAATTAGAGCTCCGTTTCAATCCATTTCGCCTCTAATGTTGTTGCGAATGAATCTTTCGTTTACCGAGCGAATTGCAAAGTGTTTAGCTAGGCGTGCTCAGCATTTTGAACATTTAATTTGAATTTATGGTTTTATTCGTTTATGTTTACTTGTTCAACTTATTTTTAGGTGTAGAGAATTATTTTATTGTTTAGGTTTAGTTATTAATTAAGTTTTCCTATCAGTTAAATAATTTATTTGCCATTCATATTTTCTTATTTGCTCTGGATTTTATTTTATTGGTTCTTCTGTATGTCAATATTTTCAAATAAAGCGTCAATATCTCAAGAAGGGTCCGTCTTATGGCTATGAAACCTATTATCAATTAGTATCTACTGTCCACGGGCAATCGAAATATGAAAAAATATACAGGGTGTTGCATTTGAAAAAATTGAGAAAAATTACATTTCGCATAAGTTAATCATTCTGTATACTTTTACATGTTTTCGAACAATTTCCCAGTTTGTTTGTTAGTAGACTATTATTAATAGTCGGTGTTGTAAACAGATTTACAAAATCGTGGTTCCAAAGTTAACTCTATTTTGGTAGTGACGATATCTGCAGAACGATTAGTGATACAGATACAAATTTCTATACTTTTATTCTAAATGTAACATTGAATCGAAAAATACAAAAATATACAGGGTGTTCCATTTAAAAAACATAGGTTTGGGTTGGCATATTTTTGTCAATCACCCTGTATATACCTAAATATTTTTATAATGTAGGTCTAATGATCATGTATTACCAAACCAAAATTGGTTTTGATATCTCTAATAGTTAAGGAGAAATCCTCCGTCCACGCAGTAGCCACCCACCCTATATAATGCAAAAACTTTACGAAATGTATAACAACAATATAGCGTATATTTATGTTATGACAAGGATCCGCTTAAGTCATTATTAATAGGACAGGAAACTGCATATAAGAATATAATTCATAATCTCGGATTAAATCCTTTTTTTGTTTATTATTGGTCAAGTCACCAAACTGCTATATATAGAGAACATGCTGCTCGAGGTTATATTTCAATTGTTATTGATGCTACTGGTAATAATAAATCCCAGCACATTTTCTTGTACGCATGTGTACTTAATGAAACGACTAATAATTGCCGTTGACTTAAAACTTATTTTTACTCAATGTAATTGCGCAATAACCCATATGTTACCCGAATGCCAGTCGACAAACGCAATATCCTTTTGGCTAATGGAATGGTTACGATTAAAAATACCAATACCAAAAAAAGTTAAATGTGATGCATCTAAAGCTATGTTAACGGCTATAATACGAGTATTTACTAATAATCGAGGAATAAACGAATATGTTGCAAAATGTTGGCAGGAGTATATGACGACATGTTACGTTCGCATAGACATAGCACATTTTATAAAAGGCTAATTTTTTAAGTAAAAGTAATCCTTGCGTAAAAACATTTTTTTTAAAGTGTATGGGACAATAAATCTTGACGCAAAATTTACAAGAAGCAGAAGAAATTCTGAGCGCAATAATTGTGATATGTAAAAGTGAAACTGAAGGTTCGCTTCCTGACTGAACACTTACACTAAGCGAAATATATAAAGAAAAAATGAAATATGTATTATCTGAATCAACACCTCTTGATGATATCTGCTCGAATATGGAAAATGACAAACCGGACTTAGACTTACCTGACTTAAGTAATGATTATGGACAATGGGATAATGACATTTATATGAAACTTTTAAATGAAATAGTCGATAATGGAAATCGAGCAAATGCACATTTTTATCCATCCTGAGTAGATCGTTTAAAGCGTGATAAGAAATGGTTTCCATTATGGTCATGTAGGTGCCTCAACAAATTTGGATACGGCAGGGTTCCTGCCTCCAGCGCTGTCGTAGAATCTGAGTTTAATAACATTAAGTGCAGATTATTTGCTAATGCGTTGCCAATAAGAGCAGATTTGTTTGTATTTCGGCATGTAGATTATATTAATGAACGTATAAAGCTTATCGATGCACAAATACTCACAATATTCTATCTGAAAAAGAAGTAAATTTTGAGAAGTTTACAACGGAATCAGATGCAACACAAAATTTAATGAAAAATAATATATCATGTATAGCTACTTGCTTGTCATGTAAAACTAAAGATAAGCCTACAGATGAATATGTACCTATGTAACATACCTATACGTAACTCGATTGAGTGTTCTAAAACATGTGATAATGAAGAAGCATGTGATATACAAATAATCTGCAATTTATGTCAAGATATACCTAAAGACGAGATTTTATACGCTATTAACAGCAACGCAATGGAAAATTGGCGTGGTTTAACATCAAGAACAACGAATAAGAAGTCAAGATACTTAGACAAAAATAATATACAGAGTGATCAATCTCAAGTGTATGCCACGTGATCAAAATATTTAAGTTGGTACCACTGATAGGTTGGTAAGAAGCTGTATTGCTCTAGCTACTCTAGAACATGATTCGAGTAAAAACTACGATCAGTTCAGGAGTAAATTTTGAGAAGTTTACAACGGAATCAGATGCAACACAAAATTTAATAAAAAATAATATATCATGTATAGCTACTTGCTTGTCATGTAAAACTAAAGATAAGCCTACAGATGAATATGTACCTATGTAACATACCTATACGTAACTCGATTGAGTGTTCTAAAACATGTGATAATGAAGAAGCATGTGATATACAAATAATCTGCAATTTATGTCAAGATGTACCTAAAGAAGAGATTTTATACGCTATTAACAGTAACGCAATGGAAAATTGGCGTGGTTTAACATCATGAACAACGAATAAGAAGTCAAGATACTTAGACAAAAATAATATACAGAGTGATCAATCTCAAGTGTATACCACGTGATCAAAATATTTAAGTTGGTACCACTGATAGGTTGGTAAGAAGCTGTATTGCTCTAGCTACTCTAGAACATGGTTCGAGTAAAAACTACGATCAGTTTCAAATCTGTATGAAGGTCATTATCTTATACATATTATAAAATATTATCTTAATTTAAATAATGACTATTCTGTATTTGATTAGACTGCATCCCTATAAAATACAACAAAATAAATAAAATATTATTTAATGATTGGATTAAATCATTACAAAATAATGAATCTTAAGTACTTAAATGTTATAATTTCATTATAATTAAATAAAATTTACAGTACATGTTTATGGAATGACAGTGTCTTTTACAAATTTTTTTTAACTCCTTAGGTACACATTAGTTATCACACTTTGCTTTACAGCATATGTTAAAAATGACCGTCATTAAATTGTAAACATAAGTTCACCGTACGTTGCATATTCGCAAATACATTTTGTAACATTTCGGCACCAATATTATGAACTTCATGAGTTATACCATCTCGCAATTCTTGAAGAGTATGCAATCTTCTGCTGAACACTTTGTTTTCTAAATAACCAACAAGAAAAAAGTCTAACGGTGTCAAGTCTGGTGAATTCGGTGGCCAACGATTTACACTAATGATTCTATCTTCAAAAAAGTCTCGTAAATAATTAATTGTAGCCTGTGCAGTATGTGGGGTAGCGGAGTCATGCTGGAAATACCCGTTTCGTAATTCACGATCATCCTATTATTAATAAATGGTTCTAAAAGTATTTCCCTGTATCTTGCCGCAGTAATTATGCCATCGAAAAATACTGGTCCAAATATTCGTTGTCGCGTCATTGCTATCCAGACACCGACCTTAATAGGGTGTAAGGTAGTTTCTCGAAATACATGTGGATTTTCTGCAGATCACGTACGATAATTTTGGCTTTTTATGTAACCGGAGAGATGAAACCAAGCTTGATCAGAAAAAAAAGATACATCCAGTAAATCATTGTTCATCGTATTGTTGAACCATTGACAGTAGTTTACTCTAAGCTGAAAATCTCTATCTCGCAACTGTTGTAATACCGACACCTTGTACGGGTACAAATGTAAATTCTTCTTTACTGCAGTGTGGACACTTCCATAGGATACATCTAAAAATTATTTATGTAAAATTATGTTTGTATGGTAAAATTTTTCATACGTGTTTGTGCAGATAGTTTTCGCAAAGATTTATTGGTGCTTGCATTCATCCTTGCTTGGATATCTGCTAAGGTGTCCTCTGTTAAGACAGTAGCCGAAGCTTCACGTTTGTGTTTTAAAACACTACCAGTTTCCATGAATCGAGCTATCAATCGATTATGATGTTGACTAAATGTTTCGTAACTAATATTTTCATTTGGGTACTCAACACTAAATCGATCGATGCATGATTGCAATGAATAATGCCATTGCCCATTACCATCTTGGAAGCCGCTACGAAAATGAGCCACAACAATGAATGTGTCGTGTTCGATTGAAAACGGCATGACGATTAAATTCGATATCACAATTTGAAATTCAGAATATATAATTTGTCTTGATATAGACAGTTTGTAAATAACTCAAGAAAATACAAAAGTGAAAAACGAAGGTATAATATGACATAAACTGACAAACTAAAACGACTAAAACCACACTAAAAATCCAAAGCAGCCAACTGCAAAACACAACAATATTAACAGCTAGGGATTTTTGTCATACCACTACAGTACACTTGAGATTGATCACGTTGTAGTTTTTGACTTAGAAAATACCAAGTTAAAAAGTGGAAACAACATTGCTTTACAATCAATTAACATAAAAGACAAAAAAATCTCAGTAACCCAATCATGTGCCTTCGATAGTATATATCAAATTTTCCTTATATAGTTATTTCAAAGCGAACTCTTTAAAATAGCAGCAACCAACGTAGGTGACAGCAACACTTTTGTTAAAACGATTTTAGATACATTTAAAAATGGCTTAACAAAACATACATATCAAGAGGATATCTTTGTAATAAAATATTTGTCTAATAATTACCTTACAAGGATGTTTATAATATTGGATATTTACAACACGCACGAATTAGACAAATTTCCAAAAACTTAAATGTTCATTCATACCACATGAGTATGTCCTAAGGGGTATAATAGTATTTAAAGTACCTGCATGTACTGTCCGACTAAAAAAAATGACATTGGACACTTTACGGCAGTAAGTTTCCAAAACAATACATACATGGGTAGAATATGACGACTGGCCGAAAAAACCAAAGCTCACAAATAAATGTAAAGCAAACATTCAAGTGGTCATACATACTATGTGACAAATTGCTTTTTTTAAAAGCCACGTATATAATAAACTATAATTATTTAAACTCAATTAAAGAAAAAAGAAGAAAAGCGTTTTTGTTTTCCGGATTATTTTTCCACTTATCAATCCAAGTTCCTTAAGGATCACAGTGAAAAAATCCCAATCATCTGAATGTAAGAGCGCATAAATCATAGATTTATCGTATATTAATGACTCAACGATTGTTCCAATATTTTACGAGTTCTAATGCTATTGTGTCCTTCGCTTAAAGACCAAAGTCACTTAAACATCGAAGTGCAAAAATTGAAATTACTGGATTTTAAGAGCACATTAATCACTGATGTATCGTACATCATTAATTCAATGATTGTTTCAATTTTCTAATACTTCTATGGTACTTTGTTTTTTGCTTCAAGAGTAAAGGCTCTTAAAGGCTGCAGCGCAAAAATCAAATTTACTTTAATTGAAAAGCGTATAATTAGCACATAATTCGTATGTACTTTTTTTATCAATTGCCTTGTTGTTTATTGATGGGCGTGGGGGCTAGCATGCTGACTTTCTAGCCCCTCACATAAAATTTTTTGTTTGCTTAACTAAACGAGTACAAAATTTTTGCATTGTATTTCGAAGAGCGCATAACTCCATATGTCATCACATATGCTTTGAGTGGGCGGGGGGGCAGCTAGGTAGACGTTAAAGCTTCCCAGTCAGCTAAGCATCAGTGTTCGGATCGTGGATTTTTAATCTTCAGCGTGTTAAAGGAATGTAATTCATTACATATAAGTGACAAAATCGGTAAAATAATTAAGTTTAAGGATACCATTCTGTCACATGACTACAACTATACCAGCAATAGTTTGCTATAACCCTTTTCCAGATCCGTATACATTTCAAATACTCCAAAAGTATTGTTAATTACTAACAGAAAATTGAAAATGATTACTCTGCTTAGTACCAAAAGCACTGAAATAAGTGTTTCAATAATGTAACTACTTTTCAAATAACAATTTTGAAAACAAATGTGGACTATATATTTCTTGAAAGTATTACCAGACTCAGTAATTATTAACATCAGTTTTAAATTTATCACTACAGCTTTAAGTACAAAAACTTAGTTTGGCTTGAAAGGAAATAACATAACAATCATAAATAATAAGTCAAATTCATAGACATTGTTTGATATTTGAGAAGATAATCATTTATGAAAATTTTCGTTGGATTTCAGAAAAATGAGCCTATTACTGTTTTACATGTTATTCCGTCATAACACTCATAACAAGTTCATCGCACTCCAATAATCAAAATCAGTCTACTACTTTAATTACAATTTCAGATGAAGTGTACATCATGTTATCTGTGGTTCCAAATGTCGTAATAAATCTCGCAGAAATTACCTCTTTGATAATTGCACTTGTACACGTTTTTGCTCAATGATAAGGAGGTGCAACATTTATTTTGCCTTCAATTTCATAGCAGCACATTACCAAGTATCTTTTCTGAACACCCGTTCAGCGGTGCTGAATACTAGGAACAAAATACTACGGGAATATTTTGAAAAGCTCTACAGTAGCGAGAATAAGTCGAGTGAAGAGTTAAATAAAGGGAATGTGGAAGGAATAAGGAATAAAACTGGGGATGATATTGAGTTAAATATGTGATAGAGAAAGCTGTGAATGTTGAACGATGCTAAAGCTGCAGGCGGATGAAATTACTAGTAAAATGCTGAAATGTGGAGGTGCAAAACTTGAGCAGATACTAAATTATTTAATGCATACCTTAAGTGTGGAAAAGTACCGACTGGTTGGAAGAGTAAGATCGATGTGCCAATGAATAAGAATAACGTGAATAAGAGTGACTGCAAAAGCTACAGGGAGATCAGTTTACTGAGAGTACCTGCTGAAGAATTTAGAAGTTTTAATTGATAGAGTATGTCCAATTACCCAGCGTAAGATTTGGAATGTGCCAGGTGGCCTACTTGTTGGGAGGACGCGTTGAATAGATGTCTGCTATCCAGCAGGTGACAGAAAATTTTTTTTTGTAAAAGCAGTACTGTACGTTTGTAAATTTGGAAAAAAGCGTATGAATGAGTAAATATAGATAAGCCATGGAACACACGTTAAATGAATATGAAGTGAGTAAATGTCCAGTAAACGGGATGCGGGGAGTATATGACCGTAGCAGGGCATGTGTAAGGGTGAGGGTATGTGAGAGTATTACTTTAGAATAGAGCAAAGAGTCCGAAAAAGCTGCCTGATGTCACTATGGCTGTTCAATATATAAATGTGTTAGGGAAGCATTTACTGATGTAAATGGTATAATGGTTAGCGACGTGAATGTAGTGTATATTGGTGATACAGTCTTATTAAATGAGAATTCAGATAAATTGCAAACTGCGCTGGTGAAATTTGAGGAAGTCTGTGAAAGCATGGACCTAAGGGAAGTGAGACCTGTGTATGTCAAAAATATCTGGTGAGGAACAACACATGACCTTCCAACCTACAAAGTTGAAACTAAAATGGAATAAAAAATGTAACAATAATTGTTTTAGGTATATTTATGAAACCTATTTTGTGATGATCTTAACGAAAATAGGTTTCATTGTAAAAACAACAATAATCTATGCCAAATGGCCGTCTAAACCTGCATGTTAGGTAGAGGTTAATAGATATCGAGATGCTAACTAAAAATTCAATAGCGCATAACTAATCGTTATGTTTAAGATCTGTATGTTGGTATATTTGTACCTTTAAAATATGTAGTCGTTGCAGAAATATTTTATAAAAACAAAAAATTGCATCTAATAATTCCACCTCTCTGCCCCTGAATTTTTACGAAAATCTAATCAACTCCAGAAAGGATGAAATGAAGTTTAGATACATTTCAAGTACGCACAGATAACGGTTAATCGTTGTAAAATGAGGTAGTAAGTCGATTTAGCGATAGTGAAAAAATGTCGATTGCACAACTTTCTATAACTACAAAATATATGTGGTTGGAAGGTAAAAAGCACAAGAGCAAGATAAACATTATGGTCTCATGTTTCTGAAGAGCTATGTGGTAAGATAGGAAGGGATAGAATGAAAAATTAGTGGATAACGACGGAGTGTGGGACGAACAAGACGATGATTGTATGAAATGAATACACTTTGTGGGTTCAGCCACATTGAAGAAATGAACGACGAATGGTTGACAAATCAAATACATGAAGGTGAGATCGGGGATAAGATTGGGCGTGGCAGATCTCGAAATACATGGTTGAATGCAGCAGAATGCATGAAAAGAGAAAGAAAGATAAGAAGTTTTAGGAATCGAAAGAACGTATCAGAAACAGTACATGCATCGTGCGATAGTGAAGAAGGTATGTAAGGATAGTAAAACATCGAAACAGATTGTAAAAATAAACAAGAGGCAAAGACGGTATTTCCTACCTGGTTAGAGGGTGTAAGGGTTATGTATGTATGTATGCTTTAGTTACTCAAGTAAATGGAATGTTACATAAATTGTATTTATGAAGAAATACTAGTATAATGTAGTACTCGCCACACACAAATTAATGAAATATATAAAATATAAAAAATTTATTACAAACTAAATAAATAATTTATTGGTCAAAATAAATTAGTCATATAAACGTCACCAACTGCATGCTACAATAAAAACCAAAAAGTTTCGTCACCGATCGGTAACTTTGAGGACGGGATCATTGAGGGTCGTCCTCCAACTGCCCATTCGTCCCCGAAGTGCCTCAAATACTGTCTCCGAAGTACCCGTTTGACATATATATATATATATACATATATATATATATATATATATATATATATATATATATATATGTGTACCAATTAAAGAAAATAATCGAGACAGAAATAAAATTTGTCTGCAGGAAAATGAGTGGACGAGTTATCGATAATCTCTACTCTCGGTTTGGAGTAGTGCGTACAACACAACGGACATCATTTAGTTAATATTGTTCTCAGTTCATAAATTTTCATTGTACATGTGTTTGTTATAAATAAACGAACACTCGTTAAATAGCTATTTATACAAAACCATATTGCTGATACCCTTTTTGGACACCTGGCAAACTGTTATTTAAACTATTCAAAATAACTCCACTCTACTTTTTATTTCGCTTCTCTGAACAAAAATTCACAACGTTACGATCTGGCCTCTTTATTATTTCAAAGCTATATTAAGCATAACAATGTTGCCGTCTGGTGGTCCTAAAAATGAGTCCGGTTTTAAAAAAAATTTTTTATAGAAAGTGTTGTAAATTTTACGGCACTTTTACCTTTTGTTTCTAAAATTTTTACTTTAACGCAATTAATTATTTTACCGTTAATCTAATTTACGGTAATAGTACGGTTAATCAAGAGTGAGGTAATCACCTGCGCTAATGGGAAGTGGAATTCTAAAACCCTTTAATCCTGCAAATTTATTCATTTGGGAATTATTAAGCATACAAATCCAGATTTATTTCAACCCTGAAGTAATATTACGCAACAATTTTCTAAACGCTGACCCAGCATGCAGCCGTTTCGTTATCTACAGTCTGACCAAGAATAAGGTATTCTGATTCCATTAATTACTCATAACATTAATTATTCAATAGGTTATAATGTTCCATTAGCGTTAAGATATTTCCGTTTATAATTAAATATAGGTTGTGTAATAAACTTTGTTATTGTAGAAATTTTCTTTTAATTTTATTGTATTCTTGTATAATGGTTTACTTGTTCATTCCATGTATAAAAACAAGTTGGCGTCCGAGTATTTAACAATTAGTTTCAGGAAGAAGCAACCCCGATTTTAAAGCGAACATATCTAGGTACATGTAAATATTTTTTGGTTAATAAGGCAAATCGATAATTTTGTGAACCTGGCCCACTTTAATCTACGACTGAGCATAAGGCACAAAATCTTCTAGTTATTACCCAAACTGTTAGGCAGCTAAAATTTGTAGCCATGGGTGTAGAAGTATACTTATAGAACTTAAAGGTTATTATATATATATATATATATATATATATATATATATATATATATATGTACACGTACAGTAGAGGTTCGTTATTTGCGTGTTACTTATATAGGAGTAGAAAAAGGTACAACAATTTTTTGTTTGCATTGATTTTGAAATTAGGTAACTAAGAGTTTCCTTATTTTAAAATCTAAGATTAAAATATATATTGGTTAATGATAGCAATTTATTAGTAGATCTATGTTATCAGTCATCGCCTTATGTAGATTTATTGAGAAAGCTACACGCGTTTCATGAGAGTCTATGTAAGCTGTGTTAAAGCAAATTTTACGGGTTAAGTATGAGTTTGCATTCCTGCTTTATTCAAACAATTTAGATCATATAAGAGTTGAAACTTTCGCCATTTGACATTTTAAATAACACTTATTTCATGACGTGTTCAGTTAACGATTTAAAAGCAAGTGACGCCTAACTGACGTTTACATTTTCCAATTTTTGGCGTTTTGTGAAGTAGCAAAGAGCACCCTATTAAATATTAGTTGCGAATAAGAATTAAGGGCCAGTCCTAAGAGCTAGGGCGGAGATATACACTTTATTTGTGCGGCCTGATGAGAAGACTCCTGAGCAATTCACAATATCCACAATATAATGTCAACATAAGTGTTAAAAACATAAGCATAAGCATACTAGCAAAAAAAAAAATGTTCACAGCTTTTTCAGATTTTTTTATACCACTGCTTTAATTCTAAATTTTCACGATCTGCTACCGTTTTGACCTTGTTTTCCTGGTCGTATCAAAACATTTCCAACGGCAAAGGTCTTATACATTGCTGGGTAAAATTCGAACACACATCAAGTGTATATAACGAACTTCGTTGGGTGAAAATGGCATTATCTATAGTAATAATCTTTATATGTGTATTAATTATGTAATGGTCCTCTTCTAAAAAAAATATTAATGGAACCAGGTTGCAAGATGAGTGAAAAGGGAAATTGTAGCTACAAAATCTGGCTTTGCCAAAATAACATATATGTGAAAATTGGCCGCAACTTCCTCAATTATACTCTTTCACTTCTGGTCAAGCTTAGTAAATAGATACTAATCATCTTATTATGTGTATTTAATTTATCTGGGCGCACAACAATTACGATAAATGCTTTACAACTGTAATAGATATTATTATACAAAAAAAAACTATATAATTGTTGTATTCTGTTAAATTATAGAAAATATAATGACAGGCATTGCCGTTTATTAATGACTCTTTGATATTCTTCCTTTATTAGGAATATAAACTATAGATATTCTCGGTATATTATTAAATATCCAATTAAAATGTTAATATAAAATATTGAAATAAGAAAGTTTGTTTTGAGAATGTAAACCAAAACATTAACCTGTATTTGTTAATTATTACATCTTTAATAGATTTGCGTTAATTTGTGATTTTAGTAGTAATATATTCATATAAATTATTCTTTTTGTATAGGTATGTATAATTATAAAGTGAAATTAATTTTTTTATTCACATTTTGTTCGCATATTTTAACATTGGAAATAAATAGTACAGAAATGTAATGTAATTCTGTAAAGTACTTACGCAATTTAAATTCTTTGACAGCAACAAAACGTTATAAACAATATATGAATAGCTAGAGGGAGTTGGAAATATTTAAATTAAGAACGTGATGTAATTTAAATGTGAACGCAATTTTAATATTAACAAATTTTACTGTTGTTAGTAAATTTTGTTTAACCCAGAGCTAAAATATTTTTAGGTGGAATAATTTATTTATAATGCTCGGTCATCCATTCGGGCATTAAAATCTCCAAGTTTACCCTGCGTTAGTTGAACAAAAATTCTACAACCATTAGTTTTTTTCCGTGTAACTATTACAATGATTCCAATAAGTTGTTAATTAGACTAAACAGTCTCATTTTATTAATTTTTTAATTGCCCATTAATCTTTTGTAACAATTCTTAAAGAAAGCCAAAAATGGTACATACCAATAGATAAACCGCTAAAAATCCAGCTGCGATAGCTAAACTACAACAAAAACAAGATTCCAAAAGTGCCATTTTCACATTATCAGCTACATTGTAACACAAAATTTCAAAACTACATTATATGAACTTAGTCACACTCAACATTACAAATTATATTTTAATGTTCATACGTTATCATAAGCCCTTGTGGTACGTAATATTTTTTACAACGTGTAAAATGTTACTATTTTCTTTATTTACGTCCCAAGCTAGACTAAATGCATGTCTGTCTCAAACTGATTATTAAACTTATTGTTCACACGCTTTTGCGCTTTTAAAATACTTTCTCCAGTTACGTACCTGCCTTTAATCAATAGTATTAGTAATGATATTTACCTGTAAGATAGACCACCAACATGACACCTCATGAATAACGCAGAACTTATCGGTGATAAATAATAATAGTATTGTCAGTAACTGCTTTGTACCGGCACATAATAAGTTGAAAAATTATATTTTTAAACAACTGGAACGTTTTCTTGCAAATTTAAAACAAAAATTTGCGAGATTGTGTATTATTACTCAATTATCATTTAATTATGTCATTATTCTGTTTCACTCATTAATTTTTTCGTGAAAATACTTCTGATACCTATATCTTATCATCGATCGACATTCATAAGCATAATGAGACGATAATCCAAAGGACATAAACTCATTTATTTTTCACTGTTGGGTTCATGACTACGTGTTATTACCTATAATAATATAAATACAGGGTGCCCCATAATTAGCGTAAAAGTTTTTAACAGTGCATACTACGGATTAAAATAAACCAAGAGTGGCCAATAAACTAAGGAATTAAGCATGTTACAGCACCCCAAAAAAGTGGAACTTTAAGGGAGGTTTATTCTTAGTATTTTCTCAATTGTGACGCCTAAGAGTATGCACTTAATATTAATTTTTAAACAAAACTGCAATAAACAAAAATAAATAAAAAATTTGGGGAGCAACCAAACATATACTCTATTGACTAATTAAAAATATGCTCCAAATAAAAGTATTTAAACAGGGTGTACGCGGAGGAACTACGAAGAATTCGTATACGTATTCTTTGAACAATTTTAAGCAAAAAGGATTATGTGCAATTTTTCCCAATTCCTAACCCCAAAGGAGATATGGACGGTTGAACAAAAATGTAAAAGTAACAGCTGCTTAAGTCTTGAAACTATCATAAAACAAAACTTTTAATAACAATTTTCATTAACAAATTAATAAGAACACAACATAGCATAAAAATGCACATAAAATAACGAGGTGACACACAAAAATGGTTACAGTTATTCAAAATGAGATACACCAACCTCCACGCATAATGCCACACGCCTTCGCAGCTCTCTTCTCCATTCGATTTTTTGCGAAATTGTCACGCATGTTGGTAAAAGCATCAAAAATTCTTCTCTTGAAGATGGTTTACTCCGCCCGTACATTAACGACTTAACATGGCCTTACAGATAAAAAGTCTAAAGGTGTGAGAGCTGGTGATCTGGGCGGCCAGTGTACAGGTCCGTTTCTATGAATCCATCGGTTGCGAAATTTTCTGGGCAAAAACTCTGTTACAACACGCCCGTAGTGTGCAGGAGACCCATTTTGCAAATACCACATGTTTTGACGTACAATTAAGGGAACATCTTCAAACAATGCTGGTAAATCTTCTTCCAAGGTATATTTCGGAGGTAAGTGCCCATTAGAAGTGTGGGGTCCAATGAGACTATCTCCGATAATCCCGGCCCAAACATTTACCGTGAAGCGATGTTGAAATCCGGTAATAGTAATTTCATAAGGATTTTCATCTGACCAAACGTGCTCATTGTGACTATTGTTCACTCCATCCCAAGAAAAAGTTGCCTCTTCACAAAACAGTGTAACAGGAATGTTATCATCATGTGTTATTATCCATTCACAAAACCGAACTCTTGGAGCCAAATCGTCGGGAAGAAGGTGCTCAACGGGTTGAAGGTGATACGAATGGATTCCATTTTCGCGAAGAATTCGTGTTCTATCGGTCGCTGCTTTTATTCGTCTAATGCTCGTTCGGCTAGCAATTTCAACTTTTCTCAGCACCTCTTCTGCAAACGCATGTCGTAGAGACATGCAGTGAAAAGTCTGGGCTATCGTTTTGTCAGTAGGAGCCCGACGATTTGGAAAACGATTTTTGTACTCTTCTGCTGCTGCTGCAAAACAATTACCGTTAAACAAGTCGTACAGGAATACTATATCACTGTATTCCTCATTTAAAAATTGATATGGTATGATTTATTTGTATTTAAATTAATTCTAACTGTTACAAAGCAGATGATAAATTGTGTTTGCATTCAAATAATGTTTGATACAAATGCCATGAAACGTCAAATAAGACACATTTTCTCAGTTTATTGTAGTAATACTTGATAGGCAACCAAAATTGCTCTTATGATTTTTACAGTGCGGATCTCATTTTGAACAACTCTACCCATTTTTGTTTGTCACCTCGTTATTTTATGTGCATTTTTGTGCTATGTTGTGTTCTTGTTAATTTGTTAATGAAAATTGTTATTAAAAATTTTGTTTTATGATAACTTTAAGACTTAAGCAGCTGTTGAGAATATTCTCTTTACTTACTTTTACATTTTACTTCAACCGCCCATATCTCTTTAGGGGTTAGGAATTGGGGAAAATTGCAAATAATCATTTTTTCTTAAAATTGTTCATAGAATACGTAGTTCCGCGGACACCCTGTATTTTAAAGAAAAGCACAACTCTTTCTTAAAAAAACAAAAAACAAAATCAAATGCGTACTCTTGGCGCCTCACTTACGCAAAAGGTAGCCTAAGAGCACGCAGCACTTTTAAAAACGCTTAATTATACAGATCACAATAAAATTACTTTTGCCTTAGATATCTCGAGCAATCTTCGCGCCACCAGGACTTACACCTTGCACACTTGGTCCAATCGTTTGTAGCACAAGAATCGCTATATTGTTCTTTACATCCAGGACAGACAGCATATTTTGATGTCTGTTGACGTTTATAGTCTTCGAGATAGATTTATCTCGAAAGCTTGACAAATATCAAAAAGTTTTCTTTTAAACCCTATCCTAATTAGACATTAATAGATGACTGCTCCCTCAACATAAATTGATCAATTTGAATTCCACACAGTCAAGATTACCTTCCTATATATATATATATATATATATATATATATATATATATATATATATATATATATATATATATATATATATACCCAAAAATTTTACACTGTTATTTTGATTAAGGGGTTTACTCTCAAGTTAACTCTTAAACTGTTGCAAATGTTCCTGATACTTGTATATGAGTTTTCAGTCACTGCGAGCAACTTATTTAATTCATTTTGCTCCGTCACAGTATTTTTTGTTCGTTCGTGTTTTTCATAGGCAACTTCTTTCAAAACTTGCTGTAGTAGACTGTCGCTTCTTGGGAAACCGTTCATGATAAATTCTGGCTGATAATATGCGTTATTATTACATTCCCCAAATATCCAGATCATATCAACCGTTTCATTACGTGTAAAATTCATCTTTGCTACTTAAGAATGTATCATACCAATGAATTATTAATCAAAATCATAGTCTGTCAGTTCTTGACAAATCAATCATGACCAACTCAAAATAAAATTATCGAACATTTACTTAATTAACACTTTGCATAGAAAGAAAATGAGAATATCTGAAAAACTATTAACTTTAGGCATAGGGAATGCTTAATAAAAATTAACGTATGGTAACGGTACTTTGTAATTGTAAAATGAAATACAGGACAGTCCATTCTAAATTACTACGAAAATAATGTATTTGTGCTTTGACTTATCCTGTATTCGATTTAATGGAGATTAACAAAATGAAGGCATTTTTATAAATTTTGACCAAAAACAATAGCTGCCATAGATCATTGTTCTTGTACTTCTTTTTAATTGTACAGGGCGCTGATCTTGTTACGATTTCTATGGATAATTGGTTATAACTATTTAAACACTCTGTATAACATATTACAACTTTATATTGTTGCTTATAGCTGCCTATAATTTTTGTAAATAACTTTTTTTGGTATCTTTTATTATAACGGATGTACAGAGCTTTATTATACTAATCAATCACCCTGTACACATGAAACACTAAAGGTAGGTAAGCATCTATCAATATAGTTGCTGTTTTAATTACCTTTTTGAACGACTACATCTAATTTGTTCGTGTTTTGCCTTTGGTAGAGGTATTATAATTTTTGGAGTGACACCAGATATACCAGGTACGGCAATATCACATTCAGAAGAGGAAAACAATTTAGACTTTACATTTTAGATATTTTGGCTGTCTTGAATAGATTATGTATCTGACATTGTGTTATTTTCACGACTAACAGTAAAAGAGTTCTTAATTGGTGTTTTTGAGATTAGCAGTGTGTATTTTTGTTTGGGTAACAGGCTTTATTTGTATTAAAACCGAAGGAGGTAAATTGTCTTCATCATTACTATGACCTCCATTAAAGTCGCTAGTGAAAGATTTTTTGTTGCAATCAGTTGCTTCGATATTTTCAGATATTGGTAACACCTCAACATTATCTTCAATCTCATGTGACGTGTCAGTTGCTAGTTCAATGTGTAAGGGTCAGTCAATTATCTTTGAAGGTCCTCCTCTGTAAACACATATCGGTTGTAAGGATACAATCCTGTAGTACTAAATGCCTTTTCACATATCTGAATTGTTGCAACTTTGGAATAAGCTGCATGGAGTAAGCTAGTTAGAGAGTTACTAGTTTACCTGGGTTTTGAACCATCCATTTGTCATTCATTCGAAAACGCAGACTTCAAAGAACCAAAAAATACTTATCGAGTGCCTGCAACTTGTGCCTTCAGTGGGGCGGCAACAATAGGAGAACTAAGCAGTTATTTCAACAAAAATTAATCGCTCCGAGGGTACAGTGTGAAGTATGGTTGTCGAGAATCAAAACAACAGGATCATCTTCTGATGATTTTACGTTGTCTTGAAAATGCCTAAGCCATTTTATAAAGAGCTTCAAATTTATATATTCGTCCATATTAAAAATGCGGTGACCTGATGCTTTTGTTTTTTCATAACATTGTTTCAAGTTATCAAAAAATCTGTTGCACTGGATTTTATTGAATCCAGTCGCTCGAGGCAAACTTACCTTCTCAGGAGCTCTAAGAGACGATAAGTTTCGCCTATCAAAATCTTTCAGCCAGTGTTTACCCGATATTCGTTTCTCTGCATTAAACCTATGGCTTTTTTGCTTTAACTTAGCGTACGGGAATGCAAGCGACTTCAAATCTTTCATGCGCAACCTATAAAATAGATTATAAAGATCCCTGATCGGGAGTGAAAACGGATTTAAAACGCCTCAAAGATACTGGAATAGTCCCTGATCTCAGTCTCTTCCTTAGAGAGCAGTCGTTAATTCCCAATGCGATAGCTACTGAACGGTTACTTTCCCCCCGGCCAATTCTAAGTTTTCCTTTTATATTTTCCTAATTTTAAGATTGCCTTGTTATCCTAAAATTCATATTTATAAATTAATTGAAGGTATCTTTATTAAGTAATTATAATAAATAATATGTGGCAAAGAGTACGCGTACTCTTTGGGTGCATACTCTTATCTCCCTGTTCTAAGTTTCGGAAATATTTCCATACATATGTCATGCATCGAACAAGCCTACAATGTTTTTATGTGAATCTGCAGCCTAATAAACGTTGTATCTAACCTTAAGTACCTATCGTTACAAATTATATCAAAATCAAAAATTTTTCATTACTTGCGACCATTTTTGTATCAAGACTCCAACTGAAAATCAAATTCACTGGGCAAAACATATACACCACATACTGCCATATTAATTTCATCCCGCAGTATTACCATAAGACCGATTCAAGGTCTGTGTACTCTTAGGAAATGCGTAATGCTAGACGTTCCTTGCCCTAACAGTCTAAAATTTGGTATATACACTAAGCTTTAAGTGGTAAAACAGATTTTCTGATCAAAAATGTGATTTTTCGATCAGGAGCGTCTCAAATCCCGAGGGGGCAAAGTAAAAAATAAATTAACTATTTTATGTGCGGTTTTTTACTATCGCGACCTCAAATTAATAATAATTTTGCTAGTATGCATTGCTTTCGAGTAAAATCAATTCAAAGATTACGTTATCAAAGAGAGCATTAGATAATTCAAATTTTCAAGCTAGCCCGGAAACAAATACGTCATACATAGCAACCATAAAAACAAAACAATAATTAGAACTGTCAAACACAAAAGGTTTTGCTAAAGGTTTATTGGTATTCTGTTATGACAAATGTAAGATTTTGGGAACCGTGAATTAGCTGACATACATTTTGTGTACGGTTTTCGCAGTGACAACGTACTAGCTGCGGTACGAAAATAACGACGACGATTTTCTGAACGGTGAGTACCTGAGTCACTTGGTCAATAAGAGCTCATAACTAAGAAAATACCCTTCAAGGAATTGAATAACATCCACAAGTAAGCCTAAGATCGTGTGATACAATAAAGAACATACCCGGATCAACGGTAATTGCAAGAATTTTAAGAGCCCCCTATTAAAATCATAAAAATTATTAATTTTAGCTAAGAATAATGACACAAATGCAGGGACTTTATATCTTCCACTATCAAACAGTGCAAGCCTTAAAACTAGAGGATTTTCAACTTAGAATTCAGTTTAGCTAATGGATTTTAAATAATTTGGATGTCGGTATTTTGTGGTCTGACATAGCAACGTTCACTGTAAACGGAATGTTTAATGTATGTAATACCCATTATTTGGCGGACACCAACCCTCACATGGTTAGACGAAGCAATTTTCAAAACAGGTTTTCTATCAATTTATAGGCTGGAATTTTGTAAGTCAACTAATTGGCTATTGAGATATCCGCTCGTCTGAATGTTAACCGATACCCATATTTATTTGAAAATGAACTTCCTAGTATCAGTTCATTCTAGCCGAAGAGTGCAAAATTGGTCCGATGAAAATTATCTGGGAAGATGGATAGGCGGTAGGGACCGATAGCCTGGCCAGCACGATCACCGGACTGGATTATTATTCATGGGGCCCTATGAAAGGCCTTGTCCATTCAACTGAGGTTGATAATTTAGAAGAATTGCGTTGGGGAATAAATGTAGCCAGTAATACGATACGCCAAAATCATTTTCAAATCATATATATATATATATATATATATATATATATATATATATATATTACAAGTTCAGTTTATAATTTACATATGCCCTGTACCAGGTTTTATTTTCAGATGGGGCAAGGACAAACATATTTTGATTTATGTAATCACTAAAGAATGAAAAAGAAGCTTTATTGTAGAAATTAAATAGTTAAACAAAATAAAACTATAATCAAACTCTACCTTAAAGATTTGTTTTTAAAATAATTGCCTGTTTTTTCTATCATTAAATTTGTGCAAAAATACATCTCTCAAAAGCTTAATGTACAATATTTGCTACTCCCTGATGAATCATTGAATACCTTTGTGGTCTATTTATTCGAGTTAAGGGCTTCACTTTGACTGTAAAGTACTTTAAGCATGTAGCGTCCTCCAGCTACGCTATCTTGAAAAGTGTAATTTGAACTTATTTGCAAGATTGCAAATTCAAGAACAAAACAATCGCTAAGTGATTTATATTAACTTTACTGACAATAATGTTACTATTACTCAAATTAATTTCTTGCCTTACTTGACTTTCCTGGCAATAATTAAAACATTAGAATTTATTTACAAGCCTGATATTTAATTACTCGCTAACCTCAAATCTGATCAACCGAAGTGGTCGTCTGGTGGTAGGTACGTTGTGCTATTTGACTGAGATAGGCAGGACGAGGTTAAGTGTTGCATCATGTGGGGCAGGTAAACAATGAAAATACTCAAATTAAAATTAACGAGCTTTGCACCATGGCGGTTCAGCCCGTTAATATAGTGGGAAAGAACCACCAACAAAACCCACTTTATTCATAAATAAGTAGTTGCACAAGTACATTAATAAATCAAATAACACAAAAACAAAAATGAAAGGGTTAAATATATAACAAAACACCATTAAATCTGGTTAAAGTGCGTACAAAATTATAACATCGAGAGAAAAATAAATAAAAAGCAGTTTAGTTACACATAAACACAATAAAAAAAAACATGTAGTCGCACCCACAATTGTGTCATAAATAATCAGAATAAAAATCGCAATACATGTGGCCCTTTAAAACCAATCATGCCGGTCTTTAAGTAAATAAGCACATAAAACAATAAGGCAAATTACGATACATATAAAATACAACAGTAAAATTGCACAGGTATAGGCAAGGACAAAAGAAAATAGACAAGGAATTTACACGTACACAATTGTTTAGTGACTACTAAAGCACAAAATACATACGAAAATTTATTTTAAATTACATATAAAGAGAAATTAGTTCGCAGGCAAGCAATTCTACTTAACAAACTGACACAAAAAAACTCATTAAGCGAAGCCTTACAAGAGTAAGTTATAAATAGATCATAACATCGTGACCGATATATAAGTTTGGGTGCGTTAGAAAAATACAGCGTCCCTTGCTTAGGTTACACATTCATAAAATAAAAATAAAATTCAAGGTGTTTAATATCATCTGGACCCGGGAGTATGTGCCCACTTGACAATTGCCTCCTACAATTAATAACCAAGCGGTATCCTGTACCTGTTCACCCACGACCACCTCTACATAAATATAAATATAAACAGCAATGCTAATTCACACAAATACAAGAGTGATGGAGCCCTGTACTGTCTTTTATTTTAGCAGATTTCAGCTCAATGAGCCCGCGTGCGAATAAGATACCTTTGCAAGGCAATACTCGATTTTTAATACGTTGTATAGGTTTGTACAATTATTTGCTGCCAGCCTTAATTTATATAAAAATACCTACTTACACTTGAATTCCTTTAATTGATCATAGACACAAATCGTTAACATATGCGGTTTAACTTCAAAAAGGGTGACTGTTATTTATAGATTAATTGAAAAACACATTAAAACTAAGACCCGAAAGAAAATACAAATTAGCGTTGGCTGATTCAAAAGAAAATGTACACACAAGAAATATTTTAAAGACAAACTGTTTACAATGAAGGTATTTAATTAACCCTATCGATCTGGCTCCACCGACACTCTAACTGTAACTAAACTTTTCCTCCTATTTCAAATTAACTGCCGCAATCAATCCCCATTTTTTCAAAGGAAAAAAACAAAAATTATTATGTTGGAACAGTTTCATGTTAATTATTGAGATCTTAATTTTAAAAATATGCATTCTTCCGTAACAAGCAAACGTACCAAACAAAGACGTCTTTGGTTGCAGTGTGTACCGACGTAGTTAATTACTAACTAGTGACATTTTTACATCAAGATCGCGCGTATAGAAATTTTCAACAATTCGTCACGCCAGTTTCGGTAGAACACCTGTTTTTCTACCCTAACATATGTTCATTTTTTCTGTTCATCCTTTACTCAAATATCAATTACAAACATTCTCACATTTCTTACATAAAATAAATTATTCCGAAAACATTAGCAAATTACGACGTATTACAAAGATATCAAAAACTAATTATCTTTTATATCGCGGTAACAATGGCGATTTGACAAACGTTTATTACAATGATAAAATTTTCGCGGTCCGCTACCTACATGTATATCCCGTTCTTTTACGTCTTTATTTTTTAAATATTTTTTTGACTGTGAGCTCTTCTATAGACGGTAGTGAGATACCTAAAAAACATACTTAATTTAGAAGAATTTTTTACCGCGAAAAGTTTAACAGTGAGCAGTGACACACCTAAGTTAACAGGCACTGGAGTTTCTCCAAATAAAACGGGTCGATACTTGAAATTGTAGTAATTAACTCGTCATTTCCATCAAATCTTTTTTCAAATTCAGCAAGAAGTGAATTTATAGTTTCCATATATTGACATTTTATGCTTGGATTTGGAACATAATCGGTTAAGATATAATCTTCTTTAGTAATTTGCTTCCGCTTACGCTTAGGAGCGATGCTCTCTTCTGGAAATAGATCTTGGGCTTTGTTTAATACCTGCAAATAATTCGATTCGTTCCTGAGCTGTCGAATTTCTTCTACTGCTACGTTCGTAATTAAAACTACTTCTTTTAATCCTGTTTTTCTACTTCTAATGCATTGTTAGCACGTTCTAATAGTGATAAAAGTGTATGAGTTGTTACGGTATAAACGGGTAGTAAGACGGGATAACAGGTAAACTTGGCTTTTGCACCGACTAGCCAGCGTTCGGGTGTGGGTTAAGATGTTAATTAATTTTGCACCTCCAAAATAGTATACCATACATAAGTCAAAATAGGGGTTGAAGTCGTTATAAAACCGAATTGAGACACCAGTGTTTAAATGTCGAAATAAGGGTTGTGTTGCCTAATTACTTAAAGTTCACAGCTTGCCTAAACACACAAATAACTCGATTTCCTGTACGCAATCAATCACAGGTGGACCGTAACCAGCAAATCTGCACTACACCTGAAAGGCTACAAATAAACCCCTGCACGCTTTGATAACTAAAGGCGTGCTACACTAACGAAAATAAGTGTTACTCAAACTAATTAAATGCCTGTCATTACGTTACTTCATTTAATCTGCCTGAATTTAAATGAAATTGATATCTTAAAAGTAATTATTGAATTCACTGTACTCAAATCTCCAACCCAATGGAAAAATATTAATCAGATACGCAAAGTTTGATCTTCACGCAATGAATAGCGAACATAAACCAAACAAACGTTGTTCAAAACTCTGACAATTATTACGTTAAAGAATACACAATAATAAAAAAGCCGCTACTTCATAAATTCAAATACCTTCTGAAAAGAAAGAATTGCGCACTATTAAATGAATTATAAAGAATTGCACACTATTGAAGGAATTGCTGCATACAATGGATTTTCAGATGAAGTGGTTATGAATATACTTAGGAAACAAACACATAGGATGAGGGTTAAAAACGTAACTACATTAGGTAACGGTAGAGAATAAATAGAAACAAAGTATGTAAAGTTACCAAACTATCCTGCTTATACAAAAGGTCTACCTAAAATCTTTTCCAAAATTAATTTGAAAACAGTCACTACTTCAGATAATAGTTTGCAAACTTTTTTAGGCAATCCAAAAGATAAAGTGGATAAGAAGGATAGGTCGGGAATATGAGATTAATTGTAAAAATTGTGAACAAATATATGTGGGGCAAACTAAACGACCTATCAAAATTCGCTTTAAAGAACATTTAGCTAATATAAAATACAAACGTTGGGACAATTCTGCCGTAGCCCTACGTATGTTTGATAACTTTCATAACTTTCGCTTTCACTTTCACTTTCAGCAGATTAGCAACGAAGCGTTACTCGCTGATGGTATATATGTTAGAAATTTTCTTTAGTCCGGTGTTTTTTAATTTTGTGTGGTACGTGGGTGTATTTTGTTTGTTATGTATAATAAAATTCAAAATTGGAAACACTACATAAACTTAAAATAAGAAAATCAGAATATTTGTACATACACTCATGGACAAAATGATCAAACATTTTTTGTAATAACTACTATTTCAAAATAATTTTAAAAATTCGTCGTAAACTTGCATGTGCTGATGTTAGTCATCTAGTAGGCTGGTTACTAACTTGTTTTAAAATATTTTGAAGTTTAATTGACATTAATGGCGCATATTATTGTCTCTCGCGCATTTGATCAAAAACAATTCATTAAATATTTTAAGAGTTTTGTCCATTATAGTGAATTAAGCTCGAAATTAAGTTCTTGTGGTGTAATTGACTAAGTATTAGTGAATAGTGTTTTTCTCTATTGAAAACAGCAGTATGCCACCAGTTAGATACTGCAATGAAACTGAAGCGGTACAGATTGTAACTCTATATAACGAAGGATACAAACAAAAAGATATCTTACGACGTCTCAGGATAGGTCAATCTACAGTATCGAATGTTTTAAAAAGGTATCAAGAGACTGGAAATTTCGTACGTAAACCCGGTCAAGGGCGCAAGAGGTGTACAACAGCAATTGATGATCGATTTTTGATACTTAATTCTACACGAAATCGCACATTGACTTAGACGCATCTCAAAAATGGCCTACTAAATGTAAAACAGATTAATGAGAGTACAAAAACAGTCGGGCGAAGATTAAAAGAAATAGGTTTAAAGCCAAAACGGCCCGCCAAAGTTCCACGTCTTCTCCACAATCACCAAACTCGTCGATTAGAATTTTCCAGAATACATATTCAGTGGGATATCGAGAACTAGAAAAATGTTCCCTTCACGGATGAGGCCAGAATTCAGTTATAGAAGCCAGATGGACGAAATTACGTCTACAGAAGAGTTGGGGAAAGGTACGCCAGCTGCAATCTCATAAACACCGTTAGTTTTGGAGGTGGCGGTATAATGCTCTGGGGAGGTGTTAGTTGGGAGGGACGCATCGAACTCGTGGAAGTGATTGGACAAATGACTAGTGACTCTTCTATAGAAAACATCCTGCAATAACATGTGTTGCCTTATGTTGGCCATATTGGATACGAAAGATTCATATAAATGCACGATAATGCTCGACCGTATGCAGCTGGCGTAGTGACTAATTACCTTGAAGCTGTCCAGATTCAAAGATTAGATTGGCCACCGTATAGCCCCGACTTAAATCCAATAGAATATATGTGGGATTATCTTAAACGCCGCATACGATGAAGAAATCCAATTCCAAGTACAACAGTTTTGGATTACTGAACAAGATGAGTGGAACGCAATTCCTCAATAATATATCCAAACTCTACTCAGCCGCATGCCGAAAAGAATGCAAGCAGTAATTAGAGCTCGAGGGGGTAATACTCGTTACTAACTATGCTCTAATTTTAATCAAAAGACTTGCACGTGTTATCCAAGTAGCATTTAAGTATAAAGTATATATCCCTAATTTCCATAAAATTTAGCACTATTTTTTTACGATTTGCTTCTGACAAGTTAAGATTGTGCACTGAAATATTCTAAAATAAACTGTTTTTCGTAATTCACAGTATATGAATGACTTGATTCATCATAATTTATTTTTGCAAAAAGAAATTATGAATATTTAAAAATATTCGATAATTTTGTCCGTGAGTGTATATTCTTACCGACGCAGGCTCCAGCTAGTATTGGAATTAATTAATAGATATTTATGTATTAAGGGCATAATCAGAAGATTATGGCTCGAGGGAATGTTAAAAGCCCGACGCGAAGCGGAGGGCTTTTATATTCCTGAGCCATAATCAATTATGCCCGTGGTACATACAATGTTTTATTTTATTTTGCACCATGAAACTGGAACAAAATATTAAAAAGGTTCAGTATTTTCGGCAAGTTTTTAAATGCAAATGCAGTGAAATAAAGTCGACAGTAGGCTAATTTGTTGTTACTAAGATACTGTGATATTGCTATTATATATCATGTCATGTGTTTGCTGTCAATCATGCTGCTTAGCATCAATGAAATTTCCGTGCTATAAAGACCACATTACGCCCGCATTTACAAACTTAACATACCAACTTCCATAATAACCCTGATAATTACAAATGATATATCTATGTTAGTGAAATACACGTTGTTGGGTTGTGAGAACTGCCGAATAAATTACAATGTTGTCAGCTCTTCTGTTTACACATAACTTCTAATTTTGACGTTTTCCACATTTTGAGATTTTCGATTCGTGTGGCTTGCATTGTTCTATTATAAAAACAACTGTTCTTTTCATAACAAATCCTTGTGTCATTTGTATTGATCTAAGAACTGTTAAAAGTATTGTTACTTAGTTGCGAACGAGTATTTCCATCAAAAACTAATTTTCAAAATAAATGTAAACAATATAACCTAAGTATTATGTTGACGTCGAATTTCATACGTTTGGCAATGTCAAGCGCTGACGTTTATCCCCACATTGGAAAAGAGTTTGCCGCGACTATATTAAACAAACACATGGTTAGGGCTATATTATAACACATTAAATACAAATGTGATTATAATACATATAACCTTACATTTCATTTCTGACTAAAACCATAGAATATAACAATCATGCAGTTGCAACTGTTTGTATAGAATACAGACCTTTTACACACCCTCTCAACTGCAACTAGTCAATTGTTAACAAAGTTTAAATATTTCCTTATAGATACAGAAGATATTAAGATTAAGTATTTTGAACATTATACAATTTAAAAAAAAGAACAAAAATTTTCTAAAAAAAGTGTATCCAATTCCAGTTATTTTTCGATTCGAATTAATTTTTTTATATCGAAAAAATTTGACTTGTAGAGGCCTTTGTAAAAATATCGGCATGATTTTCTTTAGTGTTAACATATTGTAGACTAATTACCTTTTTATCAACTAAATTTCTTATGAAGTGGTATTTGGTATCAATGTGTTTTGACCTCTTACCTTTAAATGAATTTTTTGCAATGCTAATTGCTCCTGGATTATCTAAATATAGGACACAATCAGTAATTTTTGTATTTAATAGCTCTTCAGCTAAGGTTTTTACAAATAGTAATTCACAACAGGTCACTGTTGATGAAATGTATTCTCCTTCTGTGCTGCTTAGAGACACTGTATCCTGTTTTCGGGAAAACCAGGCGACAGGGTTACCTAAGAAATAAACTATGCCACCGGACATTTGCAGCCCAGTCTGAGTCAGAATAGGCACATATTGTTTTACTTTCAATATTCTTTTCATAAACCAGACAAAAATTAATGGTATCTTTTAAATATGTTATGACGTTTTGCAGCTTTCCACAAAATAGGATTAGGAGAGTCAAGAAATTGACTTAAATAGGATATTGAATACATTATATCTGGACGGCTGCCTAAAGCAATGTACATGAGACTCCCAATTAATTGTCTGTAGGGTACAGACGCACACATTTCATCATCAGTTTTATGTACTTGAAAACCAGGTTCCATTGGGGTTTTACTGGTTTTACAATCTGACATATTAAATTTTTTGAATACCTTTTCAATCAGAGATTTTTGTGAGATGCGCATTTGATTTTTCTCACATTCAAAATCGATTCCTAAAAAGCTATTAACAAAACCAAGATTTTTGGCATTAAACTCATGTTTCAAAAATTCTATCACTTCTGTAACTCAGGCACTATCTCCGCACATTATGATGTCATCAACCCAAAGCAACATAAACACATTTTGCTTGATGTACACACAGCAATCACTTTTGGAACTTTGCAAACCAATTTTGACTGCAAATTCGTTGAATCGGTTGTTCCAGCACTTTAGTGATCCTTTGAGTCCGTATAACGATTTATTAAGTTTTAATATTTCTCTTCCTTTGTACCCTTTTGGACAGTAAATAAATACATCATGTAATAAAACTCCATTAATAAAAGCAGACGGAATATCCAGTTGATACACTTTCCAGTTATTATTTAAAGCTAGTGACAGTAAAATTCGAATACTTGCCATTTTAGCTACAGGTGAATAAATATCAGAGAAAATTTCTTCTTCGTAACCCTTAGCGACTAAACGGGCCTTTTGTGTACCATACGATTTTGTACCCATCTTGTGTTTATGACTGGTTGGTTACTGGGTATTTTTGTAACTTCTGACCAAGTGTTCATTTTTTCAAGACATTTTATTTCAGTTTTGATTGCCTGTTCCCATTCCGTTGTTTGTATTGCCGCCTCATAAGTTACTGGATCAGTTGAGGCATACAGGCAATAATTATAATACACCTCATAATCTTCATATTTTTTCGGTAATTTTGAAACTCTTTTCGGTTCCTTTTGGTTTTCAGCTTCAGAATGTTTATTATTTTCTTCTTCATTTTCGACTTGATTTTCACTTTGAGTTTCTTCATTGTCTGATTTTTCTTGCATACATTCATTATCCTTTTTATTTTGAAGAAAATATTCAGGTGATTCAGTTTTGAATACATTATATACAATGTTTGTTTCATCAAATTTCAAGTCCCTAGAAATAATTATTTTATTCCTATCTTGGTCCCATAGTCTGTAGCCAGAACCACAATAACCAACTAACCTGGCTTCACTGGCTCTTGGTTCCAATTTATCTTTTCTAGGTAGTAGATGATACCATACTTTTGATCCGAATATTCTAAGCTTAGATAAGTCTAATTTTCCTAAAAATATTTTTGTTGGTACTTCTCCTTGTAGAGCTACCGTGGGGGTTCTATTTATTTGATACACTGCTGTTCGAACTGCTTCACCCCAAAGGTGTTTAGGAAGATTGGTATCAATGAACATGGTCCGAACTTTATCTAAAATGGTACGATTTAAACGCTCAGATACTGGATTTTGTTGCGGCGTATGACCTGCAGTAAACTCTTGGGTTATGCCATGTTTGAAACAATAGTCTTTAAAGTAATTGGAGGAAAATTCTCCACCACGGTCAGATCTAATGCGAGAAACTAACACTCCCTCAGTCTTCATGTTTTCTATATAATTAACTAAATGTGACACCGTTTCACGCTTCTCTTTTAGCAAGTATACATAAGTAAAATGGGAAAAATCCTCTGTTATTGAAAGATAATATCGCTCTCCTGACAACATAGGTTCTTTAGAAGATCCCCAAACATCACAGTGTAATAACTGTCCAATTCTTGATGAACGTGGGTGTTTAACATCTTTAAATGGTAGTCTAGTTGACTTTCCCTTCTGACAGGAATCACAAATTTCTTGAGCAAAAGGCAGTCCAAGTAATTGCAGTCCTCTCCTATTAACATGACCTAAACGCACATGCCAAAGATTGTGATTTTTGTTTTTTTTTGATAACATTACATTTTCTGATTTTTCAATTTGGTTTTACAGTGAACAAATATTTATAATATTCACAAACAAGTTTAAAATTATTTTTCATTATTTTTGCATAGTTCTTCTCAAAAATAACTCTGAATCCTGCATTGATAATTTTTGGAACTGACAGCAAGGTATAGGCAAAATCATCAATTATTAGAACTTCTAAATTTATGTTTGTGTTACCTGAATATAGCTTTAATAAGTCTTTCACTAGTCATTACCATTCTACCATCTGCTACTTTTATTCCCATTGGCTTTATTTTATCAATTTTAACCATATATTTTCTTACTTCGGAACATACAAGATGATTTGTCGCTCCTGAATCAATAATAAAACAAATTTCATTTGGTTCACACGAATGAGTTTGTTCTGCTGAGAATGCTATAAAAGAGATGTCATCTTCCTCTGTAAGATTAGCATTTCCTTGATTACTAACGCTTTCATTTCTGACTAAAACCATAGAATATAACAATCGTGCAGTTGCAACTGTTTGTATAGAATACCTAGACCTTTTACAGCTAGATCCCTTTGTTAGGCATTTCTAGAAAATTATCGTTTTATGCCTAAATAAATCAATAAACAATTAATAAACCATATAATTTGCTTCAATAAACTCTTGACATAAATTTTAACATCGTAAAGTGACCTCACATAAAACATTCAAACGATGTGGTGAATTGGATTGGATTGGATACGATTGTCATAAATGATTAACTTCAAATGCTTAATATTGATTCACAAAAAATCGTATTCAACCTCACATAAATAATGAACACATATTACATAAAGGAGAATAAAGAAACACAGATATTTTATTATCGTTAGTCGGTCATAAGTAAACAGATAAAATAGTAAATGCACAATAAGGGTTACTTTTAAGTCAGGTTTACACCTCCCATATGTTATACGAATCACCTCGTGTCAATCGTAAGGTTGGCCTTTGGAGGTTGACTTCAAAGATAGCCAAATAAGGTACTACCGGTGGTTGCTACGCTCGAGGTTTGCCGTAATAGATGTCGGGACGTCGAGTAAGAAAGCGCAATAGCGATCCATTAACTTCCACTTAGTTTTTATTTTAACACTTGTTTTTTCTCCTTTTTCCTATTTGAGTCTCTGATTTCCAAGTCTTAATTCCTCGGGGTGTGAGACTGCGCCTCGGCGGAAACCCGAAACAAATTCTTTCTTTACACCATCTTCAAAACCTTATTAACAACAACCGCGATGGTTAAGCACGGTCCCCACTGTGCTACCGTAACGGATGTATCTTCAACCCCCGACGCCGCCCGTCCACCTACACCTACACTCACAACACACACACACACACACACACACACACACACACACACACACACACATGCACACACCCTCGCCACCACCATCCTCACGTACACGCTCCCAATCAAACGCCTCGTCTATTTTTACCTCATCCACACACTCCTACATTTCAACATGCTCCACTGCCTCCACAAAACCCACATACACACACAAACCCACACACTCACACAAACCCGTACAAGCACACACACATTAATGATGTTCTAGGCAATATTTTGAAACAACGTATAATTTAGCGGCAAAAATTCCTAAAGTAGAATTTAAATGTTAGCTAAATATTTTTAAATATTTGAATAATGATTAATTTTATAAGAAAATGCGTACACATATTAAACAAAATTTAATTTCTTAAGTTTAGTTTCTTAACATAAAACAAAATAAATCTAAAAATTAAATAAATATGATTGAAAATGATTAAACTATATTATCCATATTTTTACAGAATTGTTTTTACACTAGCATCTACAATAGATGTCTATTAACCGTTCTCTTACATGAAGTTTTAAACGTGATATTGATTATTGTTTTAGTTTCTACAAAGTCGCCTATTTTCCACACCAGATATTCAAATCAAATATTGTATTTTTGATCTAGCTCATTTATGCAGGACATGTTTAAACAAACATGATCCGTTTTAACAGTGACTAATGCACATGAGTAAATGACTAATAAAGATTTCAAGTAATACATGTTGATTTATAATATGAAACACCAAATAAAAGTTGGTGCGTGATCACAGATAATAATTTCTTCACAAATCAAAACAAAAATGTGTATGTTTGTGAAATAACAATTTTTATTGTAACAGTCAAGATATTTTACACCATTTATAAAACGAAGATAGTGCGTTATCGTGTAAATTGCTTAAACAAAAGAGTCTTACGATGCTCCATTCAATTAGGGCTTTTCTTCTTTTGGGCGAATCAAATACACCCATTTTAACCAGAACACGAATTTTGATGTTTAGATTAAAAACGATAAGAGTATGTTATTTTCAAAAATCGACTTATTAATACACCAGTCAGTAGGATTGTTTACATAACTAGTACAAGAAATATTAGTTTAATTTGCGCAAAATGTAAAATTAATCATAGTCAAATAATGTATACAACATTAAGTTAACATTATACATCTTATAAAAGGAGTTTTAAAAACTCTATCCCACAATAATTTTCATTGGCTTCTTTCATAACAGATAAAATCATTTTAATGCGTACCACAATAGGTACATAACTTCTCAATAAACAACCAGTCATATCGTACAGTGCATTTATAAACAAGTCTGTGCTAATATTTAGAGACTTAAAACCTTACACAGAATCAAACACGAGAATTGGCAACAGCGCAATTTAGTTGCAAAGGTGGCAGCACAACATAGGATGTCTAGAAGACACCTTAATTATGTAAAATTCGGCAAGCATACACACCTCAGCACACAACTTACTCCCCATGTCTCGACTAAAAAAATTCTAATTTATGGAAATCTAAGGCTTCTAATCATAATAAAAGCCTAACTCTAATTGTCGGGTCGTGTGTATGGCGCGACAATTCATATTCCATGATTGCTGCAGAACCGATAATTATTTACACACACTCACAAAGGGAAAATTTGAAAAAAATTATAATAAATATAATTTTAATTGGAGATGGAGTAGACATCAAGGATGGCCAGACTTTTAAAATTTAACATACATTTTCTATTCTTGCAACGTAGCGTGCGAGCGCGCGCGCATGTGTGTGGATGTATGTTAGTATCCACAATAACACTTAAACGACAACACGTACGTACTTTAAATTTCGTATTTAAGCTTGTTTTCATTTCTCGATGAGTTAATTAAATTTTGGTTGTAATTCAGCGGCGGTAAAGAGGGGTTTTTGTCAAATATTTCTGAAACAGCTGTATATTTCAAAGATATGAAAATACCAACACATAGACCTTAACCATATCGATTATGTTCTAGCAAATTTTTTAGACGACGCCTAGGAAATTTAGCGGTAAAAGTTCCTAAGGTAGAATTTTAGTGTTCAATTTTTTTCAATATCTAAATAACGATTAATTTTATAAGAAAATGTGTAGATGTATTAAAGAAAATTTAATTTTACATAATTTTTCATTAATATAAATCAAACTAAGTCCAAAAATGAATTAAATAAGATTGAAAATGCTTAAATTGTATTGTCGGTATTTTATAGAAGCGGACGGCTTTGAAATTTTTTTAAGTTAGCATGTATATGTCTATTAACATCTGTTTAACATGAACTTTTAAACGTCCATCTGACATACATTATTGTTATGTGATTATTTCACTAGGGATACCTAACTTGATTAACTGAAAAGGATATACTTTTCAAGAAACAATCGGTTGTTAATTACCTAAAATAAAAATTATGTCCTCGAGCACAACAATCACGCCTAAATTCTCGTCTGGTCATCATTTATCACCCAACAAATTTTTCATGCGATTTACAAAGTAATGAAAAGGTCAAAAACAATACATACACACATGTTAATACATATTACAAATATTGAAGTGCCCTCAATGAGTGTGTGTATGTGTAAGTGAGTGTGTGTGTATGTCCGCGCGTGCGTGTGAATGTGTTGTGTGTGTGAGGCAATTCTACGAAAAATTCGATGCACGTCATAAATTTATTTACCTAGTTCCAACAAATTATTCATATGCTATTATTTCTTCGTATGTCCCCATGACTGAAAAGGAGATTGAAATAATCTAGAATGTTGGGATTATTTACATAAATTAATGACGTGGAACTGAAATTACACATGAAAGCTTCTTATATACATTTTACATATATGTATATATATATATATATATATATATATATATATATATATATATACATATATGTATATATATATATATATATATATATATATATATAAACTAGCAGTGACCGGCTTTGCTTCGTTCAAATATAAAACATATTCTCCCTCTCCCTCACCCCTTGCCTTTATACCTATAGATAACAATAAACAATTGTTCATACGCAGTTGGTTAATCTTTAAATTTTTTTAGTAGTAATTCTGCTATTCCAGGCAGAGACAAGTCCAACAAATCAAAAATCATGAAAATTGGTCCAGACGTTCTTGAGTTATAAATGGTGCAATTAACACGATTTTGCATATATATATATATATATATATATATATATATATATATATATATATATATATATATATATATATATATATATATATATATATAATTATACATTTATAAATAGGTAAAATTTTTCACATTTACCATTGGATAGTAAAATAAATTTGAATTTCTTAACTGCCAGAAAGGTACATTGAACATAATTAGATTTAGGTCACTTGAATCATCTAATACTGAAAGTTTTAAATTGTTGGAAATTTTTCGTGACTGCAAATTAACTTTGTCTTCCATGTCGATTATCTGGCAAAAATATTAAATACAAACATTTTTTTAAGAAAATTAAAAATCATACGTTAGATAACGTAAAAATGGCCTACTATTCACATTTCTACCCTCATAACTAACGGTATAATAATCTGAGGTTCATCAAGTACAGTTTTAACAGTATTCTCTTTACAATGAAAGATGATCCAAAGCAGTCTTCCGACATATTTTTAAATTGTTTAAAATTTTTACATTACCTTGTTGTTATATCATTATATGCTTAACTTACGGTCACAATAATTTACCAGTTACCAAACTATTCAGAATCATGATACAAGAAATAATGATACCACACTTTGATTTAACAAAGTAACAAAAATATGGCAGTTTAGGTACCTTATAAAATTTACAACCATTTGCCTCAAAGTTTTTGCTCTTTAAATAGTTCTCTTCAAAATGATTAGAAATTCATATTATTTCTGGAAGAGCATTTTAAGTCACCAATAATGTTTGCTTATTTTTGGACAATTAGCAACTAAAAACTATATAATAGCAAGCTAAATAAATAATAGCACTTATCATAGTTGAGTTGTTCGTAACATAATCATGATTTCCGAATATTAATCGGCCATTATGTACATCACAAATATATGTTGGATGCTTATTAAATACTACATCTATTATTTTAATTACAATAATAATACACAGATCTTGTACTAATTATAAACAAACAATTTTTACAGTCATTTTATAATAACCCTGTAATGTGTTAATAATAATAATTAAATTATTTGTGGAGGTTACAACAATTTCATACAAATATATAAATTTAGAAGTTGCTGTAATTAAATTATGTAGCGTTTTACTTTTATTTTAAATAGGTATGCATATTTTTAATACATTTATTTTCTAAATAGTATAATATACAGTAAAAGTAAACTGCCAATAAACTTTACTAAATCATTCAATTACTTTTTAATGATGTGCAGCCGCGGCTTCTTTACGTTTTTGCTCAGCCCAGTTTGCTTTATTCTCAGGTGAATTGGCTATTAATGATTTTATATTAATTATATTTAGATAGTGATCGAAATACATACCTAGCTTCTGTATTTTATAAAAGATTGGCATACTAACACAAACTGCAATAAAATAATATCTATAAAGCCAGGAATTATTTAAATGAAATTTCCATGGAAACTGGGCCAATCTTGCAGTAAATGTGTAGGGAAATTTCATAGGTCTTGAAACTGCTTCCGCTTCGTTTGCCATAATGTGGTTTTCTAAAAGTTTTATCAAAATGTTTAATCCAAGTAAGCCAACAATTACGTAATAGTAATTACAAATAAAACAAAATGCGTAAGTACATATTATTATTTTTTATTAAACTAGATAAGCTTAAATGTATAATTACCGAATTTCTAGCAAAAGAGTACAGATATTTTTTAATATTGAGCTAATCTTACTTATTAAACTAACGTTTGCAAAAGGTTAAATCGTTTGCAGTGAGACAAACTTAATAAAAATACTGATAACGCTGCGTTGCCAACTTTTCACTGTGTAATTTCCGCCAAAATATTTGAAATGTCCTAAAATTTTGCTGCATTCTTGATATTAAGTCCGTTATTAGTTTAACCACTTGAATCTTTAAATCATTATCCCGCCTAAATTAGAACTTTTACAAGAACTGATAAATTATTTTATTGTTATTATTTCTAATCACAATTTTAATATTTAACACGGTATTGTAAATATGTCCGCTATTTGGTTTTGAGTTGAACAATGTTCAATCCCAAATACATATTAAAGTTCATTCGTTTAACTTATCCCGATGACGTCATGTATGCATTAAATCACGAAATGACCGTCGTCTGTAATTTAAAACAAAAATATGAGCAGTGATACCAACGTTTTCACAGAACAACTTTCCTTTATTTGCTTATACGTTGATTGAGGTTACGTACGCTCGCCGGTTGGTTTGTTTCTTCGTTTATTCACTCCTTCTTGAGTTAATATTGTAAAAGATCGGTTCTTTTCAGAACCACATTACTTTCTAGTGTTCATTTAAGGTAAAGATACTCGACATTTGCATAGATAAAAAGATATTTAACTGACATGTGTTTACCCTGTCGTTTTGAACACCAGCTAACAGGAGTCTTATTCGTTCAGTTTACTTAAGATACAGTAAAGTCATTCTAATGTTATTCACATCAGAGTGAATAGGATTTTCTGTTTTGCGAGATTCAATTCCAACAAAGAAACTGATATCTGGTCTCGTTTTTGTTGACGTATAGAGTAAGCTCGCTACCGCTTCCCTATATGGAAATCGAACTGTACGGTTCTCGTCGGTTTCACTATTCATTGCCATCGGCGATCCTGAGGTGTTACATTCTGACATGTTGTATCGTTCCAGTATATTTTTACAGTAAAGAGACTAGTTCACATAAATAGCATCACTCTTGTGCACAATTTTCATTCCATTTGGTGTGATTTGTGTTTCGTCAAGTTCAGACACGTTCGGGGTTTCTTCACCTTCCTGTGAGATACTTTCATCTTGTGATGTTTCATTATTTTCTTCTAGTTTGATTCTGTTCTTAATGTTATCCTGTGTATATTTATCGTCTGGGTTTTTATAGTGTGTTAAGAATTTTTGGTCACGTGACACCGGTGCCTTCCTTTCTTTCTTATCCCACAAACGATAACCATTTGTACTGTACCTTACAAATACAAGTTTCCTGGATCGCGGGTCTAACTTTTTAACGTACCTACATAAGTGTTTTTGCGAAGGTAACACTCCCAAATAGTTGAACTGTACTCAGATCTGGCCTTAACCTAGCCCATTTTTCAATTGGTGCAACTTCAACCGTGTTTTTGGATGTTCTACTGTTTAAATAAGTCGCAATCAAAATAGATTCCCCTCGCATTTGACTGTGTACTTTAGATCGAACTTCACTCTTATCTTGAAAGGGGTACATTTCGGTATAATGCGTGAAATCATCTATTAGTGTTATGAAGTAACGCATTCCATCATGGATTTCAACATTTATTGGATCACACACGTCTGTAGGTATTATTTCTAACGGTCGACTTTTTTTTGTAAGTTTCCACGTAACGGTTCCTTGGAAAGTTTAGCTGTATACATATGTGGCATGTAAACTCTTTATTTTCATTGAAATAATCATAATAATCATAATATCATGCTGACGCGAGATTTCACATGTACTAACATGTGGATTATGCATAACTTCAAGCATCACGTTAAATTCATTTTCCTCGTTAAGTACAGGTTTTGTTTTTTTTTTGTTTTGTCCTTTTTTTCACAAACCATTGAACCCGTACGATTAAAACGATCTACTAACCTTTCCAACGTTATTTTCTCGGATTGTCTTCGTGCGGTGTATCTCTCTTTGTAAATTCCTTGTGATAATAAACAATTTTTCATATATTCTCCCAGTACCCTTATCATGTCTGTTAATTCCTCAACAGGAAAGTTCATTTCAAACAGTATTTAAGTGTTTACAAATTAATAAACACTACACAATCTCAAAGATGTTTGTTAAATGACAAGCTACTAATTAATACTGAATAATATCTATCTGTCATTTGTTCACGGCTAACTTGTTAAAATAGAAATTTAAAAAAAAATCTCTTTCTGTTATTAACTGAAAATATAATTCACATGTCACATGGTACATTTTTGATTGCTTTCATTGGTTAAAATACAAAAACAAAATCGCAGAATAGGCCATCAAATCGATGATAATTTTATCACCACACGTTGACTGTCACATGATTTTAATGAATAAAATAGTTTACTGCCAAAATGACAAAAGGTTTCAAAGAAATAAATAATTGTATTGGTTATCTTGCAATTGCAATATTTACTATCAAAGTGACAGATCGTTTAAAATTATAAACTTTAAAAAATATATTTTCTATTAACGTTCATTATATTCTCTTACCAAATATAACACGTGTTATGATTAATAATCGATGATACCACTCGTTAAAACCTGTAGAAAATTGAATTGAATTGAATTGAATTGAATTTTCATACGTTTTAACTCGAGCTATCACCGATGATAATCATAACACTAGTTATATTATCCCCGAAAATATCTCAGACATTAACGATTTTAGCTATGGGGAGTGCTTAATAAAAATGAAAGAACATAAAGTGTATTTTCACATTTGACGAAAATTGACAAAATCATGTGTTCGAGTTGTGGCTCGCTCTATATTCAGTTAGTGCAATAATAAAGAAATAGCACTTTCCTGTAACACTGTACCAATGTCAAAAAGTTATGCCTGGAAAAAATTATTGTTAGGTTGTTCTGCCTAGGGTACACAGGACGTTGAAATGAGAATGATTTTCGTGTACAATGGGCCATAACTTTTGAAATACCCTGTATAACGTAATTAAACCCTATATTGGAAGTATGGGGGAGACGAGCTTAATTTAAATTTGAAATAATATATAGGGTGTCCCATTTAAAAAAAAGTATGTTTGGTTCACCCTGGTAATATGCTACACCCTATAAATACGAAAATAATGTTATAATGTGAAGTTTGAAGTTGCCTATAATTTTTGTAAATAACTTTGTTTCTAATATCTCCTTTAATAACGGATATATCGTACTTAGACGCACTAATGTCGCACCCTGTATACACGCAAGAAACCCACTTGTAGCTACAAATGTTAAACTAGAAGACGATGTCGAGATGAAACGTATAATTTCTTATTGCATTGTGCAAGTTGGATTGAGACATGAATACTACACGCATCACCTTTCTCTGTCTGTTGCCCCTGACACACATCCACCCGATAATGGCAACCGTCAGGTTCCTTCCAGTTATGTAGTATAGAGTTCATTGAATAAACCCGCCCGTTGAAGAAGCCTTTAAAAAAACCCGGTTGTCAACTGCGATGACTTCCAGTAGCGTTGCATAGTCTTTAATGATGCCCAGTACTCGACTGCGATTATTTCCAGTAGTTTTTAATAATGACCTGTTCCTTATATACACGGCATGGTAGAACCATGTTGATATTAGGTCCGTTATTAGTTTTATTTTACCTAGAATAGGAATTACGTGTCATTAGTTAATGCAAATAAGATAACAACTACGACTCTGCTTCGGTTTTTAATTACTTTTTCAATTAATTCTAATTAAAAAAACATTATTTTTCAGTGTATTATACAGACGCAATCTTAATCTCTAATTCTACTACATACCACCAACATAACACAATAAAATAAAATTTTTAAATAATTTCCCCCCTAAATTACAACCTTATGCAAGAACTGGTAAATTATCTTATTATTATTATTTTTAATCTCCATTTTACGAGGGCCACTATTCATATTTTGAGCCTTGGCAACACTGATTGCTGTTAGGCGCCTTTTCACGTTTCCATAGAAACGTCTGACCTGACATTGTTGACAATAACATACTTCAAACTTTTTGTCAATAGCGTTATTTGTGTTGTTTACAGTTACGTGTCATCAAAGAAATGGAATTAAATCGTGAAAATTTTCGTGCGATGATTTGTCACGATTTTCGACGTGGATTATCAAGACAAGAGTGCATCGATCAACTTACTTCCATATTTGGCGATGAAGCTCCATCCTTTGCCACTGTGAAACGCTGGTATAACGATTTTAATTGTGGCCGCCTGTCGCTCTCACTGACATAATTCGCGAAGGTCGTCCAACATGAGTCGTTATTCAAGAAAACATTGATGCCGACTAATAATGCAAGATCGCCATGCGTCATACTGGAAATTGGGGGAACCCTAGGCATTAGTTCCACCAGCATATATAAAATATAACGTGATCATTTAGCCATGAAAAAGGTTTGTTCTCGTTGGATCCCACACAATTTAACGATGTCTCAAAAAGATGCTCGCGTCGATTGGTGCACACAAATGCTCAAGAAATACAATGGCGGTGCTTCAAAACACGTATATAGGATTGTAACATGTGACGAATCATGGATGTATGCAAACGAGCCGGAACGTAAACAGCAGTCGACTGAGTAGATGTTTCAAGATGAACCAAATCCAACAAAAGTTATTCGCGCTCGATACAAATGGTCCCCTGTTTTTTCGGAAAAACTGGTCATATGGCAACTGTGCCTTTAGAGGAATGTGGAAAGGTCAATTCTGAATGGTACACTGCAATTTGTTTGCCGGATATCTTCGGTGATATGTGAAAAACAAACAAGCGCCTTCGGATCGTTCTTCATCACGACAATGCAAGCTCTCATATATCTCGTCTAACATTCAAACACTCAAAAAATCGGGTCATCCGCCGTACAGTGTTGATTTGGCACCCAACGATTTCTTTTTGTTCCCAAATGTCAAGAATAAATTGCGTGGACAACGATTTTCGTCGGTGGAAGAAGCATTTGATTCGTTCAAAAACCATGTTATGGAAGTGTCTCAAGAAGATTGGAAAAAATCCTATGACAAATGGTTCGAACGAATGCAAAAGTGTACTGATCATAAAGAAGAATATTTTGAAAAACAATAAAGCAACTTTCAATGACAGATTAGTTTTTCATTGTACTCTGGTGAACGAGCTGGTCATGCATTGTCCTCCTCTTCCCACCATCTTCCAGGAAAATGGTATTAAGATGATTATGAATTAATCTAGTGTGATGTACCGAAGTTCAATCGTGAAACAACCCCATTCTTTGACGAATGTTAAGAGGAACGTTTGCCAACAGTAATAGTAAATGATTTTCTAAAAGTCCAAATAAACCTGACCATTCACTGTTCCATAGAAAACATGTGGTCCAATTACATGATCTCCAACTATACCACCCCAAACATTCAAAGACCACCTAGTTTGACTATGAGTTGCTATAAGATCGGGATTACTTGTCCAATAATAATGGAAATCGTGTCTATTCACATTTCCATTTTATGAAACGTGCAAACAGGACAAAATCAAAGAGATCCGCTTGATTGTAGATTTGTTGTTGAGCCCATTCACAAAAGCAACCCTTCTAGGATAGTCATCTTCGAGTAACTCTTGATACAACTGGATATGGTATGGATGCATCTTATTTTTACGCAGTATACTTCGGACGACACGTCACTAATATCATGCTGACGAGAGATTTCACATGTACTAACATGTGGATTATGCATAACTTCAAGCATCACGTTAAATTCATTTTCCTTTTAAGTACAGGTTTTGTTTTTGTTTTTTGTTTTGTCCTTTTTTCACAAACCACTGAACCCGTACGATTAAAACGATCTACTAACCTTTCTAACGTTATTTTCTCAGATTGTCTTCGTGCGGTGTATCTCTCTTTGTAAATTCCTTGTGATAATAATCAATTTTTCATACATTCTCTCAGTACCCATATCATGTCTGTTAATCCTCAACAGGAAAGTTCATTTCAAACAGTATTTAAGTGTTTACAAATTAATAAACACTACATAATCTCAAAGAAGTTTGTTAAATGACAAGTTACTAATTAATACTGAATAATATCTATCTGCAATTTGTTCACGGCTAATGTTATAATAGAAATTTTAAAAAATCTCATTCTGTTATTAACTGAAAATATAATTCACATGTCACATGGTACATTTTGATTACTTTCATTGGTTAAAATACAAAAACAAAATCGCAGAATAGGCTATCAACTCGGTGATAATTTATCACCACGTTGACTGTCACATGATTTTAATAAATAAAATAGTTTACTGCCAAAATGACAAAAAGTTTCAAAGAAATAAATAATTGTATTGATTATCTTGCAACTGCAATATTTACTATCAAAGTGACAGATCGTTTAGAATTTTAAACTTTAAAAATATATTTTCTATTAACGTTCATTATATTCTCTTACCAAATATAACACGTGTTATGATTAATAATCGATGATACCACTCGTTAGAACCTGTAGAAAATTGAATTGAATTGAATTGAATTTTCATAGGTTTTAACTCGAGCTATCACACTAGTTATATTATCCCCGAAAATATCTCAGATATTAACGATTTTAGCTATAGTGCTTAATAAAATGAAAGAACATAAAGTGTATTTTCACAATTGACGAAAATTGACAAAATCATGTGTTCGAGTTGTGGCTCGCTCTATATTCAGTTAGTGCAATAATAAAGAAATAGCACTTCCATGTAACACTGTACCAATGTCAAAAAGTTATGCCTGGAAAAATTATTGTTAGGTTGTTCTGTCTAGGGTATACAGGACGTTGAAATGAGAATGATTTTCGTGTACAATTGACCATAACTTTTGAAATACCCTGTATAACGTAATGAAACCCTATATTGGAAGTATGGGGAGATGAGCTTAATTTAAATTTGAAATAATGTAGGGTGTCCCATTTAAAAAAGTATGTTTGGTTCACCCTGGTAATAGTAACACCCTATAAATACGAAAATTGTGAAGTTTGAAGTTGCCTATAATTTTGTAAATAACTTTGTTTTGATATCTCCTTTAATAACGGATATATCGTACTTCGACGCACTAATGTCGCACCCTGTATACACGCAAAACCCACTTGTAACTACAAATGTTAAACTAGAAGACGATGTCGAGATGAAACGTATAATTTCTAAATGCATTGTGCAAGTTGGACTGAGACATGAATACTACACGTACAGCATCACATTTTTCTGTCTGTTACCTGACACATCCACTCGATAATGGCAACCGTCAGGTCCTTCCAGTTATGTAGTATAAAGTTCATTGAATAAACCCGCCCGTTGAAGAAGCCTTTAAAAATCCGGTTGCCAACTGCGATAACTTCCAGTAGCGTTGCATAGTTTTAATGATACCCAGTACTCGACTGCGATTATTTCCAGTAGTTTTAATAATAGCCTGTACCTTATATACACGGCATGGTAGAACCATGTTGATATTAGGTCCGTTATTAGTTTTATTTTACCTAGAATAGGAATAATGAAATAAGATAACAACTACGACTCTGCTTCGGTTTTAATTACTTTTCAATTAATTCTAATTAAAAAACATTATTTTCAGTGTATTATACAGACGCAATCTTAATCTCTAATTCTACTACATCACCACCAACATAACAATGAAATAAAATTTTTAAATAATTTCCCCTAAATTACAACCTTATGCAAGAACTGGTAAATTATCTTATTATTATTATTTTAATACCATTTTACGAGGGCCACTATTTATATTTTGAGCCTTGGCAACACTGATTGCTGTTAGGCGCCTTTTACGTTCCATAGAAACGTCTGACATTGTTGACAATAACATACTTCAAACTTTTGTCAATAGCGTTATTTGTGTTTTTACAGTTACGTGTCATCAAAGAAATGGAATTAAATCGTGAAAATTTTCGTGCGATGATTTGTCACGATTTTCGACGTGGATTATCAAGACAAGAGTGCATCGATCAACTTACTTCCATATTTAGCGATGAAGCTCCATCCTTTGCCACTGTGAAACGCTGGTATAACGATTTTAATTGGCCGCCTGTCGCTCACTGACATAATTCGCGAAGGTCGTCCAACATGAGTTGTTATTCAAGAAAACATTGATGCTGACTAATAATGCAAGATCGCCATGCGTCATACTGAAATTGGGAACCTTAGGCATTAGTTCCACCAGCATATATAAAATATTACGCGATCATTTAGCCATGAAAAGGTTTGTTCTCGTTGGATCCACATAATTTAACGATGTCTCAAAAGATGCTCGCGTCGATTGGTACACACAAATGCTCAAGAATACAATGGCGGTGCTTCAAAACACGTATATAGGATTGTAACATGTGACGAATCATGGATGTATGCAAACGAGCCGGAACGTAAACAGCAGTCGACTGAGTAGATGTTTGAGATGAACCAAATCAACAAAAGTTATTCGCGCTCGATACAAATGGTCGCCGGTTTTTCGGAAAAACTGGTCATATGGCAACTGTGCCTTTAGAGGAATGTGGAAAGGTCAATTCTGAATGGTACACAGCAATTTATTTGCCGGTATCTTCGGTGAAATGTGAAAACAAACAAGCGCCTTCATCACGACAATGCAAGCTCTCACATATCTCGAGTTTGAACACTCAAAAATCGGGTCATCCGCCGTACATGTTGATTTGGCACCCAACGATCTTTTTTGTTCCCAAATGTCAAGAATAAATTGCGTGGACAACTATTTCGTCGGTGGAAGAAGCATTTGATTCGTTCAAAAACCATGTTATCAAGAAGATTGTAAAAATGCTATTACAAATGGTTCGAACGAATGCAAAAGTGTACTGATCATAAAGAAGAATATTTTGAAAAACAATAAAGCAACTTTCAATGACAGATTAGTTTTTTCATTGTTGCTCAAAATATAAATAGGAAAAATAATTGCACTACGTTGAGTAGGTAAAGCTGCAGCATTCTGCTTTTTTAGTCATGATCTTCCACTGTAATAACACGTCCACCACATTTTGTTATTTTGTAATTTTCCTTTCTCAGTAAATTGTGGTATCAACTTTTCGATCTTGATAATATAATTGACCATCCACGTATAATTTTTTCTTCCCTTTTCACTATTTATAAACACTAACGGCATTTTAATATGTTTGTTGCTCGTCACTCAAAGTAACAATTGCCAGCAAATAATATTCGTAAGGTGTAATAATATATACCCATAACAATAATAAGTCAGCGAATAACGATTATCGATTAGCAATTAATCTTGGAACTTTCGAGTTTTCAAGATTAAAATACCACCAAGAATGTTTAGTTTATGCACCCATAATGAGCCACCTCATTAGCGACGGGTCGCCATTAGCGACAAGCCATGCGGAGATTCACAATAATAGCTTTTTAATTTTTGAGGAATGTGCATTCCTTCCTCTAATTTTCGTTAACTTCAAAACATTCACAAAGGATACCAATTGCATTTTTTTCGATAAATTTACCATTCGGTCAATTGTTATTCGATTAATTGCTTATTCGATAAATTGTTTTTTCGGTAAATTGTTTTTCAATAAATTGCATTCGGTCAATTGCTTTCGATAAATTGACCGCACACCAATGCGATGCAGAGAGGAAAGAATTATATCAAAACATATGGGAATAAAATTTACCAAATGGAACAGTAAAATTACAAAAAGCGTGCAAGTTATTACTGAGGGAAGCAATTCACGATACCAGAAAAAATTTGAACAAAATAAAAACACCTACTGGTTTGCATTTGAATTAAGCAACGATTTATCAGCATATGGAATACGTTGAAACAAATTACCTACTTTCGTGAAACCGACAAGGTTGATAACACAAAAATTAAATATTGGTGTAAAATAACACACGACCTTCCAACCTACAAAGTGGAAACGAAAACGATAACTATGCAACCTCTTTTTTATATGTTCATAACGAAAACAGGCAACATTGTAAAAACAAAACAATAATCATGTAAATGACGTTTAAAACTTCATGTCAGATGAGATTAATAGACATAAATACATGTCAACTAAAAAAATTCAAGCTGCCACTTATGAGATATCAATAATACAGTTTAACCATTTTCATTCATATTTAATTAATTTTTAGACTTACCTTGCGTTATATTAAGAAACTTTATAAAGAAAAGCTATGTAAAATTAAATTTTCTTTAAAAAATATGTCTACATTTTTTCTTATATAATTAATCGTTATCCAAATTACGTGTCGTCTCAAAAAATTAGGTAGAACATTATTAATCGACATGGTGAACGTCTATATCTAGGTATTTTTATATCTTTGAAATATGCAGATGTTTTAGAAATATTTGATAAAAACCCAAAACTGCCTTAATAAGCCCCCCTCTCCGTCGCTGGATTTCTCCCAAAATCTAATCAGCTCCAAGCGAAATAAAAACAACCTTAAATACAAAATTTTAAATACGTAGCTGCTTTGGTTCCAGGCTTATGGTGGATACTAACATGTATCCATCCACAAAATGGAGTAGCAGGCAGATGTGTCTTAAGGTTATACGAGCGAAAGACCGGAACAGTTTCGGTGACCTAAGATAGAGAAGGAGATTATTTAGGACCCAAAAGTAATTTGACTGTAATCTCGTTATATTTAGAATTTACAATTCTACATACATAAAGACAAAATTTACATCGATTGAGCGTTGTATCTCGATAGCACAGTTGGTTAGCGCGGTACTCTAACAATGTACAGATCGTGGTTCAAATCCTACTCGAGGTAAACTTTTTATTTATGTATTTAATAAAATGAATAATAATGTTTAATAACATATTTTATGAATTATATCTTTATTATTAGGGTCCAAAACTATGTTTAATTATATGTTCAAAAACATTTTTCAAAATACATCGTTTTAAAAACGGCAAGTAATCGTTGGCAAATTAATTTGACATAGAAGGATATGCAATCGAATTTTTTTTCACTATCGCCACTGAACATATACTACAACAAATACTACAGTCGGTCAATGCAATGCTATAAAAATATACGCAGCCCCCGATATAATACGGTTAGTGTGTTGCCTACCTTGAAACATTCGAAACTGTTGTAAAAAGTGTGGTAAAAAAATTTAATATTTTTGTAAAAAAATCATAAAGTGGAGTAGTTTCAAAATGTCGTGGCACTCGCCCCTCCATGCGCATATGACTCAAACGCGTCGAAAGTATTTGTAAAATATGCTACTATTCAACTTATAAATGTAGTCGCTTTATTTACTTCACGTTGTATTCCTACGTTCAAGCCAAGCTCGCGAAATTATTTGTAACTTGTATGAATTTATGAAGCGAGAAAAAGAATCAAAAGATTTATTTTTGTATGTTAATAAAATTACATTTTAAAAGTTTTATCAATCTGTGATTTATTTTATATATTGGTATTAGAATTTGAAATACTTCTACAAAAATGTTTTTCCGATCAAACAATGAGAGTTGCGCACTGCTGTGAAGCGTAGTAGTTATTTCAACGTTTGTGATCTGTCCTATTAGAAGTATTTCAAGTTATAATATTATAATCACATTGAGAAGTTTCATTCGAGTTTTTATAGTACACATTTACACCTACTATTATTTAATCTAAGAATTATCGAACAAATAATTTTTCACATTCTCTAATCGGCAGAATAAACTAATAGTGTAAAGTGAATAAATACTTAATAAAATAATGATCTTTTTTGGGATTTTTAATGGTGTATTTTAAATTATACAATCTAAACGTTTCGATAACACTTATAGTTATCTTCGTCAGTAGTAATATCTGTTAAAATTGTTAAAGATGTTGTAAACAATTTTGTCAAAGTTGAACAATTAAAACATAAACATCAGCCTGCTATCAACATAACAGTTTGAGAGACGTATAAAGCCAACTATTGAATTAGATTTTAGTAAGGAATAACTAGGTCATTAAAAATTAAATATTGTTAAACTGTCTTAAAGATGACAAATCAAAAGACTCTCTAACGGCGAAAGCTAATATTGAAAAATGTCAGCCAAAAAACATATCTAACAAGTATAAACATGACATCAAATAAAATAATCCAGTTAAATCTAACAAAGAGATATCTTTATCAATGAATGCAAGTGTTATTAACAATGAAAAGCATAATGCAGAACGTTTTTTTTTATCACTGTTATTATTTGTAATAACACTTTCTGACACATATTTTAATGTAATGACGCTAATTGATTGATTCCTGTGGTTGGTTCTTAAAAAAATAAATATTTAGACCTGCGACCAAGGATGAGTTTTAAGAATTTACCTATTCGATGATTGCTAAGATTAACACCCAAAAATCGCATCAGAAGTTATTCTTATTTTCTATCTATCTGTTGGCTGTAATTAAATGTTTATAATACGTTGTGCTTAATTTTTGCAAATCCTTGATAAAAACAGCTGATGGTGAACAAGTTAGGTTATGTTTACTAACTAAGAAAATGATTTTAATGCAAATATGAAATAGAAATTGTTACAAATGATCATTCAATAAAAATATATTTAGTTACGATATCAATCGTTAAAAAAATCGATAATTACTTAATTTATTCATTTGCCATATGTTTTTAGGATGGAATTTTTGCTACCGAAGTTTGCCGATTATAACATCGTTTAAGTTTTTCAAATTGTAGAAAATCGCGCCGAGCATCACGAGTGCCAGGACGTTTTGTAACTACTCTACATAATATACTCAAAACTTATTTCGTGGACTTTGGAGTGCTTATCTTACGTAGATACATCTATTGTTTGTACTTTTATAGCAATATAAATCATGAAATTAGGAAAATAACATTTTAATTGTTTACTATCCTATTTTCTAAATAATTTTAAGAAAAACAGATGGAGCGGGTTTGGTTGTATTTATTTTTTAAAGGTTTGGGGTGGAATTAAATCATTTTACTTGTTTGCATTTTCGGCGTGAACGACGATTTTGTCCCTTTTGTCTGCGTGTCTGCGTACCTGCGTGTCTGTGTTTCTGTGTGTCTGTGTGTCTGTGTGTCTGTGTGTCTGTGTGTCTGTGTGTCTGTGTGTCTGTGTGTCTGTGTGTCTGTGTGTCTGTGTGTCTGTGTGTCTGTGTCTGTGTGTCTGTGTGTCTGTGTGTCTGTGTCTGTGTCTTGTGTCTGTCTGTCTGTCGTGTCTTGTCCGTCTGTCGTGTCGTCTGTCGTCTGTCCGTCGTCGTCAATCCGTCCGTCCGTCCGTCGTCCGTCCGTCCTGTCCGTGTCTCCGTCCGTCTGTGTCGTCTGTCCGTCCGTCCGTCGTCCGTGTCCGTCGTCTGTGTCATGTCCGTCTGTCCGTCCGTCCTGTCGTGTCTGTCCGTCGTCTCGTCCGTCCGTCGTCCGTCGTCTGTGTCGTCCGTCGTCCGTCTGTGTCCGTCCGTGTGTGTCTGTGTCCGTCGTGTTGTCTGTATGTCCGTCTATGTGTCGTCGTGTCTTCGTGTCGTGTCCGTCTGTCCGTCCGTCGTCATGTGTCGTGTGTCTGTGTCGTGTCGTGTCCGTTGTTGTGTCGTCGTGTGTTGTGTGTCTGTGTGTCGTGTGTGTGTGATTGTGTGTGTGTGTGTCGTGTGTGTGTGTGTGTGTGTGTGTGTGTGTGTGTGTGTGTGTGTGTGTGTGTGTGTGTGTGTGTGTGTGTGTGTGTGTGTGTGTGTTGTGTGTGTGTGTGTGTGTGTGTGTGTGTGTGTGTGTGTGTGTGTGTTGTGTGTGTGTGTGTGTGTGTGTGTGTGTGTGTGTGTGTGTGTGTGTGTGTGTGTGTGTGTGTGTGTGTGTGTGTGTGTGTGTGTGTGTGTGTGTGTGTGTGTGTGTGTGTGTGTGTGTGTGTGTGTGTGTGTGTGTGTGTGTGTGTGTGTGTGTGTGTTGTGTGTGTGTGTGTGTGTGTGTTGTGTGTTGTGTGTCGTGTGTGTTGTGTCGTGTGTGTGTGTGTGTGTGTGTGTCTGTGTGTTGTGTGTGTGTGTTGTTGTTGTGTGTGTGTGTGTGTGTGTGTGTGTGTGTAGTGTGTGTGTGTAGTGTGTGTGTGTGTGTGTGTTGTGTGTGTGTGTGATGTGTGTGTAGTGTGTGTTGTGTGTGTGTGTGTTGTGTGTTAGTTGTGTGTGTGTGTGTGTGTGTGTGTGTGTGTGTGTGTGTGTGTGTGTGTGTGTGTGTGTATGATGTGTGTGTGTTGTGTGTGTGTGCTGTGTGTTGTGTGTTGTGGTTGTGTTTGTGTTATTGTTGTGTGATGTGTGATGTGTGTGTTGTAGTGTCGTTCTGTTGTTGTGTGTGTCTGTGTGTCTGTGTCGTGGATCGTGTCGTGTATGTCGTTGGTCGTCGTGCCGTTGTCTGATGTGTGCGTGGCGTCGGTTGCGTGTCCGTCGTAGTTTGTGTGTCTCGTCGTCTGTGTCTGTGTCATTGTGTCTGTGTGTCTGTGTGTCCTTGTCTGTGTCCGTGTATCTGTGTGTACTTGTGTCTGTGTGTCATGTGTCATGTGTGTCTGTGTCTGTGTGTCTGTGTCTGTGTGTCTGTGCTGTGTCTAGTGTCTGTCGTCTGTGTCTGTGCGTCTGTGTGTCTGTGTCGTCGTGTCGTGTCTGTGTCTGTGTGTCTGTGTGTTGTGTGTCTGTGTCTGTGGTTGTCTGTGTGTCTGTGTGTGTGTGTGTGTCGTGTCTGTGTGTCTGTGTGTCTTGTGTCCGTGTGTCTGTGTGTCTGTGTGTCTGTGTGTCTGTGTGTCTGTGTCTGTGTGTCTGTGTGTCTGTGTGTCTGTGTGTCTGTGTTGTGTTCTGTGTCTTGTGTCTGTGTGTCTGTGTCTGTCGTGTCTGTGTGTCTTGTGTCTGTGATGTGTGTCGTTGTGTTGTGTGTGTGTGTCGTGTGTGTTGTGTGTTGTGTGTGTGTGTGTGTTGTCGTGTGTGTCGTTGTGTGTGTGTGTTGTGTCTGTGTTCTTTGTGTCTGTGTGTTGTGTGTGTGTGTCTGTGTTCGTGTTGTGTCTGTGTGTCTGTGTGTTGTTGTCGTGTGTCTGTGTGTTGTGTGTCTGTGTCTGTGTGTCTGTGTGTCTGTGTGTCTGTGTGTGTGTGTGTGTTGTGTGTTGTGTGTGTGTGTGTGTGTTGTGTGTCGTGTGTGTGTGTTGTGTGTGTGTGTGTGTTGTGTGTTGTGTGTTGTGTGTGTTGTGTTGTGTGTCTGTGTGTCTGTGTGTGTGTGTGTGTGTTGTGTGTGTGTTGTGTTGTGTGTCTGTGTGTTGTGTGTGTTGTGTTGTGTGTCTGTGTGTCTGTGTCTGTGTCTGTGTGTTGTGTTGTGTGTGTGTTGTGTGTGTGTGTGTGTCTGTGTGTGCTGTGTGTGTGTTGTGTGTTGTGTCTGTGTGTGTTGTGTGTGTGTGTGTGTGTGTGTGTGTTGTGTGTGTGTGTGTGTGTGTTTGTGTGTGTTGTGTGTGTTTTGTGTGTCTGTGTGTGTGTCTGTGTCGTGTGTGTGCTGTTCTGTGTTTGTGTTGTGTGTGTCTGTGTGTCTGTGTGTCTGTGTGTCTGTGTGTCTGTGTGTCGTGTGTCTGTGTGTCTGTGTCGTTGTGTGTCTGTGTGTCATGTGTCTGTGTCTGTGTGTCCGTGTGTCCGTGTGTCGTGTTCTGTGTTGTGTTTGTGTCTGTGTGTCTTGTGTCTGTGTCTGTGGTCTGTGTGTCTGTGGTCTGTGTGTCTGTGTGTCTGTGTCTGTGTGTCGTGTGTCTGTGTGTCTGTGTCTGTGTGTCTATGTGTCTGTGTGTCTGTGTCTGTGTGTCTGTGTCTGTGTGTCTGTGTCTGTGCTGTCTGTGGTCGTGTCGTGTCGTGTGTCTGTGTGTCTGTGTGTCTGTGTGTCTGTGTCTGTGTGTCTGTGTCTTGTGTCTGTGTGTTGTGTTGTGTCTGTGTGTCTGTGTGTCTGTGTGTCTGTGTGTCTGTATGTGTCTGTGTTGTGCTATGTGTGTGTTGTGTGTGTGTGTGTGTGTGTGTGTGTGTGTGTGTGTGTTGTGTGTGTGTGTGGTGTCTGTCTGTGTGTGTGTGTGTGTGTGTGTGTGTCTGTGTTCTGTGTGTCTGTGTGTCTGTGTGTGTCTGTCCGTGTGTCCTGTATCTGTGTGTCTGTGTGTTGTGTGTCTGTGTGTCTGTGTCTGTGTGTCTGTGTGTCTGTGTCTGTGTGTCTGTGTGTCAGTGTTCTGTGTGTGTGTGTCTGTGTGTCTGTGTCTGTGTGTCTGTGTGTCGTGTGTCGTGTGTCCGTGTATCTGTGTTGTGTCTGTGTCTGTGTGTCTGTGTGTCTGTGTCTGTGTGTGTGTTCTGTGTGTCTGTGTGTGTGTGTCTGTGTGTCTGTGTGCTGTCTGTGTGTGTGGTGTGTGTGTTGTGTGTTGTGTGTGTGTGTGTGTGTTGTGTGTCTGTGTCTGTGTGTGTGTGTGTGTGTGTGTGTTTGTGTGTGTGTGTGTCTGTGTGTCGTGTGTCGTGTGTCTGTGTGTCTGTGTCTTGTGTGTCTGTGTGTTGTGTGTCTGTGTGTCTGTGTGTTTGTGTGTCGTGTGTCGTGTGTCTGTGTGTTGTGTGTGTTGTGTGTCTGTGTGTCTGTGTCTGTGTTCTGTGTGTCTGTGTCCGTGTGTCCGTGTTCTGTGTGTATGTTCTGTGTGTTGTGTCTGTGTGTCTGTGTGTCTGTGTCTGTGTGTCTGTGTGTCTGTGTGTCTGTGTGTCTGTGTGCTGTGTGTGTGTTTCGTGTGTCTGTGTGTCTGTGTGTGTGTGTGTCTGTGTGTCTGTGTGTCTGTTGTCTATGTGTTGTGTGTCTGTGTCTGTTCTGTGGTCTGTGTCTGTGGTCGTGGTCCGTGGTCGTGTCGTGGTCTGTGTGTCTGTGTCTGTCTGTGTCTGTGTGTGTCGTGTGTGGTCTGTGTGTCTGTGTGTGCTGTGTGTCTTGTGTCTGTGTGTGTGTGTGTGTTTGTGTCTGTGTGTCTGTGTGTCTGTGTGTCTGTGTGTGTCTGTGTGTGTGTGTCTGTGTCTGTGTGTCTGTGTCTGTGTGTCTGTGTGTTGTGTCTGTGTGTCTGTGTGTCTGTGTGTCTGTCGTGTGTGCTGTGTCTTGTGTCTGTGTGTCTGTGTCTGTGTGTCTGTGTGTCTGTGTCTGTGTGTCTGTGTGTCGTGTGTTGTGTCTGTGTGTCTGTGTGTGTCTTGTGTGTGTGTCTGTGTGTCTGTGTGTCTGTGTTGTCTGTGTGTCTGTGTCTTGTGTCTGTGTGTCTGTGTCTGTGTTGTGTGTCTTGTGTCTATGTGTCTGTGTCTGTGTTGTGTGTCGTCTATGTGTCTGTGGTCTTGTGTCTGTGGTTGTGGTTGTCGTGGTGTCTTGTGTGTTGTGTGTGCTGTGTCTGTTGTGTCTGTGTGTCTGTCTGTGTGTTGTGTGTCTGTGTGTTCTGTGTTTGTGTCTTGTGTCTGTGTGTCTGTGTGTGTGTTTGTGTTGTGTGTGTGTGTTGTGTTTGTGTTGTGTGTCTGTGTCTGTCTGTGTCTGTGTCTGTGTGTCTGTGTGTCTATGTGTCTGTGTGTCTGTGTGTCTGTGTCTGTGTCTGTGTGTCTGTGTCGTGTGTCTGTGTCTCTGTGTCTGTGTGTCTGTGTGTTTCTGTGTGTCTGTGTGTCTGTGTGTCTGTGTGTCTGTGTGTCTGTTGTGTGTCTGTGTGTCTGTGTGTCTGTGTGTCTTGTCTGTGTGTCTGTGTCTGTCTGTGTGTCTATGTGTCTTGTGTTGTGTGCATATGTGTTATGTGTCTGTGTGTCTGTGTGTCTGTGCTGTCTGTTGTGTGTGTGTGTGTGTGTGTTGTCTGTCCTTGTGTCTGTGTCTTGTTCTGTGTGTTTCGTGTGTCCGTGTGTCTTGTCTGTGTTGTGTCTGTGTGTTGTGTGTCTGTGTCTGTGCTGTGTCTGTCTGTGTGTCTTGTGTCTGTGTCTATGTGTCTGTGTGTCTTGTGTCTTGTGTCTGTGTCTGTGTCTGTCTGTGCGTCTGTGGTCGTGTGTTGTGGTTGTGTCTTGCTTGTGGTCTGAGTGCGTCGTGTCTTGTCTTGTCTGTGTGTCTGTGTGTCTTGTCTGTGTGTTGTGTGGTGGTGGTGGTTGTGCTGGTGCTGCTGCGTGGTGGGCAGCAGGGCGGCGGGCGGGCGTGTGCGTGCTGGTGCGTGTGTGTGGTCGTGTGCGTGCGTGTTGTTGTCTTGTGTCTGTGTCTGTGTTCTTGTCTGTGTGTCGTTGTCGTTAGTCGTTTGTGTCCGTGTATCTGTGTTCTGTGTGTCTGTGTGTCTGTGTGTCTGTGTGTCTGTGTGTCTGTGTCTGTGTTGTGTGTCTGTGTGCCTGTTCTGTGTGTCTGTGGTCTGTGGTCTGTGGTCTGTGTCTTGGTCTGTGTCCGTGTCTGTGTGTCTGTGTCTGTTGTGTGTCTGTGTGTGTCTGTGTCTGTTCTGTGTGCTGTGTCTGTGTGTCTGTGTTCTGTGTGTCTGTGTCGTTGTGCGTGGTCTGTGTCTGTGTCTGTGTCTGTGTGTCTGTGTGTCTGTGTGTCTGTGTCGTGTGCTGTTGTGTCGTGTGGTCTGTGCGTGCGTGTCTGTGTGGTCTGTGTCTGTGTCGTCGTGTCGTGCGTGTCTGTGTCTGTGCTGTGTTGTCTGGTTGTCTGTGTCTGTGTGTCTCTGTGTCTGTGTGTCTGTGTGTCTGTGTGTCGTGTGTGTTTGTCCGTGTGTCGTGTATCTGTGTATGTGTGTCTGTGTGTGTCGTGTGTCGTGTGTCTGTGTGTGTGTGTGTCTATGTGTCTGTGTGTCTGTGTGCCTGTGGTCTTGTGTCTGTGGTCTGTGTGTCTGTGGTCTGTGCGTCTGTGTCTGTGTGTCTGTGTTGTCGTGTCTTGTGTCTGTGTCTGTGTCTGTGTGTCTGTGTCTGTGTCTGTGTGTCTGTGTCTTGTGTCTGTGTGTCTGTTGTCTGTGTCTGTGTGTCTGTGTCTGTGTGTCTTGTCTGTGTCTGTGTCTGTGTGTCGTGTGTCTGTGTCGTGTGTGTGTGCTGTAGTGTCTGTGTGCTTGTGTCTGTGTGTCTGTGTGTCTGTGTGTCTGTGTCTGTGTGTCTGTGTGTCTGTTGTCTGTGTGTCTGTGTGTCTATGTGTTGTGTGTCTGCATTGTGTTATGTGTCTGTGTGTGTGTGTGTGTGTGTGTGTGTTGTGTGTGTGTGTCTGTGTGTGTGTCTGTGTGTCTGTGTGTCTGTGTGTCTGTGTGTCTGTGTGTCTGTGTGTCTGTGTGTCTGTGTGTCTGTGTGTCTGTGTGTCGTGTGTCTGTGCTGTGTCTGTGTGTCAGTGTGTCTGTGTGCTATGTGTCTGTGTGTGTGTGTGTGCTGTGTGTGTCTGTGTGTCTGTGTCTGTGTGTCTGTGTCGTGTCTGTGGTCTGTGCTGTCTGTGCGTCCGTGTCGTCGTGGTCGTGGTCTGTGTCTGTGTGTCTGTGTCTGTGTTGTTGCTGTGTCTATGTGTCTGTGCGTCTGTGTGTCTGTGTGTCTGTCTGTGTCTGTGTCTGTGTGTCTGTGTGTCTGTGTGTCTGTGTCTGTGTGTCTGCTGTGTGTATGTGTCTGTGTGTGCTGTGTGTGTGTGTGTCTGTGTGTCTGTGTGTCTGTGTGTCTGTGTGTCTGTGTCTGTGTGTCTGTGTGTCTGTGGTCTGTGTCTGTGTGTCTGTGTGTGTCTGTGTGTCTGTGTGTCTGTGTGTCTGTGTGTCTGTGTGTCTGTGTGTCTGTGTCTGTGTGTCTGTGTCTGTGTGTGTCTGTGGTCTGTGTGTCGTGTGTGCTGTGCGTGTGTCGTGTGTCGTGTGTCTGTGTGTGTGCTGTCGTGTGTGTGTCTGTGTGTCTGTGTGTCTGTGTGTCTGTGTGTCTGTGTGTCTGTGTGTCGTGTGTCGTGTCGTGTGTCCGTGTGTCTGTGTGTGTCTGTGTGTCTGTGTGTCTGTGTGTGTCTGTGTCTGTGTGTCTATGTGTCTGTGTGTCTGTGTGTCTGTGCGTCTATGTGTCTGTGCGTCTGTGCGTCTGTGCGTCTGTGCGTCTGTGCGTCCGTGCGTCCTGTCCGTGCGTCTGTGTCTGTGTGTCTGTGTCTGTGTGTCTGTGTCTGTCTGTGTCTGTGTGTCTATGTGTCTGTGTGTGTGCGTCTGTGTGTCTGTGTCTGTGTGTCTGTGGTCTATGTGTCTGTGTGTCTGTGCGTCTGTGCGTGCTGTGCTGCTGTGCGTCCGTGTGTCTGTCCGTGCGGTGCGGGCGTGTCGTCGTGTGTCTGTGTGTCTGTGTCTGTGTTGTCTGTGTGTGCTATGTGTCTGTGCGTCTGTGTGTCTGTGTGTCTGTGTGTCTGTGTGTCGTGTGTGTCTGTGTGTCTGTGTGTCGTGTGTGTGTGTGTGTGTGTTGTGTGTGTGTGTGTGTGTCGTGTGTCTGTGTGTGTGTGTGTGTGTGTGTTCTGTGTGTCTGTGTGTCTGTGTGTCTGTGTGTCTGTGTGTCCGTGTGTCCGTGTGTCTGTGTGTCTGTGTCTGTGTGTCTGTGTGTCTGTCGTGTCTGTGTGTCTGTGTGTCTGTGTGCTGTGTGTCAGTGTATCTGTGTGTCTGTGTGTCTGTGTGTCAGTGTGTCTGTGTGTCTGTGTGTCCGTGTGTCCGTGTGTCTGTGTATCTGTGTCGTATGTGTCTGTGTGTCTGTGTGTCTGTGTGTCTGTGTGTCTGTGTGTCTGTGTGTCTGTGTGTCTGTGTGTCTGTGTGTCTGTGTGTCTGTGTGTCTGTGTGTCTGTGTGTCTGTGTGTCAGTGTGTCTGTGTGTCTATGTGTCTGTGTGTCTATGTGTTTGTGTGTCTGTGTGTCTGTGCGTCTATGTGTCTGTGGTCTGTGCGTCTGTGTCGTGCGTCCGTGCGTCTGTGTGTCTGTGTGTCTGTGTTCTGTGTCTGTGTGTCTATGTGTCTGTGGTCTGTGTGTCTGTGTGTCTGTGTGTCTGTGTGTCTGTGTCTGTGTGTCTGTGTGTCTGTGTCTTGTGTCTCTGTGTCCGTGTGTCTGTGTCTGTGTGTCTGTGTGTCTGGTGTGTCTGTGTGTCTGTGTGTCTGTGTGTCTGTGTGTCTGTGTGCGTGTGTCTGTGTGTCTGTGTGTCTGTGTGTCTGTGTGTCTGTTTGTCTGTGTGTCTGTGTGTCTATGTGTCTGTGTGCTGTGCATATGTGTGTCTATGTGTCTGTGTGTCTGTGTGTCTGTGTGTCTGTGTGTCTGTCTGTGTGTGTGTGTGTGTGTGTGTGTGTGTGTGTTGTGTGTGTGTTCTCTGTGCCTCTGTGTGTCTGTGTGTCTGTGTGTCTGTGTGTCCGTGTGTCCGTGTGTCCGTGTGTCCGTGTGTCTGTGTGTCTGTGTTTGTGTGTCTGTGTGTTTGTGTGTCTGTGTGCCTGTGTGTCTGTGTGCCAGTGTGTCTGTGTGTCTGTGTGTCTGTGTGTCTATGTGTCTGTGTGTCTGTGTGTCTGTGCGTCTGTGCGTCTGTGTGTCTGTGTGCTGTGTGTCTGTGCGTCTGTGCGTCTGTGCGTCCGTTCACCCGTGCGTCCGTGCGTCTGTGTGTCTGTGTCTGTGTGTCTGTGTCTGTGTGTCTGTGTGTCTGTGCGTGCGTGCGTGCGTGCGTGCGTTCGTGCCTGCGTGCCTGCGTGCGTGCGTGCGTGCGGGCGGGCGGAAGGGCGGGCGGGCGGGCGGGCGGGCGTCCGTGCGTGCGTGCGTGCGTGCGTTCGTGCGTGCGTGCGTGTGTATGTGTATCGGTGCGTACCAGCGTGGTGTGTGTGAGCGCGTGCGTGTGTGGGTATGTGTGTGTGTGTGTTGTGTGCGTGTGCGTGTCTATGTGCGTGTGCGTGTGCGAGTGCGTGTGCGTATGCGTGTGCGTGTGCGTGTGCGAGTGCGTGTGCACGTGCGTGCGTGTGTGTGTATGAGGATGTATGTTAATACTTACGATAACTTCGTATTGAAGAAATGTACGTATTTCAAATTTTGTATTTAAGCCTGGTTTCATTTCTCCTGGATCTGATTAGTTTTGAAAAAACCTGTGGCGGAGAGGGAGTTTATTAGGTTTTTATTTTTATCAAATATTTCTGAAACAGCTGTATATTTCAAAGTTATAAAATACTAATATATAGACCTTAATCATATATATTAATTATGTTCTATGCAATTTGTCATACGACGCGTAATGTAGCGGCAACAAGATTTCTAAGGTAGAAGTTAAGTGTTAGTTCAAGTTTTTTCAATATCTGAATAATGGTGAATATTATAAGAAAATGGGTATAAGAAAATGTGTGTATGTGTGTATCGGTGCGTACCAGCGTGAGTATGTGTGTGAGCGCGTGCGTGTGTGGGTATGTGTCTGTGTGTGATGTGCGTGTGCGTGTCTATGTGCGTGTGCGTGTGCGAGTGCGTGTGCGTATGCGTGTGCGTGTGCAGTGCGTGTGCACGTGCGTGCGTGTGTGTATGAGGATGTATGTTAATACTTACGATAACTTCGTAATGAAGAAATGTACGTATTTCAAATATTGTATTTAAGCCTGGTTTCATTTCTCCTGGATCTGATTAGATTTTGAAAAAACCTGTGGCGGAGAGGGAGTTTATTAGGTTTTATTTTTATCAAATATTTCTGAAACAGCTGTATATTTCAAAGTTATAAAAATACTAATATATAGACCTTAATCATATATATTAATTATGTTCTATGCAATTTGTCATACGACGCGTAATTTAGCGGCAACAAGATTTCTAAGGTAGAAGTTAAGTGTTAGTTCAAGTTTTTCAATATCTGAATAATGGTGAATATTATAAGAAAATGGGTATAAGAAAATGTGTGTATGTGTGATCGGTGCGTACCAGCGTGAGTATGTGTGTGAGCGCGTGCGTGTGTGGGTATGTGTCTGTGTGTATGTGCGTGTGCGTGTCTATGTGCGTGTGCGTGTGCGAGTGCGTGTGCGTATGCGTGTGCGTGTGCGTGTGCGAGTGCGTGTGCACGTGCGTGCGTGTGTGTATGAGGATGTATGCAGAGACAACACAGAGACGTGTAACTTCATAGGAAATTTTGTTCGCTTTTAGTTGTATTGTGTGTTCTTGTTAAACTACAAGAAAAATCTATAAGTGTATCTTTGTTGTTCAATCGAGAAAGCATTAGTGATGTCGCTACTGTAGTAATTCCTCGTCTGTCAAAATGTCAAATGAATAAAATGAATTGTCAATTTGTGATTTGTGTTTCGCACATTGAACTTTTCGTATTGTAGGTTATTTTGTGTACATTTTGTTATTACTATATCCTATTTAGTGTTTATTTTAAATATCTTGTGTGAACGTGCGTGTGTTAACTTAGATTTAAACTAAAATTTAAAAAATAGAAGTGTAAGCTTATTATAATTGGTACTACTAGGACCACATTAGATTATATTTAGTGGTATTTCCTTGATTGAAAATTTGGAAGTATGCAACCCCAATATTTCCTAACAACTGAAAACTGAATGTTTATTGTAGAGTCTATATTCGCTTCAAAATGCCTGAATCATTATGTTTAGTGTGTGGCGCGCACAAAGAAGAAGCCGAAAAAATGCATAATTTTCCAAGGAATCTTGAAAAGTAAGTTTGAACTTAATGTGAGCATACATAAATTCCGATTCTTATTTATTAGATCAAAAGTATGGCAAGAGAGCATTGGAATTAGATAAGACTTCCGAGTTGAAAATAACCAGGTTACTATAGTTAATTTACTTTGTTCGATACCTCCTTATAAAATGAGCTGTACCTTAGTTACTAGTGGGCGACAGTGTCACTTTCGCTCACTCGTTTTCATTCACACGTAATTAGAATTCAATACTAAAAGCAAATGTATGTAATTCATTCAATACTATTTCATAACATGTATTTATATTCACACTGTGTTATCATTACCATAGATAAACTATCATTACTAATACTACCATAATTATTTTATTAAATTTCAATTTTTAAGATACTATTGAAATCACGACGAAATAGGGGGTGTCGTATCTAAGTTGTTATTAGTGCTATTGATCTGAACTTTAGGATGAAATACAGCACTCGAGAGTAGGCCGTATTTCGTTCACTTAAGTTGCAATTAGACTAAGAATATAAATGAACTGCAGAAACGTTTGTTTACATTGGTTTGTAAACCCAGGACAAGGGTGGAGTAATTGCAGTTGTATGCATTCATTTATGGTAATTTGTAGCAGGACAAGGATAGCGTAATTCAGTCTATTTATTGTAGTTTGTAATGCAATGTTGTCTAATTGTTAACATCACAGCTAACATAGTAATTAAAATCTATAATATCTATATGTGTTATTGAAAACTATACACAAAAACATTAAGGGATGTGCGAGTATTACATATTGTGTACACTCTCTCGTCGGTGTTGGCAGTGTTTTAATAACGTTCGTATATGGAAAGGTGTATCTGTACCTTTTTATAATCTAAGCAATTATACAACTAAAACGAACTTCTTACAAGAGGTTTATCGATAAAATTATTTCAGTAAATTATGTAAAAGCTTACAACAGATCATTCATTTGTGTGTAAAACTATGTAATGTATAAGTATGCACATATATGTATATTTTTTTAATAAATTACATATACTTAATACTGTCTTTCAGTTTCTTTATTCAATGATAAAAGCAATAAAATATTAAAGGTAAATGAAAACATTTATATCTCCCGCTCATTTTTAAATCGACATGTCCGCCACCTACTTTCACTTTCCACTACAGTTGACCAATGCATTATTGCGGCCAAGAATTATACATTAAGTTACACGTCTCTGTGTTGTCTCTGATGTATGTTAATACTTACGATAACTTCGTAATGAAGAAATGTACGTATTTCAAATTTTGTATTTAAGCCTGGTTTCATTTCTCCTGGATCTGATTAGTTTTTGAAAAAACCTGTGGCGGAGAGGGGAGTTTATTAAGTTTTTATTTTTATCAAATATTTCTGAAACAGCTGTTTATTTCAAAGTTATAAAATACTAATATATAGACCTTAGTCATATATATTAATTATGTTCTATGCAATTTGTCATACGACGCGTAATTTAGCGGCAACAAGATTTCTAAGGTAGAAGTTAAGTGTTAGTTCAAATTTTTCAATATCTGAATAATGGTGAATATTATAAGAAAATGGGTATAAGAAAATGTGTGTATGTGTGTATCGGTGCGTACCAGCGTGAGTGTGTGTGTGAGCGCGTGCGTGTGTGGGTATGTGTCTGTGTGTGTGTGTGTGTATGTGTGCGTGTGCGTGTCTATGTGCGTGCGTGTGTGTGTATATGAGGATGTATGTTAATACTTACGATAACGTCGTAATGAAGAAATGTACGTATTTCAAATTTTGTATTTAAGCTTGATTTCATTTCTCCTGGATCTGATTAGGTTTTGGAGAAAAATCTGCGGCGGAGAGGGGAGTTTCTTAGGTTTTTATTTTTATCAAATATTTCTGAAACAGCTGTATATTTCAAAGTTATAAAAATACTAATATATAGACCTTAATCATATATATTAATTATGTGCTATGCAATTTTTCATACGACTCATAATTTAGCGGCAACAAGATTTCTAAGGTAGAAGTTAAGTGTTAGTTCAAGTTTTTTCAATATCTGAATAATGGTGAAAATTATAAGAAAATGGGTTGACATATTTTTAAAGAAAGTTTAGTTTTACATAACGTTTTTTTTTAAAGAAAGGATATAAATTTATTCGTAATGACATTTCTAAGTATCTCGTCAGCCGTGACTACAAGTATTACTGCGGCAGCGGGTTACTAATTGACAAATTACGGTCACACAACACATGCTATTAATGACAGTTGACGTAAAATTTTTCACAAGCGGCGTGTAAAAGTGATTTTACATAGCCTCAGTTTAGTTAGGTTAATGCATGTTTATATTACTATTGAGTAATAAATAAGCTTTATTGTAAACTACCTGGAATTATTATTAATACATTAAAATACGTTGCTAAGGTGACATTTTAACGACAGTGTAGACTGTAGACTAAATGGGTTTTATCGTTCAGTGACATGTTCAACTCTATTTAACATAGATGCGTGGATGAAGCCAAGAATTTGATGAAATATTTGAGGAAATTATAAATTAATATACACAATTATTATTTGGTTTTGTAAATCAATGCGTCAATAAACGATAAACTAATGAACGTACCTCAAGCTGTATCAAGCCTTAACATTTTTCGCTCGCTTAGCAACGCTTGTTCGCGCCATAATCATATGTTCAAATGTTATGGCTAAATTACCACGTTTATTACAATTATCTATTCTTTTATGAAAACCAAATTGCCATAACACTTAAAAACTTGACAATTTTGAATACTTAATTATTTATGTACGAGCGCAAAATGAAACAGAATTTTTTACTCAAGCGGGATGTTGAGATATTATTATATTGCAAAATGCTCTATTTTAAGAAATATTCTTATAAATGTTCTTATATTAATAGTAAAAATAATGATAGTAACAAATTTACTTCTATCCCATAATTAGTTTGTCTGTACAAACTTTACAAGGGTCACTTCACACGACTACACCTATAATCGGAATTATTTTTATTTTAATTAGCCCATTTGACCTCAACTGCTTTAACGCAACAGTTCATGTATCCTTATATATTTTTACTTTCAGCTGCGCTTTTAAGATTCAAATTAACGTACAAAAAACCTAAGTTCAAATGTGAAATACGCAGTGAAAATGATAATACGTAATCGAAAATGGCGCAAGAAGTATAATCAGACCCCCTGGTTAGAAATATCGGTAAACATGTTTGTGCATTTATTTGATAACCTTTTACATATGGCCTCTTTTCTTTACTTATGTTATAGTATTACCAAATAATAGTATAAATAGGAGAGAAAAACGACTATACTGTATTTAATGCAATAATTTTGTACTTATAAGTATTCGTAAAAGTATTATAGTGAAATTTTTAATGATTAGATCGCGATTATTTATTTTGGGGGTGAAAGTTACTAAGCTTCAAATTAGAGGTAAATTCTAAAATTTTATTTTTTTACTCTTCATTTCTTTTTTTTAACCTTAAAGCGATCTTTGGCCGAAGGTGGGTCAACGAATCATTTTGTTATGTTACTTTTTAGTATTTGTTTGATTAGAGGTGGATCGCAAAAAATTACTTAAAAAAAATGATGCGTTTATGCACTTTTGGCCTATAGAATGATAAGGTGTTTTCCAGGTAGGTACACTTACATGTAGTACGTGTTCATTTTCATTCAATCTGGTTGCGATTGTTTTATCGTCTTTCAACTTATGAACAAGTAATAATGTAAAGTGGTCCTCTAGTTTTTCTAATTCCTCGGGAACATGGCATAACATAGGCCAAAGTTGTAAATCTCTATATAAGATGTTTGAGCTACATCTTTTTTCAAATTTTATGGTTCTGATTTCAGAATGTAGTTCTTTGTGAGAAATTCCAAATACAAGGTAGGGCGAGGAAGTATCCCTAACTTTGAAGGTTAATAAAAAAATAACAAGACATTTAAGAAGAAAACCTTCCTGTGGGATCAGAAGTTAATTTTACTTTATTTTAAACATGTAATTCAATTGATGCCCCTCATTGCCAATGCACTGTTGTAGCCGGTTTCTGAAATTTTGCATAATTCTGAGAAGCATCTGTTGCAGAATATGGCTAACTTGAAGGCTTATTCCATGCTTCAAGGCTACTACGGTCCTGGCTCGATATTTAAACACCTCACTCTTGAGGTAGTCCCATAAAAAGTAGTCACACGGAGTTAAATCTGGCGAGCGATACACTTCTTTTGGGAAAACGGCAACAAAAGCGGGTTGCTCGTTCGACCTAGCCATGCCTACTACCAGAGACCATACTAACGGAAACTTCCAAAATTACAGCGTCATTGAAATCTACCCCCACTCCTCCAGCACGCCCTCTCCGTTTACTACGCCATCTCGAAAGAAGGGATACTTCCCTGCCCCACCCTGTATAAGGAAGGTCGTTTTTATTTCTTTGTAACTCCGTCAACTTTTCGTAAACATGGCCAAAACAGCATTTCAAGTTTCAAATTCAAATGTGAAAACTATTAATAAATATGTTTAACACTTAGTGAAAAACTGAGTTCATTGTATTTACGCCTTTTGCGTTTTTTTTTACAAAGGTTTTATAGATAAATATAACTTTGAACCCATTAATGAGGTGATGGTAGCAAAATTTGTGGGATCATCTTCCAAATTGGTGATTGTAACACCCCTAAATTTGGCAGAATGATTTTTCTTCAAAATATGGGGATTGTTTGATTTTTATCATAAACAATCGGGTTCATCCCCAAGACGCCGTAAAAAATTTTATTTTGTGCTTGCGCTTAAAATACAATTTTTGTGCTTTAGTTACAAATTGTCTTTTTATGATACACTTTAATTGTCAAAAGTAGTTCCTTACACTTGTTTGTTATGAAAATTAAAGGTATAAGTTTGAAAACTATTGTAAATAGCAACAAAATTTTTATATTTTATTTTGAATCTAAAACGTATCGATCAAATTCTAACACCTAATGCAAAAAAAACACGTTTATTTTGCAACTTGTTATATAAACAGCTATTTATGCACCGAAATATGCTTGTAAGGTAATATTTTAACTACCGTGTAGATAAAATGTATTTTATCTATTCTTTTAAGTAATGCAAATTTCCAGGGACCTTTAGCGTTAGCTTTTGACGGTTACGAAACAATTCTAAATATTAATATGTTTACGTACTAGCACAAAATAAAATAGAATATCATACAGGACGATTAAAGGGTATTTTAACATTAAGCGAGATGGTAATTTCCCTTTGTCGTAGTATATAATATTCTTGAGTAATAAATTACAATCGCAATACTATTTCTCGTATATGATATATGAAATTAGAAGAAGCCCATTCCGATCCTATCCGGACCGGACCTATCCTTAATCCCACCATACATACATACTTTATATATATATATATATATATATATATATATATATATATATATGTTGTTAATCCGTTACACCGAGCTGGTAGTGTAGTGGTGACACGATCTGCTTAGCATTCGGGAGGTAATGGGTTCGATTCCGTTACCGTCTACCTTGTATGAGGTTTTTCAGGGGTTTTCCTCATACACATGTAGCGGCATGGTCACTGCGTATATGCACACCATGTGCGGCTACTTAGGCGAATGCTGGGGTAGTATTTTCCCCCTCAGAACCCTAACTCCGTTCCTTCCGATCCTATTCTGACCACACTATCCTTAATCCCACCATGCATATACGTAACGTATGTATGTATGCTGAATCCATGATTTGGCTGAAGGAGCTCGGGAAGCTCGAGCAGTCCGCCCTCCCCCTTGGGGAGGGAATGAAATACGTTGACTTTTCCACTTTTCTAATCCGTTACTGTGACTGAAGAAGCTTAGAAAGCTCACGCAGCCCGCCCTACCTCTTCAGGAAGGAATTAAACATGCTGCCTTTTCCTTTCTACACGATGTGAGTAAAGATTTGGTGATTATTTTTGTTTATAAATTTAGTATTTCTACCTTAGTATGTATTATCTCATTCTAAATAAATTATTTCTTTCGAAGAAAATTACTTTATTAAATGCTTGGTAGGTAATGGGTTAATCAAATAAATTACGTTTACTTATTTCTTAAAGGTACTGTGAAGAAAAAAATGTGATATTCGAAAAAAATATTGCGTGCAAAAAACATAAAAACTTTTTTTAAAATTGGTTTACATAATTATGGAATTTTTCCTTTTTCTTAATTTGATTTCTTATCTTTATGTCAGTTTAAACATTTAATCGTATAAATAAACTTTTATAAAAATAGTAAAATTCATTAACTAAGTAATTGATAAGAGTTAATAACATTTAACCCTTTAATCTTGAAACAGATTATTTTATTCCACTTTATTAACTCTTTTAATTTTAAACTTACTTCACAACGGTACTATCTTTTAATTTTTAGGGTATTTGCACAAAATGGCAACCAAGGAAGTTCAAGCCCAAATTCTTTCCGGAACAGAAATTGCAAGGTATTTATTAAATTTGGAATATAAATTAAAAAATATTTTGTTCTCATAATTTTTTTGCGCAGAGAAATACGCCAGCAATTAACAAAAAATGTGTTGGACGTGAAACAAATCTTGCCAGAATTTAAACCGGGATTAGCTATTGTTCAAGTTGGAGATCGTGAGGATTCTAATGTTTACATTAGAATGAAAATGAGAGCTGCTGCCGAAATTGGCATTCAGGCTGATCACATACGATTACCAAGATCTACTACAGAAGCAGAGGTATGTTTAAAAAATATTTGTGGTTGAGCTCCCCTCCAGATTTTGTTCCCTTTTCCATTGTGAAAATAAAAATAGATCTTTCGCAAGATTTTAATTAAGCAACTTAAGAGTTGCTTTTTTTTATTGTAATCAAGATTGTGCTTATTTATGTGATTGTCAATCATTCTGCGCTTTCCACCGAAATATTTAAAGCAACATCTACCCTGTATGAGGTTTTTTCAGGGGGTTTCATGGTCACTGCGTATACGCACAGCATGTTGCGGCTATTTAGGCGAATGCTGGGGTAGTATCTTCCCCCTCAGAACCCTAACTCTGTTCCGTCCGATCCTATCCTGACGACACTCATCCTTAATCCTGCCATGCATATATATGTAATGTATGCTGGGAATCCTGACGGAGCTTAGAAAGCTCAAGTACCCGTCCTCCTGATCCCTCTGGGGAGGGAATGAAACAATTGGCCTTTTCCTTTTCCTAAACAAAAAAATAGTTTTTTAATTATACTGTAAATGTATTATATTTCATAATATAGATACGAATTTATTAGAAACGTCAGTATTAGATACAAATAGAGTACCTAGCAACGCAACTCGATTAACGTAATATTAATGTAAATATAATTATACTAAACCTCATTTACATGAAATGATTGTTAAATATTAAAATGTTTGTGTAATCATTAACTCGAGTTAACAGATTTTAAAGTTTATAAATAAACATTTTTGTAATTTGCTATTAAGAAACGCGACGTTCATCATCTCCGATGTCATTATAGGCTTTAATGCACGGAACATTTTACGAAAATTTTTAGGTTGGCAAAGCTTGATCCGGAATTATGCCATGCAGGTCACTCATACAAAAATATCAAAAACAGGATGCGTTCAGTGGAAAACTTGGATGGGGTAAATTCGAGACTGTATTTTTGGCAATTTCACGTATTTCAGGGGGCGTACAAGATTATCTTTCATTTTAGTATTTTGTGACAGAATTTGGATAAAACAAAGTGCGACTAGATCAAATTTTCCCTTTTAAAATTAAGACTTTACCAACTGCCACCAAAATCCCTAAATCAACTAAAGTAAACATTTTTGTTTGAAAACAGGGCAAATTACAAAAACTAGCATAAGATACTATTAACACATTTTAATTTAATACAGAAGCAAACTAAGCTTCATAAGTGCTGAATAAATTAAATATCAGTAACTATCATTATATGTATTTAAATTGTTTTAAAACCTTGAAATTAACATTTGTAATAATACACGTCAATTATCATAAAGATTAATACCTTTTTTTTTACAATTAATAAAAAACAGTGTATTGTATTTCTAAATTCGTGGGATTTAAAACAGTAAGCAATTTGTAAATAATAAGAAATTTAAAACTCGTAAATAATGTAGATATTTATCAAATTTAGTAGAGCAAGTATTGCGAAATACATGTAATACTGAGATAACGTTTAATTTGTTTATTGTATAAAATATTAATGCAATTGTTCCTGGTTTTACACTATTACATTAATTTGTACCTATGGCCAAATCGTGAGCGATGAAATAAATAACTTAGGACAATTAATTAAATGATTAGGTAACATAACCCAAATAATACACAATAATATCTGAAAAAATATGCAGTATAGCAAATGAATATGCGGCATAGGTGCATAATATACAGTGTATCTAGGTATATCATCAATATGCAATATGTGGCTCTTGTACAGATTCAATTATTTTATTTAAAATTATGCATTAAGTCAGTTAGTGTAACTCAAGTCCCACATTCCGTGCCCAGCTGAAATGTAAATTTGGCAAATTCTATGCTGATACGTTGGAAGACAAATTGTAACGAATCCCTCTTAATCGTTAAAAAAAAGATTTATTAATTTTATTAAAACAATTCTCAATTTTATTTGTAAGATAAAAATAAATATATAATACGAGTAATTTACCTTTGTTAACTTAAAGTTTATTACTTTAATTAACCACTGACTAGTAGTAGTATCTTCCCCCTCAGAACCCTAACTCTATTTTATCCGATCCTATACTGACCGCATCCATCCTTAATCATATATATATATATATATATATATATATATATATATATATATATATATATATATATATATATATATTTATGTATATGCTGTGACTCAAGAACGTGGAAAGCTCGAGCAGCCTTTCCTTTTTGTTTACTTATTTTCAATACACGGTATTGAGACAAACAAGGTGCCTTTAGTTTAATTTGTAAAATAACTTTTCATTAGTATTTAATATTGTTATTGAAGATTCAATATATCGATAATATGCTGTAACTAAAATCATTCTCTTAATTTGTTTCTCAAATCCCCCAATATAATACTATTATAAGGTCACTCAAATCTATCGGTTCATATAAAGTTCTGTTTAGCTTTTTTAACTTTATTAATTTTATTAAATTGTTCTCTAACCCATATCAAATATTGATTCAAATTTTAATTAATCAAGTTAAATGAATTGATTTCTATTAATAATTAATACACTGACTAATGCGCTAAACACCTTTTTCACTTAAGAATTTTTACTTGAAGTCAATGGGTATTAACTTCTTTATCACTACAAATAAACTGCAGAGGGCATTAATTAATTAACTGAACCTGTGTGTAATTTATCAAGCGTCGGGCTTAATAAAAATTGTTAGCGTTGAATATAATTTCGTTTTTTCTTAAATGAGCGAGTTCAGTCTATGAGATTTTTCTGAACTTTCTATTAAGATTTATATTGAAATTTAACAGACCTTTAGTTTAAGCCACAAAATAAAATAAAATCTTAAAGATCATTTAAGTATCAATTTAAATGTAACAAACGCTACACATTCATTAATAAATTTTAGAAATACAAACAAAACTTAAACTACATATGTCCCTACTGGCTATATAAATCTTAAAACTATTTACAAATAAAAAAAAATATTTCATGACAGCAAAATGGAATGTTTAAGTTGCAATAAAATTATAAATTAATTATAAAAATAGATGTACATAGCTATGTCATTATGTGTATTTCATATTAGTGCTCAACCAATAATTATCAATTTAATTATTATTTAATGTTTACACTTACTGTATTTAAATCCATGTGATATAATCCCTCTGGCCACTATTCACTGTGCCTCTGGGCAAGCAGAAAATATATTTCGATGAGCCAATATCTTTTTAACTTAAATTGTTCTCTTCAACTAGTCGACCGCTTATGTTATACTGGAAGTACAACCAACTACTTTAAATAAAATCGTTCCACACTTGTGTTTATTTCAAATGTAACTTTATGTGTAAGTAACTGTTAAATTACTTAATATTAAATGTCTGTATATAATTTAATTTACATAAATTTCATACTGATTTACGATACAGTAGGATTTTATTTTCTATAGATGAGTATCCATTTAACGCTTCTTAACATTGAAGTAAATTCAGAGTTTTATTAAAAACCCTTTTAAAACTAAAACTATGGTAATTAAACATTCGGTATGTGTTTACGTTTAGCACCCAAATATTCACATTTTAAATTGAATTTAACACTCAATATTTATCATGTTGGCCAGATCTCTTTATATGACTTTTGGACCCATTTAAATGTTATATACGATCACTGATAGATGTAAATGATATATTTACTAATTGACAGAGAAAAAACTTCAAATTTGAAACACGATCTTTCAAATGCTTTTTAAATTTATTGATCTCACAATAATGTTTATCTATTTTCACATTAATTTTATTGACGAGTGGTGCCTTTATTTGTACCTTCCGAACTAACGTAAATCAAGGTTTTGGCAATGACGGTTCATCACCACTTACATTTTCTGACTTGGATTTCAAATTTATTATTTACGTAAATACCATTTTGTTCAAAATTATTTAATAGGTTTAGATGTTAACCCATAAACTTATTCTAAACTTAAACTTTATGTTATATTTACACAAAATGTCTCAATACGTTTGCAATTTATTTTCAACCCTTTCAGTGGCATAGATTAATCCTTAAATATATTAATTTATATTACAAGATTCATGTTTATATAAGAATAATGTTTACTAATTCATTCTATATTACACTTCTAAGTCAAAATCGTAAGTACTGAATTTATTTGAAACGTTACAATCAATAGCTTCCATTCCAAACGTGCAACAAACAAACTCCCACAAACACATACCTCAGGAGCCACAACTAACGGTGTGTGATGGAGATTGGATAAGCTACACTCACCATCACTAGGTCAATGATAATTACATTACTGTGCCGTAACACCGTTACTACGACACAGCCGAGATCTTTAGGGTCTCGAACCTAAAACAGGGTGGGCAGCAACCCATCTTGAAATGGTCTGTCCGTTAAGCGGTCCAGTACCATGGCCGCAAAATTGATTTCGACCTCGTTCATACCAAAATAAAAATATAAAATAAACCCATTCAACCAAAAACAAAATAAATAACGTCAAATCCGGTAATAAATAAGTCGCAAATCAGCAAATACTTAAGTCACTGACCATGCAGTCAAAAATCCGTAAAATATGATCATCCTAAATCATTTTTTAAGTAAAGATATCTCTGGTAGGGATAATGTTGCCTAGGTCCATTGGTGTTCGAAGCTTATTTCTAGTGTTTGTATTCTGTCGATTTTGGATGGTATATCTGCATGTTGTATAATGAGGCCTATTGGGGTAGCTGAAAGGCAGTGTGTGTATTCGTCTTAACATTCGACGTTTGTAGGAGGCAACAATGAACGGTGACTAGGTTTGGTGTTGTGTACGAGAGTGCTCGGAAATATATAACAAACGAATTTTGTAGGTATGTTATAGTGTCTTTATTGGTTAACACACGTTTTTATCTATTTAATGATATAAATATATACTTGATACTGAACCTTTAACATGTGGAAGTTAATCAGTTCCACAAGATTGACTCTTTACAATTTTCCTTTTTGCCTCGATAGCCGAAAATTGCTAACTGTATCCTGTACCCGCCCATTTTGTTTGTTGTACTAGAAAAGCTTTGATTTTCACTTAATTTCCTGTTTTTTCTGTTTTTCTGTGAACTGTCTGTCAATTTAATGTACTTTGGAATTTTCAATATTTAATTTTTATGAATGATATAAAATTTTCCGCATCTCATTCGAGATGTGGAAGTAATTGAGCGTGGATGGATGGGAGGCAATTTTTTACTATTAAGGCGGCACTGGGATGTATGTTTTATGTGCTATTTTGTAAGTAAGAGTGGTAGTTGTTGAAGTTCAGTTGATATCTGACTGTTACTTTTATCTGTGACTCTGGTATAAGCTGTTCATGATGCAATGTTGGTTTCCTTTAAAGGATTGGAAACTCGCATAATGCAAACCGCAGTGCGGCTTCTTCGCAAGCAAATATTCGGTGTTGCAAGTAAGAATTAGGTGTTGTATCGTGCATCCGATCTGGAGAAGGCCAGGAGTGAGGCGTGGTAGAAAATGTTCGCTTGTGGGTGGTTCATTGTTTGGCGTTTTTGTGTGTATGTGATGTCTTCGTATTGGGATTCTGCAGATGAGTCCTAGTTTACAATCTTCGACGGTAAATTGGGAGCAGCACGCCGGTTGTGGCATTTTGGCTGAGGAGCGGTTTTACTAGAAATGCACATATGTATTTCACTGCAGTTGTGCCCTGTTGTGTGCGTTACACACAACAGCGGTATGTCCGACCTACTAGCAGATGGGGAGTGGTGCAAGGGTTTGTGAAGGTTCGCAAGAACACAAGAAGATGCTCTTTGCGAGAAGAAACTCAAGGACTAGTGACGAAGTCTGTCGCTTTTGAGATGGTCCGAATGCTTTGTGCAAAGAAGATGGCAATTGAATCGATAGTCTCTTCATCCACGTGATGAATCACGCAGGAGGAAGAGGAAGGGCTGGGTGTGGTGAAGTAAGGGCGCGATCAGAATAGCTGAATAAGGGTCTCTGTGGATCACCATCTTGCAAGGGATAGGTAGTTTTGAGGAAGCAAGTATGGTTGTTGAATGTCATGTCATTCAACGGAAAGCTTTTAAATTCAAATTTTTTTTTTACTAACGGTAAAAAAGATTGACCATGCAGGAAAATAATCAGCAGTCATCTATCTGCTTTATGAAACTCAATCCCACAAAAATATTTCTGATGGAATCTCTTTACATTTAAAAATAATCATAGGTAAAGCAATTGTGCTGGCAGCATTTCCAGAGCTGTTTTTGTCACCACTAGGAACTAATATTGCCTTTAGGACACTCAAGAAATGCAAATTCATCAGGATTAAAAATGCGTGTTCCGTCGTATAGAATGTATTGTCATTGTTAAATTGTTTTGTCTTATTTTGGATCCACGTAATTAATATGTTTGCTTCTTGATACCATCATGGTATCAGACTCAATTTTTCTGTCCATTAAGCGTTTACTGAAAAACGTCTAATACATTGTCGTCAAATAAAGCAAGTTCACTGTCTGAACCAATATCGCAAGCTGAAATAAAGTGACCTAAATGATTGCTACTAGCACTGTATTCTTAAAAAATTAGAATTATTTTCTGGTAGTCACTTATTAGTACATGGTCAAACACAGATGCATTTACTTTAATTCAGAAATTTATTTTGACTAGAATGTAATTATGAACCGGTCATTTCTGAAAGTTGTTCCATCTTATTTTGCTTTAGAGCAGGCCATGATATTTTTTTCTGTAGTGGTATTCCCATTTTTAAAAACGACAAGAAGTCAATCTGACGCAGTCTGTCAAAAGTAATCATGTAGTGTTAAATAACGCATATGATGATTAAGTCTTATATTGAATTAATATCATCACATTTTGATGGGGGTAAAACCACATTATTTAAAACGTGTTAATGGACAGAAAATTTTATGTGAAATGGGTGCACGATTCAGACATCGAAAGCAATTCATTGACAATTAAAAATGAAAATACAAGGTATACCATTTTGCACGCGGGGTTTTTGGGGACCGGTTTCAAAATTGGGTGATTAAACGCTGATCCTTGCGCTGTCTAAATTTCGCGGAAATTGTATGGCAGTTGTGGATAATTCACCGTATCATTCGGTGCAGTTAAAATCCTCTCATCTTCTAGTAAGAAAGATTAGCTGCAGGCCTCGTTGGTCGAAATTGATGGAAATTGAGAGCAAAGGTACAAAAAAGCAACTGTAGAACAAAATTCAACCTTTTAGGTCTAGAGGGGAAAAATATATAGTTAGATAATATTTTGATTAAGCATTGGTATTTTACGATATAATTCTATTAAAGTCGCATCAGGTTTTAGTAAAAATTATTACAATAACCAAAGTCCTGAACCTCCATCGAAAGATGTTTGCGGAAATGATTATTACAAATGATTGAGAGAAACGTATGGGAAATTTTTCGATTTAAATACAGGGTGTCTGTGTATTACACCGACAACGCTTATTAACTGTAGATTCAGGGGATAAAATAGACGATTTAGCGAAAAAAAATTTAGTAAAAAGTTTTTACTTTTACGACGTAATGAAACTTACTAAAATTTGGTACAGTTTCTTACTCGGTTAAGCTGCTCCTTTTAGCAAAATATGGCTAACTTTAAGTCATGGCCGCCTAGATTTTTACGACTAGGACGTCATATTATCATTCAGAACTTTCCCTATCGACACAATTATAACAATTGAAAGCTGCCATTTAGTAGAACATTAATTTTTCGTTAGTTAGCCATTTTTGAGAAAAATACTGTTTTGTGAAACACAGCAAATTGTTAAATCGGAATGGCTATTAGAGCAATGTTTCGTTATTTCGGCAGAATTCTCATTTTTAATTAAAAAAATTGTTAAATCTTGGTAAGTTTGTCGTAAAAATCTGAAGTAGCATTGCAAAAAGGCTAAAAACCACTGTAGTAGTTAATACATAAAGGTTTTAACTTTTATTTTATTAATACAGCCGACGAAACTTACGGTACATAGTACATAAGTGGCTTAAAATCAAAGTATGTAATTAAAAGAAAAATAACAACTGCCCTAGATAATAGTATAAGAATAAATCTTTATTTCAGGAAATGTTCGAAATGTTTACCCTCGCAACGTATAGATGCCTGAGCTCGTCGGAACAAACTTGTGCGAACAGTACGTAGTATCGCAGGATTTTGCCGAATTTCTTCTGAAGCGGCTACTATTCTTTGCCATAAATCGCCGCGGTCTCGAACAAGATTGACGTAAACTTTTTCTTTTAAAACTCCGCATGGATAAAACTTCATCGTGGTAAGGTCAGGAGACCTGAGTACCACTTTATTGGTGCATCAGCTCTTCTACCGATCCACCTATCACGATATGTAGCATTTAAGTATTCTCGCACAGGAACGGAAAAATGTGGCGGTGCTCCATCATGCATAAAAATTAGATCGCGACGTAACTCTAACGGTACATTCTCAAGTAATGCTGGCACTTCGTCTCAGATAAATTCTAAATAAGACTGACGATTTAATCTTTGTGGCAGATCAACAGGGCCTACTAAAGAATCTCTAACGATTCCAGCCCATACTTTAACAGTAAACTGGCGTTGTAAGGAATTTGTCGAATTATTCTAGGATTTTCATCACTCCATTCGTGAAGATTATGGAAGTTGAAAATTCCATTTCGTGTAAAGCATGATTCATCTGTCAAATTTTATCAAAAACCTATTATCGCCAATAAAACCATTGATAATCCATTCGCAAAATTCTAGACCTAACGCAGGATCCCCATCTTGCAATTCTTGGATACGTTGAAGATGATAAGGCCGCAGAATTTGTTCGGTGAACAGTATCCTTTGATGTGTCAAATAGTCTTGCTAGTCTTCTCAAGCTTTCTCCTGGATTTTCAAAGGTGGAATGATGAGGAATACGTCTGTTTGGAAATCTTTCTCCGTATATTCGTGCTGCTGCTCGACAATTCATTCAACACTCTCCTAATATTAAATTCAGATCGGTGAGTTCGTTAAAAGAATATTCCATTTTTACGAATAGTAACTAAAGTATTCGAAACAAAAAACAAGGAAAACGAAATTGAAACTTGAAACGTTCCGTATGTGTTCTTGTAGTAATAAAACAATTAAACTGACAGATATCACATGAGGAAGGCCACCTTCGATTTTGGTTTTAATAAAATGCGTGATCGTATACATTCATTGCAAAGGCGAGCAATTATTTAAATACACACTAGATCTTTTGTTTGACATGAAATACGCTTTTCCACATTGCTACAGTGATGAAAGTATTATTCAACAACAACATTTTAAAATGATTATCCTCATTCTACCAAAATCTACCAAAATTTAGAAATTTTTTAATAAAAAATGGGAATTCTGCCGAAATAACGAAACATTGCACTAATAGCCATCCCGATTTAACGATTTGCAGGGTTTCACAAAACAATTTTTTTCTTAAAAATGGCCAACTTTGCAAGGGGGCTTTTCTCTTGAAAAATTAATGTTCTATTAAATGATTTCAATGGTTATGCTTATGTCGATAGGAAAAGTTCTGAATGATACTATGACGTCATAGTCCTAAAAATCTAGGAGGCCATGACCTAAAGTCGGCCATATTTTGTTAAAAGGAGCAGCTTAACCAAGTAAGAAACTGTACCAAATTTTATTAAGTTTCATTACGTCCGTTGCAAAATGGTTAGCAAAAAACCATTATTTTACTGTAACTTTGATCGCTTATATCTTGAAAAGTAAAATCTACAGTTAAGCGTTGTCGGTGTAATTACAAACACCCTGTATTCCTATAGTACCAGGAGAATCCGATTCAGATTCAGATAGTGACATGGATTCAGATTTTTCTGATGATATAATGCAGTTGGAATAAGACCTCACTGTTTGGCGTCAAAATTTTAGTGAAAATACATTTAAATACTTGGTTTTCGTCAGCTTTTGTCCATGGATATGAAAGCAGGAATCTTGTGACCAATTCCATTTATGGATACATTTCTCGTTATTTACTTTCTTGTGTACGTAACAGTCAAGAAAAGAACGACGCAGCAAATTTTATTACGAAAGCAAGCCTTCACATTGGTGAAATTGTACTCTGGATTTCCTGCATTTCTCCCCTGTTTTTTTATTTTAGAAGAGTGAAAAATGGTGAAGGCATTCCTATTAGCCTTAACGTAGATTTAGTTAACAAAACATCTCATTTTATTACATAAGGCACGATGTTATTATTTATGATCATAGTAAAGAATTTCCGTTTTATGTAGATAATAGACGTTCAAGTCTGAAGATTAAATTTAACTTTTTTTTAAACAAATCACTCGAGATTTAACGATTTACGTGCACACAAAGTCTAAATAGCGTGAAAAATTATGTTGCAACGCTGCATTAGCTTTACTTTAAAACTATATCCTACAATTTTCAAAAGTCAAGCCACGGTAGTAACTTTTTGTTCTTTGACAGTGCTATCACACTCCCCTAGATTTCCATGGCCTGCTCTATGTAAAATAAGATAGAACAGAGTATGTAAAGCTTTGTTTTAGTTAATATTATGAACAGAATGCTGTGGTATGATATTTTCTTATGAATTGAAGATAATCTGTAGTTCATCGGAAGTGGGTATTTTTTTTGAATGAGGATGAACCCGGAATGGCCATTTTATTCTTCTTTGACTAACTTTTGAGTTTTAAGAGTGTATTGATTTTAATTTTTAATGAGTTGAATGTGTTAATTGGGGGATGGTTTTAGAGTATCCAGTATTTTTTTAATCATACAGGTTATTCTAAAATCAGTCGACAACATATAAAAGCTTTCGTAAAATGAGAAAGACTGATATAAGAATGCAAGGTCTTCAAGCGCTTACATTTTTAAATACAGTGTGATAAATTTTAATGATAAAAACAGTTATTCTTTGCTAATTTTTAAACCACTTCAATGTTATTTCTCTAATTGGATGAACAGATTTCTTTCAGAGCACTAAAATTCTGTCGCAAAATTTATTTTTGACATTTATGGCATTGGAATGGTACAGGGGAATGTCGTTCCGTCTTCCCCCTTATTTTTTACGCCACTGGAAAATCTGCAAATATTTTCTGTTTAAAGGTTAGTCATCGCTAAAAAAATTTCTGGTCAGTTTGGTTGTACGTAACTAGATTGTGCATATTCGCCAAAATTTTGTGTTTTTAACTGCAGTGCAAAAAATATTAGATGTAGCTTAATTAAAGTTAGTTTACGCTTAAGGTCAGATATCTCAAAAACGGTTAAACTTAACATAGTCAAAGGTTGCATGGCTACACGGAAATAAAAAAGGAGCTGTAAAAACAGAAAATAATTGCAATTTTGTCTATGGCGTAAAAAAATATGGGAGGGGGGAGCGGAATTCCCCTCCAATGGAAAAACAAACCTGTTCATCAAATTAGAAAAATGAAACTGAAATCATTTACGAAGTTACCAAAGGAATTTTTTTGAAACTTTAACTCTGCATTTCAAAAACTAAGCACTCGAAGAGCTTACATTTTGTATCATTCTTTCTCTTATACTATATAGTTATACTTTTGGTATAATGTTTATGTAACGTTGATTCAATTTATTTTCAGTTTGAAATATAAACACTATTCAACCATTGTATACCTATTCCAGGTTCCACTTCCATCATGCAGATCAATGCTAAATCTATTTAAATATGCTGGTAAAAGTATGGTAGAACAATACATGCTTAACATCAGCTAATAAAAATGCATTTGAAATTTAAATATTTATATTTTTGTTGTTTTGCTAAAAATCTAAAAAAATTACCTGGTGTAATGAGTAATGATTAATTAAAATTATTGGGGAAAACACTCATTAATATGCCCAAATTTCAAATATTTACAGGGTACAATCCACATTTCAAAAAAATTAAGATAAACAGCTGCAATATCAATTTTTGCTTCTCGAATTAATGGTTGGACTACGTAAATATGTCATATATTGTCCAACACTTGTAAAACAGGATCGCACATTAAGATATACTCCTATATATCTAGAAAATATTTATTTGTATTAGTTTTCTTGTTAATTTTACTACTTTTTACAAAGATTTGTGAGATTATGCTCCAAATTTCACCAAGGTACGTTACATTCTTCAAGAAGTAAGAAAGGTTTCTTGAAAAAAATGTATACGATGTTCGTCATGATTTTGGATTGAAAACACGCTCTTACATTAGTGTTCTTTCAACCTACACTCCGTGTATATGTAGCCATTCACAATTAGTAATTGCCATTATACATGTTCTGGTTAGATTTTTGACGTATTAGTAACAATTAGATTGTTAAAATATCCACAAAGAAAAAGTAAATTAAAAATTAAATATTTGTAAATTATCCAACATTAAAATTTTAATTGCCTTTATCAATGTCATCTATGAAGACGACATTACCTATACGCATTTAAATGACGCCAAATGAGCTTTTTGTTAGTTAAATGTTCAATTATAAACGGTTTTTTTTTAGTTGCTCTTAAAATTAAATAAACTAAATTCTGATCCTTCCGTACATGGAATAATTGTTCAAATGCCATTGGACAGTGAGACGAAAATTGATTCGCATCTGATAACAGACTCAGTTTCTCCGGATAAGGATGTCGATGGGTAAATGTTAAATTATTATGTTAAATATTATTAATTTTAATGTGATTAAAGGTTAAACACAATAAACGAAGGTCGTGTAGCTGTTGGAGATTTATCATCATTTCTTCCCTGTACACCCAATGGTTGCATCGAATTAATTCATAGATCGGGGTTAAAAGTCGAGGGAGCTGAAGCTGTTGTTCTGGGACGTAGCAAAATTGTTGGTACACCCGCTAGTGAACTGCTAAAATGGAATCATGCAACAGTAACAGTGTGCCACTCTAAAACAAAAAATTTAAAAGAACAGGTAATTATTCAAAGTACATATTTTAATAACCTTTGGCCTCTTGAATTGACTAATTCTTATCAAGTTTACATACGTTAATATGTTTAATTTTATTCAGTTATCGATGTTTATAAATATTGTAGTGTCAGAAAGCTGACGTGCTTGTTGTTGGCATTGGTCGTCCAGAGTTTGTTAAAGGCGATTGGATTAAACCAGGAGCTGTAGTTATTGACTGCGGAATAAACGCTATTCCAGGTTTGTATATTTAAATACTATCTTAAATCCATAATTATTGGTGTATTAACAACTGTAACCAAATGGTTGGTAATTACAGATACAACAAAAACATCAGGACAACGTTTAGTTGGAGACGTAGCGTTTGACGAAGCGTGTGAAGTAGCGTCTTTTATTACTCCTGTACCTGGTGGTGTAGGTCCTATGACAGTAGCAATGTTAATGCGGAACACAATTATAAGCGCTCAAAAAGCAGCCCAAAGGTTATTAGATTCAAAATGGAATCTTAGACCCTTACGGTTAAATTTACAAAATCCAGTTCCAAGGTATTTTAGTTAACTGTAATCGATCTTATGTGCTCATAATTTATATTTTTAGCGATATCGAAATTGCCCATTCACAAGAACCAAAAGATATAGTGCAACTTGCTGATGAAATTGGTTTATATTCAGGTGAAATAGCTCAGTACGGTAGTAAAAAAGCAAAAATATCTTTATCCGTTTTAAATCGATTGAGGTACCAGAAGAACGGCAATTATGTGGTGGTGGCTGGGTATACATACACATCTTTATTTTGATAGTAAAATTTTGCTAACGATCGTATTATTTTAGAATTACACCAACTCCTCTTGGAGAAGGAAAAAGTACAACTACCCTAGGTTTAGTTCAGGCTCTCAGTGTTCAAAGACACAAAAACACGTTTGCTTGTTTGCGACAACCATCACAGGGTCCTACATTCGGTATAAAAGGTGGAGCGGCAGGTGGTGGATATTCGCAAGTAATTCCAATGGAAGACTTTAATCTTCACTTAACCGGAGATATACATGCAGTAACCGCCGCTCATAATTTAGTCGCCGCTCAACTTGACGCAAGGATTTTCCATGAAGCGACACAATCGGACAAGGCTTTATACGACAGACTAGTGCCTACAATTAAGGGCAAAAGAAGGTTTTCAAACATACAATTAAGACGTTTGAAACGCTTACAGATTGAAAAGATCGACCCTAACACATTAACAGACGAAGAAAAAACCCGCTTCGTGCGCCTTAATATTGATAACACCAACGTAGTATGGTCAAGAGGTGAGATTAATAACATATTTAACATATTTAGTATTGTTGTTCCTATAACAAAATCTAGGGAACCTTGTTGCCGAATGACATCAGAAACTTTATAAAATATAGAAATTACATTCTGTTTAATTTTAATTAATTTTAAAAAATATCAAAATTCATTAGATTGGAAAGTTTTATAGGTGCTCGTAACTCGGCTGCAAGGTTGCCAGTGCTACTAAAATTATGGTATTAAAACCAAATCAAAAAAGTACTATTCTGATAAAAACGTATAACCCCCTAGCTTTGAACCTAAACGTTCATAATCAAAGCCTTTGGGAAAGCATGGTATAATTATGCTGAATTGACAAATGCTATTTTTGTATTAGCATTATAATTCGCATGTACAGGGTGGCCAACTAAGAATGCGAGGTACTATATCTGTAACTATCGGCTGCAAGGTTGCCAGTGCTACTAAAAGTTATGGTATTAAAACGGCTAATATCAAAAAGTACTATTCTGATAAAACGTATAACTGGTTTTGAACCTAAACGTATATCAAAGCCTTTGGGAAATGGCCGCTCAGGGCGTAACTGCAATCTTGAATCTAAAAAAGTGATGTTTCTGTGAATTCTGCTATATTAACCTAATAAAAAAATAACTGATCTTTAAAGTCGAGGATAATCTGAACTTCTTTTGTTTGGCACTTTTTGACGTATGTCTAAAAATAAAGTGGTGGGGGGTATTCAAAGGTTTCCTTTAATAACCCCTGTATCTTCGAAACGGCTAATCCGATTTTAACAAACTTGGGCGCGTTGAAATGGGCTATTCTTGGGCTAAAAATATTATAATATTTGAAGTTTTGTTAGTTCACATGTCGTCGCTAGAGGGCTTAGTTCGACATTCCGACAGAAACGGTTAATTTTCGCAAAAAAATTAAATGCATTGGTATGACTTTTTTTTTCATGAACAAGTAGCTAAATGATGCCTAAACAAGCTCGCGAAAACCGCATCTCGATATCTTGTTCCTAACCTAAACTATCGGCCAAAGAAAACTTTATACGAAAATCCCTTAAATTTTTATTTTTTTAACTACAATATTTTTCTGGAATTGTTTCTATTATGTAAGTTGTGGCCCTAAAAAGAACCAATTTAAAGGAGGAAGGTTTTAATGCCCCCTGCTCGAAATGCTGACCATCACGCTCTATGCAACTGCCCAAGCCTCTCATGACTAGACAAAACTTGCAGATTAGCAATTTCGAAGATACATAGGTATGTTACGTATTAAGCGTTACGAATCCGGTTTTCATATCTTCCCTAGTAAGTAGGTTGACGTCCGAAACACGATGTCCTTTAAGCGCCCCATAAATAAAATCGAGGCAAGTTAAGTCTGGCGATCGCGGAGCCATGGAAAGTTCAGTTACTTCCTTTAATCCACCGCTGTTGAATACTAGCATTAATATGCTCTCGCACATTAATAGCAAATGTGCGAACATCCAATTCAAAACAATTTTTGCCTTGTTTCCAGAGCACATCTTCCAACAACAACGGTAATGATTGGCCAAAAGTCAAGAAATCATTGCCATTTAGGGGTTGCTCGAAAAATATGGCCCAATAGTTCTGCCTCCCAGTATGTCACTATACATTTAAACTCCAACGTCCTTGGCGCTGAACTTCACGCAACCAATGGGATTTTCTGCAGACCAATAATGCATATTGTGCAGATTGACTTTCCGTCACTACTGAAGGTGGCTTCATTGGTCCAAGAATTTGAAATAAAAATTCTCTTTTTCGCATCATGCCTAACATCCAATGGCAATAGTCTAACCTTCGATCAAATCTTCTTTCAAGGCCTGATGCAAAACGATATGATATGGGTGCATTTTAAAGTAATTAAAAAAGTTTAAACGAATACCTATATATTTTGATGGCCATTAGAACTTACCTATGGTCCTTCAAATATTTTGAACCGTTGTCCGTGATATGCCCAACTCAGTGGATAATGTTCTTGTGCTAACATGAGGATTTCCTTCAATATAGCCCAGACACGGTTAATATTTCTTGTGTTCTTCCAATTCTTTGCCAATGTAGGCCGAAAACTACCATTGGCTCGTAAGCTCGCCACTAATCGGGGAAAAACTCTTACATCACAGGACGCCGATTTGGATATCGAGCCGCGTAAACTCTTTAGCTACTGCGGCATTCTGAAAACATTCAAAATAAACCGCAAGCATATCAACAGCTTCATTATTCGTAAAACGCATTTTAAAAGCACAAAAATTGCTCAAAGTAACGCGAAAGTATTGACAATTTGAGGATTATGTATGTTTTGTTTAGGTATCTGTTTCCATTGCCTGCTTCTATTAATTGTATTTTCGTATATATCCATAGTGAATATGCATTTAAACAAACAAAAATAGGCCTTTCGTATAACTTTTAGCATTGCTTACTTGCCCTAGTAATTTCAAAAGGGTGATTTTATTCTGGTGATAAATTTACAAACATTTAAAATCGCAATTTCTAGGTAACCTATTCAGAGCCGAAATTGAAGCTTAGGTTTTGTCTACCATGAGAGGCTTCAGCAATGCATAGAGCGTGATGGTCACCATTTCGAGCATTTACGGGGGCATTAAAAACCTTCCTCTTTTAAACCGGTTCTTTTTAGGGCCACAACTTACATAATAGAAACAATTCCAGAAAAATATAAATAAAAATTTAAGGGATTTCGTATAAAGTCTTCATTGGCCGATATTTTAGGTTAGGAACAAGATATCGAGATGCGGTTTTCGCCAGCTTGTTTATATATCATTTAGCTACTTGTTTATGAAAAAAAGTCATACCAATGCATTTAATTTTTTTTTTTTGCGAAAATTAACCGTTTCTGTCGGAATGTCGAACAAAGCCCCTAGCGACGACATGTGAAACTAACAGAACTTCAAATATTATAACGTTTTTAGCCCAAGAATAGCTCATTTCAACGCGCCCAAGTTTGTTAAAATTGGATGAGCCGTTTCGAAGATACAGAGGGTTATTTAAGGAAACCTTTGATACCCCCACCACTTTATTTTTAGACATACGTCAAAAAGTGCCAAACAAAAGAAGTTCAGATTATCCTCGATTTTAAAGTTCAGTTATTTTTTTATTAGGTTAATATAGCAGAATTCACAGAAACATCACTTTTTTAGATTCAAGATTGCAGTTACCCCCCGTAGCGGTCATTTCAGAAACTTGAAAATATTTTCCAGGTTTTTGTATTGACCGTTTTAGTAATAACTTTTTTTTGCGCAAGCCTCTACGATGAATAGTTTCCCAGATACAGTACCTCGCATTCTTAGTTGGCCACCCTGTATACTAGCAGTAGTTCCAAAAGTTACTACTACTAAGTACCGTCAAACGGGTTTATATGAAACGATTTTTAAGAAACTCTACTGGATTTTCTGACAAAAGTGCAATTAAATACAATGTTGAAAATCTGTATGGATACTCTTTGTTTTTTGGCACCTGATGCACGTACTGGGCCTGAATGTAATTTTTTTTTAAATTCATCGTTTCATATAACCCAGCTGGGTTGGGGTATATATGAAACGGTTATAATCATCTACGAAAAAGCATGTTTTTATAAAATGATTCGATATAGGGTGCACTAATTATAATACAATATGAAACGGTTTTAGTTTAAAAAAAATACTACATTCTCCCCTCTTAATGAGTGTCGATAGTTTATATTTTATTTGCTACAAAATCACTTCACTTATATCCGAAGGGTCTGGAACACAAACTTGTCTTTTTTATCTTTATATTGTCTCAGACAGCTAATTGGGATTTTTGCTTTTTAAGTTTTAAAATTTTAGCAACAAAACTTTTTTTATGTTGTTAGTGCGTTCATCATACAAAATATTTACTATGCCAAAGCAATTTTTATTGATATCACTAACGCGTTTGATTGGAACTTTCACGTTAGGATGGCTTTCATAATCTGAACCAAGTTTTGTTGATACTCTTCGTCAGTTTCGTTTAAATTTATTTCATCGCCTGAGTCAGTGTTATGTTTCATCAAATGAATCATGATGGTTTATTTTTGGAGATTAGATCAGCATACGATATAGATTTTCTCGGTTGCACATCTGTTCTTTTTTTCCTAACTACAGGAGTTATCTCTTCTGTCCTTATCAGATTTGTAATGTCTGCGCTGAATGCCATTTCATCATTCACGTATTCTTGGAGTAATTTTCTTTATAACCCTTTCAGGATTAAAGGGAACAACACCAGTCGCCTCAAACCCAACAACTATATATTTTTTTAATATTTTCTTTTGCATTTTCCATGTTTCTTCAGCAATCGTGGAAGTTGTTGCTTAAGGACTGTGCCTCTGTCCGGCAGTTTCATTCCATTAATACTTTGCGTTACATTTTGATTAGTCTGAAGATCGCAATATCTAGTGGTTGGCAAATGGCAAATATGAGTGCTGTTCTTTGGTAAAAAAAAACAAAAGCTATATTATTACAAGTTTTTGTTATGAACGAATAATAATAATAATAAGTAACATACTTTTTAATCTTTTCATTGACGTGTTGTAATGTAAACAAATCTAATATATTCCTCTCCTTCCATAACTAAATCCAATTCCTTTTTCTTCTATTTTTGCATTCAAATCAAAGTCGCTGTTACTGTCAGAACGAATTACATGTTTTTAACGCTGTTAACTTTACTGAGCTGAAACTTTACACACCTTCTTTCTTGCACATTCTTATCTTCATTCCTCTTATAATAACTGATAGTAGCTACTGGGTTCTGCATATTGTGTCATGTCTTCGGGACTAGCACTTTCTGGGGGAACCATAATTTTTCCTCGCATACTGTTCTGAATTCGGATATCAAATTATATTTGAATTTGGTACAATCAGTTTATTATCGTTGCAAAGTCCCGCTTCTGAAAGCTAGAACTGGCAAAACCACCACTTTCAGTCCACTCAGTAAAGTTTACTCCACTCCTTTTTTAGGGGTGCGATGTAAGCCACGTCAAATGACTGTGTCTAGTGTATGTTGTTTGCAGGAAAGCAAACAAAATCAATATTGTGTTGCTGACACATGTTCAGTAAATCGACAGTAAAACGACCCCCATCTCCGATAATTATTTTCGTACCTGTCAATCGTTTGAGTCGTGGCAGTAATAAGTTTTTAAACCAAATGTTAAGGCATCAAACCATCCAGGTGTTGTGTTGTTGTCATGAGCACGCTTAGGTCCATTTTACGTCCGTCATAGTTTGATATATCTTCTGCACGAACATGTTTTGTTGCCTCGGCCGGATTAGTTACGTCATCTCTTGGATTCTTCCAAGAGATGCTTCTCTTAATGTTGACTGCAAAGCGTGCTACATTTAGTGTGGGGTGATTTTTCTTTTTGTGATTCTTCAGTTTATTGTTAATAGTACGCCTTAGAATTTTAGATCGTTCCTAACCATTTTTTACGACTTTTTACTAGAGCTGGGAACCACAACTGAATGACCAGCTATTCACACAAATTACTGTATTTAATAGAACAATAAGCATACTAACACAGAGTTACTCATACTTGAAAATACAATAAGGTAATGTGCTCCAGTAGCTATTAAGTTTTTATTTTTATTTAATGAGTTAAGTGTAAGAACAGATATATATATATATATATATATATATATATATATATATATATATATATATATATATATATATATATATATATATATATATATATATATATATATATATATATATATGTAAAATAAAGCTATTTATATTTTATTTTTTTCAGTTGTGGATGTAAATGACAGATATTTACGTAAAATAACAATCGGACAATCGCCGACTGAAAAGGGGTTAACCCGTGAAACCAGTTTTGCAATAACAGTATCTAGCGAGATCATGGCTATTTTAGCACTAGCTAAAGATTTACAAGATTTTAAAGAGCGTCTTAGTAAAATGGTGGTTGCATTTGATAAATCGGGACACCCAGTAACAGCTGATGACTTGGGAGTAACAGGTGCCCTCATGGTACTCTTAAAAGACGCCATCGAACCCACACTAATGCAATCATTAGAAGGAAGTCCAGTTTTGGTACATGCCGGTCCTTTTGCAAACATCGCTCATGGATGTTCATCAATATTAGCTGATAAGGTTGCGTTAAAATTAGTTGGAGAAAACGGTTTCGTAGTAACGGAGGCCGGATTCGGATCTGACATTGGTGAGCCACTTATATTGACACATGAAAAATTATTAGCGCAATTTTTTTTAATGATTCCTGTTTTGGGAAAATACATTCATTTCCCAGAATCATTCGAGCAATGGCTTGAATTACTGGCAATTGGTGTTACTCTAATTATACGGCATTATTTAACTTTTGATTTTTATGATGATAATGGAGAAATACCATCGGGATGCTGTTATAAACTGCGAAAAAAATAAAAGTGTATTTATTCATGTTTTTATCTTAGGTATGGAAAAATTTTTCAACATTAAATGCCGTGCTTCTGGAGACATTCCTAGTGTTGCTGTACTTGTTACTACAATTCGCGCATTAAAAATGCATGGCGGTGGTCCTTCCGTTACTCCCGGAACTCCTTTAAAAGATGAATATATTCAAGAGAATTTAGATTTACTTCAAAAAGGTTTGCCTAATTTAATAAAGCACATAGATAATGGAAGACAGTACGGAGTACCAGTTGTCGTTGCAATCAACAAGCACATGTTTGTACTCTTAATTAGAATTAATTTAGTTTTATAACTTCTAACCTTTAGGACTGATACAAATGCTGAAATCAAGATGGTTAAGCAAACAGCTGTAGAAAATGGTGCATTTGATGCAGTTCTTTGCACACATTGGGCTGAAGGTGGGCAGGGTGCTATCCAGTTAGCAGATGCTGTTATAGCTGCTAGTCAACAGGAATCCAACTTCAACTATTTATATAATTTAAATCAATCTCTTGAATTTAAAATGAACAAAATCGCTAGGGATATGTATGGGGCAGAATCTGTTGAGCTTGCTCCAAATGTAAAAGAAAAAATTAACCAATATGAAGCTCAAGTAATTCCTTCCTCACAAATTTAATTCGGTCTAAGCATTATTTTTTAAGGGTTATGGAGATCTACCTATTTGCATGGCTAAAACACCATTATCTTTAACAGGCGATCCAAGTATCAAAGGAGCCCCGACAGGATTCGTATTAAAAATTAGTGATGTAACACTTTCAGCTGGTGCTGGGTTTATAGTTCCTATTTGTGGAGAGGTAATAATTTTAAACATCTATATAAAATATAGAAATGTATTTTTTTAGATTTCCAAAATGCCAGGCTTACCTACACGTCCCTCAATATACGATATTGATTTAAACACAGAAACAGGAGAAATTGAAGGCCTGTTTTAAATTGTAAAATTGTATTTTTTAAATAAACAAAAATTTATATACTACATGTACAATATTACTTAATCCTTACTGCAGCCCGTAATTTTGCAGAACGACTTCTGGGATTCTCATCAACTTCATCAAAAGTTGGTACAATTACATGTTTATGCAAACATTTCCAATTTGATTCTAGAGCCTCATTAATAAAGTCTTTATCAATATTCATGCTATAACTACTATATTTTAATGGTAATTCATTTGCAACATTTTGAACAAGATTCCCTAATAAATGACGTTTTACTATAGTATCTTCCAAAGAATGGAAAGTAATGGTAACCAACCTTCCTCCTAATTTCAAATACCTTTGGGATAAAATTAAACCATAATTTATCTCATTTAACTCATTATTAACAAAAATACGTAATGCTTGAAATGTTTTAGTAGCATTATGCGCCTTTCTACGTAATTTATCTAACCGAAATTCACGGTCACACACTGAATCTATTAACAATGCTAATTCTTCAGTTGTGGATAATTTTTTAAACAAATATCTTGTTTCAATTATGGCACGTGCAATTTTTCTTGCTAATTTTTCTTCTCCATATATTTTAATTATTTTATAAAGTTCTTCTTCATTGGCATTAGCTAAGACATCAGCTGCAGTTGGATTATTAGGGAAACGATCACCATCCATACGCATATCTAATGGTGCATTTTTGGAAACAGCAAAACCCCTCTCACCTACATCAAATTGCATTGAAGAGCAGCCAAAATCAAATAAAATTCCATCAATTGAAGTTGGTGGTATTTTTAGAGTATTTAATAAGTTCGGAATTTCCGAAAAACGACCCAAAAGTGGTATTACTTGTCCTGGATACTCTTGAGCTAAATTTTCCATGTATTTTTGAGCTAAAGGATCTCTATCTAAAGTTAATAATGTAACATTAGGAGCCGCTTCTAAAATTTTTCGACTATGCCCACCAGCTCCAAAAGTCATATCTAAAATTGTTTGTCGAGGTTGCACTTTAAGATACTCTAAAACTTCTTCAACCATCACTGGTGTATGTGGAATATTTTTTGTTACTTTACAAGCAGTTTGTGTACATAACTGTCGAAATGTAAGGATGGGTTTAAAAATGTTACGAATGATAATCATTATGATTTAAATTTAAACAATCTTTTAAATCGAGATTCGTACTCGTAATTAAGAGCTTCTAACATTTCTTTGGTTAAAATTTCACTGCATTGCGCTGCAGTTAAACCTGTTGATGATAATGATAAACTACAAACGTATTTATCTCCGTGTTCGTTATTCAATAATCTTTGAATTGCTAAGTATTGTTTATCCCAATATTTTTCATTACCCAAAAACGTATTGTCTTTATGAGCTTTATTTATATAATCCTTTAAGAACTGTCCAAGATCCCTAAAATAAATCCTAAGTTAATTGAATTAAGTTTTTTTTGAGGTTAGATTATTTAATGAAATTAAAAATGTTGTATTATTAAAGCACTTAGATACCTTCCTGGTTTTTTTCTGTCAAGTGGCCAACGCTCTATTAATTTAAAAATTCTGTTGTATGTGCCTGATGTAGCCATTTCCCTACATTTTCATTCTGGAAACGCAATAGCACTTTCAGTTCAGGTTAGGAAGTTTTATTTATAGGTTTCATTAAATTCATAGATTTTGTATGATTAAATTATGGTGTCTTTTGCTTTTTTCGTACCTAACATATAATAACAATAGAAAAGATAGAAATCTAACCGTACTGTAAAAATATATTTGTGCTTTTAGTGTGCAGTTTATAAGTAATCCCAAACATATACAGGGTGGCCAAATTTTTGAGCGACTATTTTTAAACTAGCGTCTATTTTCTTTTGTAAAGCACAGGAAATAGACGCTACTCTATTTTTAAAAATTTCGATGACGAAAAGTGTTATGTATGAAATTTTTGGCATAGCTTACGGTGATGTAGTCAAACATAAAGGATAGTGCAAGGTTTTTGACTTACGACATAAACTTAAGATTTTTTAAATGGAAACCATTTTCTCCCATTGAAAATACTGTTTTTATAATAATTTAAGTAAACACAATATCATTATTTTCAACAATTATAAAGTTACAGGTAAATACTGCAGTAATTGTTATATTTTAAGGTGGCCTTAACAGTATCCATATCTAAACAAAAGGGTCCTTTTTAAATAGGAACTATTTATGTCATTTCAAAAATCTGTCTAATTCCTAATTAATTTAAATACCATCTAACTTTAAAGAAATTGGAGAATACGGAAATGCCATCTTTGCGTGATTGTAAACTTTTGCTAATTAATTTTTTCGAAATTTAAATACATTTGGAAAATGATGTGTAATGGTACAGAATTAGGCCAGTCAAATTAGAGGGGTCACTTGGAAAAAAGTGTTGGAAAGCTAATTATTGTGTTGATGGATTCATTTGACGTCAAATAGAAGTACCCTAAGTTTGCACGATCCCTCGACCGCCGCTCGACACAGGAAGTCTAGAAAACGGAAAATTTTCGGACTTTTTTTTCAGTTTTTTGCCTATAGCTCCGAAACGGTGCGTTCTAGCGAATATTTCAATATGATAAAAATTAAAGAGCATTTAATTCTGCGTTGAATGAGTACCCCATTCATTCAATGAAGTCCAGCAGTATGGCCGAAATCGGCGGTCGAAGAACTTTCAACTTGTGAAACTTGTCATATGCTGTTCAGTGCCCAAGAAGGGCTGAATTAAATTAATTAAAGCAAGTATGAAATAATCAAGATTATTAATATTCTATAATAAATGTATATAATATCAGATGAAGTATTCTTCTTACGCCACAATCATGAAATATTCTTGTTACACCCTTTGAAGTCGAGGGCCCGTAGTCCCCCTCATCTGCTCCACTACTCTCCATGAAAACTGAGTCGTCATTGTTTGGCACTCTCTCAAGGATTGTAGTATCGTCTTCTCCATGGTCTAGAATAGAAAAAATAAAATTAATTAATTAGGTTATAAAATAAGTGGTATAAATGGTATAAAAATTTAATAATGAAATAAGAGTAAATAAGTTCTCCAAAAACACAGATCGTTATAACTAACTGGAGATACTAACCATTCACCACAAATAATGCCTTCGACTCAGATCGGTAGATTAAAATATAGGGCCAGTCTTTTGATTTGCTTGATTACCACTAAATCTGTTCGCTTACTTCCACCGAACATCAATATAAAAAATTTGCAATGTAATAAAGATGATCTCGGGCGCCAAGTTATTTTTAATAATGTTCGGAATAACTAAACCGAGTTTTAAACTAAAAATTTATCAAAATGTAAAACAATAAAAAATATACAACTATGTTTATTAAATATATAAAGTGAAAGGGTTAAATAAAATATATCTTAAAAACTAATTGTAAAAACCTTAAGTTACTAAAAAATCATTAAACATTAAATACCTGTTACTAAATATACAAAATCTTCTTGAGAATCCCTGGTATTATAAAAAATAATGCGGAAATGCAAACTAAGATGACGTAATCCTTGTGTAATGTTGCGCAATATATTGCAATAACAATGCTTTTATGTTGTCAACCACACCCATAAAATGGAATTATCCTTATAAATTTTCTTCTTGAAATTGAATAATCCAATATTTATTGCATTTCTTGAAATTTTCAATGCAAAAATTGCATTCATAAAATAAAAGCGTACGCAACAGTAAAATTAAATGTGTAACCAAAAGCGGTGAAATTAAAAGTGTAAAAGTAAAATAAAACTGAACTAAAACAAAAATGCCTGAAAAGAGCAAATGTTTTAATTTTAGTATTACGAGTTAAAAGATATCTTACCATCAAATTAATGGCACTTTACACTAAAATTTAGGTGGAAAACCAAAACAAAGCTTCCTGCTTCAATATTCATCAGGAAGTAAGCAAAATGGATGCTCTCAAAGTTCGATGATGTAGTCGTGCGCAAAAGATATGAGCAGGATTAAGTCAATGATGACGTAATGCGCGAATAAATTTATCAGAAAAATAATTTATGGAAGTGGAAGTATAAACCTTTAAGAAGTTAACTATAACTTCAGCCGTTTCGTCAACTCAACCTCATTAATGAATTTTGATTGACCAGAATTAAGCTCTTAATTGTACATATGGAAATATTCGCTAGGACGCACTGTATCATAGCTATAGGCGAAAAACTGAAAAAGAGCCTGAAAACTTCCCGTTTTCCGGACATCCTGTCTCGAGCGGCGATTGAGGGACCGTGCAAACCTAGGATACTTCTATTTGACGTCAAATGAACCCATCAAAACAATAATTAGCCTTCCAACACTTTTTACCAAGTAACCCCCTGAACAGACACTAATTTGACTGGACAGTAGTTTGATTGAATAGGGTCAAGTGGAGAAAGTGCACTCCTAAAAATATCAAAATCTACTATAGGGTATATTATAATAGCGATACGTAACTCTTGTTGAGTTTGCATTTATACAGGTAAAAGTGTGATCATTATGGTTTGCAAATGTTCTGCCATTTGTAAAAATTGATTACAACAAATTTCAGAAATTATTACTTTTTAATACCTGGACGGCGCCTGTAAGCATTGTAGTTGGGGTAATTGTATCATCCCATATTATTCTGGCCTAATGAAAAACAAATACACTTTAGGGCAAGAGCCTGAAATATGTATTAGTCAACTACCTCCAGCCCAAACATTAGAATTTTAACCAAGTTGGTTTCCAAAAGTGCTTTATTGACCTTATACTAACATAAAAAAATCAAAGTATTTGCTAGTTTATATTGTATCCTGTAAAGTCAACACAAAAATCTAGTAAATCCCACCTATTGCAAAGAGGTTTTGGCAGTTTGCAGACCACATCGGATCTATTGAACGTGGATATATCATCCACCAGTGGCGATTTAACTTTTGAATTCTTTACATTGAACCTCTAAAACTTCATTTCAATTTCGTTTTTATAAAAAGTCCTACAAAATAACTTCTTTTATTTGTTGAAAACTGTACAAGTAGGTAGTAATCTGTATTTGTATTTTCTGATCTAGGAAAATGTGAAACCATTACTTCTTTCTATGGAAACTGGCTTCAAACTACTATTTGATTCTTCTACTTCAGAATCACTAGAAGAGAAATTCCAAATTAGTTGCTTCTTTAGAAATATTTTACTTCTCAAGATTTGAATGGTTTTGGTTTTTATCTTTAATATTGGTAAATGTAAATCTGTGTCCGTGTCAATCCCAGAATCACTAGCTGAAGATAATATATGTTAAGTTTTTAGTAGATCTTGATTTTACTTTCTTTTTAGGAAGCCTTTTCTTTCACATAATGTTTTGTACACTGTTCTGGCATGTCCAGCCTCTTGGACTTGCAGTATCTGATGTGTTTGGAAAATCATTTGTAGCAGGTATCCAAGATTTCCATAGATTCTTGCCTTTAAAGATCACGAGAAGTGTCACTTTTTCTCCAGCGGCGTTTACACAGGCTAACATGCCTGTGATTTCTCGGCCTGAGCCTCCAATGTATCTATGGAAAACTTTACCTTTTTCAGACACCACTTTGTTTTTGTTGGGATCATGGCACAAGCTTGTTACAGTTCAATGTTTGTTGGGGTATTGCAGCCAGATTAAGTTCGCTTCTTGTTGCCTCTTAACAGATCAAAAAATCTATAAACGATGAATGGATTTATTTGGGTATTTATAATAATAATAATAATAATAATAATAGAAATAATATTAATAATAATAATAATAATAATAATAACAATAATAACAATAATAATAATAATAATGTTGGAATGTTGGAATGTGTTTATTTGCCAAGTAGATACATTATGGGGGTCCAACCAAGTTATGAAACTTATCGATTGGTACCCAAATTTACAATTTAATATTCAATTACATTACTATTTCACATAAATGTACATTTTATATTATTAGTCTGTCGCATTTACACTGAGAAGTGCAATCATAATGTAACATATCTACCATAATTACCAATCGTTAACCAATTCCATTCTCAATACTTCCATAGTGTCCATACTTTCGAATCCCTACCATGTCCTCATCCATTTTTCTTTCATCTACTTCCATATATTGACTCCATACCATTGCATTTCATAATATAATTTTGCATTTTCCCATTTTATCCATTTAGGTATCAGCATTTTCAAAATTTTTGCTCGTTTTTTTTTCAATTTTAGTCTTCGTATCTTTATATACCATTTCTTCCTCGCCATTGTTTTCTATATTACCATTCTTCATTCTTTTACGTTTCCTTTATTATCGGATTTCATAATAATAATAATAATAATAATAATAATAATAATAATAATAATAATTGAAATTGAAATTGAAATTGAAATTGATTTATTAAACGAAAAATATACATTTTTAGGTCCAATCAAGTCTGCAAGACTTCACGATTGGTGCCTGTCGTTCACATATTAACGTAAATAAGATATAATTTTGTTACTACTAAAAAATATTACTTGCACTCTTAATTGTATAGTACCCTTTTTACATAAATTTAAAACAAATACAGAAGATAAATGAAGAAATTAATATAAAGGCGACATTCTGTTTGATTGAAGTGAAGCATACATTTTACATTTACCATTTTGAAAAAATAGATCAAATGAACATGATATATTACGCAAAGAAACACAAACACAAAATTTTATACTAATATTAATATAAAAATACATAATCTCTAATATTTTTAGTCTGTATTCCGTGCGTATTACTATCCATAATATTTTTATTTTTGAAGTGAATTTTTTTTTTTTTTTTTTTTTGTGAGGTTGTAGACAAATATTAATTAAAGTGTAGTGTTTGGTGTTTGAAAATTAATCAAAGTTCAAAGTTAATCGTATTTTCCTCAATTAGTTTAAATGTTATTTCCAATTTTAAATAAATTGTTAGTCAATTTCCAAGATTAGTTTTTCTTAATTTCATTTTGCAAATGTAATTTTGTGTTTTAAAATTCACTGCTTCTCTGGCAATTATACTTAACATTCAAATGAAATATTTAAAAATTTTTTTTTTTGGCTTAATATCTGTAAACAAATTCCTTTCCAATATGTCATATAAATTTTTGAACTTGACAGGTGAATTCAAATATAAATGTTTCAAACCTAAATCGATTTTCTATAGCAGAATATTTAAATAAAATAAGTATTTTCTGATATCTATACTACACACACACACACACACACACACACACAAATGTTCTAATGTCATTGTATTCTATTTATGTAAATATATTTTGAAAGATTAGTTTTACAAAATGTTTTAATTATAACTTAAATATAATTATTGTTTAAACGCTATGAACGTTTAAGACATGAGAATAAAAATTAAAATTAAACCTTATAAAACGTGTTTAAGACCCTTATCTATACTGTTCTCTCACTATCTTGGATTGTTTTCAAAAAGATGAAAAAAAAAAGCAAAATTACGATTAAAAATTTACACAATGTTTTTATTCAAGTCACTCGTAGAGTTTATAATTAAAGCCTGCTCATTTTCCCCTTTTTTTACAAAAATCTTACCGTTCTTAACCCAAACAAATTTAAATTTGTGCAAAAACGCTTTTTTACGGGCCTCGCGATAGAGTAAACGTAGCTCTGGTATAAGGGACTCGTTAAAATAAACCTTTTTGCTCTGTTTTTGTTGGATTTCAGTTAAATTACGCCACCACGTACGACCTTTGCTAATTAATACTGACTTGTCCTGTTCGTTTTTTAATTTTATTAAAAGAAAGTCGTTGTTTTTTAAAGATATCTGTTTTATAGATTTGTACTCGATGTTCGCACATCCGATTTCTTCTATAATTTGTTTAAATTTATTTTCGGGTGCTATTTCCTGTCCTTTTTCTACACCGTGTATTTCGACGTATTTCCGTCTCTTATATTGCTCAAGAGAGTTAACACGATTTGTTAAAACGTCTATCTGCTTATCTTTCGTTTCAATTGCTTGTCTCAATGACCTGACCTCTTCTTTTAAATATTCGTTATCTTTTGAAATTTTAGCATCTAGGTTGTCTACTTTATTAGAAATCGATTGCATTGACGTAATTAATGTATCAATGAAGTTTTTAAGCGCTGGGCTGATTTCTTCTGTAATATCCGCCATTTCCTTGTCGGTATCGGACTCCGAATTGTTTTTATTTTCTGGAATTACTGCTACCGTTTGACTACCCGGTTTATTTTCCCTGCAATACTCACACTTCCATGATAATTTTAGTGATCTAGACTTAGATCTATATGTTTTCTCCGAAATAGAACAGACGAAATGGTAATCACAGTTACAATTGTAACACTTTACTTCGACCGCACGTAATTCTTCCCCACAATGGTTGCACTTCATTTTTTGTTTTTTTCAAGATTGCTAATTATACTCAGTTTCACTTACACTTCACTGGCAACTTTAATTTGAAATTTTATTTAGCTTTTAAATAAACTTAAATTCACAATTCAAGGAGCGAGCATAAAACCGTCCGAACTGAATGCAAGTTAACGGAATGATAATAATAATAATAATAATAATAATAATAATAATAATAATAATAACCCTCTCGAGGGTCCACCTTGACGTGGTGAGAGGGCTTTCCCTAAGGGACTTAATCCGGAGGGGACCAACGGACCCAAACCGTCGTATGGGCCAGCATCCCATACGATGTGAATATCTCGCTGTAAAACCAATAAATCAGCTTAGAGGCGTGACGGAGGACCAGATTACCTCTGCTCGGACACGTTGTGATGATCCTCAGTCTGGCGCAGGAGATAGCGAGACGGGTGGCGCTAACCTGTGTACGAGAACCACCAGAGAAATGAAAAAGAACAAAGTTATTGAAAACTTAAATATGGTTACTGTTCCAACCACAGGTAATGTTGATATGCATGTAGCACATCCCATTCCTGAGGTCAAAGAAAGTGGCAAGAGAAAGCGTTTCAAATGGTCTGAAGAGATGAATATACATCTTTATCGCGCTTACTTGCACATCACAAAAATGGAAACAGACACCAAACATTATGGAAAGAGGTTGCATGAAGAGATGATACGTAAATACCCAGAACTTCAACTAAAATCGTTACAGAACATTTTAGACCAACGTAGACAACTATTTGTTAAACAAAGGTTACCACTAGACAGAGGTTAGATCTATACGAAAGGAAATATCTCAAAAGCTAGGAATGTTGATTGAAAACACGCAAGGTGACGAAATACTACAAGCACATGGTCAAGAAAAGCATATAGTAATCGTTGATAAAGACGAGAAATTAGCTTACGACACACTGCAGAAGAACATCCTATGTTTTGACGGTATCCATCCCCATAAACGTTCTAATATACCAAAATTAAAAACATCAAAACTAAGCAAAACCGTAATCAGTAATATTAACAAGGTACTTAACCTTATCATTCATCAATGTCAGAACCTAACTCAACTAATTGCCTGGCTATATGCAAGAGCAGTAACGGTTCTTGAACTACACCAACAAAATATATCAAATAAAAATGAAGGCAACTACAAGCAAAAACTACCTGCTTGGGAAATAAGGTTAAAGAAAAAGTAGAAGCAATCAGAAAAGAAATAGGAATCCTTACACAATATGTGACGCTTTTAAATACATTACCCAAGGTTAAAAGAAAAGCAGAGGATATCATAAGGAAATACATAGATGAGAAAAATAAGACAACAACTGAAATTTTAGACCATCTTAAACAAAAGCTTCAAGTATTTGCAAACCGGTTACGAAGATATCGTGAACCTTATCAAAGGAAAAGAGAAAATGGGCTATTCCATATTAATCAGAAAGCATTTTATCGGAATTTACAAAACCTCCAGAAAAACGTGAACGTCATACCAGATCCACAAGACCTTAGGAGATTTTGGAGCAATATATGGGAAATACCTGTTACACACAAAAAGAACACGAAATGGTTAGAGTTAGAAAAGAAGAGAACAGAAAGAATCCCAATAATGCAAACAACATCAATCAGCGTTGATGATGTAAAGAACACTTTACGGGAATCACACAACTGGAAACCACCTGGCCCGGACAAGATACAGAATTATTGGTATAAGAAATTCATTAGCACTCATGAAAAAATAGCGGAATTACTAAATGAGGCTCTTATACACTCTAGTACAATACCAAGTTTTGTGATGCTTGGAAACACCTATTTTCTCCCGAAAACAAGACCATCTGTAACAGATCCATCTAAATATCGTCCGATAACGTGTCTCCCTGCAATATATAAATTACTTACCGGTATATTGGCCAATAAAATATATGATCATTTATCAAAACATAACCTGTTTGCTGAGGAACAAAAGGGATGTAAACGAAAAACTCAAGGATGCAAAGACCAACTAATAATTGATTCCGTCATAACTGAAAATGCTGAAAAGAACAAAAAAGATTTACATACTGCGTGCCTAGACTATCAGAAAGCTTTTGACAGTGTTCCGCATTCTTGGTTGATTGATAGTTTAATACTCTATAAAGTAGACCCACAAATAATTAACCTACTTAGTAAAACGATGACAATGTGGAAAACTAATATTGTTCATAATAACACCAATGTCGATCTGCATATCAACATCCAACGTGGCATATTTCAAGGCGATGCTTTTAGCGCATTATGGTTCTGCATAGCATTAAACCCACTTAGTAATGCCCTAAATACAAAAGACAGTGGATATAATATAACACCAACGCAAGAAAGCTTAAGCCATCTGTTATATATGGATGATATCAAACTTTTATCCAATATAAGCGCAGGTCTCAGAAGACTACTTCGAACAGTAGAACAGTTTTCAACGGATATTAAAATAAACTTTGGGCTAGATAAATGCAAAACAAACCATTTATGTAAAGGAGTATGGTGCCAAATAGAGGACTATATATTGTTACAAAGAACTGGTGAAGGAAGTATAACTTCAATGAACAGGCATGAGCCATATAAATATCTAGGTATTCTACAATCACAAGGCATCGACAAGAATGAAATGAATAGTATTATCCCTAAAACAAAAAAATTACATACCTCATCGACATTTCAGTGCCACTTATAAATAACATAAAAAAGCACATACAGAAAAAATAAATAAATACATACCATTAGCAGACGAAATCAAGAAAATGTGGAAAGTAGACAATGTAATAATCGTTCCAATAATAATTGCAGCAACTGGCGAAATTCCAAAAAATACACAATGGATTAAAAGTTCTACAGGTGAATCCAAAATTATATATTCACATGCAAAAGTAGTACTGCTAAATACCTGTAACATAGTTAGGAGAGTTCTAAATGTATATTAGACTAAGTTATATTTACCTGCATATAAAGTGCTGTAAATGTATACATACTTACCTGTAACCAACAGAGAAAATAGACAAATAAATAATAATAATAATAATAATAATAATAACCGGATTCAGGAGAGGACACAGCACACTGGATGGACTGGCTTTCATGGAGTTCCATGTACGCAAAGCTTTCCTTAGGAACCAACATATGGTTGCGGTTACTCTTGATCTTGAGAAGGCGTTTGACCTTACGTGGACGCACAACATAGTCAAAAGCTATACGAATGGGGTCTAAGAGGCAATCTACATCAAGTTGTGGACAGCTTTCTCGAAGGAAGAACATTAGTGACAAGAGTTGGTAACATCGTGTCCTCAGAATACAGCATGGAAAACGGTACCGTAGGGTCCGTCCTGAGTACTACACTTTTCATCGTGGCCGTTAACGATTTAATCGAATCTATATGGGAGCCGCTGCAATGTACCATGTATGCAGATGATCTGGTGGTATTTTATGCATCTACTTCTATACAAGAAATCGAATGCAACCTCCAAGGCGGACTAAATAGCTTGGTAGACGCTGCGACTAGTAGAGATTTCCACTTCTCAGTCGAGAAGACGATCGCCGTACACTTTTGCAGGCTTAGACACGAACATCAGAATCCGACACTCAAAAGAAAGATGAAACTATACGATATGAGGAGAGTGTTAAAATCCTAGGCGTAATATTTGATCGCAAGTTGTACTTCGGAAAACATATTCAGGCCGTCGAAACGAAGCGCAAGAAGAGACTGGGCCTGCTTAAGTGTATGTCGAATATTCGATGGAGAGGACACTGATACGCTGTTAAATTTATACAAGGCCTTCATTATGTCAAATATGGAGTATTGCTCGCAGGTATACGGCTCGGCTAGACCTTTCCATCTTAAGCGACTAGAAAAATTCACAGCACTGGAATCAGGTTGGCACTGGGTGCCTTCAGAACGAGCCCTGTGGAAGCACTTGCCGTTGAGGCGAACATACCTCCACTATCACTGAGAATCAAGCGATGCCTCATAAAGTACGGAATATCTCTAAAAACAAAACCTAGACATAAACTACATGAGGTGATAAACAACATCGATACGGAAGAATACGAGAGGAAACCTACCGCCAAAAGACCGGGTTTAGTAAAGATGATAGAGGTGTCAAGAGAGTTAAACCTGCACTGTTTCAGTGAACTAGCGATAAGCATAGAAGAGAAGAAATATTATGAAATCCAACTTGAAGAGAAACTGAAAGAATTGTGGAAGGGCCGATGGAAAGTAGTAAACACTCAACTAAGAACGATAAAGCCAGAGCCAGTGTCGAGGAGAACAAGAAAGATGGGACTCACGAGGAAAGAGCAGACGATTTACACAAGATTGAGGATAGGACACACGAACCTAACGCATTTGTGCCTTCTGGGAAGAAGCGCACAAAACATTTGTGACCGGTGCCTTGTCCCTATAACAGTGGAGCATGTAATAATAGTGTGTCCCAAGTATGCACAAGAACGCAAGGATGCAATGTTGGAGGACACATTGGCGGGAGTGCTGAGGAGAAGAGAGGATTGATAGCCAAGATCATGAAATATCTAGATGAGGTGGGAATGAAGAGCAAGGTGTAGACAAAGGATGAAGAAGACAAGAGACATCATACCTAGCGTTTAAAACCAGTGAATAAGCTAATGACCTCAGAAGTCGAAGCTATAAAAAATAATAATAATAGTAATAATAATAATAATAATAACGTTTATTTCCGGAATGACAATGTGCAATATTGTATGGAAAGCGTCAGGGTTTCTAATCTAACCTAAATGTTGGAATGCGCTATAATTAAAAAAAACGTATATCACATTCATATCATAGAAATTCGTTATCGTTATTAAAGGCTCCTCTCAACAAGGTAGTTTTTAATTGTGTTTTAAACTTTTAACAGATTGTATATTTTTAAAGTACCTATTTCGTAAGGCGTTATCGGATCTTTGTGCAGCAGATGACAGAGATTTATATCGAGCCTAGTTGTTCAAAACGAATGTAAAACTTGTGCTTATTTCTAGTATTAATATTATGCACATCACTGCCTAGAAGAAAATCGTTTTTATTGTTAAACGCATGAACACACAGTTCAAAAATATAATTGCCGAGAAGCGTTAATATTTTGTATTTTTAAATAATTCACCACATCTGTGAGTACTACACATTTTCAATACTCCTTAGTAGACCAACACCATAGACAGATTCCACACAATTCTGGATTCCACTTGCGCGTAGTATATTGTTAATAGTTGCCGCTTTGTTAAAATTGTACGTAGATTCCTAAATGTATAATTTATACAGCTTAATTTGAGTGCTAGATACTTCCAATCGAGACGATCGTCTACGTGTAGACCCAAAAACTTTACACTCTGTTTCTTTGAAATGAATTCTTATTTCCTACAATATTAATAGGTAACTCATTATTATTTGAATTGTTTGTAAATTGAAGAAAAATAGTCTTTTTCCTGTTTAAGTAAATGCCTTTCCTATTAAACCAGATTATTAAAGCTCGCATCGTTTCATTACTGACATCTTCCAAATAGTCTTTGTCTTTAGTAGTATAGCTATACCGATTTTGGGCCACTTTACAAGGTCATGCGGTGTTGCCAGATTTCACTTTTTGCGGAAATTTCAAGATCCTGTATTGGCAGTAGTTAACATCTTGTGGAAATTTTTCATAGAAAGTCTCTAGATTGTAGGATTCAAGAAATTCCAATCGATAGCTTATTATATCCTTTAAATTGAATAGTTCTTCTACACTATGAACATTGAATGTGCAAGAACAGCAGTTGTAGTTTGCTATCATAACAGTTTTCAAAATTCTGTCATATTCTTCAATCAATTCCCTATTGTAATAAATACCATGATTAGTAGATAAAGATTCATTATACCGTTCGTAGACTATATCTTCTTCGTTTACATTTGACCAACAATTTGGTTTTCAATTTCTTGAGATCGGAAGAATTGTAATTCCACATATGAATGCCATCTTACAAGTTCATTCCACCACATTATTGCTTTGGTCACAGTTGCCGCACACTGCGCGTACTACTGGTGCAAGGTTGAGCTGTGTACTGTATCCAATTTCTATATGTTTTGCATGATGAGTATCATTCGATAGTAAGCACAATCTATTAAGTATGCGTTAGCTGCGCTTGTTTGTACACTACTGATAAATCATCTTTCTATTGAAATGATGTCCAGTCTGTGTTAGAAGAATAACCTTCATCTTGTTTCTCTTCATTTTTACTACTACCATCACACCACCAGCACCAATAACATAATGGTAAATTATTGTTCGTGTTGTTACTGCAATTATGGTTTCCAGAACCAAACATTTCCATAAGAGCAGGTTAAGCACATAACACAAGACAAAGTAATAAAAGCGAACTATATTTTACCTCACAATTCGAAAGTATTGGGAGGTATTGTAATCGGTCGGCCAAATTCCGAGTGCAGCACTTTAGTTTTTGTGAATTATCACAAAATAGAAAATAGATAGAAAGTAGATCCCAGCGTATTATTAAAGATGATTAAATTTACTTTGAAATGAGCTACCACACTTAAAAATTGCTTTACCGTAAGTTGTAAAAAAAGAGGTTCAAATATGAAAGTTTCAAAATGTACGCCTGTCTGTATGCGTTCCAGTGCGATAGCGTCCACAAAGATAATCCAATCGTCATGAAATTTGCTACCCAGATTCGGATCCATGAGTAGACGGAATGATGAACTTTTAGGCGAAACATGTTCAGTCAAAATTGAATTCCAGATTTCGACTATTATAGAGTGTATAAATACGATCGTCTATTCGTAGCAAACCGACACGTTTTTACGTAGGCAACTAAGTCAACCATCCTAGAATTGAATATCTACCAAGTTTTTCGTTGGTTCGTGAACTTCTCTGGTAGCGCAGTGGCAGCGCGTTTGGTTGATGTCCCGGCGTCTCGGGTTCAAGACGCGCAATGTAAGAGGTTTTTTTTATCTTATCTTATTAGACGTGTTAAGGCATTTCTGTCCAATTGAAACGATTTTTGAAAAAAAAAATCTTGGCCCTTTGGTCAAAATTTTCGAATTTGTTTTTGCATTTTTACACATTTTGAGACATTTTGAGACATTTCTGATCATTTGAGATGATTTTTGGAAAAAAATTTTTTGGCGATTAGCGCAAAAATTATCGGATTTTTTTGCATTTTTACACGTTTTGAGCCATTTCTGACCATTTGAGATGATTTTTAGGAAAAAAACTTTTTTAGCGCTTTGGTCAAAAAGTTTCGCAATTTTTTTTTGCATTTTTACACGTTATGATAAATTTTAAATGTCCGAACTCTCATTACTTTTTTTATTTCTAAGTAGAATTTATGTCATTTAGGAATTATATAAACAACTGTTGTTTTCGCAACAACGAAAGTTAACTGTGGAATAAATGTAAAAATGATAACCGCATCAATAGAAACATATGTGTAACAAGTGGATTTATATGTAATTAAAAATTATTTTTAATTTTATTAAATACATAAATAAAAAGTTTACCTCGAGTAGGATTTGAACCTACGAATCTATTTTGCTAGAGTAGCGCTCTAACCAACTGAGCTATGGAGATACAAGCCCCAATCGGTGTAAATTCTGTCTTTATGTATCTAGAACTGATGTAAATTCTTTACTTTTGAACTTATTCGTTCATAACAAAAACTTATAATAATCTCTAAATATGTTTGCACATTTGAGAATATGTGAAGTTGATTTTCTATTACAAAGTTGCTTCACTACAATACCTATTGAATTTGTATTATCGGAAAAAGGTCGTCATAAGTTGCTTATTGATGCTCATGTCTTCTTTAATGAAAAGCAAGTTAACGAAAAAATGCACTGGAAATGTGAAAATTATGAAAAAACCAAGCGTAAAGCGCGAGTGACAACAGTGAACAATAATGTGGACATATTTGACCATCACCATGTTGGTGATGTAGCTACAGTAGAAGCGGCCAAGATATATGAAGATATTGGAAGACACGCGCAAACCTCAAATGATTCACCACGAGTGATTATTGCAAATTTCGTCAGTCAGTGCAGTCAAGCAGCTCTAAAACTGCCAAAGGTCGACACCATGATAAGGACCATGCGTAACATACGCCAACAACAAGAAGCTGGTCCAGTTCTGCCTGATCATGGCCAACGTATTCCATAAGAATAGACCCCGACTTCTAACCGAGAAGATTTTCTGTCGTTTGATTAGGGCCCAGAAGAAAATAGCATTGCTGTTTTTGGTACGCGTCGCAATTTGCAACTTCCAGCCCAAAAAAACCATTGGTATGCCGATGAAACTTTCAAAACTGTGCTATGTTGTTTCATCAATTATATACTATAAATTGAAATAAAATGTGTCCTTGCCACGGCTCTATGCGTTGTTGCCTAATAAAACATAGGAGAGTTTGTTGCGGGAGCTGAAGACAATTGAGCATTCGTTGGCTCCGAGGGTCATTTACAACAGATTTTGAAGAAGTTATGGTAAATGACTTCAGAATAGAATTTCCTCAAGCGAAACAGTATGGCTGCCTTTTCATTTTACTCAATGTATATTTCGCACCATTAATTGCGGATTAAAACAACGATACGAAACGGGTGCAGATTTTGCTTTACGTTTGAAAATGATGCCAGTTCTTCCATTTTTTTTCTACCAGATACAGTAGGTCGGCCTTTGAGACTCTACAAGATAACGAGATTTTTCCAGAAAAATTGGCGGTCCAAATAGAAGACAACGTCGTCCCCCAACAGTATATTATATTAGGTATATGATGTGGAGTGTCAAAAGACGCTAAATTATTTGCCGAAGACAAACAATTCCGTCGAAGGATGGCATCGAGGGTTTGAAGAGCAGGTAGAAGCGACGCACTCTAACTTTTGTAAATTTATGAACTGTTTAAAAATGAAAAAAGCCTGAATGTTGCGGATCTGAACCTCAACCAAAAAGGAAATGACATAGGGACTGTGATCAAATAATCGAAGACGTTTTAAGATAGTACGACATTAACAATATATATATATATATATATATATATATATATATTTATATATATATATATATATATATATATATATATATATATTATATATATATATATATATATATATATATATATATGCTCGATTATGTTAGAGGTATCATAATCTATCGTTTTAAGTAATACGTGTTCTTATACTAGACAAACATTTATGTATCTTTTTTACGTTGTATTACCGATTAAATAATCAAAAATTCACAGCCTTTTTAACCACCGAAGAAAAGGATGGTTTTATAAGTTTAACGTCAGTTTCTGTGTATCTGTCTGTGGCATTGTAGCTTTCAAACAGAGGAACTGGTTTTGATTTAGTTTTTCCTTGTTCGCAGGGGCGCGCCGTTCACGTGTCGAATGTGTCAGCGAACACAGGCGCCTGGAGGCCTTAAAAATGTATATAAATTCAAAATTCGTTATAGGTTGCGATTAAAATAATTCAATATCGCCTTATTTTATTATAACTTATTTATGATCTCAGTAATTATTCTTGTTCTAACATGAATAGTTCGTATAGTCGTGTTAATATCATGTATATAGTGGACTCTTCATATTAAATCGCCGATGGATATATAGCCGCGGGGGCGGGAGCGCGCGGGCGACGCGGCTTCGGAAATTTGTCCACGCACGAATTTACAAAATGAAGCGTAAGCGTTCTAACTCGTTTAGTCTTGTTAAAACATGCATTACTTGAAATCGTCTATGATTGAACAAACATATTATTTGCTTCATTCTCCTTCAGCAAGCAGTACTGCATTAGTGTAGAATTTATGTACCTTGTATTTTTAAAATATTTGTGAGTGAATGTGAATTTAAGAATATCAAGAACATTAAAGATTAAAGGTAAGCTATTTTGCATTTAAAATAAACATACTTACATAACAATACGCATTTCCCAATAGGAGCAGCGATCATGTTTGCAAAATCCAGAAAAAAAAAGTAATAAAAGCGAAATTATCGAAAATGTTACTTCATACTTTCCTATAATTAAAGCAAATAACGCAAACAAGACTTTTGGTAATAGAATAATTACATTTATAATTTATTGAATATTTTTATTCAGATGTCTCAAAAAAGAAAGAAAAAGAAACTCTCCGGGCATCAAAATTTAATTAATAAAAAAAGACGCCAAGAAGAATAAGAGAAAAATGCTTCAAAATTAACACGGTATTTTACGAAACAAACGACCAGAACTGACCAAGATTATCCGCCAGATTCAATTCAGGAATCAGTACCCGGTTGCAGTGTAGATGAATTCAAAATACAAAGTCAGCCAGGACCAACTCCCAGTGAAGATAATCAAATCGTTGAAGAAATTACCCCTGTTTTTGGATCTGGGGACTATACTGAAGAGACAGGTACAGATACAATAAATAAATGTGCATTTGATGACCCAGGGCTTTGGCCGGAACCAATATCTCACATATCTAGGCAAGCTATTATAAAAACGGGTCCTAAACAAATAAAAAACTTTAATTTTCCGCGCGATTTGTTAGGTCGAACTTTTCGAATCTTCTCAGCAAAATGGATTTATTCAGGGATTTAATGACTGCCATCATATAGCAATGTACCTGAACCGCCATGAAAAAACTTCCACTCACTTTACTAACTACAAAAAATGGACAGAGTTGCTTCTATCGTTCAAAAATAAAACTACTGTTGATTATTTATAGCAAAAAATATTAGACATTGAAAGTAAACGATGGTATGAAGTAATAAAGCGAATAATTTATGTAATTCAATTTTTATGTAAACAAAATTTAGCACTTCGAGACAAAAGCAATAATCTTTACAATCGCAACAATGGTAATTTCTTAAAATGTATTGAAATGCTAGAAAAGTTTGATCCTATTATATCGGAACACACACGACGTATAAATAGCGATTCTGAATTTCACAAAATGCCAACGTATCTAAGAGACAAAATCCAAAATGAAATACTTCCCTTAATGGCTTTCAATATTAAAAATCATATTATAAATTTATGTCGACAAAATAAATATTTTTCAATAATATTAGATTGCATTCCGGATGTTTCTCATATTGAGCAAATAAGTGTAATAATTCGATTCTTTCATTTCAATTTAGCATTAGGATCGTCTGAAATACATGAACATTTTTTAGCATTTTATCCAATTTTAGATGTTACAGGGGCTGGATTAACAACATTTCTTATTGATCCATTAAAAACATTAAATTTAGACATAAATAATATAAGAGGCCAAGGCTATGATAATGGCTCTAACATGCGCGGCAAAAATAGTGGCCTACAAAAAAGAATTTTAGATTTGAACTCGCGAGCTTTTTATGTTCCTTGTGAGAATCACAGCCTGAATCTAATTGTAAATGATGCCGCTAATATCAACCATGAAACAATAAATTTTTTTAATATAATACAAGAATTATACAAATTTTTCGCAGCGTCTACTAATCGATGGAATATCTTAATCAAGCATGTTACTAATTTAACTTTAAAACCCTTATCCAAAACACGCTGGTCAGGTAGAATTGATGCCATAAAGCCTCTCTATAAATATTTACCAGAAGTTTTTGATGCATTATTTGAAATTTGCAATGACCACACAAGAGTCGACGAATAATCTAAATACCAAGCAAAATGTCTGGGAGAAAAAAATTTCTACATTTACATTTATTTGCTCCGTTAAAGTGTGGTATGATATTTTAAATCAAGTAAATTTTGTGAGTAAAATGCTTCAATCTCAAATTACAAATTTGCAACTTGCTTTGGATGCATTAAACAAACTAAATACATTTTTAACTAATTATCGATGTGATGCTAGTTTTGCAGAAATTGTTGAAAGTTCCAAATTAATTGCAGAAAGGTTTGACATAGAACCTGAATTTCGTAGTGCGAGGCCATTAAGACGACGTAAAAAATCTACTCAATTTGATTATGAACATGAAGATCAACCTATAGTAAATCCTGAAAATTCATTCAAAGTAAATTTTTATTTCTGTATAATAGATCAAACTTTAATTTCGTTACAAGACAGATTTTCTTTATTAAAAGAATTCATTCCAATTTTTATATTCATTAGATAATTTACAAAATAAAGAATACATATTATCTTGCTGCAAAAAATTACAAGCGAAATTAACTCATGATTTATGTGAAGAAATTTTACAATGTCAAGTATTTATTACGAATTCAAAAAAAGATATATCCCAAATAATTCAGTATATTTATTCAAATGATTTAGTAGGAGTTTTTCCAAATTTTACTGTAGCACTCCGTATTCTTTTATCATTACCTGTGTCAGTTGGTTTTCGAAATTAAAAATAATAAAGAGTTATTTACGCTCCACAATGGCGCAAAATAGATTATCAGATCTCGCAATAATTTCAATTGAGTCTGACATACTGGATAAACTTGATATTCATGATATTATCCAAACTTTTTCTTTGCTAAAAGCTAGGAAAGTAAAATTTATTTAATGACTTATTTACATTCTTTGTATTTAATTTACCGTATAATATGTATTATGTTTATATTATAAATATTATATTTTTCATTTATTATTGTTGTTTATCTGTTTTCTTGTGTTTGTAATTTTGTATTTTAAATAAAAAAGTTTACACAGACTATTTCAATCTTTGTGTGTTTTTTATTTCAATGCGTTAAGAATATAAATGTCCCTAAACATAAGCCTAAAAATTATAGTATTTCAAATTAATTATTCATTATTTTTTTATTCATGTCGTATTACTTAAAAATGCTACTAGAGAATTAAAAATTAAAATGTCCGAACCTATAGTTGTTGGGGCTCTTATCACCTAGGCATGCAAAATATTTATAATATTAGTTTTTGATACAAATGTTTTTAATTAATGGGGCGCCATCAAAAATTTTGACACAGGCCTCATGCTCCTGGCGTGCCCCTGCTTGTTCGAAAGGTGATCGAGGGTGTTCTTAGCTCCGATTTAGCAAAATATGTTCAACGGTTTGAAGATTATCAGCAATTTTTTAGTTTAAGAAGAGATTCTTAGAGGTTTTACTTTTGATTAATTTTTTTTGTTTGAAAGGTAACTTGACTGAGAATGTACTTATAGCTGTGATTCAAGAAATTTTTTTGTGAAAGATCGGTTAACTTAGAATGGGTCAATTCCATATGGGTGAAAAATACGATTGATGAATTATAATGTAAAATACTATCAAGGTGGCCTTAATGTATATCAATTATTGCAGTATTTATCCTGTAAATGTTTAGTTATTGAAAAGAAGCTAGTGGACACAAAAACAAAAACGGATAGATCTTTTGCTATATTATCTGAAAATCTCGAAAACAAATTTATTAGAGATTATCAGGAAATATATGGCACTTCGTTTCCTATACTTATCTCAAACAGATTTTTTGTAAACTACACAAAAGCAAGATGACTCTGTAAGTTCAAAAATCGATATTGAAGCTACAATTTTGGGAAATGAAACTATCACTGCAGGTTGTTCTACAGTCATTTTAAACGGAGTGACAATGAAACCAGTAGAACAAAACAAACCCATTTGGTATTAATAATAACAGTAATTTCGTTATTACTATTAATCTTGATTATAAAGATTAGGATTTAATAAGTTCAGTTACGATGATTGTACAGAATTTTTAGTAGGTATTAATTTTAAGAATAACATGTTTAGTTATAATAAGGATGAAACTGTAGTGTAATATTTAATAAATTTAATCATAAAAATATAATTTGTTCTTCAAACGTCACTAAACATGACATTTAGTGACGCAATACAAGATACTAAATTGTCATTTTGTTATTTTCGAGTGGTGCTAAAAAACTTTAGCGTCGCTCACCTGCGACTGTAAAGTGACAAAGGCCCTGTGCGCAGTAGAAGCACCGGCAGACGAACTGATATCCACCCATGCTCTGCTCACTCAGTACGATCAATAAAAGTCTTTAATTTAAACATAAGTGGATATTTTTATTTTGTTAAATGAAAATTACAATTACTAAATGAATATCACCAAAGAGTTAAACTCTAAATTCTCTGCAGTTACCATTTGCGAAAAATAGGCCAGTAGGGCACCTTCGGAGTTGATTTTTATATGTTTACTATCACGGCATTCAACAACGGCTTCATATTTGACTGTATAAATACCGCACGATTTGGTTGGGAGCAGATCGGAGAGCGTTTCTTTGCTGTTGCAGTGATTTCTGGAGGCGTTTCGGAGTAAGACATGACGAAATCTACACAATATACCCAAATGATTATAAAAAAACTGATCAAACTGTAAAAAAATACTTACAAATTTCGAAAACGCTTCCAGTTTCTCCTAATGTCAACTTTTTAAATTTACATTAGTGTTTTATTTTTTTAAATCCATAACTACGCACGTCGATCGTTTTGCAAAGCAACCTATACAAATCTAGGTTAATGGTAGACCCTCTTTTCGTGAACAATTTAAACATAACTAGGCTTAGGTTAGGTTTGAAGAAAAAATAGCATATTTTATGTGAAGCTATTGATTTTTTTCGCTTACGATCGGCTGACAATTAGAAATGAGACAAAAAAGTATCACTTTAGCTAAATAAAATAATATACTGTTATTTGCTTTGTCTTTAAAAGAGTTCAAAACATTTTATTATTATGGATGGAGTCCAATAAAGTAACACTTTTTGGACTCAAAACAACACCATAAATCAGGTCGTTATGGTACAGTCGAACATAAACTAATGTTATTGTGTAATATAATAGTATTAAAAAATCAGAGAATACAAATCTGTATTACAATAAGAGCGGATTGTACTAGAGTGGTTGAACTTATAGTCATATTTGAACTTGGATTAATACAACAATTTCTTTATATAAAAGTTAATCCTTAGTTTACTAAGGGTTGATTTTGGTTTAAGCTGAACTTGGGTTAACTTGGGTTCTCATACGATTGATTGTTTTTGGTTAATGTTATTTGATTTCATTTTATTCAAGAATGGATAATGCAAATGGGTATATGTTAGAAGAGTTAACTGATGATGAAGATTTCCTGGAATTGGTACTACAGCAGGTGTTAAGAGCGCCACGGCCAAATCATTATGAAAAATGGGGCAATGATGAATTATTGGCATCTGTCATTTTACTTTCTATTTCATTAGCTTTTAACTTAACGACACGCAATAATAATTGCTCTTCGCTTATACAACTTAAAAAATCAAAGATTTTATGTTTGGAGAGATTATTTACATTTTAGCAATATTGATTGTTTATAATTAAAATTAAATAAGATGCAAACAAACGCGATTGTAATGTTTGGGTTGTGTGATTTATATGAGAAACTAGCCGTACCCGTCGCGCGCTGCTGCGATCTCAGAATGGGGAGGGGATATTTAAATTTTGTGATACACGTGTCTCATAATTATTCGAGTCAATCGACCCGTGGAATAAAAAAGTTAAAAAAAACTCAACCCGTCATTTTACCCCCTTAGGGGTGGAATTTCGAAAAATCCCTTTCTTAGTGGATACCTACACTTCAAAAAAACACACCCTTTGTCAAGTCTGTAGGACGAGCGGTTTAGACTGTGCTTTGATATATCAGTCAGTCACTGAGTTAGTCAGGACTTTGAATTTTATATACACAGATTACCTATTAAGATTGCTACAAAAATTACGAATCAATAACCTAAAGTTAATAATACCTAAAGTTAAAGTTAAATTGCTCTCTAACTTGATTTGAGTCTAGGTTGATTTCTTTGTTTTGGTACTTCACACAAAGAGTGCTGAATTAACTGAACATTTAACCAATTTGGTGTATTCACAGTTCATTAGACATTACAACTCCCGTTGTAGTACATGGTTACTGAAACTGGATACACTATTACGTCACTTTTGTTTCATGTAGACAGAATGAACTGAAATAGTTGGTTATTCTCTTATTCTGCTTAACGCTAAGACAGTCATATAAGCGATATTAGCGAATGGAAGAATAAAAAATTAATTATTCCAACACCATGCACAGATACCAGTGGCTTAATAATACATAAATGCACTCTCGCATTCGCGGTGAGATAAATGGTCGGTGTGTGAGAGATAAAATATGAGGGCTTGGGCGCTCGCCGTGTTACAATAATTAAAACGAAAAATTAGGTTATCACGTTTTTCCGGGAGATTTTACCAATTTTTCTCTTCATAAAAACCTTCCTTAGACTTCAACCATTACACGAAAAAAAAAATTGGCAGAATTGGTCCAGTCGTTCTCGAGTTTTGCGCTTAGCAACACATTTGGCGATTCATTTTTATTTATATAGATAAAACATGCATTATACATTTTCAGTACAGCCAACATTCGCCTAGCAGAAGTTCAACAGAACTTCCGCTGTAACTTGAGTCTACAACGCGGAATGAAATGAACGTGTATCAAAATTAAAACTTGGATTAACAGAACTAAGTTTAAACGCCTTTTGGTACAAGCCGCTCTCCTAAATCTAGGCAGCTTAATTCAAATGAATAAAAAAATGTTGAGACCGATTTGTCAAACAAAAATCCCCTGACATGTGACGTCAGTTCAAACTTCAAGTAATCGTGTGAGGCAGCACTGTACTTTTTTGGGCAATGTTCGGTTGGTTGGATTTTTCCTAATTTTTTAGTTATGGCTGGGATTCTTTCTGTCTCTTCGCATAGTTTACGACGGCCCTTACTTAGAATAGTAAAAATTTATTTAAAAAAATATTTCGAAGGTAAGTACAATATTAAAGTGATATCATAACCATAACCCTAAATTTTAGAACAGAATTTATTACATAACACCTAATAACTTAACCATTAACTAGAATTAATTTAAAACTCTTTTACCAGGTACCAATTAGACAAAAATCATATTACGAAGCTAGTAAATTAATAGAAAAAGTATGTCGGAACAATTGCAATGCGGTATTATTTAGGTATGTTAACCTAACGTAAACTTATATTATTAACAGTATTACTTATTTCTAGAAATAATTTGGGATGTATTCCATTATCAATTAGATATTTCAGAACTTCTGAGGTTCTGCTGAACGTGCTAACAGTACAAGCACCCGATTTTCCTGATTCTGTGTCGGAAGGTGATATCAGGTGTGTTTTAATTATTTGTCTAAGTTCAGATATAAAGAATAATGTTTAAGATGGCAGAAAAAAGTAGGGGATTCTGTTTCTGCAGATGAAGTAATTGCTGAAATTGAAACAGATAAAACTGCTTTACCAGTAATGGCACCAACCAGTGGGAAAATTACTGAAATATTAGTAAGTGATGGGTCAACGGTAACGGCAAAAGCAGATTTAGCTAAAATTGAAGCAGGTGCAGGTGGTGGTGGAGGAGGAGCAGCACCGAAACCTGCTCCTACACCGGCAGCAGCACGTAAGTATATTTAATTTGTCAAACTGTAAAAATCCGGTATGTTAATATAAAATATAATATCTTAGTTATACTTTTTCTGTGATTATTTATGATTGCGTTCATTGTAAAGTATATTTTTTTGTTGTACATATTTATAAATGTGCAAGTGATAACATAATGACATGTACTTCTTACAAATGTAGATGTACGATCAATCTAATCGTTAGTTAAGAGTTAATAGCAATTATTCCAAATACACACCCACCATCTATTAATTTATATTCAGGGTCGTTTAAGTTATATACTAAGAGTAAAAAATTGTGATATTAAAGGTTTTATTGTACAGATAAGATAAAACTTGAGTTCAGGGGCACGTAGCACTTGCCAAGTACTTTCTAATAGTTTTATAATATATAAGTTGTCTGTTTAGTTTTACTAATCTACTGTTTGTTTGCTTATTACCATATTATTTTGTCACAATTTAAATAACTGACCATTCCAGTTTTCTAAGACAAAATTGATACATAAGGCCAATGCAATAATTTTGTGCAGGTTAAATTGCTTTAAAAATTTTAACGTTTAATATAAAATTATATTTTGTAGTTGACTAATTTCCATTTTCTATTGTTTTAGTATCATTGCAGTATAAGTACTTTCACGTTTAGCTTTTATAATATTACGTAATCATTAAAATAATTTCATTAAAGCTTAAATATTGCTTTATTAAAAAAATGCTGTTTCATTTTCATATGAATGTTTCCTAGTTAAAACAAATTTATGGTAATTATGCTTGATATGTGAAATTTTCATATTAGTAATAAAAATGTATCATTAAAATTTATTTATAAAATTGAAGGTTAGGGATGTTGTACAGTTATACCATTGTATATATACAATGGTTATTATACATAGGTGTTAATCACTGGGGAAAACCGATCTTTAAAACTTATTCTTGACCAAAAATTTTGTCTGATTGTTTTACATTCTATTAAATTGTTTGATTTACATGTATCAAATTCATTCTGATGAAAATTTAAATGTACCGGGTGGCCAGATAAGAATGCAAAGTGCTGTTTCTCAGAAACTATTCGTCGTAGAGAGTTGTGGTAAAAAATTTTATTACTAAAGTGGCCAAAAAAGACTGTGGAAAATATTTTCAAATTTGCAAGATGACCGCCAGGGGGCGTAACCGCCATCCTAAACTTTTAAAGTAAATTTTTACTGAGCTCCACCTTTTAAATTTACCAAAAAATGATATGCTTTTTAAAGCTCAGCTTTATTCGAATAATTTTTGTTTGACATATCTATTAAAATGAAGTGGTGGCGGTGATTGTGATTTTTTAAATAAACAGCTGTAACTCCTAAACGACTGAACTGATTTTAATTAACTTAGTCTTGTTGGAAAGAGCATTTATTGCTCCATCCAATCCATCTTACCTGTAATATGTCTAATTCTTAGTAATGCCGCTAGAGCGCGTTTTTTGATATAATATCAGAAAATTGCAAAATTCTTTAAAAAATCAAATGCAACAATATGACTTTTTTTTCATAAAAATGAGATGAAATCATCCCAAAATAGGTTAGTGAAAACTGCATCTCAATATCTTATTCCTACCCTAAAATATCGAAGAAAGAAGATTTAGTTATTATAAAATTTGAAAAAGTCGATATTATACCGGTATTTATTCTTATTTATTTTATCATTTTATAATTTTTAAATATAGAAGTTTTCATAATTTCAAAAATTAAAAAAAAAACATGTAGGCAAGTGCAGAATAGGTAGAATAGTAGGAGTAGGGCAATGAGAAAAAACAAATACCTAAAATCAAATTGTAAACAAATATTAAAATTTGACATTAAAATGGTTCCGGAAACGACGCTTTGTGTGCATACAGAACGACCCGTTTTAATGAATGTGTTGTAAACAAAGACACGATGTGCTACGGACCACGGCTCCATTGCTTCTGACTCATTGTTACTGACAAAAATGGCGACTACCAACGAGTCAATAATAACCCTTCCAAAAACATTCGGTCAACCCCACTGCGCATGACTGTCTTTTCAAAAACGCCATACCTCCCTGCCGGACTCTGTACAATGTACCGAAATCAGTTTTTCAATACCAACCATGTTTTTTGTAAAAAAAATATAGTTTCGCAAAAAAAGTAGCACGCACAATGTTCCAGAATGTACTAGTTTTGTAGTATAATGTGACAAAATCAGCTTTTCGATATCACCTATCGTTTTTACAAAAAACAACACTTTCGTAGAAACATTTTTTTAAAAAAACTGTTTTTCAATACCACCCATATTTTTGTAAAAAAAGGACATTTTCGTAAAAAAATTACATTGCCAGAATGTGCAATATAATGTGCCAAAATCAATTTTTCAATATCATATATTGTTTTTACAAAAACGATATTTTTGTAAAAAAAATAGCATAGCCAACTATTTTTTTCACAAAAAAAAACTTCCAGTGTTCTAGTTTTGTAGTACAATGTACCGAAATCAGTTTTTCAATACCAACCGTGGTTTTGTAAAGAAATATGTATATCAAAAATCAAAACTACCAGAATGTGCATGTTTTGCAGTATAATGTGCCAAAATCAGTTTTTAATGTCACCCATTGTTTTTGCAAAAAACTGTATTTTCGTAAAAAGAAGTAGCTTGGCCAATTTTTTTTTTTCAAAAAAACAAAAACAAATACAACAAAACTTCCAGAATGTGCTTGCTAGTTTGTAGTATAATGTGCTAGAATCGGTTTTTCGATATCACGTATCGTTTTTACAAAAACGACATTTTAGTAAAAAACAGCATAGCCAATTATTTTTTCATTGTCACCCATATTTTTGTAAAAGATATTTTCGTAAAAAAGTAACATTGCCAATTTTAAAAAAAAAACAAAAACAAAACTGCACCAGAATGTGCAGTATAATGTGCCAAAATCGGTTTTTCAATATCACCCATTGTTTTTCCAAAAACGATATTTTTGTAAAGAAAAATAGCATGACCAACTATTTTTTTCACACAAAAAAAACTTTCAGTTAGTTTTGTAGTACAATGTACCGAAATCAGTTTTTCAATACCACTCATATTTTTGTAAAAAAAAGTAACATGGCCAATTTAAAAGAAAAAAAAAAAACCAAAACTACCAGTACATGCATGTTTTGCAGTATAATGTGCCAAAATCAGTTTTTGGATACCACCCATATTTCTGTAAATAAAAGATATTTTCGTTAAAAAGTAACATGGCCATTTTTTTTCAAAAAAAAAACCACCAAAAACGATATTTTTGTAAAAAAAAAAATAGCATGACCAATTATTTTTTCACAAAAAAAAAACTTCCAGGGCGTTAGTTTTGTAGTACAGGGTGTCCCAACGATAGAGTAAAGTAAGTTTATGCTTAACTAGAATTATTTGTGTAAATATTGTATGGACCATGGGGTAGAGGTAAGAAGTGTGCATTTTTTTAAAATATTGGAAGTTATACAGGGTGTGCCAGAAAAGCAGGACGTGAAAAAGTATAATTTTTTTAAATAGAACACCCCGTATTTGATTTTAGTATTTAATTCTACGTGTCCATACAAACATATTTTGTCATACAAAAGATTGGCTGAAAGTTTTTAGTTCTTGAGATATTCGCGTTTAAAGATTATTATGGTCATTTTCGTGGGGTTGATGAATGGGCAATTGTTCCGTTATTTCACAATACAAAAAATTGATATTTCGTGTGAAAATGAGTGATATTATACTAACGTTTAGACCGAGTAGTATTTCTAATTTTCTCAACAGGGTGTTTGTTATAACCATTCAAATTTGAAAATTCTCAAATTAAAAAAAATCAGTTTTTTTTAATTGCACACCCTATATATTTTTATTTCATTTTATTCGGGATTAAAAAATCTATCATTTTTGTCAAATATATCCTATATCTATCTTTGATAGTTTTCGAGGAATTTCGATTTTTCTCACTAGCTACGTTACATACGATACTATAACATTATTGTGGATCGTGGTAGCCATGGAAAACAATTGCGACGAAATAAAACAAACCACCTAAGCGAGAATATTAACAGTTTTTATTAATGAGAAACAGTAATTCAATAATTATTCAACATTGCGTCTTAGTAAATGCGACTTTTTAAATGGTACTTATACTTCAGCGTTGTTCGATTCTCGTTTGATTTGGAGGTATCACATATCGTCGCTAATGTTCTAGAACTCACTTGGGGATTTTCTTGAATATTTAATAATATTTCAAGTTCTTTTTCTTCATTAGCTGCCCTTTTATTAACAACTTTACGTTTGAAGTATTTAACACTACCGCTAGAATCAAATCTATCCATCAAATTTTCCAAGCCAACAGTAGTAGGTATTCGACGTTCAGGATATTTCATTTTGTAGATTCATTGTGCCAATAAAGAGTTTTTTTCAGCCTCGCCCAACACATATATCATATCAATTAATTCATTTGTCGAATAATCCATAATTGATAACAAGTTAAATGCGAAAACGACAAATTTAATATGTGTTTATTTTGACAAGTAGGAAATCTTTGTATCTTAGTAACGCAATTATTATTTTCCATGGCTACCAAGATCCATGCAATGCAATGTTATCGAAAATAAAGTAGCTAGTGTGAAAAAATCGAAATTACTCGAAAACTATTAAAGATAGATATAGGATATATTTGACAAAAATGATAGATTTTTAATCCCGAATAAAATGAAATAAAATATATAGGTGTGCAATTAAAAAAACTGATTTTTTAATTTGAGAATTTTCAAATTTGAATGGTTATAACAAACACCCTGTTGAGAAAATTAGAAATACTACTCGGTCTAAACGTTAGTATAATATCACTCATTTTTCACACGAAATATCAATTTTTTATTGTGAAATAACGGAACAATTGCCCATTCATCAACCCCACGAAAATGACCATAATAATCTTTAAACGCGAATATCTCAAGAACTAAAAACTTTCAGCCAATCTTTTGTATGACAAAATATGTTTGTATGGACACGTAGAATTAAAAACTAAAATCAAATACGGGGTGTTCTATTTAAAAAAATCATACTTTTTCACGTCCTGCTTTTCTGGCACACCCTGTATAACTTCCAATATTTTAAAAAAATGCACACTTCTTACCTCTACCCCATGGTCCATACAATATTTACACAAATAATTCTAGTTAAGCATAAACTTACTTTACTCTATCGTTGGGACACCCTGTACAATGTGCCGAAATCAGTTTTTCAATACCACCCATATTACTGTAAAAAAAGGCTATTTTCGTAAAAATCTAACATGGCCAATTTTTTTTTAAAAAAAAAACCAAAACTACCAGCATGTGCAGTATAATGCTCCAAAATTAGTTTTTGTTTTTCCAAAAACGATATTTTTGTAAAAAAAATAGCATGACCAATTATTTTTTTCACAAAAAAAACTTTCAGTGTTAGTTTTGTAGTACAATGTACCACAATCAGTTTTTCAATACCACCCATAGTATCGTAAAAAAAAGATATTTCCGTAAAAAGTAACATGGCCAATTTAAAAAAAAAAAAAACGAAACCTCACCAGAATGTTCAGTATAATGTGCCAGTCAGTTTTTCAATATCATCCATTGTTTTTCCAAAAACGATATTTTTGTAAAAAAATAGCATGACCAACTATTTTTTTCACAAAAAAAACTTCCAGAGTGTTAGTTTTGTAGTTTTTCAATACCACCCATATTTTTGTAAAAAACAATATTTTCGTAAAAAAAGTAGTATGGCCAATTTAAATGAAAAAAAAAAAAATACCAGAACATGCATGTTTTGCAGTATAATGTGCCAAAATCAGTTTTTCGATATCACCCATATTTTTTTAAAAAACGATATTTTCGTAAAAAAAAAGTAGCTTTATCAATTTGTTTTCCAGTTTTTCAGAACGGCGTACCGAATGAGTTTTTCAATATTACCCATTGTTTTTGTAAAAAAACGATATTATCGCTAAAAAGTACCATGACCAATTTTAAAAAAAAAACAAAACTGTTCCAGACTGTGCTAGTTCTGTAGAACAATGTGCCAAAATCAGTTTTTTAATATCACCCAATGTTTTAGCAAAAAACGATTTTTCGTGGAATAACCAATTTTTTTTTCAAAAGAACCTAAACTATTCCATAATGTGCTAATTTTGCAGTATAACGTGCCGAAATCAGTTTTTTAATATCCCACATTGTTATTGCAAAACAAAACAATTTTTCGTCTAAAAAGTAGAATGGTCAATTTTTGTTCTCAAAAAAAAAAAAACTGTCACGATATGTTTGTTGATCAATGCACTGAAACTTCTTTTTGATAGTACTTGTTTTTTTTTTTTCAAAAAATAAGGATAGTAGGACTGACCGTGTTTGTTTATTTTTATGAACAAATTGTAGAAAAACAAATTTAACCCTTTAATGCGCAATGTTGCATATCTGATACGACCATTTAAAATAGACATGGGTATGATCTTGCTTGAAAATAAACGCCATGCTTTTGGATGTATCAGATTTGAGACACCCTAAAGTAGATAGCACTTAGGATCGAAATCGTGCGCAGCTTTTGTTCGGTTGGGAATTCCGCTCAGTTTGTTGGTGAAACTCTGGCGCGTAAGCACGTGGTTAGTGCTGCTGATGAAATTTATCTTTTTTTTTTTCTGTCTTTTTTTAGATTATAATATACTGGATGTTTTTACCAAAATTTTAAATATTCACAAACAAAAAAGTTACGGGATTTTAAAGAAAACGGCATAAAACGAAAAACACCCTATATTTCCCAAACGAGTCGAGATATTGAAATGTTCTTTAGATTATTAAATTTGTTTCAAAAATCGGTCCAAGGGTTCCGACCATGATTTTACTCTATCTATTTGAGAAATACCTAAAACCCCCCAATTACATCGAAAATAGGACAACCCGTACATGCCAGCTAAGCCTCATAAATGGGGCTACAAACTATTTATTTTATGTGGCGTTAGTGGATACTCATACAAATTTATTTTTATTTTGACAAATATTATACGTCCTTGTCTTTGTTGCATTACCAGGCAACCAAAGGTAATTTATTCCTTAGACACAGTGAGACGTAATCGTTTACCAAACTGTAAGCTGCCATTATAAGAAAAGATACAGAAATTGGATCGAGGTTTTTCGGTTGAATTTGTCTGTGACTTTGAGGGCGTAGACATATCATCAGTTGCCTGGATGGATAATAATACTGCTTGTTATCAACATATAGTGGAGAACTTCCAAAAGGAAAAATTGAAAGGTACGATAGAAAATCCAAGCAGAGGATAAATATTGATTGGCCAATTTTGATGCTAGAGTACAACAAGCATATGGGAGGCGTGGACCTTACGGATAGCCTTATAGGACGCTACCATATCATAATAAATAAATAAAATAAAAAAGTGGTATATGCGATTATTCTATCACCTTCTTGATATGATGACACTTATCAATGATTGGCTCCTTTATAGGTGTTCTTTTATGTAGAAAGGGGAACAAAAATATATGAACCTGGCTGACCTTAGGGCTTAAGTTGTCTATTGTTTATTCAACCTAGGAATTCAACGTTTAGCTGACTTTATTCGAAATGAAACCGGAGTAGAGATTAAAGCGCAAGAAGCCTATACAGTGAGAAAGCTAGAAGCCAAAATTAGTGTAGTGAAATGTGGAACCTTTGAAGGAAAGCTTGAAGTAATTAAAAGAAAATGGAAGTTCACGCGTAGTATGATAGAATGGAAGAGATATATCAAAAGGTACAAAACGGATATAAGGTATACTATAGTTATAAGATGATAATGAACAGTAAAACGATAAGCAAAACAACGAAACTAAGCCTATACAAAGTGGCAATACGACCGGTAGAAAATATATGCCTGACAAAAGAGAGATGAAATTATCGAAAGAAAGATAATAAGCAGGATATATGGGGGATATAAAATAAATGATAAACAATACAGAAGATTAACAAATGACGAAGTAGATAAAATATTAGAACGGGAGAGTATAGTAAGGGTAATGAAATCAAAACGAATTAGATGGTATGGACACATAAATATAATGAGCGAGGAATTAATAGTTAAAAGAATAACGAAGTGAAAACCAGTAACACGATCAAGAGGAAGGCCAAAACTGAGGTGGGAAGATCAAGTAATTGATGACATAGGTAGCTTGAGAGTTACAAAATGAACAGAAAACGAAGAACAGGAAAGAAGAAAGGTAGTTGAAGAAGCAAAAAAAAACCCGCACCTGTAGAAAGATAAAGTGCGGTGGAGTGACGACCCATTGTGCTTTTAAAACAAAACAGTCTGTAGAGCCCAATATACGGCGGCTCCAAGGAGTGTGTATGTGTATATATATATATATATATATATATATATTAATTGTATTTTTATTTAAAATTAACTTTTGAAGTACATACAGTAAAAGATTAACTCGAGTGGGACTTGAACCCTCGACCTCCACTTTGCTAGAGTGGGGCTCTTCCATCTGAGCTATCGAGGAGGCAAGTCACAATCGATTCAAACTTGAACTGTATGTACTTCCCTAGTTACGATGTATTATAATTATTATACACAGAATGAAGGATCACAGTCAACCTCTAGCAAAGTGGAGGTCGTGGGTTCAAGTCCCACTCGAGTTAATCTTTTTACTGTATGTACTTTAAAAGTTAATTTTAAATAAAAATACAATTAATGATTATTAATTTGAACTTCTGTTTGTTCACATTTCTATATATATATTTCTGTAAGTAAGTTTAGGAGTATGTTTTAAAACAATACATCGTATCTTAGTAAGGCATAATGGCACCCATTTTCATACTCGTTGGTGCACATTTAGCAGCTGGGTATTCTGAACGACGTATTCAATTTTGTGATTCATGCTAACGTCACAGTAAAATGAAAATTTTGTAAAAAAACATAATTTGGAAGGACGAAGCAAAATTTTCAAAAAACTGAGTTTTTAATAGGCACAATTGCCATTAAAACATGGTCTACAGTGAGCCTTTAACGACAAGGGAAAATGCCGTAGCAAGAGTTCAAGTTGCGTTCGGAGTTTGAACGCGGACGATATTACAAGAACCACTGGATCCAATACTTTACGTCGTGTTCAAATGTGTTTAGACCAAAACGGGTCTGTCTTTGAAGCCTTATAAAAAACGAATGAGTTGTTTATTGTAATTAATATTGTTCTTCTCGTTAGTTGTTGGTTGTTGTTACTAGTGTTTAGTTTTTTTGTGTTGTTATAAAAACATGCCTTATTAGCAGATGTACTCCTTTTCGTAGGATGTTACATTATTTAAGCATTTGTTCACTGCTGTTCCTACTATCTTCTTATTTAGCGTTGTTGTCATTATGTTATTTTCCTAAAGTCAATCATTTAATATTCAAAATTGTTGGTCACTCTTACTTAACACACATTTTTAGAATTTGGAACCACTGGTTACAGTTGGTAACATTGAATGTTATTTAGTGAGTTCTTAAAAAGAACGTTTCTTCTTCCTGTTTCAAAGTGTGCAAGCCATGCTTTATAATACCTAGAAGAATCAAATAATATTCTAGATTTATTTCATCTATCGACGAAAGTCGGATTTATATTTGTTCTTCAGTATAAGAAATGATTAATTGTAATTTAAAACTACCTACTTTAAAGAAAATACTTTAAATATCTCGATATCTAAACTTTGGTTACAAACATAAGTTTATCTCGGAATTTCTACTTTGTGAACCTCGTGAAGAGGTTCAACCTCCACTTCGACTTTCTTGTCAACGTTTATTTCTACTATTAATTTACTCTGGGGATAACTCAGATAACCATAAATGTACTCGTTCAATAACTAAATACACAATTGGATAGATTGCTAACTGCTTCTCATGTTTGGTGAAATGTCACATTGACCGGAAAGTGCCTTAATTAATAATACTGAATATCACGAAGATCTGTAACTAACTCAAACTGAAATAAATTTCAAAAATGTCTAATACTGAAAACATAATCCAATATCATGTCTAACCGTTGTACAAGTTTCGCTTATCTGCCTTATGTTTCATAAAATATTAATTTTTCAGTAGATTCAAATTTTCGTTGCTAACGGCTGAAATTGTTTTTTTTTCTTAATAATGGTAAGAGATAGGTACGCCAAACCTGGTAGTAGAAGACGTAAAATAAAAAGTGAAAATACACTTTGTGTTCTTTCATTTCTATTAAGCAATTCCTATAGCTAAAATCATTAATATCTGAGATATTTTCAATTTAATAACAGAAAAAGACTTTTTTAAAAATTTCTATTATAACGAGTTAGCCGTGATTAATTTTATAAGAATTTTGTCTTAATAACCGATGTTTTTTGAATTTTTTATAATAATTTGTCACACTTTTATTTGTTCACGGTTAACTTGTTATAACAGAAATTCATTTTTTAAAAAATCACTTTCTGTTATTAAATTAAAAATATCTCAGAAATTAACGATTTTAGCTATAGGGAGTTCTTAATAAAAATGAAAGAGCATAAAGTGTATTTTCACTTTTTAAAATAAAATACAGGTTGATTCATTTGAAAAAATTGCCAAAATCATGTGTTCGAGTTATGACTCGCTCTATATTCAGTTCGTGCAAAAAATAAAGAAATAGCACTTTCATGTAACACTGTACCAATGTCAAAAAGTTATGCCTGGAAAAAATTATTGTTAGGTTGTTCTGTACAGGACGTTGAAATGAGAATGATTTTCATATACAATTGACCATAACTTTTGAAATACCGTGTATAACGTAATGAAACCCTACATTGGGAGTATGGGACCATAGGGGAGATGAGCTTAATCTAAATTTTAAATAATATATAGGGTGTCCCATTAAAAAAAAAGTATGTTTTGTTCACCCTGGTAATACACAACACCCTGTAAACACAAAAATAATTTTATAATGTGAAGTTTGAAGTTGCCTATAATTTTTGTGAATAACTTTTTTTGATGTCTCCTTTAATAACGGATATATCGTACTTCGAGACGCATTAATACCGCGCCCTGTATGTATATGTAGGTTGGAAGGTAAAAAATAAAGTAACTAACAATATAACACAAAAAGCTCGAGCGCCAATTCAGACGTTCGGTAAAGGCTCTTTTTGTGAGACCTGGAATCTTTCTAATTACTGAATCCAGCTGCCTCTTTGGCGATCTCGGTGGAGGTGTCCTTAAATCAAAGGTTCTTTTGATTAACACGGTGGAGCTGTATCAAAGAAACGGGTAGAAATGAAAGAAATTAACTTTATAAACCCAAAACTAAACAATTCCAAAAATAAGTAATCAGTCCGAGTGGTCAACTTCTTACACCTCAAACTGGTTAGAAACTAGGATAAAGATTAAATCTCTGATTCAATAATCAATAAGAATGGTAATTACGAGATAGTTGTTAATTAAATCAAAAAACAATCATTGTTAAAATTAATTGCTGCAACATATTCAATGTAATAATTTCCTCGTAAAAAGCGCTCTAATAATATATTTGGTCAAACTAAGTTTTCACTTAAAATAGAAATTTGCAAATTAAAATTATACTCAAATATTTTAATTTTTCAGCACCGCCACCACCAAAACCAGCTGCTGCACCACCACCAACGCCAGCTGCCGCACCACCACCAAAGCCAGCTGCCGCACCACCGCCGAAACCTGCGGCAGCTCCACCTAAACCTGCTGTACCAGCAGCAGCAAAACCTGTCGGTGGTGCTCCAACAGTAGTTAAAGTTAGAATTCCATGTTTATTACCTTTACTATCTAATTTGAATCATTTTTTGCTAGGTTCCACCCAAGGATCCGACCAAAGAGATTGGTGGTACACGAACTGAACATCGCGTTAAAATGAATAGAATGAGACAAAAAATTGCACAAAGATTAAAAGAAGCCCAAAATATTAATGCAATGCTAACTACCTTCAATGAAATTGATATGACGTAATCTTTTATTTATTTTTTAATATTAAATTTAATCAATTTTCTAGGTCCATTATGGAATTCCGTAAAGCTAATCTAGATGCTTTCCAAAAGAAATATGGAATTAAGTTAGGCTTTATGTCCGCCTTTTTAAAAGCATCTGCTTATGCATTACAAGATCAACCTGTCGTAAATGCTGTTATTGATCCAACAGGACAAGAAATCATATATAGAGATTATGTTGATATTTCCGTTGCTGTTGCAACTCCCAAAGGTTTGGTTGTCCCTGTATTACGTAATGTTGAAAGTATGAATTATGCCGATATCGAACTTGCTCTTGGTGCACTTGGGGAAAAAGCAAAGAAGGGTTAGTGAGCGATTTTTATGTTTCGATTCTTTAATTATTCGTTTTCATGTAGGTGCCATAACTGTAGAAGATATGGATGGTGGAACATTTACTGTAAGTAATGGAGGTGTTTTTGGCTCTTTGATGGGCACTCCTATTATAAATCCACCTCAATCATCTATATTAGGAATGCATGGTACTTTCGAGCGGCCAATTGCTCTTAAAGGACAAGTATATTATATATACAATTTTATTTAACCATATCTCGCAATTACCCTTTTTAGGTTGTGATTAGACCAATGATGTACATTGCATTGACATATGACCACAGGTTAATTGATGGACGTGAAGCAGTTTTATTCCTAAGGAAAATTAAAGCAGCTGTTGAAGATCCACGTATTATTGTAGCAGGCCTTTAGCACATAAAACAAGTTTTATTGTACCATAATGTTGAAATTAACCGTTTTAATAAATGGTCACTGCCATTTATCAGTCCCACTTAACTTTTTACTCTTGTGGAATTTAAATTGTATTACAGTTTTGGTTTAAAAAATCACTGCTATTTAAATAATTTAAATGTTATCTGTCCATTTTAAGTTATTCTTATATACAATGTTTTTTGCAATTATGTATAAAATGCTCCAGTATGTATAATTATTTATTGTTGTTCATCTTTTAGGTTTATTGTCAACAGACGCAAATTTTAAACATAGAATAAAAAATAGAAAATTTGTTGTTTTATATAAAACCAGTTTAGAATATTGATCTACAGTTCAAAACACAGTAATAACTGTAAGCCTCTCCCCTATAATTTTAGTATGAGGTAATACCAGCTTAAGAAAGGTTGGAATGCAAAATATGTTCAATCTGACAATCTAGGAAAAAGTACATAACTTAATTACGATTGTTAGCAATGTATTACAGATTTCTTAACAATAAAAAATTCATAACTTTACATTAATATTAGCCACGGCTTTGGTTTCTATAAATATAATCCGATTAACTTTCATTTAATTTGCAAACTGACAATTATATTGATAATAATCACTCTGCATCTATTCTCTCTTCACATAGATGCTATAGTATTCTTAGCATCCTTATGTTGAACTAGAGTCTGTAATTTATATTCCTGCAGTTAAAACAGACAAGAGATACAATATATCAGCTTAATTGGCATTGTGCATAACTTGAATTTGCCAAAGTTTTCAAGAGAAATAATGAACTGTTTTGTTTATAAAGTGTACATAGCATGACAAATGTAGTGATTATTTTGTACAGTAACTAGCATCATTGAGTTGAAACTGCTCTCCTTATTTACGCTTTTATGACATTTTTTTTGTGAAATTTGGAGATAACGTAAATGCACCCAGCTCCGTTCATGTTCCAAGCTCCGACCGTTTTAGTTTATCCTAAATTTTTTCAAACGTTCGCAGTAAATAGTAATCATTGTACAGTCTATGTTAAGGACTGTACTACCACTTCCTACAACGTAACTGTCATTAGTTTCAGTTTAAATCAAGACTCTGTACCGAGTGCATCATTTAAGTGAATTCTTCGCATAAATTCTTAAAAGCACTTGTTTCCTGAAAACGTTTTTTTTATATATCAACTGTTGGTTTAGGTATGTTAAGCATTATTATTATCATTCTTTGATACATATAGTTTCATATGGTAATTGGTTTTTGTTGATAAATTCAATAATTTTAAAAACACGAAAAAAAAATGTGGTCGGAAGTAGGGTCTCGTAAATATTGATGTATTCCTAATTCCGACCGCCGGTCGGAAAAAAGGTAAATTTACAGGTTATACCAAAACGTTAAAAAGTCAATTAGTAACATGCTTTTGGCTTATTTATATATATAGTTGGAAAGTTTAAAATATGTTTTAAATTGAGACCAACCTCCGACCTACTGAAACTATTTTTAAAAGATATTTAAAATTGTCTAATATATTGATTTTGTGTTCTAAATAACGAACAGAAACATATCATTAATACTGCATAAAAATTATACTCTTTCATATTCTACAGTGTTGTTGAAATTCTTCTTGATATACTAGGAAAAGCAAATATTCAACAAAAAGTTTAAACCAAATCTATTTAAAAATATTTACCGTGTTTCCTTTAAATTCTCAACAAAAAGCGGTCGGAATTTAGGTACAGTTTTTTCCCAAATGAACCTAATTCCGACCGTAGGTGGTAAATAGTAACAATAATTGTTATTTGGTCTTTTAGATATAAAATAGAAAAGAAAGGAAAGAAAACAGCAAGACTTAACTATTCCCAACAATCTGCGAAAATGCAATAAAAGGCGGTCTGAGTGTAAGAAAGGCATCACACGTTTAGTGTACCAAAACAACTATACTAGATAAACTTAGCAACAAATACAGCAAAAGTGGAAATTGTGGACCGTAATAATAAATAAAAAAAATCAGTTGTTAGAGTCAGTAGCCAGATTGGTGCTTGAACTGAAAAGAGATAATCCTTTAAAATGGATACCAAGGTCGAAAATGGTATCAGGGATTTTAAAAGACACCGAGATATCTAAACGAGTACCGCAGTCCTTAACTACACTACGAGCTGGTATTACTGAGAATGACACAAAATCGTGGTTTGCAAGAATAAAGGTTTATTTTGCGGAAAATAATTTTGAAGAAATTCTTCAGGACCCACGAAGAATTTTTAATCTAGACGAATCTGGCTTTTACTTAAATCCTAAAGAAAAATCGGTGTTTGTGAAAAGGTTCTAAGAAGATATATAGCCGCGTGTTATAAACGACGAAAAGAGATCCTTACAGTTTTGTTGACCATCTGTGCAGATGGTAGTTTGCACTCCACTTTGCTTATATCCATATAAAAAGAATTTGCAATATTTAGTCAAATGTTTAAAGGATTGCAGGTATTTAACTTTATAAATGCTTTTGACAAGCTGTTTTGCATATATAAATGTAGTCCGCTGGAATATTGATTTTTTATCAAATTTTTTGTATTAAGTAATAAACCTCTGCATCCACACAAAAAAACTTTGCAACATAGTTAAAATTAAAAATCGTTCAAAACGTTTTATAACTTCTGGAATAGAATTAAAATTCCATTGTGTTTACCTCTCGTGAGCGGTCTTAAGTCATTGAGCAGGTCATTTACGCTTTCACTTAAGTCGCATACGTTTCTATTGAAACCCAAACGTTAGAAAGAAACGGCTGTATATTTCCAATGTCTCAGAGTAATAAAGCGCTAAGCCGAAATAAAAATCTTTATTTTACAGACTATACTATATTATTCTTAGCATTCTTATGTTGAGCTAGAGTCTGTAATTTATATTCCTGCAGTTAAAACAGACTAGAGATACGATTAATTGGCATTGTGCATAACTTGAATTTGCCAAAGTTTTCAAGAGAAATAATAAACTGTTTTGTTTATAAGGTGTACATAGCATGACAAACGTAGTGATTATTTTGTACAGTAACTAGCATCATTAAGTTGAAACTGCTCTCCTTATTTACGCTTTTACGACTTTTTTTTTTGTGAAATTTGGAGATACGCAGTTTTCCATTTTCATCTTCCATATTAAAAACTGGAAATACGCATTTTTCCTAATAAAATACCAACAGTTTATAAAATAACACTTTGTTTAGTAAATTAATCAAAAAACATTTTTTCTTTAAAAACAAATTAACAATTTGGTTTCCTTAAAACTAAATAAATGATTTTTATTATTTGTGGGGAAGCTTATTGTAGAAGTCGTGATAGTCAGATTTGAAGGTGTTTATATTTTTCAGATTTAATTTTAATTCTATTGTGTAGTTTTAAATTTTCAACATTCGTTGGTCAAATAGTATGATCGGCAAAGATTCCCATTCCTCTATTGAATGACGAAGTTTAAAATGAACTCCTTCATTTGAATGCTTTTAAGTCATTTACGGTTGGTCCACCAGCAATTTTACCAGGTCTAATAGGTTTTAAGTAGTTTAGGTCACTATATTTTTTAAAGAAATTATGATCCAGGTATTTAACTTTATAAGGTGCTTTTTGACAAGCTGTTTTGCATATATAAATGTAGTCCGCTGGAATATTGATTTTTTTATTGCAAATTTTTCTTTCGATCACTGAATGCATGCTTTGTGCAGATATTGTTGCATTACAGTAACTCGTTTTTCTAGGGCAAAATTAAGGAGACCATTTAATAAAGTGGTGTTGCGATTTGGATAGCTGCAGCCGTTACTCCACAATATACACTGTTGGTGATATGCTGTTGCAGATGTTCGTTTTAAAAAATTGACTAATAGTTGTAAAATCATTACTAGTTAAGGCACCCTCCAACTCATTCCAAATGTAACAGTAGCTTGGTTTGGTTTAATGTCATAACAGTAGCTTGGTTTGGTTTAATGTCATACAGTGTAAAATTATGAACCGTCAATTTAGTTATGTAATACAGTAAAGCTACATTGTGGGTAAAGAAGAACGGACTGCAGATCCATGGTTAAGATGTCACTTACCGACCCTTTATCTTTCCTTTCTTCATGTCGAGCTTCTTCTTTTAATACAATGTGTTCGTTATATTTGCTTTTCGACAAATTCCTCGTCTCAAATGCAACACATGTATGGCATTGATCATTTTTCAGCTTATAAAGCGACAGTCGTTTTTTAGTAAATTCTTTGTGAGATGTTGCAATGGATACAGGTTTGACATTTCATGTTTTGCAGAAGTCATTTTTATAAAATTTATATAGGTGTGCTTTAGAAACCCAAACAGGTTCCAAATATAATTTAGATGTCGATGCACTGCAGTAATGTGATTCTAACTTTGGTAGAGACTCGAGAAAAGCATTAGTGTGTCAGTTTGTTTACTATTGAGAACATGAGGTATTTGTGTATTTGAACTTTGACCCTGATTTATTTCACCAGTATTCGAAATACTGCCCAGTTCTTTATTACCCATTCATAGGCACCTATTGTGTTAAGAAACATTGCTTTACAGACTCTAACCCTGGTTTTGCCCTAATAAAATTGGTTTGAGCATGCCCTTCTGCAAATCATTAGTACTTCTTTTTCTAGAGGGAAGATGGACAGAGACATGGTCTTTGACAAACAACTTCTTTTCTGCATGTATATTGCCAGAATTTTAGTTTCTCCGCCTGGCCCAACTGTACATTTCATAGCCGACTTTTTTCTTGCACTTAATAATTTACAGAGGCAAGCCTCCTTCATTGTTTATGGCTCTTTTAAAACATTGTACCTCCACTTATATGATTTTCCCTTTTCTCTGTTTAGTCGATTTATATTTTCATGTCATTTATTTCCATTTACGTTATATGTTTGTGACCGTTTTTGTCATCTTTTGGTGACTTTTCAGAATCGTTAGTAAGTTCATTCTCTTGGCAGCCGATACCACACTTTTCTGAGTTTGTATCAAATCCATGATCGCCATTTATTATTGGTTCAATACTGGTACTCTATACTATTAAGACGATCTCCAGAACAGGAAGGTATTCCATGAATGACGATATTATATTGATCAACTTCTATACTATTATAATCATCAGGTGAATTGTGAATAGCAATCGTCTCAAGTGGACCCACGTTTTTGTCTAAAAATATGTATAAATAAGATTTCAAATTAAAATAATATTTGTACCATCGCTGTTCAAGCAGAGCACTTGAATTTCATCACCAAGATGATGACAAGGTTTATTCAAATCTTCATTAAACTCAGGCATAATTTCGTCACACTTTAGATCATTAGCCTGATTAACAAATTCGTCACTAATTGATTTTCTGCTGTGCAACTTACAGTATTTATTTGGTGTGAAAAAACACATAGATCCCTATTACATTATCTTGATCGCTATAATAATGCAAAATTTACAACAATCATTTAGAAATACTATTTCTGCTTCCTGAATCGTGTCCACTAGATCGATGTTAATGCTTTCGATGAGTTGTTCTGTGACGATTGAAAATACATTTGAAGTATCCTTTATATTATTACCTCTCAAATCACTATTATTGACTTCTAACGCTGTAAAAACTCGATCTATTCGTCTTGCCATAATCTATTGAACCAAGAAAACTAGTAGATATGCAGAAAAATATGTAACTGCTATGCAAACATAATTTGTTTAAGAAAACTGCGTAACTTTCTTTGAATACAAAATATCGCTTATACGATAGTAATAATAATTATTGGATCTATTAAAATAATGCGTTTAATAGGTAGAAGTTATTCTTACCTTATATATTTTCAAATAAATAAAAATATCATCACAATGTTTAGCACAAAAATTTCACAGTGCATGTGTTCGTGTGTAGGGTTATTACAAACAATACAAACTTAAGGGAATTCAGGATTTTGCCTAAAGAAATTGGCAGGAAAGGAGATACGAAGTAATCCACTTCTAAAATAGGAAATTAACGATTTTAAATTTGGAGATATGGTTATTTCTAATCGATAGAATATATTTTTTACTATCAGATGGCATTAAAATATTATTTTCAGCAAAACCTGGAGTTACACACTTTGCCAATTAAGCCGACGAATAGGTATTCTACCTATAAGTAACTATAATGTAGGCAGTATGTTTATTTCTCTAATTCTAAGAACACCATTTGGGACCATATTGATTTGATTTGTAGTGTTAGTGGAGTCAAATTAGCTTAAAAACATGCAGTATTTCGGAATAAATAGTGACTAAATGAATTTTCGTAAAACCTTTCGAAATACCTTACAGAAAAAAGTTATATACTCAAATTTGTACGCTAATTGTTTACTTTAAAAAGAATCTCGGGGTCCGTAAATTGCGTATGTCGCAAATGTAATTTGTGTGGGCAATTTGCGGAATTTTTACATCTAGGTCGTGTGCCGATCACTTCAGATAACCTCAATCTAGATTTTATTTTTCCTTTTTATTTCTTTATTGCGCATACAAACCACATTAGCGGATGCATATAGTAAATAAGATTGCGGGTCGACCCCGAGATTCTTACAATTGTTTAAACAATAAACAATTTTTTTTAAGTAAATTTGAAATATCTTAACGAGTTTTAACTTAATTTTGCTCAAATTAATAATGTAGGAGTTTTTGAAGTTGCTGAACAAGAATATGATGAATGGAAATTAAAAGAAATGAAATAATTTTAATAACATTTTTTTAGGATAATTATGACAGACAGCGGTGAATATAGACATCTAAATGCTAACCTAAATTAATAGAAATCAAATAATTTTAGTTTCAATTTATTTAGGATAACTATACAACCTCTTTTTTATACATTCATGACGAAAACAGGCAACAGATGCTCGATGATCATCGATGTAGACAGGAAAACATCGATGTTGCTACGAAAATATCGTAACATCGATGTTAACGGAATTGATCATCGGACATCGCTGTTAACTCACACACGACCAATGCAACGAAATTACGAATACGAAACAAATTATGTCTTCTATGAACGCATCCACAAATCAGGTTTTTAAAATTCTGAACGTGTATTCATGCACTGCGCACCTGTCGTTCCCTTCGTTCGTTCTTCGTAGTCTCGCTCGCTCTCTCTAACACTTCCATTCTTCCATTCGTTTGTTGATAAAATTTTATGTTGTGCGTGCGTCAGCTATTTTAATTTACTTATTTGATAGTATTGTAGTGTTGGGCGATATTATGAAATGTATCGATACCGCGTATCGATCCGTATCGAACTAAAAGATATCGATTCATGTATCGTATCGCTTTCAGAGTATCGATCTTTGAAATATCGATACATAGTATCGATAATTTTTGTGGTCAGTCTTCATATTAAAAAACTATTTCACTGTTTGGCTTATTGGAAAAATATAGCATGAAGTGCTATACTTACAAGTTACAGTTACATTACAACTAATCTTTCATAATATGTATGTCATAAAAAATATATAAAATAAAGATAATATATACAATACATATATGTATATAAAAAATACAGGGTTTAGAAATAAATTTAAAATAAATTGTACCTACATATGCCAGTCTTTTAATTCTAACGATCTGAGAAATAAAAGTTCAGAAAGTCTCTTTCCGGTTAAATTATTTCTTTTTGGCGTCATAATGTTTCCGGCTTGCGAAAATAGTCTTTCACAAGGCACAGAACTCCCACAGATAAATACTTTAACGCTATATCATTCAGAATTGTACTGCCTTTGCCATAAAAGTTGTTATTCCAGTACACCATTGAATCTGTTGTAAGAGGAGCTAATGGCAAATTTAAATAATTCTTTAAATCGCAGTAAACTTCTATATCACTTGCTACTGACCTTTCTCTTTGCTCCGACTGCTGAGCCAATATTTCATGAAACGACCAAAGATCACTCGTAGAAGGTAGTGCCAAAGTAGAATGTGATTCAGAACGTACATTGTGGGTAAAGAAGAACGGACTGCAGATCCATGGTTAAGACGTCACTTACCGACCCTTTATCTTTCCTTTCTTCTTTTACTACAGTGTGTTCGTTACATTTCCTTTCCGACAAATTCTCCATCTGAAATGCAACACATGTATCGCATAGACCCTTTTTCGGCTTATAAAGCGACAGTCGTTTTTTAGTAAATTCTTTATGAAATGTTGCAATGGATACAGGTTAGACATTTCGTGTTTTGCAGAAGTCATTTTTATAAAATTTACATAGGTGTGCTTTAGAAGCCCAAACAAGTTCCAAATATAATTTGGATGTTGATGCTCTGCAGTAATGTGATTCTAACTTTGGCAGAGAATCGAGAAAAGCATGTAGTGTGTCAATTTGTTTACTATTGAGAACAGAAGGTATTTGTGTATCTGAACTTTGCTCCTGATTTATTTCACCAGTATTCGAAATACTGCACATTTCTTTATTGCCCATTCATGTGCACCTATTGTGTTAAGAAACATTGCTTTACAGACTCTAAGCCTGGTTTTGCCCAAATAAAATTGGTTTGAGTATACCCTTCTGGAAATCATTAGTACTTCTTTTTCTATAGGTCAGATTGCCAGAGACATGGTCTTTGACAAACAACTTTTTTTCTGCGCATGTATATTGCCAGAATTTTAGAAAAATAGTTTCTCCGCCTGGCCCAACTGTACATTTCATAGCCGACTTTTTTCTTGCACTTAATTTACAGAGGCAAGCCTCCTTCACTGTTTATGGCTCTTTTAAAACATTGTACCTCCACTTATATGATTTTCCCTTTTCTCTGTTTAGTCGATTTATATTTTCATGTCATTTATTTCCATTTACGTTATATGTTTGGGACAGTTTTTGTCTAGGATTGTCATCTTTTGGTGACTTTTCAGAATCGTTAGTAAGTTCATTCTCTTGGCAGCCGATACCACACTTTTCTGAGTTTGTATCAAATCCATGATCGCCATTTATTATTGGTTCAATACTGGTACTCTATACTATTAAGACGATCTCCAGAACAGGAAGGTATTCCATGAATGACGATATTATATTGATCAAGTTCCATACTATTATAATCATCAGGTGAATTGTGAATAGCAATCGTCTGAAGTGGACCCACGTTTTTGTCTAAAAATATGTCACAATAAATATGTATAAATAAGATTTCAAATTAAAATAATATTTTTACCATTGCTGTTCAAGCAGAGCACTTGAATTTCATCACCAAGATGATGACAAGGTTTATTCAAATCTTCATTAAACTCATTAGTCTATTAACAAATTTGTCACTAATTGTTTTCTGCTGTGCAACTTACAGTATTTATTTGGTGTGAAAAAACACATAGATCCCTATTACATTATCTTAATCGCTATAATAATGCAAAATTTACAACAATCATTTAGAAATACTATTTCTGCTTCCTGAATCGTGTCCACTAGATCGATGTTAATGCTATCGATGAGTTGTTCTGTGACGATTGAAAATACATTTGAAGTATCCGTTATATTATTACCTCTCAAATCACTATTATTGACTTCTAACGCTGTAAAAACTCGATCTATTCGTCTTGCCATAATATATTGAACCAAGAAAGCTAGTAGATATGCAGAAAAATATGTAACTGCTATGCAAACAGACACATTTGTTTAAGAAAACTGCATAACTTCTTTGAATACAAAATATCGTTTATACGGCAGTAATAATAATTATTGGATCTATTAAAATAATGTGTTTAATAGGTAGAAGTTATTCTTACCTTATATATTTTCAAATAAATAAAAATATCATCACAATGTTTAGCACAAAAATTTCACAGTGCATGTGTAGGGTTATTACAAACTTACGGGAATTCAGCATTTTGCCTAAAGAAATTGGCAGGAAAGGAGATATGAAGTAATCCACTTCTAAAATAGGAAATTAACGATTTTAAATTTGGAGATATGGTTATTTCTAATCGATAGAATATATTTTTTACTATCAGATGGCATTAAAATATTATTTTCAGCAAAATCTGGAGTTACACACTTTGCCAATTAAACCGACGAATAGGTATTCTACCTATAAGTAACATGTAGGCAGTATGTTTATTTCTCTAATTCTAAGAACACCATTTGTGACCATATTGATTTGATTTGTAGTGTTAGTGGAGTCAAATTAGCTTAAAACATGCAGTATTTCGTAATAAATAGTGTCTAAATGAATTTTCGTAAAACCTTTCGAAATACCTTACAGAAAAAAGTTATATACTCAAATTTGTACGCTAATTGTTTACTTTAAAAAGAATCTCGGGGTCCGTAAATTGCGTATGTCGCAAATGTAATTTGTGTGGGCAATTTGCGGAATTTTTACATCTAGGTCGTGTGCCGATCACTTCAGATAACCTCAATCTAGATTTTATTTTTCCTTTTTATTTCTTTATTGCGCATACAAACCACATTAGCGGATGCATAGTAAATAAGATTGCGGGTCGACCCCGAGACTCTTCCAATTGTTTAAACAATAAACAATTTTTTTTAAGTAAATTTGAAATATCTCAACGAGTTTTAACTTAATTTTGCTCAAATTAATAATGTAGGACTTTTTGAAGTTGCTGAACAAGAATATGATGTTAAAAATAAATGTCTGGTGTGGAACACCACGACCTTCAACCTACAAAACGGAAATTAAAAGAAATGAAATCATTTTAATAAAATTTTTTAGGATAATTATGACAGACAGTGGTGAATATAGACATCTAAATGCTAACCTAAATTAATAGAAATCAAATAATTTTAATTTCAATTTTTAGGATAACTATGCAACCTTTTTTTTTCATGACGAAAACAGGCAACATTGTAAAAACAAAAAAATCTATGTCAGAATGACGATAATACAGCTTCAGCATTTTCGATCATATTTATTTAATTTTACATTTATTTCGCTTTACATTATAAAACATTATTATAAAGAAAATACGATATTTTCTAGAAATTACACTAATATTAATGAAAACATAATTTTTCTGCTTGAATATACTTTTATTAAGGTCATACAAGAAAGTTTTAAATATCTCCTTTTTCTCTTCTTTTAAATTTTGGATTTATTTTTTTGGTAACCAAAAATTTGTTAAATTTGTTAAAAATTTTGTTGAAAAAATTTAATTATAAAAAAAAAAAAAAGGTTAAAATTAAAAATCCTTTATAAAAAATAAATTCGTAATTTTTTGATTCGTAAATTAGACCAATTATATTTTCAAATTTCCTATAGAGAATTAAATTTAAAATTCTTTTCCATTAACAAAGCAAATACTTTTATTTTTTTTTACGTTAAGCTTATGGAATAAAAACCCAATTTTCTGTTTTGTTGAGAATATTAAGTATGATGATAAACAATTTTTCTGCAAAAATTAATTTCTGATGAAAAAAATTAATTAAATATCTTGGTGAAATTCACTTCCAATATTTTAAAAGTTTTAATTTATCTTATTAAAAAAAAGGTTTTTTCCAAATTTATTTTCTACATTTGTCAATTTAAATAAAATTCCAATTATTTAAAAACCCAAAAGTTATCAACTTATTTAAATTTTAAAACTTTTAATCATTTAGGAGACCTAATACCTCTTAAGATGAAAATTGATTTCCAACAATTTAAAAATTCCTAATTTAACGGATTTAAGGGGTTGTCAAGGTGTGTTTTATGCTGGGCCCCTATCTGATTTAAAATTCAAAAATAAAAATTGTTCCAATACGATTTTTCTTTTATTTCCAGTTTAAAATTCTTTTTTTTGATTTTATTTAAAAAATTTAAATAAATTTTTAACAAAAATGTGTTAAAGTAACTTTAAGAAAAATTAAAGAAAAATAAATAGGGTATCATTTCAAGCAAAAGGAAAAAGAAAAAATTAAATGAAATTTATTTTTTCTATATTTTTCTAATTTTAGTATGACCTCAAATTAGCATTTATTTTTAGGTTTGTTAAATTAGATTTTTTTTTTAATTTTGTTTTTTTATTTTTTGGGAATAAACAAATTTGGATTTTAAAAACGTAAATAAACGAAAAATTAAATTTGAAAAGATAAAGAAAAAGTTACTTAATTATTTAAAAATTTTTTAAAAAAATCCAATTGAATCAAAGAAAGCTAATTTTTAACTTCTTAAAAACCCTTAAACATATTTTAAAAAAAAGGAAACCACGGCGTTTTGTTTAAGTTTCAATGAATAGCAAACGAGGAATTAATTTGAAAACTTTTTTCTATTGAAAAATAAAAAAAATTTAAAAGTCGTAGATAATAAATAAGATCCTTGGGAATTTTCATAAATTATACCAAAAAGTATAATTTTATTTCCATTAAAAGATCAATCCAAAACAAAAATAAAAATGGGTAGAAAAAATTCCGTCTATGCTAGTTAGGTAAGTAAAAAATGTCTTTCAATGTTACTAAAGTTTATTAAACATTGAATTTCATGGATTTTGATACCAAAACATTCTTTTGATATGAAGTAATCCACTTCTAAAATAGGAAATTAACGATTTTAAATTTGGAGATATGGTTATTTCTAATCGATAGAATATATTTTTTACTATCAGATGGCATTAAAATATTATTTTCAGCAAAACCTGAGTTACACATTTTGCCAATTAAGCGACGAATAGGTATTCTACCTATAAGAACTATAATGTAGGCAGTATGTTTATTTCTCTAATTCTAAGAACACCATTTGGGACCATATTGATTTGATTTGTAGTGTTAGTGGAGTCAAATTAGCGTAAAAACATGCAGTATTTCGTAATAAATAGTGTCTAAATGAATTTTCGTAAAACCTTTCGAAATTGCATCTAAATACCTTACAGAGAAAAGTTATAAACTCAAATTTGTACGCTAATTGTTTAGTTTAAAAAGAATCTCGGGGTCCGCAAATTGCGTATGTCGCAAATGTAATTTGTGTGGGCAATTTGCGGAATTTTTACTATTCGAGGTCCGCAAATGTCTCGCATCTAGGTCGTGTGCCGATCACTTCAGATAACCTCAATCTAGATTTTAATTTTCCTTTTTATTTCTTTATTGCGCATACAAACCACATTAGCGGATGCATATAGTAAATAAGATTGCGGGTCGACCCCGAGATTCTTACAATTGTTTAAACAATAAACAATTTTTTAAGTAAATTTGAAATATCTCAACGAGTTTTAACTTAATTTTGCTCAAATTAATAATGTAGGGGTTTTTGAAGTTGCTGAACAAGAATATGATGTTAAAAATAAATGTCTGGTGTGGAACACCACGACCTTCAACCTACAAAACGGAAATTAAAAGAAATGAAATCATTTTAATAAAATTTTTTAGGATAATTATGACAGACAGTGGTGAATATATAGACATCTAAATGCTAACCTAAATTAATAGAAATCAAATAATTTTAATTTCAATTTTTAGGATAACTATGCAACCTTTTTTTTTCATGACGAAAACAGGCAACATTGTAAAACAAAAAAAATCTATGTCAGAATGACGATAATACAGCTTCAGCATTTTCGATCATATTTATTTAATTTTACATTTATTTCGCTTTACATTATAAAACATTATTATAAAGAAAAATACGATATTTTCTAGAAATTACACTAATATTAATGAAAACATAATTTTTCTGCTTGAATATACTTTTATTAAGGTCATACAAGAAATCTATGCTAGTTAGGTAAGTAAAAAATGTCTTTCAATGTTACTAAAGTTTATTAAACATTGAATTTCATGGATTTTGGATACCAAAACATTCTTTTTGGATTTTACAAAATTTGAGTATTTACTCAATTTTTTAATATACCATCTTAAAGTGTAGAATTTAAGCTTAAAAAATGCACCTGTAAAGGTTCAATATCACATTTTAAACTAGATTTATAGGTATCTGAAACATGACAAAAAAGCAAAATTTACGATTTTTGTAAATTATTGAATATTTAGAGTTCTGTATTTTTGGAAATAAATTTTTTAAGATCTTTTCATATCACTCACCTTTTTAGATTACATTTCAAGAGTAAACTGAAAATTTGAAACATTTATCTTGAACATTAAAAAATAGTTGCCATAAATACAGTGTAGCGCACTCGGGGCCGAGCTCCTCGAGCGTTGCACTGGAGTGCCGCTGTCACAGATTTTTGGGCATTAGAAAAAAAATTCTAGAGTTTATAGTTTTCATTTTATAGAATAACTTTATAGACTCTTCATGCCAAATTGCTTGTTCTTTATAATTTTTCGAGATATTTCATAAGAAATGCAATTTGGCAACTACGAGAGGAGATTTTTAGATTATCTACCTAGTTATGAAAACGGGTTGCTAGGCGACCGAAAACAATATTGCGTATACGTTAGACATTCAAAGTAACGTCAGAACAGCAAGTCAATCTGTAAAGTAGTACAAATTTGCCACGGCAATTAGTGCAGTAACATGAGCGAAATTAAACTGGAGTATCGAAGTGTCATTAAGTTTTTGACACTGGAAGGAATGGCACAAAATCATTTTCGAGAGGATGGAGTGTATGGAAATGATGGGTCATCATATTACCAAGTTAAATTTTGGTCAAAACAGTTTCGTTGGGGAGGGATTCAATTGAAGACGATCCAAGAACTGGCCGGCTAGTGGAAGCAAGAACGGGGAAATTGTTTGCAAGGTTGAGCAATTGGTGCTGCAAGACCGCCGAACAAAGGTTTCCGTGGTTTCCAAAGAACTCAACATATCGGAAACAACTGCATTAAAATTTTGCATGAGGACTTACGGATGACAAAATGTTCTGCACGCTGGATTCCAAAGTTGCTCACACCAGAGCAAAAACAACGCAGGGAACAAATTTGCCGAGACAATTTGGCGGCTTTGGCGTAAGACCGTGACTTTTTGAATAAAATTGTTACTGGTGAAGAACCGTGGGTCTATCACTGGGACCCCCCTAGCAAACAGGAATCGATTTAGTGGGTTCACAAAGGCTCCCCACTGCCGAAGAAAGCAAAGACAAACACAACCGAACTTCTACAACAGTACTGTGGTAACTAATAAGTAATTCGTAACAATTTCACGTTATTTCCGAAAAATTAAATACATGCATAATTGCATATTCTATTTTTATGCAATATACAATGATCGCAAAACGCAGTGTAAGCAGCATTGGACTTCATGGACTTTAAAATGTACGAGGTCGTATTAAATAGCCATCTATCTTTTTAAAGGAGAATGTAACAAAATTTCAATAGTACATATGCGCTACAGTAAAGGCATCTGTACTGTAATCGTAATGTAATAAATTCTGTCAAGAATGTCAATTAATAGGCATGAGGTGGCTGTAGCAGTCAATGCTGATTCGATCCAAGTTTTCGATACCAAATATATCGGATCGATCCAGTGCTAATATCAAAGGGTAAGTATCGATACAAAATATCGAGTATCGAAGGTAAAATATCGATACTCTAAAGTATCGATATGTATCGCCCAACACTATAGTATTGTACTGTTGTGCATATAAAATTACATGGAATACAACAATATGTAAGTTTTTAATTTTTATTGATTGACTTCTAAATATTGAATTTGTTTTCCTTCTGTGCATGCTAAACGAGATTGTTCTTTTTTAAGGTTATAATTGCTGTATATGAGACATAGAGAACAATACCCGTTCACTCTCGCGCAAGAATATCGAATTTGAATGTATCGGGCCATAGACAATTTTTCTAACTTTTTTTTAACGGCTGTGGTGTGGGTGCAGTGAAAATTGTATATTAAGGTGACATAACATTTTATTTTGCGTATTTTTCAATGAATATTTTTGCATGTTCTGGTTATCTCGAGTTCATGACTGATTGTTATTTACACTTAATTGTTTGTTTTCAGGGATACAGGAACAGAATTAAAAATGCCGCCAAAAAGTCGCTTTTGGGAATTTTTGAAAACAATGAAGCCAGATGTCGGTCTTGCTATAAAATCTTAAAAACCTGTGGCAACACTATAAATCTAAAGTTACACATTGAAAAAATGCATAGTTCATTATTAGGAAAAAATAGCAGCGAGGAGAACACAGTTCATAAAACAGGCGCAAAGAAATCATGCAAGGAGACATTTGTAACACCTTTAATGTCAACTGCTTCTACTTCTGCTGAGATAATTGCATCTGACTCTGCTTTAAATGAAAACAGTGCAGTTGATTCTGATTGTAGTTTTAATGCAAGTGACATAAGTGCATCGTCTAGTCACAAAAAAATATTCCAGCCGACACTAAATCAGAGTTTCAGGAGCATAACTGAATTCGCCGAAAATGGAGCTAAAGGAATTCGCCTTACAAATGTTATCTTGCTTATGATTTGCAAAGATACACAGCCTTTCCAGATTGATTAATGAAAGCAGCTGCACCTCTGTATAAAGTCCCATCCAGACATACTTTCAAGAGAATGCTAGAGAACCGATATGAAGTTACACAGAATCTTTTTAAAAATAAAATCAAAGGGCTAAGTAACAATATAACCCTGACAACCGACATATGGACGGATACCATGCAGACTAGGAGTTTTCTTGGTGTCACTATACACTTTTATGACGAAGAACGCATCACATCAGTGACTCTAGGAGTTTATGAGTTAGCCGAATCACATACTGTTGAATACATGGGAAGAATGCTGTTGCAGACATGTCATGAATGGTGTATAGATCCAGAAAAAGTATCCGCTGTGGTAACTGATGGAGGAGCAAATGTTGTTAAAGCTGTAGATATCTCATTTGGAAAAAATGCCATATTATTTGTTTTGCTCACCTACTTAATTTGGTAGCTCAAAAATCAATTGCAAAAACAAAACAATTGCCAGTATTGATTGAATCTGTCAAAAGGATTGTCACCTGGTTCAAGCATAGTGTAGTGGCGAGTGATGAATTACGAAAGCATTCTGATCTAAAATTAATACAAGATGTCAGCACTCGCTGGAATTCCACCTTTTATATGGTGGAAAGATTTTTAGATCTTCGACCAACGATTAATCAAATTGTTAATTGTCATACAAGTGCTCCTCCAATGATAACTGCAAAAGGTATTGAAGAGTTGACAGAAATTTTTGAAGTTTTACGCCCTATAGAAGTTGCTACTAAAGAAATATGTGGACAAGACTATGTTACCAGCAGCAAAGTCATTCCCATAACACGAATGCTAAACCTGAAAATGAACAACATTAAAACAAACAGTTCTATGGGTCAGGATCTTAAGGAGAATATAATGACTGAAATCAGTAAACGCTTGTTACCCTCGGAACACGTTCAAATACTTGCTGTATCTACATTGCTAGACCCAAGATTCAAAAATATTCACTTTCAAGATCCCTTAGCATGTTCTAAAGCAATCAAATATGTCAAAGAATTGCTAACTACTACCGACGGAAACAGAAGTAATTAATCCTTCGCCAGATCTAACAGACGAATTTAATTTGTGGAGCGAACATTACAAACTTGTAAATAACAAAAACTCCAAGCCTTCGCATAGTGATCACGAAATGCCTTCCGAGTTGAGCTACTTTTTGAAAAATCCAGTGTCTGATCTTAAACAAGATGCTATTCAAGTTTGGAATGTCATCGGATCCACTTACCCGAAATTAATAAAACTAGCAGTGAAATATTTGAGTACTACCGCGACATCAACGCCATCCGAAAGACTGTTTTCAAAAGCTGGCTCTACTCTTTATCAACAAAGGAATAGATTAAAAGGTTCTTCTTTATCAAAATTACTTTTCCTTCAGTCAGCTGATAAAAAATATTGGAATATGTAATAATTTGTTCTGTTTCTTAATAAATTTTGAACGATTTCACTGTATTTTATTTCTTTGTTAATTATTAATTCAAAAATTACCGATGTTATCCAACATCGATGTTCGGTTTTCGATAAATATCGAACATCGATGTTGGGCTTTCGATTATGACATCGATGTCAACATCGATGTTTTTCTAATATCGATCCCCCTAAAAACAAAAAAATAATCTATGTCAGAATGACGTTTAAAACTTCATGTCAGATAGTGATTAATAGACATAAATACATGTTAATAAAAAAATTCCAAAGCCCGCTACTATAAAAATATCGATAATACAGCTTCAGCATTTTCAATCATATTTATTTAATTTTTACATTTATTTCGCTTTACATTAAAAAACTTTATAAAGAAAAATACCATATTTTCTAGAAATTACACTAATATTAAACATAATTTTTTCTGGTTGAATATACTTTTATTAAGGTCATACAAGAAATCTATGCTAGTTAGGTAAGTAATCAATTTTTTAAATATACCAAAATGTACCATCTTACAGTATAGAATTCAAGCTTAAAAAAATGCACCTGTAAAGGTTCAATATCACATTTTAAACTAGATTTATAGGTATCTGAAACATGACAAAAAAGCAAAATTTACGATTTTTTTAAATTATTGAATATTTAGAGTTCTGTATTTTTGGAAATAAATTTTTTAAGATCTTTTCATATCACTCACCTTTTTAGATTACATTTCAAGAGTAAACTGAAAATGTGAAACATTTATCTTGAACATTAAAAAAAAGTTGCCATAAATACAGTGTAGCGCACTCGGGGCCGAGCTCCTCGAGCGTTGCACTGGAGTGCCGCTGTCACAGATTTTTGGGCATTAGAAAAAAAATTCTAGAGTTTATAGTTTTCATTTTATAGAATAACTTTATAGACTCTTTATGTCAAATTGCTTGTTCTTTATAATGGCACAGTTAGTTTTACAAAAAATTAATTTTTCGAGATATTTCATATAAAATGCAATTTGGCAACTACGAGAGGAGATTTTTAGATTATCTACCTAGTTATGAAAACGGGTTGCTAGGCGACCGAAAACAATATTGCGTATGCGTTAGGCATTCAAAGTGACGTCAAAATAGCAGTTAAATCTGTAAAGTAGTACAAATTTGCCACGGCAATTAGTGCCGTAACATGAGCGAAATTAAACTGGAGTATCGAAGTGTCATTAAGTTTTTGACACTGGAAGGAATGGCACAAAATCATTTTCGAGAGGATGGAGTGTATGGAAATGATGGGTCATCATATTACCAAGTTAAATTTTGGTCAAAACAGTTTCGTGGGGGAGGGATTCAATTGAAGACGATCCAAGAACTGGCCGGCCAGTGGAAGCGAGAACGGGGGAAATTGTTCGCAAGGTTGAGCAATTGGTGCTGCAAGACCGCCGAACAAAGGTTTCCGTGGTTGCCAAAGAACTCAACATATCGGAAACAACTGCATTAAACATTTTGCATGAGGACTTACGGATGACAAAAATGTCTGCACGCTGGATTCCAAAGTTGCTCACACCAGAGCAAAAACAACGCAGGGAACAAATTTGCCGAGACAATTTGGCGGCTTTGGCGTAAGACCGTGACTTTTTGAATAAAATTGTTACTGGTGAAGAAACCTGGGTCTATCACTGGGACCCCCCTAGCAAATAGGAATCGATTCAGTTGGTTCACAAAGGCTCCCCACTGCCGAAGAAAGCAAAGACAAACACAACCGAACTTCTACAACAGTACTGTGGTAACTAATAAGTAATTCGTAACAATTTCACGTTATTTCCGAAAATATATTACTCCTAAGAACATTATAATTAGCTGTAATATAACAGAAAGTGGATTAAATAGTCATTATTGTTACGGTATTTTCCAATTTCACATTCCACACAATTATTTGTTGATTTTTGTAGTTTACTATTTATTGTTTCTGCTGTCCTCATTTAATATGTACCTTAAATTGTATAATATGAATAAAAAAATGCTTGTGCTCAGACCAGATGTCTTGATTAATATTCTCAATAAATCAGCCGATAAAATAATATCATTATTTAAGGAACGTTCATTTTAGCAGTGTGAAGCTCGATTTCGTGAATCGCGCATACGACGACATTCGTATTGAATCGTCGATCGGAAGCTCGTCCAACGTAGCTCGTTCTCTCTCCCGACTGAGAATTTAATTATTTATTTAATTGGGATTAAACTATATGACAAATGCGTGTACTTTAATACAGAACGTTAAAGAACTATTAAAACCTACATGTCGGTCCACTTGAAACAAAAATATTTGCATTTAGAGCGAAGTTTGCACGTTTCGAGAACACGTCATTTTTTTTCAAAATTTAAATATTTTTTCAAAATTTGAAACTGCAGTTACCTTTATATTACTTTGATATGCCACTGGTTACAATTTCGCACATTTTAAGACAAAAATAAGGAAGCTACGAGCACTGAAACCGACCGTATGTAAAACACGAGCCGCAAAACTACATTTTGTATGGTAATAATTTTTAATTGACAAAGTTAAGCGTCTAAAAAATTTATATTTTCTGAGTGTTATTATATGTCTACAGGGAAGTTTCACATCAATTGGGTTTACAGTACTAGTGCGCTGTTTACACCTTTCTTGGTGCGAGGCCGTTATTTTTTACCCGAGGCGTAGGCGAGGAATAAAATATAAAGCCGAGCACCAAAAATGTGACAGCGCACGTGTTGCGAACAAAATTTTTTCTAATCGTTTACATAAAATTAGAAAAAACTTACATTTTGAAATATTTGATGACAAGTGTCAAATGAAATAAATAAATAAAAAAGTTTATATATTTAGTTATATACCACTTTTTTGTTTATGAATCAAAAGTAACGATTACTGCAGGTTAAAAAATCCAAAAAAAGTTAAGAATTTTAAATATGATGGAAGTTACATTTTCGTATAAAGGTTTTCAAAATTTAATTGACGTGTGTCTTTGCTGTTTTTGGATTAAAACATATTTATTAAGATTTAAAGCCCGTTCACATCCACTTAAGAGACGTAACGTACGTGAAAAGCATAAGTTAAACTGCATAGAGGGGATAATGTCAGTTTACATTCGTGAAAAACTTATCGCACGTAGCTGAACGTAGTAAAAAGTTGATGTTGGTTCAACTTTACAGTTCACGTTTCTTACGTGCACCAATCAAAAAACTTGTAAAACGACATAGAGCTATATAGTTTTTTTTCTTGCATTAATGGAAACTGGCAGACGTTAATTTATTATCACGTTATTTTACATAATAGGTTATCTTTAGTTACAATCATTTATAAGAAATTATAAAAATCAGTGTGGACGATAGTAGGTTAATTGACCTAATACAAAGTTATTCATATTTATATGATCGAAAACGATCAGACTTTAAAGATGCAAAAAAAAAGATTTAGCATGTGCAGAAATAGGAAAACCGTTAGAGTACACGCGTACACGGGATAGTATTTTATATGTTTTTATTTTGTTTATTATAGGAGAGAAATGTAAAAGGGGGTGGTTGTACTTAAGGGAGAACTATGTCAAAGAAAAAAAAGGCAAATCGAGTGGCAGTGAAGTAATAAAGCAATGCGATTTGTTCGATTCTTTGAGATGGTTGGACATGCACATCCTTCCACACCATCATAATAAAAAAAAAGAACAGTGAATCATCAGGGCAATGGAGTTTAGAAATTTTAGATTCCTTACAAAAATGGGAAATACTGTTACAAATATGGCAACAATGGTTTTCAACGCTAAAAAAGTTGAAGACGAAGATGACCATTTCTCTAATTTAGTGAATAGTTTTCAAAAGGGCATAAGTACTCACAAAAGAAAAAACAAAAAAAAAAGGTATTTAATTATATCATGGATTATACAGGTAGAGATGAATAAAAAGGAATTTTATTAACAAAATTACACATTTTTATGTTTTAAGACAATTATCCTGCCAAGATAAGCATCCTTCGGGCGATAGAAAATATTTGGCAATCTCATTACGCAAAGTGGAAAGTTGTTTTTTTGCATTATTACTTCCAATTGTCTTCAAATTCCTGAAAAATTGTTTGTCAAATATTTGTTGTCACCATTCTCCTAATTGCACTGCTGCTAAAATGTAGTACTCTATTGTTTCTACACCTGCAATAATTGGATCTTGAAAGACTCTCCATCGGGACACTAAAATCCCAAATGCATTTTCTATAATACGTCTTGCTTGGGACAACCTATGATTGAAAATTCTTTGTGAATTTGTTAATGATTTGCCAGGATAAGGCCTCATTATGTAATCTTTTAAAGGAAAAGCCTCATCAGCTACCAAAAAACAAGGAAAATCTACACTATTTAGTTTTGTAGCTGGTGGCAAATCAAACTTCTGTTCTTCAAATAATTTCCCAAAAGTCGATCGAGCAAATATGCCTCCGTCACTTTCTGATCCCATGCCCCCAACATCAATTAAGGTAAATTTATAATTAGCATAACATACTGCTAACAATACTACGCTAAAAAACTTCTTACAATTAAAAAAATCAGTGCCCGTGTTATTTGGACACCGAATTCTGATGTGTTTACCATCAATTACACCCGAAATACATATTTCTTATAACTGATTTGCTTATATTTGACACTTACCTATACAATGTGAAAAATTCCACTTAAAAAAAAATCATTTGAAATTTTTAACCAGCTGGCCCTAGATGGCTTCCCAAAAACTTGATGACGTAGTGTTTCAAACCGCAGTGCAAGTTTCTCTTAGAACATTACACACAGTTGATTTACCAACTCTAAACTTAAATGCTAATATTTGTTGAGATGCCCCAGTTGCCAGGAACCTAGAAATGCAATAAATAATTTTTTTAAACAGGCAAAAATATACCTTAATGTGATTGCTAATCGTTGGCCTGGACTCAGTGGCTATCGGTTACTTTTCTTTGTTATCCTTGGCCCAATTGTTGTAAGTAAATCATCAAACCGTTTTACTGTCATTCTTGTGTAATGAAGAAACATTTCAGTGTCATACAGTCTCATTTCTTTAATTAAATTCTCGTAGTCGCCTTGCTGTACTCTGTTACTGTAGGTTGGTCTAACCAACCACCTAATATACAGATATAAGTAGCCTGTATTTGGTTGAAACATTAAATAGGTCGCCGGGGTTTCCGTTAATTTAGATAATTTTTATATAATTGTGCAGTAATACTACACACAAGACCCAAATACTGTGCTAAAAACATGACCACAATTTTATCTTCGCTTAAATTTTCCATAAAATACATTATTAAAATTATGGTAACAAAAATGGGGTTATGTAGTTATGTTTGAGATTGAGAAACAAATCAAAGCGCATGCTCACTCATTACGTTTTCCAGTTTCTTAAGTGGATTAAAACAGATAAATTAACAGACGTAATTCTCTTACGTTAAGTTACGGTTTTTAAGTGGATGTGAACGGGCTTTTACCGAGACGAAATTTAACGTAAGTATCTACTCTTTTAAAGTGAAAGTGAATTGTATGTTTGAACTTGAATAGTGTACGATTTTACCGAGCAGTCTACAATTCTATCTTCCACTGTTAGGTAGAATTAACTTAACAACTCGCCTAAAATTATTTATTTTAGAGAAATTTTAGATTATGCCCCTAGAGACTATTTTTCCCGGATTGAAAGTTGTTATTCGTTGTTTTATTGTAAGTGTAGGATCTTTGAAGCTAAATTTCAATCATTTTACATCTTATATCGAACCCGATAATTTCCACTCCAGTTAGCTTGGCAAGCCGCTTACCTTGGTAAGCCTTCACGGCGCCTAGTGCTGTTTGATCTATGATTATTTAACAAAAGTAAAACGTTAACTAAAACAATTATGATTATATAAGAGTATTAGTAGCTATTATATTACAGTGTGCCTAATATGGAATTAAAATTTAAAGTACGAGTAATCAGCTGAGAACGATTTGGCGTGCATATAGATTTGTTGACCGTTAGAGCTAGGCGCAAGTGTTGACTTACTGTGTGTATAAATTATTGGTATCAGTGTAAAATATCCTCCCTTAATTGTAATACCAACATAAACTTTGGCAAGAGAAACATGGATGAATGTAAACTTAACCTAAAAAATTAGAACTTAATAAATAAATACCTTTATTAGTTTGTTGTGATATTAAGTTAAATGGCAGACAATGGCATATCGAGTTCACATCAAGTAAATAACTCAGTGCTTATACAACCAACGAACTTAGAATGTAAAAATTTATATGATTATTTAACAACAAGGCCACAAAATGTTCTCGAAAAACTTTATAATCGCCCTACTATATGTTTAGCAGTGTACAGGTATGTAAATACGTACATTTAATCAACAAGCTAATGTCACTGTTTGCAGAGAATTACCAGAATTAGCACGTCAATATGTGATACGTATACTTTTTGTCGAACAACCTGTTCCTCAAGCAGTCGTTGCCTCTTGGGGCCACCAAGCATTTTCAAAGTATGTGTATATATTATTCTATATTGTTATGTCTAAATTAATTTGCAGAGAACACATGTATGTCAGTAAAGTTTTAAGTAATTTATATGTATGGCAAGAAGCTTCTATCCCTGGAGGTTTACAAGGGTGGATTTTGTCAACAACATTTAAACGTAACTTAAAAATTGCACTCTTGGGAGGGTGAGTGAAGTAAATGATATGTGTGATTCATAAAGAAATGTTTTACAGAGGCAAACCGTGGAGTATGTCTTCTGCTCTAGATCCTGACAATAAAGCAAGAGATGTGACTTTTTTAGATGGATATTCAGCTGAAAGGTGGGAATGTGTTTTACATTATATGGTAGGCTCACAGCAACAAGAAGGAATATCAGCAGATGCTGTTCGCATTTTATTACATGCTGGCCTTATGAAACGAGATGAGGATGATGGTAGTCCTGTCATTACACGTCAAGGTTTTCAGTTTCTATTACTAGATAGACAAGCACAAGTATGGCATTTTGTGCTTCAATATCTTGATACTGTTGAGCAAAGAGGTTTAGATTTAGCAGAATGTCTTACGTTCCTTTTTCAACTTAGTTTTAGTACACTTGGAAAAGTATGAAATGACATTGTTATTATCAGGTTTGAATGGATTGTTTTAGGATTATAGCACAGAGGGAATGAGTCCCAGATTGTTAATATTTTTACAGCATTTGCGTGAATTTGGACTAGTTTACCAAAGAAAAGTATGCATTAGCTTGGATAAAGATATATATTTAATGTTTAATTTTCTAGCGTAAAGCGGGTCGATTTTATCCAACTAGGTTAGCATTAAATATAACAAGTAGCCAAAATAAAGGAACACAAGTATTAGAAGAAGATGTTCCGAAAGGTTATATAGTTGTTGAAACAAATTACAGGGTTTACGCTTATACAGATTCCAATCTGCAAGTCGCGTTGTTGGGACTTTTTACAGATTTATTATATAGATTTCCTAATGTAGTCGTTGGTATATTAACCAGAGACTCAATTAGACAAGCATTACGAGGTGGTATAACTGCCGAACAAATTATAGGTTATCTTACACAACATGCGCATCACCAAATGTTACAAAGTGAATCGGGTAATGCTCTTCCTCCCACTGTAGTTGATCAAATCAAACTTTGGGAATTAGAACGTAATCGATTAGTTTACTCAGACGGTGTATTATATAGCCAATTTTTGTCTCAAGTAAGTTTTCTAAATTATTTTGTATTTTTAAAAATGATTAATTTTATTAAATACATCAAATAAAAAGTTTACCTCGAGTAGGATTTGAACCTACGACATGTACTTTGCTACAGTACCACGGTAACCAATTAAGCTATCGAGATACAAGCCCTAATCGATGTAAATTTTGTCTTTATGTAAGTTGAACTAATGTAAATTATAAATATAACAATTTATCTGTTGTTTTAATTACAAGTATTTTTCAGGCGGACTTTAATGTATTACGTGAATATGCTCAATCTAGCGGTTATTTAATTTGGAGTAATAAGGAAAAAAGAACAATGGTTGTTAATAAATCAGGACACGATGATGTAAAGAAATTTTGGAAAAGGTATTCAAAAGGAAACTAGAACTGAATCTAGTATTAAGTAGATTTAACATATTTAAATTTGTATTTCAATCTCAACTAGTAATAAATTCTTATTTTTTTTTTAATTATCATTGTTTTGTTGAAAATTTAGTGACCAGTAATGAGCTTTCAGCCTTTTCAGTTCTTCGTGAGTGCCCATCTGGAAAAAATTATTTCAGAAATGTTATAAATTGCTGTAAAATTGTTACCTCTACAATATGTCCTTTACTAAGTACTACAATAATATCTGCATTTCGTATCGTTGATAATCTATGTGCGATAATCAACGCTGTTCGTCCTTCCCTTGCTTTATCTAATGCTGTTTGAACTATTTTTTCTGATTCTGTATCAAGAGCACTACAAAAAACAAGCATTATGCACTCCATGAAAATATAAACTTGGATCACAAATAAATACTTGGATGTTTAATCACATAGGTAACTGGAATGTGGATGTTTATTTATGACTTTACCTTTTACCATTCATTTCTACTACTATATTTATTAGAATTTGCATTCCATTTAATTTGCACATCTAAGAATTTATCCATGTTCGGACTAAAAAAATGCAAAGCTGGTCCCAAACAATAATCCAAAATTTAACAATTTTGAGTTTTTAATACTAAACAGAATTTTCTCAAGAGCTGCACTTTTACGGGGTTTTGTATGTGTCCATTTAGCAGCTCATTCTTCGATTTTAGCTTTGTATGTGATTACGATTATATTTTAAAAAAGAATGGCAATAGGACTGAAGGAAGTATATTCCAAAAATTACTCATAGTTTCACATACAAAAATGCGTGACACATTGAAGAAATATTTTTTAAATGGAACAAACCCATATTTTTTTATCGCGATTGATTGCCCAATACATTATTTAATCCTAAATTATTTTCCTTTGTTCGTGAATTGTTGCCGAGGTGTAATTTTTTGGCCGCTGTCTTTAATTTTAAGTTTCTCTTGCATTCTTCATGTATTATTTGTAAAAACTTAAGAGAAGTGCTCAGCTTCTTTACACTGAGTGTTCAAAATTGCATTTTCAAATTGAACATGTATTTGAATGACAAAATTAACTTTAGTATTATTTGTAAAGATTGTTTTCCAGAAAAAGAAACATACATGAAAGTTTGAAAATATATTAAAATTGTAGAAAAGTAAATGTAACAAGAACATACTCGACACACGGTTTACATATTTTTATCAAAGATGCCATAAAATCAACTAAAAATAATACATAAAATTGTAAAGAATAGTTTTAAAAATAACGTAAATTTATTAACTATAGTAGGTGAGCCCAAGAGGGAATTTTGGGATTTACTGCAATGCAGCAGATGAACATAAGGGGGGATACCTTGCATTTTGTTGAGTACCCTTACCATATACTGTAGGTAGCGGACCGTGAAAATTTTACTATTGTAATAAACGTTTGTCAAATCGCCATTGTTACCGCGATACAAAATATAATTAGTGGATTTTTTTTTATCTTGATAATACGTCGTAATTTGCTAATGTTTTCAAAATATTTTATTTTAAGGAATGTGGGATTTGGCTGAAGGTTGAAAAACATGTTTTGAGGTCAGACTAGCAGGTGTACGCTTAAAAGAATGCTTACTGAAGGGCGTAACGAATCATTGGAGTTTCTTATACGCAGATTCTTAATGTAAAAATGTCACTGGCTTAATAAGTAATGGTGTCGGTACAGACCGAGATCAAAAGATATCTTTGTTTGTTACTTGGAAACTCGAGAGCTACATGTAGGGTTGTTACGGACGAATGCATATTTTTAAAATTAAGATGTGCAATAATATATATGAAACTGTTCCAACGTAAATTAATGTTTCTTGTTTTTATATAACTTTTGAAAAATGGGGGTTGATTGCGGGAGTAAAGATAGTTAGGTTTGAATGGGGGAAAGTTAGTTACAGTGTCAATCTAAGCCAGATCGATTTTTGGTTAATTAGAAACTCCCATTGTAAACAGTTTGTTAATTTGCCTTTTCTTTCGAGTGTTAGTTGTAGTGTGTTTCTCGAATATTAATCTATAAATAACAGTCACGCTTTTTGAAGTTAAACCGCGTAGGTTAACGATTTGTGTCTGTGATCAATTCAAGTACAAGTATGTATTTTTACATAAATGAAAGCTCGCAGCAAATCATTTACCAGCCTAGATAACATATTAAATACCAAACATTGCCCCGCAAAGGTATCTTATTCGTACGCGGGCTCATTAAGCTGAAATCTGCTAAAATAAAAGACAGTACAGGGACCGTCACTCTGGTATTTGTGTGAATTAGAATTGTTGTTGGTTATTAATTGTAAAAGGCAATTGCCAGTGGGTACGCACTCCTGAGGCCAGATAACCATTAAACACCTCGAATTTTATTTTTATTGTTTTTATTGTTGTATAGATGAATGTGTAACCTGAGAAAGTAGCACTGTATTTTTTCTAACGCCCTAAAATTTATATATCGGTCACGATGTTGTGATCTATTTATAACTTACCCTTGTAAGGCTTTGTTTTACTGAGTTTTTTTTTGTGTCAGTGGTTAGGTAGAATTATTTGCCTGCGAACTGATTTCTGTTTGTTTGTGCTTTATTGTAATTTGACTTATGTATTCTGTGCTTTAGTGGTCACTAAACAATTGGGTACTTGTAAATTCCTTGTCCATTTTCCTTTGTCCTTGCCTTTACCTTATTATCACCTGTGCAATTTTACTGTTGTTGTATTTTATATGTACCGTAATTTGCTTTATGTTTTATGTGCTTATTTACCTAAAGACCGGCATGATTGGTTTTAACGGGCCACATGTTTGGTATTACGATTTTTATTTTGATTATTTATGACCCAGTTGTGGGTGGGACTACATGTGTTTTTTTATTGTGTTTCTGTGAACTAAACTGCTTGTTATCATTTTCGCTTAATGTTATGATTTTGTACGCACTTTAACCTGATTTAATGGTATTTTGTTATATATTTAACCCTTTCATTGTTTTTGTGTGTTATGTGATTTATTAATGTACTTGTGCAATTACTTATTTATGAATAAAGTGGGTTTTATTGGTGGTTCTTTCCCACAATAGTATATTAACGGGCTGAACCACCGCTGCGCAAAGCTCGTTGAATTTAATTTGAGCAGTCTCATTTTTTACCTGCCCCTCATGATGTAACACTTACCTCATCCAGTCTATCTAATTCAGATAGTTTGGGAGTAATTAAATATCAGACTTGTAAATAGATTCTAATGTTTTAATTAGTGCCTGGAAAGTCAAAGTAAGGCAGGCAATTAATTTGAGTAATAATAACATTATTGTCAGTCAAGTCACTTCGCGATTGTTTTGTTTTTGAATTTGCATTATTGCAAATAAGTTCAAATTACGCTTTTCGAGATAGAGTACCTAGGGGACGCTACAATATAAGCAGGATCGTGAGTCTAGGACAGCCCATGAGAATAGTAAAAAAAATCGATCGTCAGAAATACTCGAGCGAGTCAGATTAAGGTAAGGTGGATTAATTACTTGTTAAAAAGTATCAATTTCAATAATCTGACGATTTGAGCGTAACGTAAGGGTCACAAGTTTGAAAAAAAAAAACGTTGCCTTGACATTCTCGAGCGCGCTAGACTTTTTTTTATTTTGAAGAAAATAATGCAAGAATAACGGAAAAAATATAATCTGCCGATTTCCGCAAGCCGAAGTTACAAAAATCATCTATAAAGTTTACCGCGTGCAGCTGGAGTAAAGCATGCTTCTCTTTCCCTATCTCCGACTCTCGCACCTCCACATTTCTTTCTGTCACCAGCTGATCACAATTAAATATAACGCGTTCGTGTTATGATAAGTACGTTTTGGCTTGTTTGTGTTTGAAGATACGCTTCAAAAAATTCTTAACTTTACGTCAGAAAAATTAAAAAAATGCGAGACGGTTTTGGAGTATCGAAGCAGCATATCGCTCCTTAGGAAATCTCGGACAACGTACGATAATATAGAACTTTCGGCTGAAACAATAAATGATGGATATCACGCGCAATGTTATAAGTTAATAAAAAATATTATTTTCAATATTTTTTTTATTTTAATATTTTTTTCTAAACAAATTATAATTCTCAATATCTACAAAATTTTCTTGCTTTCATTTGTCACATTTGGTTATTAAAAAAAAATAAAAAAATTCATAAAAATTTTTTTCTAACCGTCAGATTTACAATGGGTGCATTTTACATCTTCTTTGAATATGAGACGCGCTCAGATAATTTTTTTTTCATTTTCTACCCTTCTGTATGGCCACCCCCAACATGCAAACCGGCAGATTAACACGCCTTTGTTATCAGAGGCAAGCTGGGATACCTGAACTATCAAATCTGACACGCTCAAGTATTTTTATGTGATTGCTTTTTTTTACATTTTTGAAAACCTGTAGACGCTTCCCCCACCAATGAAAGATGAAAATTTATATATCCTTTTATTCTTCCTATCATCTAATCTTTCAAATCCAATAGGCTCCCACGACACTCGAGTAAATCCCGATTTAGCCCCTTGGGCTCCCCTACTACTAAGATCTATAGATAATGTAGAGTGATTACCTAACGACAAAATTGTATATTGAAAGAGTTGTTTAAAAATGTCATATAAGTGTGATATGGCTACATACCAATAAGGTAGATTTTCGTGCATAAATAAGGGTTTTGAGAATACTAAATCAATCGTATCGTATTTACAGTTAATCCAATCGAAGTAATTATTAAACTATAAAAAAAATTATGGAAGAATTAGATTTTTAATTTAAGTTTGCTTTATACGTTAAATTAGCATTTTTAAAGTAATATTTCTTGTAACGGAAGAAAATTGATATTTTCAACGAAGGACGTAGAAGTTTGTGTTTGTCTGTCTGCCTGCGTCTGTCCGTACGTGCGTGTTTGTGTGCGCGCATGCGTACATACCGGGTGTAAATCAAATACCCCTGTAACTTTTAAACGGGTCGCTAGATTTTGTTCAAATTTTGGTGGGTTATATTAGTGCCAGTTTGGGATTTTTTACATAAAAGAAACAATATGGCCGACTTCTGATTTCACCAGAAATGATGCAAAAGCTGAAAATTTAAATGGAACATCTTTACCTATTTTTCTAGGGCTTCAAATACATACAGTTCATCTGTCAAATGTCAACTCAGGCGCCATTTTAATTTAATTTTTTAAAATACTTTTTTAATTTTTATGACGTCATCTAAATTATAGATAATTGACGTACAATTACCCCCACAATATTATTTTTCCTAATAATTAATTTTTGTGAAGTTTGTTAACGATCAAATTTAAAAATTACAGTTTTTTAACTAAAACTCACTGTTCCCAATAGAAACATACATGGGCCACCCTGTACATTAAATAGCTCTTTCAACTGCTAGTAAAACGATATGCATAGCAATTTCCTTAGTTCCTAAATAAAGCAGTAATTTTTAATTTTCTAATTTTTATTAACACAACATGCTCCTGAAGTCGAGTCTGTCAAAGTAAAATGGCGTTTGGGTTGACATTTGGCAGATGAACTACATGTATTTGAAGCCATAGAATCCAAACATGTAAAAATATACAGGTTGTTCCATTTAAATTTTCAGCTTTTGTGTCATTTCCGGTAAAACCGGAAGTCGGTCATATTGTTTTTTTTATGTCAAAAAATCCCAAACTGGCTTCTAATATAACCCATCAAAACTTGAACAAAATCTTACGACCCGTTCAAAAGTTATTTATTTGATTTACACCCGGTATGTGTGTGCATGTATGACCGTGTAGACACTCTTGAGTGGTACCCCGCATGTGAAAGCTTTTGTATTGCGACACATACCTCAAATGTGGAATCAGTGTAAAATAGATTGTGCACCTCGTATGCGCAGAAACCTAAACCGCAACTTATACCTGAATTATGGGACCCATGTATAGTCCTATGTCTTAGAATGTGAAATTACAAAAACCACGGGTTGAAAATTGTATTAAAACGTTAAGATTTCAGCTTAAAGGGTTTGAACATTTCAGCGTTAGTTTAAAACTAATTTCGTTTTAATAAACGAACTTCAGAGTTGAGTTAAGTAAAGCAAGTTTACTATTGTATGGTAGAATAAGTGCAAGAGTATGTATACTTCCGTGTGGGCGCACGGGATTGGTATTGCCACAAACATAGCGAGAAGGAGTACCTTGTTGACAGAATATGAAGTTATAAGCCAAGAGTTAAAAATTTAAAACAAAATTTAAACCCGTGATATTCTGAAAATGGACTAACTCGTTAATAAAATACCAATTGTATTTAACGTTCATTTTCTAGTTTAATATAGTAAAGGATATCAATATCATTAAATGTTTAGTCTTTAATGTATTAAAAAATGTAATTTTACCTTGCGTGTGTAGGCGAGTGGATGTGTACAAACACACCATTGGCGTTTACATACCAGTGTGTAGACGCCACACTTACTGTTACCATAAGAGTACTCGACATCGTGTGATTCCTATACCTATGACATAGCGCCTCATTAGTGCATAACCTGATATGAAACTTTAAAGTACCCAACTGTGGTACCTCATCTACTAGTGAACTGTGATGCGTTGAAAAAAAATGCATGTTTATGAAAATGTAAACTTTCACCATTACCACACATAATAAAATACTTATCTTTTTTGGATTTATTTAATGGTGTATTTTAAATTCTACAATCTAAACGTTTCGATAACACTTACAGTTATCTTCGTCAGTAGTAATATTTGTTAAAAATTGTTAAAGATGTAAACAATTTTGTCAAATTTGAAAAATTAAAACATAAACATAAGCCTGCTATTAATATAACAGTTTGAGAAACGTATAAAGCCAACTATAAAATTAAATTTTAGTAAAGAATAACTAGGTCATTAAAAATTAAATATTGTTAAACTGCCTTAAAGATGACAAATCAGAACGCTCTCTACGTTTCTCAAACTGTTATATTAATAGCAGGCTTATGCTTATGTTTTAAATTTTCAAATTTGACAAAATTGTTTACAACATCTTTAACAATTTTTAACAAATATTACTACTGGCGAAGATAACTGTAAGTGTCATCGAAACGTTTAGATTGTAGAATTTAAAATACACCATTAAATAAACCCAAAAAAGATAAGTATTTTATAAATGCATGTTTAGTTTATATTTAAGTGCAAGCTTTATCTTTTAACTACGTTACGTCACATTATCAGTGGTATTTACTAACCAGAGAATGTAACCATTTCTTTATTGAGAATGTTGATTTTTTTATTGAAAAATATAAGGTGATACTATTTAAATAAAGGTTGCCAAGCGTCACAATGAAATACCTTATTAGTAGTTTTATTACTTAAGAGGAAAGGTTATAGTTAAATCATGTTGACCGTCAAAAAACAAAAAACGCCTTTTTATGTTCAAATTTTATATTTTTAGCATTTTCTAAGGAAAAATATTATATCTACATATTTAGAGTCCTTTATAAGACTTGACAAAGTTTACCAAGCGTCAATCTTTATTATTATGTAGGTCTATTCCTTTAGAACAAATTAGGAACAATAAATATATATTTTTTATAATGAAGGTTCACTTTTAAACAAGTTTTGTGTGGATAATAAATAACTTCATAGGTGCAATACCACCACCTTTACCATGGGCTCTTTAATATTGGTGCTCCAATTTTCTGAGCTCGGTAAGGGCTGCCGGTTACTTTCTCTTTTATTCTTTATGTACTCGCCAACACACACTAGCCAAGTGTGGCGTTTTAACGGCTAAAATTAATTATCAATAAATTTGACTCAAACAAGGCGACTGGCCCTGACGGTATTCCAGCTATCGTCCTTAAAAAAATGCTACGCCGATCTAGTACCTGTATTGTCCAAACTCTTTTCGATGTCCATGCCATCTGGAGAGTTTTCCTCATCGTGGAAGTTGGTAAATGTCCAACCTATTCCTAAAAAGGGCGACAAAACCGATCCCTCAAACTATCGACCAATAGCTATCACTTCCATTCTGTCGAAAATCATGAAGAAAGCCATCAACCACCAACTACTTTCGTTCCTCGAGTCCAATTAACGCTTAAACGACCACCAGTATGGGTTCAGAGTCGTTCAACGGGTGATCTTTCATATGTCACCCAACTTTGGAATTACACATTAGAGAGGTCCGGTGAAACAGTCGTAGTGGCTTCAGATATTTCGAAGGCTTTTTACCTGATTTGGCACAAGTGCCTACTTGCCAAGCTCACTTCGTTCGGCTTATCCGATACGCTCATCAATTGGATATCCAGCCTTCTTGACAAAAGGCGTATACGCGTTGTCATCTATGGCTTCTTTTCGAAAGAAGCTACTATTAACGCAGGAGTACCCCAAGGATCAGTGATAGCTCGCACACTTTTCCTGCTATACATAAATGACCTCATTTCCTCAACAACTAACCCGATCCATTGCTTTGCAGACGACAGACTTTACGCAGTAGTTCTCAATTTTCCCACAACAATAAGTCTAATCAGGACGTTAAGGTGAAAATGGAAGCCTCAATCAACAATGACTTAGAACGTGTCCTTGAATGGGGAAGGTATAATCTACTCACGTTCAACGCCGACAAAACGCAGTGTTGCCTTGTATCCGCCAAGAAAGACCGATCATTTCCTGCTGTAAATATGAATGGCTTAGAACTCAAGTTTTCAAACTCTATTTCTGTTAGGGATGTCCGTATCATCGAACCTTTCATGGGTTGACCACTTTTTGTCAGCCAACCAAACAGCTGCCCGTAAACTGGGCTTTCTGTACAGATCTAAACCTCAGACGCAGACTCGCCGTCGCACGGCTCGTTTTCTAAACTTGGGGCTCATGCGATAAAAACGTATCTTATGAAACTAGTTTCTTAACCATATCTTCATATTATTCTATCATTATATATTTTGCTTATTACTCGTTAATCGTTATTCGTATTCAATATATACCATAGGTACAATTGTGTAAGTTAATCATTTATGACAAGTTTATCGACCTGAAATGTCTTAAACTCGCTCGCCTTAACTTAAGGTCCTTAATTCCTAAATTTTCAGTTGTCAAGGATTTGATTTCTCAACACAAATTTGATTTTTTCGCAATTACAGAACCGTGGCCTGATCCCAACTTTAATTTTAATAGTATTTGTATTAAAAGTTACACCTTTTACCATAAGGCAAGAGGTAGTAGAAGAAGTGGAATAAGTTTTTATCTAAATTCGAAATATAAATTTGAAGTGTTATTAGAAGATATCATAGAGTAAGATGAGAGGTAGCATAAGCAACTTTAACTGGAAACTAAAGGGGAAATTGATGGGTAGGCAACTTGTGTTACGTGTTGACCATAACCTTTGAAATTAGCAAAGAGTCCGTATATAATTATAAACGCATTTTTTAACTTAGTGCATAAAAAGGTGATCGGAAGCGATTTAAAATGGTTACATGTTGTGTTGTGGGTTGTACTAATCGATCCGCACATAAAAGTTTAGGTCAACGAAGCACGGAAGCGGGAAAAAACATTTTGTTCCACGCGTAAGTACAGTGTAGTATTGGTTTATTTTTATCTGATTAATTATAATAAACACCGGTTAGCGTAGAGAAATATATTCTAGACTTTGACTTAACATTAAAAAATTAATTTAATATAATATTTCAGCATAAAATTAAAAGAAATTAAATTAAATATTTTACTCGGCATTAAGTACTATTTTAAATAAATTTGGTTGATTTATTTCCATTACTTCTAATTCACATTAGTTGTATTAATAATTAAAGTGTACATTAAGTAAAATTCATTACTTCAAAGTCATTTCAAAGTCATTACGCTCTTCTCTAAATTTACGAAAATAAAAATTCACATCATTTAATTGTATGTCCCCCAAAAGTATTTATTACCTGTCGTACTAAAATCATTACATTTGTCGCGTAACGTTGTAATATACTTCTACTCATTTATCTAATACAATTAGATCATCAATATGTGAAATTTATATTAAAACACGAATTCATTATGTGTGCAAAATGAATATTCAAAGTTAATATTCAGATCGGATGCTTTATAATAAAATTGTTATATTTTCGGGTCACTAAATATCTATGTATGTACGTATGTACAATGTGTTTTTCTAAATAAAATTGTTGCAAAATTATGTTTTTACGATATATATTTATATATCCATAAAATGTTACTAAAAAATTATGATTTTACGAAAAATATGCCTAGTCCTAACTCTATAGTAAAGAAATTATTTTTATAAATGTGTTAAACCTATCTTATCAGTTAATGCAGAAAATCGAAACAATCGACGCGATATTAAATCACATTAGAGCATATGCTAACTTAATGTTTTGGTCAACGCGTTTCACTGGTTGCATAAATTCTCGCGTTCCCCCCCTTCCGTCTGTTCCCAATTTGCAGCCAATAATCTATTGGTACGTCCCCTCTCGTCCTTACTCTATGGAAGATATCACAGATTGTGATAGATATAAATTAGTGTTTCTCTTTTCTACAGTTACACTGGTAAAACTGATAGATATGAATTATGTCGATAAGTGTGTTGTCAAAGATTCGGAGATTATTCAATTATTCTATTGTAAATATAACATTCAAAAAGAAAGAAATAAAATATCAAATTTAATATTTCAATTAGTGAACTATCACCAATATAACAGATTCGATTGAACAGATATGGATTAAAGTTTTTCTGAATAATACATCGACTAGTCTTGGAGTAGTTTACAGACCAAATTCGTCAATCGGAATTTTTTTGGATGTTTTTGAAAATACTATTAGTAGAATATATCCATACACGACAATTTCTATTGTGTTGGAGACTTTAACTTAAATTCATTTAATATTTGCATCCCTTCGGTAACCAAATTTATCGAAATTTTCGAGTCTTGTAATCTTAAACAAGTAATTAATGAACCTACTAGAATCACAGATTATTCAGCTGCTTTGATAGATTATCTAATTGTTTGTAATGAGATGGAAAATTGGTAGAGGTCGGAGTCCTTGATGCACATAACATAGCTGATCATAGTCTCATCTATGTAAATAGTTGCTTGACTCGCAGCCAGTGGAACCTACGACTACTGTTTGTACCTACAGAAATATATGTGCAATAGATTATAATTCAATTTACTTAGACTTATGTTCAATTCCATGGTTTACTGTTTTTGATCTCCATGATATTAATCAGAAACTTTACTCTATAAATACAAATCTAATAAACATATTTGATACTCATGCACTTATGGTCACTCATAAATCTAAAAATAACTATAAACTGTGGATTACACCAAATATAAAAATGTTTATCTCTTTACGTGATAAAGTGCATAAGAAATTAAAAAAACTTTAAATCATGGTCATTGGATGTATTATAAACAGTTATGAAACTATATGAGATTTGCCATAAAACAGAAAAAAATAAACTACTTGAATCTTAAGTTTAAAGATATAACAACAAGGCAAGGTTGGGCTAGGTTAAGAAATTGTGATGTGTTAATAGAAAACAAGTCTCATTTCTCCTTATATACCTACCAATACAAACGTCGGTGAAATAAATAATACTTTCCTTCTGTTCGAACAAACATAACTTATACAACCTTTATACAAACAATATCTTAAATAATTTTTCAGCAAAGCAATATATTCAATTTGCTCTAGTGCTGTAGGTCCTGATGGCCCAAGTCTAGCTATGATAAAGTTATCATGTCCGCTATTAGTTCCTTATTTAAAACACATAATAAATGTTTGCATAAGCATTAACAATTTCTGTTGGAAACTAACAATAATAAAACCTATCTTAAAAACTAAAACTTTTACTAACGTGTCAGACCTTTGACTGATCAGAATTCTGCCTGTTCTGTTAAAAATATTTGAAAAACTGTTATCATTTCAATTGAAACGAAATCTAAATTTTTTTTTTTACTTGTAGTATTCCCTAACAGGCTACGATTTGCCTAATGTGCTAAAGCACTCAGGAACACTGTGAGGGTTTAGGGATATTGTTAGGCTGCCGAGAAATGTTTATGAATGGCTACCTTAAATTGACCTAAGTCAAAGTTTGGAGGAAAACAGGAACTGGGTAGTGCATTCCACAATTTGGTCGCCGTGTGGAAAAATGTAGATTGAGCCCATTTAGTGTGACACGATGGAATTTTGCGTAATTATGGTGTTAATAGGCAAACGGAGTGTTTCTAGCGAAGATGGCCTGTGAAAGTATTAAGGAGGGTATTCCTGAGGCACACTTGCCATGCTAATAGCGATAGAATAAGGAAAGAACCGAAACTGTTCTTCTATGCTCAAGAGGCTGTAGGTCAGAAGTCAGAGAGGGGTCATTTATAAGCCTGATAGCTCTTTTTTGTATGCGGTTTACCCTATCAAGGGCGTATTGGGGAGCACTGACCCAGACGTGGGAATTGTATTCCAGGAGAGGTCGAATTTGAGCCTTATACAGTAAAAGGAGTTGTTGCGATGTGAAGTACTGTTTAGATCTGTATAGAAAGCCCAGTTTACGGGCAGCTGTTTTGCTGGCTGACAAAAGGTGGTCAACCAATGAAAACTTCGATGATACGGACATCCCTAACATAGAAACTGAGTTTGAAAACTTGAGCTCTAAGCCATTTATATTTACAAAAGGAAATGATCGGTCTTTCTTGGCGGACACAGAGCAATACTGTTTTGTCGGCGTTGAACGTGAGTAGATTATTCATTCCCCATTCACGGACACGTTCTAAGTCACTGTTGTTTGGGGCTGCCATTTTCACCTTAACGTCCTGGTCTAGACTTATTGTTGTGGGAAAACTGAGAAGAACTACAATGTAAAGTGTGTCATCTGCAAAACAATGGATCGGGTTAGTTGTTGAGGAAATGAGGTCATTTATGTACAGGAGAAAAGTGTGAGAGCTATCACTGATCCTTGGGGCACTCCCGCGTTAACAGTAGTTTCTTTCGAAAAGGAGCCATCGACGACAACGCGTATACGTATTTTGTCGAGAAAGCTGGGTATCCAATTGATGAGCGTATTGGATAAGCCGAACGAAGTGAGCTTGGAAAGTAGGCACTTGTGCACTGGTAAAAAGCTTTTGAAATATCTAAAGCTACTACAACTGTTTCACTGGACCTCTCTAATGTGTTATTATAAAGTTGGGTGACATATGAAAGAAGATCACCCGTTGAACGACTCAGTCTGAACCCATACTGGTGGTCGTTTAAGAGTTTATTGGAATCGAAGAACGAAAGTAGTTGGTGGTTGATGACTTTCTTCATGATTTTTGACAGAATGGAAGTGACAGCTATTGGTCAATAGTTTGAGGGATCGGTTTTGTCGCCATTTTTAGGAATAGGCTGGACATTTGCCAACTTCCACGATGAGAGAAACTGTCCAGATGACATGGAGATCGAAAAGAGTTTGAACAATACAGGTACTAGCTTGGGGTAGCATTTTTTAAGAACGATAGCTGGAATACCGTCAGAGCCAGTCGCCTTGTTTGAGTCAAGTTTATTGATAATTGATTCCAGGAGCTTGTAACGAAAGTAGATTGGTTTAATATTGTATGGGGTAGATTTGGGCGACGGCACAGTTTTACCACAATCATTGAAACATGAATTTGATGCAAAGTAATCGACAAAGAGGTTGGCTTTTTCAGCAGGATCAGCTACTACAGAACCGTCGCGAGATGTCATGGGAGGAAAGGAAGATGTACTAAAGTTTTTACTGATGGCTTTAGCTAATGACCAAAATGTACGAACACCCAAAGGACATGAGACTAATTCTTTGCATCTACGTTCTTCAAACACCCTTTTGGCCTTGTTTTGCAACTATTCCTTACGGCAATATAGTTGGCGCGATTTTCGATAAATTTAATTGATTTCCATTTGGTATAGAGTTTATACTTTTGCGATAATGCATCAGTGCAACACGATTGTTTTTTGGGAATGTATAACTCCATACCCATCAGGATAACTTCAGTTATTGAAAGAGCAATGTTTGAAGAGGAGGACCATTTAAAGCAATACTCACGCGGTTCGCTCCAGGTAGCTGATTTAAAACACCACATAGTTCTATCTCTTTTCGAGTAACAGTGGGATTGGGTACAGAGTTATTTCGATTAGGCACTGGTCTGATTGACCAAGTGGAGAGAGGACTCTTGTTTTATAGACAAGTGGGTTAGTTGTAAGGAATAGGTCCAGGAGATGTGGAGTATGGTTAGGGTTGTCAGGGATTCTGGTTGGTTTGGAAATTATTGTGTGAGATCACAGAATACAGCAAATGCTTTTACACTGCCCTGCGGTTGGTAGTAGATGAAAATGAAGCCAATTGGAATTGTGGGCATTAAAATCTCACAAAATTGAAATATCGCAAGATGGAAACTGTGATAAGAGGTAGTCAACTTTCAGACTAAAGTAATCAAAAGATCATCGAAGTTGTTATCATTGGGAGACCTATACAACAGTAGAACTTCACAAATTGGGGCCCAGAAAATGATCATAGTATTTTGCCTCTCACAGAATCCAGGTTTCGAGTGGGATATGGTTGCTCTGGGACACTACTTGGTGTTACTGATGATATTTTGAAAGGGACAGACAACAAAATTACTGCATTTGATATTATAAACCATAAGCTACTTTTGTCAATCTTACATTACATTGGCCTTGGATGTAATGCTGTAGAATTATTTGAAAGTTATCTTTCCAACAGGCTAAATCGGGTTATTATAGATAATTACTTGGATTATAAACCAGTTTTATCAGGAACACAGGGATCTATCCTTGGTCTGATATTATACACGATTTACATAGTAGGCTTATACATATAAGTGTATAAAATATTGCAAATTACATGTATACGCTGATGACACTCAGTTACACAATCTTTTCGAATATCTGAACTTAAGTATGTAGGTAGAGGATCGAGAAAATTTTATTATTGTAACAAAAATTTTCAAATAGCAAATGTTACCGCGAAAGAAAAGATAATTAATGGGTTTTAATATGTTGGTAATTAGTCGTAATTTGATGTTTTCGGGATATTTGATTTAATGTATTTTATGTTGGGGTAGAAAAGAGGTGTTCTGGTCGAAACTACCTTTACCGAAAGACCGTAACGAATTGTTGAAAATTTTTATACACACGTTTTTGGGGTAAAAACGTCGCAGTTAGTAATTAGTTACATCGGAACGTACCGCAAATCAAAAGACATCTTTGTTTGGTACTTTGAAACTCGAGACCTAGATATAGGGTTTGTTACGTACGAGTGCATATTTTAAAAATTAATACTTTTTTTAGTAATAAATATGAAAATATTCCCACGTAATCATTCTTGTCTTTTAAAAACGGGTGTCGATATGGGGAGTAAGGACAGTCAGTCGCAGTTAGAGTTCGATTCAGGTCGGATCGATCTGATTGTTTAATTTCGAACCCTCACTGTAACCGTTCTGCCTATAAATATTTTATCATGTACATTTTAGTAAAACTACAACCGCGAATCACAAAATTAAAGTCGTCGTGTAAATAAACGTATCTATAAATATTTGGGTTTTAATAAGCGGGCGTGTAAACAATATATCTATAAATAATCGTTATCATCTTGGATTTAAACGGCGTATCTGAACCCGTTAAATATTGGTGAATAAGAGATTAATTAAAGGATTATATTCAAACGTAAGTAGGTATTTTAATGTAAATTAAATCTCGCAGCAAACAATTCAACAAGCCTATGTAACCTATTAAAAATCAATCAGTGCCTTGCAAGAAGTATCTATTTAATTACACAAGCAGGATCATTAAGCTGAAATCGGTTAAAATAAAAGGACTCCGCGTCAAACAGTAGTGTCCCCTCCCTGATCGCTTGTACGACTTGGCATTGTTGACTGTTTAATAATATTTTCATATCCTAGTTAAATTTTTATGAACGATACCCGGGTTTACAGGCACGGGTCCAGATCACCTTAAAACCACCTCGAATTCTGCCCAACTCTGTAAATAACCCCTAAAAAGTTACTTTATAGGACGTTCTAAAGCATGTTACGTCAAAGTCTATCAACCTTACAGCTGCGGTTATAGAGACCTTTTTTTACACATATCAATTTTGCACGTTTAATTTAGTTAATTCTGATCTGTCAAGCCGATACTGTTTTATGAAGAGTCCAAATAAAAAATAAATTTAAGTAAGTAACCATCATATCAGGCGTATAAGAAAGTCACATTTGGTCTTTTTTAATATTAAACCAATTGCATATACTACTCACCTTTCTTAATATTATAATTAAAATGTATAATTACTCGTAAATTGCTATTAAAGTGAGGTTGTACATGTGCTTTATTGGTTTTTCTTTTTTATGGGAACAGCTCCACACATACCGGGTGAATGAGACCATCAATATGAGTATATTTTTTAAAGAACGGTAGGTCCTAGAGAGTTGGTTTAAACAAAATTATTATAAACCCCATAATAAAGAATTGAATGGTGATATTATTTCTTAGAAAAGTCAGCATCCTGAGTAGTTTTCTCCAGCATGTCTTCAAAATTTTAAATGGCACATATGTCAAAAAGGGTATTGTTGAAAATATCATTAAAAAAGAAGGAAGTTTTATAGAGAAATGTATTTTATTACTCCCACCCCTGTTAAGTAATATTCGACTAAAATTATTAAATTTGAAATTCATTGTTAACAAACAAAATTAAAAAGTCGGATTGTACCGACTTAGACAATGTTACAGTGTTCAAAATGTCTTCCATTTACTGCTAAACATTCAACTTCATTGATTAATGAATGGCAAGCATTGCGAATTCTCAGCTTCATATCATCTCTCTTTGTTGGTTTTTCTTTATGAACAGTATCCTTGATCTGACCCCAAAGGAAACAATCTAGGGGTGTACAATCTGGTATCTTGGCGGCCACGCCACTATGCTTCCTATGCCAATCCATCTGTCAGGAAATAGTTGATTTACTGTTCCTGGCGACCAATGAAAAATGAGCTGGGCAGCCATCTTGCTGAAACCACATTCTTGCTCGCGTTAAAAGAGGGACATTCTCCAGTAAGTTGATCAAGTTGTTACGTAAAAACTATAGGTGTATATTAACACTCCTAAGTTGTTAATTGTCAAAAGTTTGTAGCCAGTGAAGATTTGTTTGTGACCAGTAATGTGCATTGTGAATATTGAGTTCTCCAGTGCTTTTAAAAGTAGCGTCGTCAGTTCATAAAACTATCCTAGGAAAGCGTGGACCTTTACCTTCACCAATTACAAAAAATTATTCGAGCTTGAAAATCATTCTCATTTAATTCTTGGTGCCTATGAACGTGGTATGGATGAAAGTTGTGATCTTTCCAGAATCCCTTGCAATTCTTTCGTTGAAATATGCGGATTAACAAGTACTGCAGCAAGAACATCAGCTCTATTACGTACATCTCGTATACCCACATCAATAATAAACAATAAATTGTCAATTTAAACAATGGATGATTCCACGATAGATTAATACAACGCATGCAATTATTGACATTAAAACATGTGTGTGACATTGTTTAATTCGTTAACTAGATTTTAAAATCCGAGTTTTCAATTTTGTTTGTTAACAATGAATTTAAAATTTAATAATTTTAGTCGACTATTACTTAAAAGGAGTGGGAGTAATAAAATAATTTTTTCTATAAAATGTTCTTTTTTAACGATCTTTTCAACAATACCTTTTTCGTCATATGATGCCATTTAAAATTTTGGAGACATTCTGCGGAAAAAAACAACTCAGGATACAGACTTTTCCGAGATATAATATCACCATTCGATTCTTTATTATGAAGTTTATAATAATTTTTTTTAAAAACAACTCTCTACGACTTACTGTCCTTTAAAAAAAATACTGAAACGGGTGGTCTCATTCACCCGGTATACATATATATTATCATACAAACCTTGTGGCTTCATCTAAAATAAGAACACTGGGGTTTTTTAACAAAGCCCTTGCTATCGCAATTCTTTGCTTTTGTCCTCCCGATAATGTTGTACCACGTTCACCAACTAAAGTAAAATACCCTTTTGGAAAACCAGTTATAAAGTTATGTGCATTTGCAAGTTCAGCAGCTTCAATTACCTAAAAATAAATATAGATTTTTATTTTTGCTTACATACAACTTACTTCCTCATCTGTGGCATCAGGCCGCCCGTATCTTATATTTTCCATAATTGATGTTGCAAAGAGGGTTGGTTCTTGACTAATATAACCAAATACACGTTGTCTCATCCACGAAGGGTCCAATGTAGAAATATCTTCTCCATCTAATGTAATGCAACCTTTATTAACATCATAAAATCTTTCTAATAAAGCTGCGACTGTTGATTTCCCGTTTCCAGAACCACCAACAATTGCTACTGTTTTACCAGCTGGTATTCGTAAATTAAAATTTTGTAATATTACCTACAAATTTAACTATACACAAGCCTTTATACTATCACATAGAATTACTTGTTGTGGCCGTGTTGGATATGCAAACACGACATTTTTAAATTCAATTTCTCCTTTAATTTTTTCCATTTCCAATATTTTACCCCCATGTAAAGACATGCTTGGTTGTAAATCAATATACTGAAAAAAAATTAATCTACTATTATGGAATATTTTTGGTAGATGCTTGCCTGAAAAACTCTAGCACCAGCAGCCATACCGCGCACTACTGACCCAAATAATAGTGAGATTTGGGCGAGAGATCGTTGAATTGTTTGTGTAGCCATTAAATATGCCATCAATTGTCCCGGTGATAACTGATTAACTGATAATAAATAACCACCCATATAAAGTGTTGCCAAAACCATACTATTTAAGAATAAATTTGTACCACCTTGAAACAATCCAATACCTACACCTAAATCCTCGTTAAGTGTAAGAGCCAGCTTGGTTTCTCGTTGAAACATGTCATGTTCTAATTCTTCCATCGCAAAAGCTCGAACAGTGCGAATGTTACTAACACATTCGTCTGCTACTGCAGTGGATTTTTCTACCTGCAATTACAATTAATATTTATATGTAGAAAAATTAAGTATACTCGCTTGAGCTTGAGCTTTTCTAGAGGTGCTTCGTAACAGTGAACCAACTGCTGAGCCGGTGGTAATAACAGCCGGCACACATAATAACGTAACAAATGTCATCTGTGGAGATATAACAATTAATGAAATGGCACAACCTATTATTTGAGTTCCCGCACGTAAACCACCAGAAATAATTTGTTTAAAACTACTTTTGAAATCTTGTACATCTGACGTCAGCCTAAAATACTTAGAAACTATAAATTAAAAAATAATATTTATAAACTATTATTAATACCTATTAATAATTTCACCCGTTCGTTGCTGGTCAAAAAATGAAATATCCTGTTGCAATACAGATTTAAATAAATCTGTTTTAATATCATATGCCATTCTTTCACCAAGATGTGATAACATACTTATATAAAATGCAGTAATAGCTGACTAAAATTCCTAATTAATGATGTAGTTTAGAATGGGTGCTTTTACCTGTGCAATATACATTGATAAAATTCGTAATGCAGGAGTTTTAACTTCCTTTAAGAAAATATCACTATCACGAGTTTCACTAAAGCGAGCAACAACATTTACTATGCCACTCATTATTTGTGGAATTTGTATATTTAAAATTGCTACTGCCAAAGCACCCTGTAATGGAATAACTTAGTGTTAATAAAAAATGAACCGTAAATTACCAAAATTGCTGCCAGTAAAAAATACATATGTGGTTTTAAATAATACCATAGTTTTTTCCAATTAAACTGCAAATTTTTGTCATTAATTGTTCGGTATCCTGCCAATCTATTTGGAAAAGCTTTACAGTGCGTTACATTATTTAGGTATAGTTTCAAAGCCGAACCCGCACTTAAAGAAAATCCAATTTTACTTATTGTAGAAAACGAATACTGAGGTTTTTCAATACATTTCACCGGCTTTATACAATTAGTACGTATTAGTTTAAAATTCAAAAGATTCCTTTGCAAACATAGGAAGTGCCTAAAAAAATTCAACTTATAACCTTAAATTACATAACAAAGTACAACACTTAATTACTTTAAATTGTATTGAAAATTAGATGAACACTGGTAAAGTCTCCACATTTTATATAACAAATTTATAATAAGTAATTAATAAGAAAAAATCAACGTTGTATCATTTCGAACCTAACCTCATACTTTTTAATACGTGGGAATTTGTTTTTAAGCAATAGAAAATTATCAGAAATGAAAATAATCAGAAGCTAAAAAATAAAAGGGAGGAAAAGTCAACCGCTTCATTGTCTATCCAAAAAGGACAAGGCAGATTGCTTGAGCTATCTAAGCTCCTTCAGCCACAGTTTTGGATTCCCTTACATACATTATATTACATACAATAAGTATGTATAAGAATCATCTTGCTGCACTAAGAATCATTTTAATTGTGCACATTCAATTAAATATGCTACTCGTAACTACTATATTCTTTGGGACAAAATAAGGGGACTTTCCTTATGTCACTTTTCATTTGAACGCTTCCTTTTCGATATACAGGGTGTCAAACGTCACTTTTTAGAAGTGTATTTTTTTATTATCTCTGGTCTGTTTTAAGACATCGTTTTCAAATTTGGTACAAATCTTACTCTTTTCTAAGTGCATCTTCTGTATGATTTTAAGTAAAAAATTCAAAGAACTAATAGAAAAATAAGAGGGGTGTGGTAACTATTAACCCCCCATTTTTTCTGACGAACGCCTATGAACGTCGCATCCATTTTGTATAGTAATTTGACGATTGATCTAACTGTTTTGGCTCTTGTAAACTTTTGAATTGATGCTTCCTTTATGACATACTTTTAGTTATTCGACTAGGTGTTGCGATTTTCTTATTAATCATAATAATTTCATAATAATAACTTAAAACAATCAATTGTGCTAATAATTATAATACGAAGTTGGATGCAAATAATTAAATTAAGTGTTCGATGTGTCCACCGCCTTCGCGAATGCACCTTCTGGCTCGTTTTATAACTGAAAACCGAATATTTTGGAAAATATTCGGTTTCAATCTAAATACCTCTCCATCTTCTGCGATGCGATCCCTCAATTGATTTTGGTTTATTATTGGAACCGTATAAACAAAATCGTTTATGAATCCCCAAAAACTGAAGTCCAGTGGATTTAAGTCGGGGAACGAGGTGGCCAATGAACAGGTGCATCCTGTCCCCGACCAATCCAGTGATTAAGGAAATATTGGTTCAAGTGGTTCCGAACATTATGGCCATAATGTGGCGGAGCTCCGTCAAGTTGAAACCTCATATTTTGACGAATAGGTAGGTCATCAAGTAAATTTGTAAACTCATTTTGTAAAAAATAAAAATGTTCGGCATTTCAGTTTGGTGGCAAAAATACCGGACCTAAAAGAAAATTGTCTAAAATTCCTGCCCTCACGTTTACTTTAAAATTTACTTAATGACTGGTCTCTACAAGAGCTGTTAGATTTTCATCTGCCCAAACATAGGTGTTGTGGATATTCGTTATACCATTTCGCGTAAAGGTAGCTTCATTCGAAAATAAAATGGATCTAACAAACCGGCGGTTACGGTTATTTTCATTACAGAGCCAGTTGCAAAAGATGTTTCTTGCCTGAAAATATTGCGGCAATAAGTTCTGTACTCTTTGCACATGATATGGATGTAATGAGTGAGGTTTTAAAATTCTGTGCACGTCTGTCGAATTTATATCATTTCCAATCTGTCGAGCTATAATCCTAGTACTAGTACCCGGATTTTGTTCAACTATTTGTAAAATTTGTTCCTCTTGATTTGGTGTAATTTTACGTGGACGTCCACATGTTACTATTCGTTGTTGTTTGAATTTTCCAGTGTCTCTTAGGCGGGGTACTAAACTTAAGAAAAATTTCCTTTTGGGTGATACCGATTTGGATACATTTCTGCATAACGCCTTGAAGCTAAACTAGCATTAGAATCACATTTTCCTAAAGTGAGAATGATTATTCAAAATATACAATCTAGAGATTTTATTTGAAATCTTACCCATAATTAAAATCATATCAGTCATTTCAGAAAATTGCAAAATATTCTCTCTATTGGCCATACCTTATTATTCAGTTTAGCGTTTGAACTCAATAGTCGTTCGAAATTTTTACAGCGATTAATTTGACAAACTTGAACAAAACGTATAAAAATTATTAGGTTTTCAATTATTTAAAAATGAAAAGGTGCAATCGCGAAGGGTGTGGGCGCATCGAACATTAATTTTTTTGTAAGCGACATAGTATGGAATTATTAACTCAACTGATTGTTGTAAGCCATTATTATGGATTTATTTTCAACTAAGCTACTATGGGTAACGTAGTTATTATAACAGTTACAGAGTCGGTTAAATTAGCAATATTGGGCACAATTTCAAGACCAATCAAATGCCGTTTTGAGTTTTGATCAGTGTTGCCAACTTTCGTAGTTATTTAGAAAAACTAAAACTCAAATATCTTTGAAACCGTTGCAAATAAAGCTAAAACACAAGAGAAGTAATTGACAGATATTGTTACGAACTTTAAGATAAGCCTATTTTAAATTTATTTTGCATAATAAATAATAATAAATCAAAATCAATTGAGGGATCGCATCGCAGAAGGTGCAGATGTATTTAGATTGAAACTGAACATTTTCCAAAATATTCGGTTTTCAGTTATAAAAAGAGCCAGAAGGTGAATTCGCGAAGGCGGTGGACCCATCAAACACTTAATTTAATTATTTGCATCCAACTTCGTATTATAATTATTAGCACAATTGATTGTTTTAAGTTATTATTATGAATTTATTCTGATTAATAAAATAAAAAATTGTTAAAAAATCGCAACACCTAGTCGTATAACTAAAAGTATGTCATAAAGGAAGCATCAAATCAAAAGTTTACAAGAGCCAAAAAGTTAGATAAATCATCAAACTACTATAAAAATGGATGCTACGTTCATAGGCGTTCGTTAGAAAAATAGCGGGGTGAAAGGTTACCACACCCTCTTATTTTTCTATTAGTTTTTGAATTTTTACTTAAAATCATACAGAAGGTGCACTTAGAAAAGAGTAAGATTTGTACCAAATTTGAAAACACACCAAAGATAATAAAAAAACACACTTGTAAAAAGTGAAGTTTGACACCCTGTATATCGAAAAGGAAGCGTTCAAATGATAAGTGACATAAGAAAAGTCCCCTTATTTTGTCCCAAAGAATATGTGGTTAACGGATTGGCTTACTTTTTTGTAACACCCGGTATAGTAATCGATACAAAATGTTAAATACAATATATTATCTTGTTATTACACATTGTTAAATGTGATATATTTTATCATCTAGTTATTAGTTGGTAATACTGTCCTGTAAACATCTTGTTGTTTGTCAGATTGTCAGAAATAAGGTACACGTTCCGTATCGGGGTGTAAGCTACACTATAGCACATTATGTGTTCAATGGTTAAATGTGTTTGACATTGTATGCAAATTGGCTGCTTTTGATATTAAGTAACTGTGCGTTAGCGCTGTGTGTCCTATTCTAATTCTGTGCATAACGCTGTATTGTTTTCTGGTTAGATACATTGGTGTTTTCCATTTTATAATAGACGGATGGATAATTTTCAGTTGGGTGTCGTATCTTGTCCAATTTTGTTGCCATATACCGTTTATTCTATTTTTAAGTAATGTAGCCACATCGGTAATCTAAACACTTTCATTTACAGCTTACGCTGCTGCTTTGCGGGCCGCTTCATCTGCATTTTCATTTCCTTCAATGTTCCTATGACTGGGCACTCATAAAAATTGTATTATATATCCTACATCTGTAAGGTGTAATATAGTGTACTGAACGGATCTGCTCAATATGAATTGTGAATGCTGGTAAGGGAGCTGTGCGAATCACTAGCTATAAGGAATTTGTGCCTGTTTATAGATGATTCGCTGTAACGCAGTGCTTGCTACATACTCTACAATTCAGCAGTGTATATTGAAGTATATGGTAGCATAGCACAGCTGTGCTCACTGCCATTCACTAAGAATGCACATCCCATACCTGCACTTGTTTTTGACCCATCCGTGTATAATATCTGGATAAGATCTTCTTGAATTCTGTACAATTAATTGAATGAGGTGTATTGTCTTTAGAGCACTTGGATGTCATTTATGATATTAGAACATGATACTAGGCAGGGTGGAATTTCTAGTGGTCCAAGGGGAAGTATGGGTGGAAGCTGTTATCTAGTAAGTTCTAGTGCTTTTTACACTATACTATAATGACTTATGTAGTCTTCGTTCAAGTTGGGGCGATGCATCGTTATGAAACAAAATATTTTAGTTTAGGTGGTTTGGGAGAGCTTTAATTTTACATGCATACATTAAGAGTCTTTTTGATCTATGTATAGGTAAGGGTAAATACCAGCTTCACACATTAAACTCTCGTTTGGACTATTGTAATATGCGCCTATTGAATATCTGATATCAGGATTTTTTATTACCTCTAAAGGCTGTAAAATGGTTTTTGAAGACGATGAATATGCTTCACAGCCGTAATCTATTTTTAATAGCACTATCTGTTTATGAATTCTTAAAAGAATTTCAGGATCTGCTCTCCACTTAAGATTTGTTCTTATAACATTGAGAGCTGCCTTACATCGTACTATTAGTTTATTTATATGTTCCTTCCATGTTAACGTGGAATCAAGTGTTAAACCTAAGAACACACCAGAGTTTTATCCTGAATCTGCTTGTCTTTTACGGTCAGAAATGGACCATACTATAGTTTTCTTAGTCTACAGAAATTGGTACAAAACGTTTTTTCTGTTGAAATTTTGTATCCTTGCTTTCCGTGTTTGATAATATGCAATCAACGGCTTGTTGTATGTTTCTGTTAATTTCCACCATAAAAGGGGCAGAAAACGCAATGGTTAGATCGTCAACATAGAGGTAAGTAAGTACATTAGTGAGAATTGAAGAGGTCAAGGAGTTGACTGAAATCGCAAATAGTGGTTAAGCCCTGCGGAATGCCATTTTCTAATATTCTAGAGGAGGGAATAGAGGTTCCAACAAGGACTCGAAAACGTCTTGATTCGAGAAATGATGATATGAATTTGGGAAGGTTACCTCTAAAGCCCCATTCATGTAATTTTTGTATAATTCCATACCTCCATGTCATATCAAACGCCTCCTCAATATCGAAAAAGACATCGACTGCGTAATGTCTGTGAGAAAAGGCGTTAAGGACGGTATCTTGCAGATGTACCAAGTGGTCCACCGTAGATCTGAATTTCCTGAACCCGGTTTGACAATTTACCATACACTCGCTTTTTTCGATAATCCACATCAACCTGGTAGCGACCATGCGTGCTAGCAATTTGGCTATGTACGAAGTTAGGCTAATTGGCCTATAATTGGTGACCAAATATGGATTTTTCCCATTTTTTTAAATTAGAATAACTATTTCTTCTTTCCAATATGAAGGATACTTTCCTTCCTTCCAAGTTGAATTAAGTACATCTGGGACCAATTTCTTACATGTGTAGGTGAGATTTCATAACGTATCATATATAATGAGATTAGCATTTTCCGTGTCGTTGAAATTTAGTTTAACTTCTCTTTCATTGTTTAAACGTAAAAAAGAAGCATCAGAGTTTTTGGAGCTGCTGGTTTGTTGAAAATGATTAGCTAATGCTTCAGCTATACGGTGAGGTTCGGTAACTATTGTGTTGTTTACTTGTAACTGTATTGTAGAAATAGTACTTTTTCCTGACATGGCTTTAATTTTTCTCCAAACTTCTACAGTAGGGGTTTGATTCGTTATTGTTGATACGTAACTCTTCCAGGAGTCCTTTTTGCTTTGTAATATTGCTCTTCTAGCAAGTGCTCTGGCTTTTTTAAAGTTTACAAGATTTTCAGTTGTGGGATGTTTTCGATAGGTATTAAAGGAATCACTAATATTATCATATTAGTGATTTCTTGTATATCAAGTGATATACAAGATGATATGTAAGATTGGAGGGCACCGTTAGATGTGATTTGAAGACATCCCAGCGAGCTTCAGGTAATTTCTATCGAATTGGGCTTATTACTGGTGTATTTTGTTTTTCAATTGCTAATATTATTTTTTTTAGGCGTCGACTGCAAGGTTATTAGCTTTTACATTTTTGAATCAAAGTTGTAACAATCGTTTGCTATCTTTCAAGAAATTTATAATATTCTTAACACTTTCCAAGTCATTACTGTTCTCTTCTATTTAATTGCAGAGGGATGATTTTATTGTTATCCTTTCTTTTAGAGTAAAACGACTTGTTTCCCTTCTAAGCCAAAACCCACTTTGTGATAACACTTTTGGTTGTGAACTGTATAATGTCCTCTGTTCTGACTGTACTAATGTCAATTGTGGTTTCACGGGTTGCGTTTATTGCCGTAATGTCCACTGATTCATTTCCTTTTATATCTGTGTGCCAGGCAGCATACAAAACACACCTTTTTGTTCAGAGAGATTTTTATACAGTATAAACATGCTAATATTGTTTGTACTCTTGGATTTTCAGAGAAAGTGTCTTTTATGCCTACTAGTGCGCTTTGGGGGACAACACCGATTATAAATTTTGTGGATTGTGACAGAGGACAGTACCAGACAGCTTGCAAGATTGCGTACAATTCCGCAGCGTAAATGCTGACGTATTTTGGTAATGTCCAGCTGTGGCCTTCTTCTAACAGATGTATAGCGCTTCCTACTCCTTGGTCAGTTTTGGGCCCGTCTGTATATATCTTTACATGGATTGGTGGTTATGCAATATTGAAAAGAAGGTCGCTCTGAGATGTTTCCTGTTTGTATTATTTTTCATTTGAGTAGTGTATTTAGGTGGAGGACAGGTTGTTCAATTGCCAACGGCGGTTGTTCGTTAAAGCATTGTGTGATAGTGTGAGGTAGCGTTTCGTTACAGATTTTAATAATACTTTCTTGGAACCGTATGCCTGCGGGGCGCATAATCGTTCTTCGAGATTCGTATATGTTTACGCATGGGTTTTCAAATAGCATTTTATTGTTTGGATGGTTAGGTAGAGCTTTTATTCTTATTCCATAATTGAAAGTATGGTGCAGTGGTAATAATTCCGCTTCGCTACATGTATCTTCTAGAGGACTAGTGCGAAAAGCTCCTGAGCACAAACGCAGTCTCTCACAGTGAACCCTGTTTAGTTTGTTGATCCACGTTTTCCTGGCTCCCGAGAAGACCACAGAACCGTAGTTTATTTTAGCTAGTACAGTTCCACCATAAAGCCTGATTAAGATCTTCTTATCTGCACCCCGTGAAATGTGGTTGACACAACGGAGAATGTTCAATGATTTCTTACATTTTAATATAAGATCATCTATATGGTGTTTCCAATAAAATTTGGGTTCTAGGACCATACCGAGGAATTTAATTTTGTTTTTTATTTCCATAGCATGGTAATTTATATGAAGACGAGGGTATTCACGTCTGTTTCGTAGACGGCAAAAATGCATAGCTTGAGCTTTGGTGGAAGAAAAGCTGTAACTGATATTTTGGACGACTTTTGTCAAGTTGTCAATTGCTGACAGTAAATTTTCTGTTATGTTACATGTTATCGGGCCGGAAGTGTAGGTGACAAGGTCGTCCACAAACATACTAGTTTAAAAGTGGGTCAACAGCGATTGCGAATAAGGTCGCGCTAAGAGTGGAATCCTGTGGTACTCCGTTCTTTTGCATTCGTTCCGTTGAAAGTAAGTTTTCAGCGCGTACTTGAAACGTCCTTTCATTTCAAAAACTAGCAATAAAAATTGGTTGGTTGCCTTTAAGTTCCAGATCGTATAGCCTCTGCAGTATTCCATGCGGCTTTATAAGGTTAAACGCCTTCTTTATGTCAAAGAAAACTGCAATTATGTGTTCTCTTTTTTTGCAAAACTGTTTAGTATAGAACATTCGAGTTGAACTAAGTTGTCTGTAGAGCCATGTCTCCTTGATCCCATTTGAAAATCAGAAAGAATCTCGTGTTTTTCTAAGAACCAGGCTAAGCGTGTATTTACCATTTTTCCGAGAAGCTTACTAAGGCAGCAGGTGAGGGATATTGGTCTATAGTTCTCTTGTTCTGTAGGGTATTATTATTATTATTACTATTATTTATTTGTTTTCATTTGGATTAGATTGTGTGCATACTATTTAACTTACAGTGGCTTTTACGACTTAGGTAAGTACAGTTCGTAGTTAAAACAAATTCCTTACCACTTCTCTTCTTTTACATGTTGTGGTTTAGTACTTTTCTTACAAGTCCCACTGTTCCTAATATTGCTATTTTCTGTAGTTCTTTGTAGATGTTCTCTTCAATACATAGTTTTTTTAGTGATTCTTTCAAATTCATTGAAATTTCACACGTTGTTCCTACTATGATTGGGACAATAGTAACTTTTTCCTCTCTCTATATATTTTTTATGTCTTCAGCTGATTGTCCATATTTGTTGATTTTTTCATTATATTTATTTTCAAGATTTGCGACAGCTGGTATATTACTATATTTATAAGAAAAATCTCTTTTGTAGATTTATTTTGCTATAATATGTCAGGTTTATTGTGGCGGACTGTTCTGTCAGTAATAATTTGTCTATCCCAGTACAGTTTTCCTTTGTGGTTATGTATAAGTGTTGTTGGTTGGTACTTATAGCGTGGTTCTTGGTATTCTAGGTCACTAATTCTTTGCGCTATCATTTGGTAAATAACTTTACGGATGTTATTATGCCGTTCTATGTTTGCTGTTTTAGCTAATACTTCACATCCGCTAGTAATGTGGTCGATGTGTTCCGAATGTTTTTTGCATAAACGGCATGCATCAAATGTAATAGTTGCGTCTTTTATGATTAGTTTCGTAACAAACCTTTTTATGTATGTTTAAAATTTATGTTCTTATTGGCAACTTAAGTGCATTTTGTGTATCGTTAGTTGCATACCTTATTGGGGTAAAATCTCCATTTAGTTCTTTTACTAAATTATTTCAATTATTAATCACTGCACATCCTTTCCGCGCTTCGATTTATTTTTGGTCATTGCGCAGGGTTACTCTGAGCGTCCTTTATTCATTGCTTGAACTACGTGTTTAAGTTGAAGCCATTTTCGCTTTGTTTAATTTTTTATTTAGAGTGCCACATTTATATGGTAACTCAATTTTAGTTATACTTTTACCGCTTGTTTTACTTTGGGTTTAATTTTATTTTAACGTTAACTTTGCAAGATGATGCAATAGCTTTGTGACTGCGAAGTGAGATTTCATTTACCAAATTTTATTTTGAACCATACAAAATCAATTCAGTTTGGATATTTGGAATTACCAGCGTATCAATCTGATGTTTACTTCAACTTCCATTAAAATTGTGCAATAAAATTTAAAGTGATGAGTCGACAGCATTTGCTTATCTGTTGAAGTCTGACTATTTGATTATACCAAAGCTGTAAACCATTGGTGGTATGGCAAATGTGTTTATTGCTTTCACTTTGTTTCTTACAGATAGTTTTGTGGACAGTAAATAGTTTACTCCGTTTTTCATCTTTTGTGTTAGTTCTTCTTTGATTTTTGTGTGTACTATATTTGTCGTCTCCATAAATCCTAGATAAGTCGTATTTGTCCATGCTATTAATTTTATCTGTAGTATGTGGTGGTATGTAGTCTTGTAGTTTCTCCCATTTTCCCTTTTTTAATCCGTTTTGCGTCATTTGTTTAATCCAAATTTCATGTTTATGTCAGTGCTGAATTCATGTACTTATTGACTAGCATCTGTAATCCCTCCTTAGTGTTTGTTAATAGTTTCAGGTTACCCATGTAAAAAAGGTGCGTATATGTACTTCTGGCATGAGTTATGTCTATAGTGTAACCTTGTTCGCTGATAATAAAATACTTACATTTTTTGGGTTTTTTCAAAAAAACCCAAAAAAGAGAAGTATTTTATTATGTGTGATAATGGTGAAAGTTTACATTTTTATATTGTTTGCTGTTGTTCAACATCGTAGAAACCGGATTTATAGCTATACAGAACCGCGGGGCACTTAGTGAGTCTTCTTGGAATTTGCCTTTTGAGGTGTTAATAGGTCCTATGTTTTCGTTTCCTATTCTAATAGTTATACACCGCGACTTCGATAAATTCCTTACAAGTTCTACAATAGATGGGTCGATTTTGTAGATATGAAGTATTTGAGTGAGCCAAGTATGAAGGACTCTATGAAATGTTTTGTGGTAATCAATCAATCAATTGTCAGTTGTTACTTTAACTATTTAACTAATTTCTCATAAATAGATCAAAAGCGTTTTAGCCAGAAGTTGTGAATTTTGTCTACACCTGGTGCTTTCCAGATGGCGGTCGTCTTCAATCTTTCTTTAAGTTCTTGTACTGTTATTAAGTGGTTCTGCATGGTGGAAATCTTATCGTATTTTTTCTTTTTTTTAGATAACCATCGTGCTTTGGTATTGTGGTCTTTTTCAGCTTTTCATATTGTACTCCAAAATTTGTTGATGTGTTCTACGGATGGATATTTTATGCACGTACTTTGTGTTTTTGTACTTTCGGGGGTAATAGTTATATATAACTTTCGTTGGTTAGTGTTAAACATGGTGTTTTGTTTCTTTCGGTGTGCAAGCTAGTTTTTGTTTAAGAAAATCAAGTACTTGCATGATGTTAGTGTTCATTTCTGATTTATATTTCTGAATTACGTAATTTTATTTCCTTTCCACTTTTAATGTTACTGTACCTCGAGTTTTTTGTGTCAGTACTCCTATGTATGCACGTAATTCGGCAATCTGTTTATTTTTCTTTCTCAAACTTCTTGTTTGTGTTTCTTTTTAAGTGAGTTTTGCTGAACTTCAATTGTTTGGCCATTTATCTGAGGTACGCTTATAGCTCCCATATAGACTAGGTTATTTACGTCTTGTACATTATTACATTTGTTTATTTTATTTTTAATTATTTCATCTATTTTGGATATTGTTTTGTATACGTAAGTTTTGGGAGAGTAGGTCGTATCGTGGGTTCCATTCTACCATATAATAAAGTATTTTGTTGGAATGTATTGAAAATAACATTATCTTCAATGTTTTCTGGTTCGTATTCTGTACTTTTGGTTTCAATTTGTCGAGTTTGTTCTTAAGTTAATGCTTCTTCAGCTGGGGGTTCAAAATATTTTGGACTTTTTCACGTATTTTATTGAGAACCTCTGATGGTAAGCGATTTTTTTTGAATAATTGTCTTTTTTGATCGAGTATATTTTGTATAGTTTTATTTCTTATTATTCGGAATTTTTCTACCATGGTATCGTATACTCTGAAGCTATATGGTTCTTTGTTTGTTTCCATTTTTGTAATTAGCAAATAAGTTAGAGCGTATTGGCCATTTTATTCTCTTCCTATTTGCAGATGGTTCCGCTTGAGTGGTCACAGTTGTTTGCTGTGAAACACCTTCAGCAGGTGAAGTGATGTTGTTATTTTCAAGGATTAATCTCTCTCTCTCTCTCTCACTCTGTTTATCAATTATGTAACTCGTTTGATGCTTTCATAAAAAAAATGTACCTTGTTTCGGTTTCATCAAATAAATCTAAGTTATTGAGTGTAACTATAATACATTGAATGTGGTATAATAAGAAAATTATTAAGTAGTGGTTAATAAATTATTAGCATATCATTATTTATGTATATAAAATAGAGTGCTTTTATACAATGATCTTTATAAAAAACCATAATGTAATAATGAAATAATGAAAATTTGTTACTATTAATGTCATTTAAAACATATTTTGAGTGTTTCACATTAATTCCTTATACATGTTTGACATACATATATAACCAATGTCCATAGTTCAAATTAAACTAAAATGAAAATATAACCAGAGAAACCTAAATAAACTTCATATAACATATAATAAAATATATATACATGTATTACGATGAATATAAATTTTAGATAAAATTAATTGTGCCTTATTTTGCTGAGCATACATTTACTTGTGATGTTTTGATTGTTTGATTATAATAATTGAAATTTACATGTAATATAAATTTGTAATGAGATGCCAGCATTAGTATCGTTATATGTTTAAATTGTTGGGCGCCATCATTAAAATATTTGATGAAATATTAAGATATCTCATATTTATAGTTGCCTCGACTAGCGGTGTTCGTACTGGGGTTAGGGTTTAATAGCATGTTTAGTTAAATCTATATTCTTTTACTTCAATTTCTTCCAAAACAAATTCAATTATAAATAACTAATGGTTCAAAATAGGTATGTTATATTGATATTGAGCATTATAAGTAGCTATGTTGCAAGTTACGCGCATGCGAGTTCCATAGATAACCTTTGTAATTGTACATGAACAACATAGATGATGCAATTGATAAATTTAAGGTAAGTATGTTTTTTTTTTCTATTCAAATAATACTGAATTATCATAAATTTAATATTAAAATGCACTATATCCAGCCTTGTACACATACCCTTTTATATCCTTTACATCCAAATACATGTGAAATTAAATGACATCACTATTCAACGTACTAACCTCAATTTCTATTAGCTTAAAAATTATTGTAAACTCATATATTAACATCATGTTCTTTTAGTTGGACTGCTTCCCCTTGACGGCGTTCCACTTCCAACTTGGCTTTACTTTGGATGCTAGTAAATAAATCCCACGATGAATGATCTGCAGCTTTGCATATTCTTCAACAGCTACAATCGTATAATTATTCTACAGCATTGGAACTTCATTTTATCGAAATTTATGGCTGCATTGTATCGCTTACATTTGGAAAACAGAAGCACTTAACTTTAAAAAAATTATTTCAGTTTTAAATAATACCTATAAAGCTTGACATACTAAACAAAAATGATTACGATCGAAAAAGTTGATCAGAGAAAGTAAATAATCATAATCGCCCAGTATACATTTATTTAGTTCTTAAATTGAAAACGTGTAAATATGTGCATATAAGTACAATTGTTATAAACAAATAAATCCACTTGTTACCCATATGTTTCTATTGATGCGGTTATCATTTTTACATGTATCCCATAGTTAACTTTTGTTGTTGGGAAAACAACAGTTATTATATAATTCCTAAATGACATAAATTCTACTTAGTAATAAAAAAAAAAGTAATTAGAATTCTGACATTTTAAAATTTATCAAACGTGTAAAATTGTAAAAAATTTGCGAAAATCTTTTACCAAAGGACCAAAAATTTTTTCCAAAAAAAAAATCATCTGGTCAGAAATGGCTCAAACGATTAAAATGCAAAAAAAAATTCGAAAAATTTTGACCTAAGGGCCAAAAAAAGTAAATTAGATTTGTTCAAGGCATATTTACATGTTCAGGTAGATGGCGAAAACAGTATTATACAGACAATTTCAACTCGTCGAGGAACTTATCGAATGAACTCACTATCTTTTGGTATCAAAACAGACCCAAGTGAATTCAACCGAATTATTGATCAAATTTTGATGGATCTACCAAAAACTTTAGCTTATTTTGATGACAAAGCGATACATGGTACGCAGTGCCAATCTGGAAAGGTGCCTTGAAAGATTAAAAAGGTATGATCTACACCTAAACAGCAGAAAATGTTCATTTTTTCAAGAAAAGATTGAATACCTGTGTCATGTTGTAGAACACAAGATTTCTAGGAATACAAATAAAGTTAGAGCTATACTTGATATCCCAAGACCTTCCAATGTTGAAGAGGCAACATTGTAAAAAAAAAACAATAATAATATATGTCAGACTTTTAAACTTTTGTGTCAGATAGAGGTTAATAAACATATAGGCGCTAATTTGAAAAAAAATCCAAAGTCACCCGCTTGTATAAAAACATCCATAATAGTGTTAAAGTGTTTTATATTTAATTTAATTCATTTTTAAATTGGCTTCAGATTTAAAAACTTAATTAAGAGAAGCTATGTAAAATTAAATTATTTAAAAAATACGTTTACCGATTTTCCTATAAAGTTGATCGTTGTTCACATGTTAGAAAACACTGAAATTCCACATTAGAATTTTTTTGCCGCTAAAATAAGCATCGTATCAAAAATTGCATGGAACATAATTGATTTATTATTTTAAAATCTATACGCTGGTATTTTTACATCTTTGAAACATGTATTTGTTTTAGAAATATTTCATAAAAATCCAAAACTGTACCTAATAAACGCCCTCACCACTGCTGGATTTCTCCAAAATCTAATCAGCTACAGGAGAACTGAAATCAACCATAAATAAGAAATTTCAAATATGTGCGTTTTATCATTGTGCAGTTAGCGTGGATACTAACATACATCTACACACACACACGCACGCACGCACACGCCCGCGCACCCGCATACGCCCACGCGCACCCGCGCATCCGCACACGCCCACACGCTCTCACGCGCGCACGCACTCACGCACGAACGCACGCACGCACACACACACCATACACACACACGTACGTACGTACGTGTGACAGTAGTTGGTTGTTAGTTTCTTGATCTTAAATTTACTTAATTTATCTCTTTATATTGCTAGTTATTTCTATTCTGCGAGTTTTTCAACTATATCTAACATCATGTAAGAAGATTTAGATGTTATTTTTAGAAATGCTTTGGAAGTTCTTGTTGAAGTTACTGAAAAAAGTGGAAATTTAAGAAAAGACTTAAGAAAGAATGTTCTGGATTCAGAAATTAACTTACGAAAAATGTTTTGTAGTTTTAAAGATGAGATGGAAGTAAAAAATGCTAAAATTTTTAGTTTGGAAAGGCAAATAAAAAATTATAATCATAAAAATAATGACAGTAGTGCTACTGTTGGCGTTTATAGTATTCATTATGTAACAACATATGCGTATATTTTAAAAGCTAAACCTATGATAAAAGAAGGTTTTAATAACAAAGAAGAATTTTCTAAATTTAAATTATTTGTCAAGGCAAAAAGTATAGATAATACAGATCTTATAAAAATGATTATAAAAGATAAAATCAATCCACTAGAAATGAAAATTGGTGTCAATTCTTTTAAATCTATAAAAAAATGGAAGACTTAATTGAATCTAATAGCAAACATGGAATACAAATTATTAAAGATTCTATACCTAAACCTTTCCTGTCAGGATGATTTGGAGGCTTACACTCTAAAAAGAAGTAAACCTGAAGTAATAGTTTTTAATATCCCTGAAGAAGAAACACTCAGTAATGCTAGTGACATTATTATAAGTCAAAATTCGGAATTGAATTTACAAGTTGATAGTATAGTTCCAAAATTTATATATAAAAATAAACTCAATAGAAATATGATTCTAGAAGTTAATGGTAGTAGATATAAGGAGAATTTTAAAACAAAAAGAAAAAATTAAAATGATGTGTTTGTTAATAGGTGTTACAAATGATCAAAATTTAACCATAGAGCTAATAACTGCATGGACGGATTAACATGACCTGTCTGTTCTGGATCCCATAAAGAAGCAGATTTTAAAATGTTCCAATTGCTCTAATTTTAACAAATTTAAGAAAGATTTTAAAGTTATGATTTACACTCTTCCTTAGATAAAAAATGTCAATTTATTAATCTTGACTAAGACAACTAAAAAAAATTGATGTTCTGTAATGGATAATATAATTATATTAAGGAATAAGTCAAATAATAAATGGAATTTTTTTTTTTTTTTTATTATTACAACTAAAACTAGTCGTAGTCGACTAACCAATAGTTTAATTCTGACCTTATCACCCTAATACTTATTTGCTAAGGTGTCCCATCGGACTTTACTTAGATTCTAAAACTTAACACTTCTTTCACGTGTTACACAGTTCACTGTACTCTGCTTTTTCACTGTAATCACCATAACTTTAGTTTACACTCTTGTTGTTTTCAGGTCACACTAGTCACTATGCAAGTTCAAAAGGTTTGGTCCTTTAAGCCTTCGCTCTAGGTTGGCGTTATCAAGAAGTTGTAGTACTTCTGGGTTGTTGTGGCAATGAAGTCGTTTCTCATGTCGAGTGGCAAACGTCTTTATTTCCTCTCTTACTGTTGGGATCATCAAATCTCTATGTATATTGTCATTCCGTACATACCATGGGGCATCCACGATATTTCTTAGAACTTTGTTTTGAAACGTTTGAATTAAGTTTACGTTGGTTTTGCTTGCACATCCCCATAATTGGATCCCATATGTCCAGATTGGTTTTAGTATTTGTTTGTATACTATTATTTTATTGTGTATTGATAATTGGGACTTTCTTCCAATAAGCCAATGCATTTTCTTGTATTTAATATCTAATTCTTTCCGTTTCTTTTTGATATGTTCCTTCCATTTGAGTTTGGCGTCGAGGTTCATCCCCAGGTACTTTGCCGTATTGTGATATGGAATGTCATTATTATTGATTGTAATTAATTTATGCTCATGCTTGTTATTGGTGAAGTCGACATGGATCGATTTAGCTTCATTTATTCTAATTCTCCACTTTTAGTCCATAAATGGAATAATATAAGAAATCGTAATATGGACTTTATATTAAATTGTTTTCAAATGAATGCACAACATTCTAAAAAAGTATCAAATAATTTAATGCAGCTAATTGAAGAGAAGAATTCTGATCTTATAATTTTACAAGAACCTTACTTATTTGATAACAAACTTGCAGGAATTTCTAAACATTATAGTATTTTTTCTTCTGGTACTGGTACTAAAAGAGCAGCTATTATTGTTACTAACTCTTCCATTGATGCCATTTTAATGTCACCTATAAATGAAGATTGTGTTGTTATTGAGATTAAGATTAAACATTTAAATTTTTTTATTGTTAGTATGTATTGAGATTATAACACAAATATAGAAGAAAAATTTGTAAAAAAAATGTGGAGGGTTCAGGCTCTATCTTAGGAATGCTCAATCAAAGTTTGATGTTTTGACCAGTAGTAGAGGGAAAAAATTAGAAGATTTTATTATTTCAACTGATTTACAGATTATTAATGATAATAATGTTCCTACTTTTAATACTATTAATGGCAGTAGCTGTACCTATAGATTTAACTATTGTTAACAATAAATTTATTAACAGAGTTATAGAATGGGATTGTGGTACAGAAGAAAGTTTTTTTGATCACAATTTAATTACCTGTAAAGTAGAAACTCGACTAAGAATGAATCAAATTAGAACTGTTCATAGAAATCGATTTATTGTGATCAGGGTTATGTAAAGTTCCGTCAACACATAATCTCTGAATTAACAAATAAGTTTTTTAACCATATGGTTACTGAAAGTGAAAACATTAATAATTTAGATCAACGATTAGCAAACTTAGTTAAAAATCACATTAATATAGATTTTATGAACTTAATTCAAAATATGTTAATTAGTGCTTGTAGTAGATGTTTTAAATTACATCGTACAAAAATAAAAAGTGTAAAAGGAAAATTAGTTCCGTGGTGAAATTCAGAATGAACTATTTTAAGGAAAAAGTTAATGTCCTTAGCAGAAGATTCCAAAGGACTCAGAATGATGAAGTATTAAAAATTGAACGAAAAAATTTATATCTTCAAGAAAAGAATAAATATAAATCTAAACTTTCCAAAGAAAAAATGGAATCATGGAAAAAATATATTCTGAATTAAACCCATGGAACTTTGTTTATAAAGTGGCTGCAAATAAATTAAATCAAAAAACTTCCTTAACAACATTGTTAAAGGAAGACGGTAGTTATACTAATAATTTAAAAGACACGTCAAGTTACCTGATGGAACAGTTTGTTCCTGATAATAATCTAGATACAGACACTGAATTTCATAAAAAAATAAGCGAAAAATTGAAAAAAGATATTACCACCAATAATGATCATTTGTTTTCCAATCAAGAAGTTCTTGCAGTTATTAATAAAATGAACAAAAATAAATCTCCTGGTGAAGATGGAATTAGTAGTGATATCTAGTTAAACCTTTATAATCTATTTCCTTCTTTTATATCATTCTATAATGAATTTATGATTAGAGGTACTTTTCCAAAATCTGAAAAAGATCAATATTATAAAGTCAGGTAAAGAGAACAGTCCTGAAGCTTCTAAATTTCGTCCAATAAGCTTATTAAATATCGGAGGGAAGATATTAGAGAAACTGCTAATAAATAGGATAACCTATTATCTTTATGCGAATAATTTAACGAACCTCAATCAATATGGTTTCAAACCTCAAAGCGAAACTTTAGATGCTCTAATAGCAGTTAAAGAATATGTAATTAATGGTTTAAAATATAAGAATGATTTAATTGTAATAAGTTTAGATATTAAAGGTGCCTTTGATTCAGCCTGGTGGCCTGCTATAATGAATCCCCTGAAGGACTTCAGCATTGACTTTTTCCGCAACCGTACTGCTAAATTACAACTAAATTACGAATTTTTGGAAAAATCCATTAGCAAAAGATGCTCACAAGGTTCTTGTTGTAGTTCAATGTATTGGAATATTCAGTACAATTCGTTACTTAATTTAAAATACTCAAAATTTACGAAAGTCATTGCGTTTTCTGATGACGTCCTTGTAATTGTCAAAGGTAAAACTGTCAATGAAGCAGAAACTTATGCTAATTTAGAAATTAACAAAATAACTAATTGGGCTAAATGCAATAAACTTTGCTCTAACGAGTCTAAATCAAAAGTACTGCTAGTTTCAAATAAACACTCTTCCAGAAAAATTGGCGTTAAAATTTATATGTGTAATAAATTATTAGAACAAGTCTCCAACTTCAAATACTTAGGAGTTTATTTAGATGATAGATTTAACTTCAAAATATCTAAAACTTGTATATATGCTTTCAGAATCAGCAAAATGCAGTTGGGGTTTAAAACATGACGTTTTTACAATTATTTACAAAGGTGCCATCCTACCACTACTTACATATGCAATTCCAATGTGGGAAGAAGCTTTAAAGAGAAAACTAAACCAAGTAAAATTAATTGTGTTAAAATTATTTGAGTACCTATAAAACTTATTTCAGAGTACTAAAGTTTTAAATAATGTAAATGACGATCACTTCGATGCACCGACTCCTTTAAATAATTGGTTACAACCGGCAGTTATGCCGAAAATAAGAATAAAAAACTGAATAGTTGATTTTGAAATTTTTACTGATGGGAGCAAAATTGGTAATAATGTAGGATTGGGTGTAGTAATTTACAAAAATAATCTTTTACTAAAAGAATTCAAATACAGATTAAAAAATTGTTATTCTAATAATCAAGCAGAAGCTTTAGCGATTTTGAAAGGTTTAGAAAACATTGATATAATTGAGAACATAAGAACTGAACACTGAAATGTTATTATTTATACAGATAGCATCAGTGCCGGATTTAGGCCCTATGGACTAGGTTTTCTGTGGCGCGGCTGACTCCGTCGCAAACTGTGCGAAGGTCATCTTCTAAATTTTCGTTTGTTAAAGTTATAAGCTAACCTAAATATTTTTCGATACAATCCTGTAATAAATGCTTTGTAAATTTTAAACGAATTTATAATTTTTTTGCGTAGTAGGAAGAATGGGTATTGAATGAAGAAAACCTTTTAAGTTTCCGCAAATTTATTCCCATAGATTCAGTTTAAATGACTGTAAAATGATTAATCTTAAAAAATACAATGACATTAAGATATCCATATAGTGACATAGTATAAGTAAATACCTAATTTCTATTTATTGGTTTCCTTCTAATTTTCATTGCAATAAAGTCGTGGATGACCTCTCCGTGGTTAAGTTGCCTCAAAACGTCATTTTCTATGCTCAGTAAAGCTAAAAAGTTCAGTCTGTCTTCTGTCATGGACGTCCGAAGTCTATTTTTTATCAGCTTCAGTTTAGAGAATGACCTTTCTGCTGAACTGTTAGTGATCATGAAAGATAGGTACATTCTCAATGCAACTTCTACATTTGGGAAGCAGTCTTTGCAATGATAATCAAAAAAAAGTTTGTACATCCATCTTTCTTTGCTCATAACTTTCCTATTTTTCTCATAGTCTGATTGAAATTGCACGTAAAAGTTTTTGAACTGTATTACCTCGTTCCCAAAATTGTCATCCAAGTCATTTTCGTAGATGTCTAATAATTTTCTACTTGCTGTTAACACTTCTTCGTCGCCGAGCGTGTCTAATTTGTTGAGGAATCCAAAACGTTCATGGACAAGTTTGTAGGCCTCAAGTCTCTTTCTCAGTTCACTCTCAAGTTGGTCTATTATAGGTATGAAACTTTGAGTTCGAAATTTATCCGATGGTGTCAATTCAACTTCAAGAGCTTGCGCACAGTCCAAAGGAGCTAAACGTACATTCGTTTTGCGCTTGCGCTTTATTTCCTTTCATATTCTTTGCAATTAGTTAACTGAATTGCTTTTCCTTCATAGTCTTTGAAGCTGTCCTTTTACTTTCTATAAAGGTTTTAACGATGTCAATGTTGAGGCAGCTGAGTTTACATCCAATCTTGGGTTTTGTAGAGTTTCACTGGTTTTGTTCACTTGACCCAAAATGTCATTCCAAAATGCTGTATACAGCCCTGTTTCAAGTTTTAGCATTTTATTGTACAAAGTTAAGGCAGTGATTCGAGATTTCCCTGGTTGTTCTTCGTCCTCTGAAATTTTAGCAAGTGCATCTTTGATCTCTTTGTAGCCTCGCAAAAGTGCTTTCGCAGCATCTGCACGGCATGACCACCGTGTTGTTGTTGTCCTTTTGGCACAAGTACACGTTTACTAGAGTCTTCTCTATTCAGACAGTCAGTTAGAATCTCGTACCTGTGAGTAGAAGCGGTAAAGTATACAAAGAGTTCTTCCAGAAAGTCGAAAAAGCTTACGGCACTCAGGCAGCAACTGGCTGCAGCTTGCACAACAAGATTGAGTGAGTGTGTAGCGCAAGGTATCCAAACTGCCAAATTATTTTCTTCCATTACCAATGCTTGAAGGCCATTGTACTTTCCGCTCATTGATGAAGCGTTGTCGTAAGACTGGCCACGGCAATTCTTAATGTCCAACCCATTATCTGTTAAAAAATTTTCCAAGCCTCGAAACATATCTTTAGCTTTGTGCCCTTGGTTAGGCATAAATGTTAAAAACCTTTCAACAGGGGTGTAGTCTTCTAAGTATCTAAAAATCAAAGTAAGCTGATCGACATGGCCTTCATCTGAAGTTGAATCTATAGATATGGAATAGTACTTTGACTCCTTGATACGAGAGACAATTTCATTAAAAACTCGTTTTCCAATTATTTGCACAACTTCTTCACAAATTGTTGATGAGAGATAGTTTGTATGACCACTTCCTTGGTTTCCATGTGTTTTTATATGATTCTTCAAAAACTCATCGTACTGTGCTACAAGCTCCAAAATTCCCAGATAATTACCATTTGTTGGTGACCCAAGTGTTTCATTTTCACCTCTAAATGCCAAGCCCCTTTCACTGATGAAAACTATCACACTTATCAATCTGTTGAGAACTTCTCGCCAGTATTTAGCTAAGTCTTCTGCTTGTTGAGAAAGCTCTTGATCGATACGACCAATTGTTTCAGAGCGCCCTGCATAATCAATCACTGCATTCAAATGGTTTTTGGAAGTTTCGTGTTCAATCAAACGTGATATAGCATTTTTCCAATCACAAAATCCGCTATGTGTAAACTGTGAGCGTACTGTGGAAAAAAGTTTACAAACATAGCAGTACACACGACCATTGCTGGGAGAAAAGCATAACCACGAACGTTTGATAGTCTCGCCGTTTCGACTTTTTCGCACAAAAAAACTTGCTTGACACTTTCTTGTATAACCTTTCTCAGAACCTTTACCTGTATCACATTGTTTAAAAGACTTGCTGTCGAATAAATAGCTGTCATAGTTTTGAAGTTTTCCGGTATCCAATTTAATGCAATAGTTGATATCACCAAATGATAAAACTTCCGGCCACTTTCCAATGTCATATTCCAAGCAAATATCTTTTTCAGAAACACAAATAGGTTCAGGATTAAGTTCTAAACCTCCTAAATCCGTAGATCCTATAGTTGCTTTTGAAATCGCTGCTGGATTTTCTGTAACCTGAAAGTAAAATAATGATTATTACTTTTGTAGTTTTGTAGTTTTGTCAGTTTTTTTTAATACATCCGATAGCTTATTACTATAACATTACTTACCATTTCGTTGTCTCCGGAGAGTGTGGGCTGGCTAGAGCTGGCGGTGGACGTTGAAGGTGTGTCTTCATCTAGGGCTACGCTGCTTAAAGTATCAGATGATTCTAGCTTACACTTTACCATGTAGTCGGTCATACGGCGTGATTTAGCTAAAACTTCTTCATTCTTTTGCAATCTTTCTTTTTGCACTACCGCTTTTGAACATCTCCTTCTTTTTATGCCGATTAATTTGTATTTTATGGCGATCCATTATGTTGTACTGAAAACCCACCAAAATAACAGTACCTATGACTTCCTAATAACAATAAAAAATAGAAAACGATTGAAACTATAACAACAATGAGTACCTAATAATAATTTCCACTGCGCAAAGAAAAAATTACATACCTTTGTACTTTTCGTTCACTACTACCACTACTACTCACAATTACCATAACAGATAACAAAGTGCAGCGTTGCGTTGGTGTCGGTGACGGCGGTGGGGGTAGCGCCGTAGCCGTAGGGTAGGTAGCATTCAAGTATCAATCTGATGAACTGTACTGTAGACTTAGACCAAATTGGGGACGAACATAAAGCATGGTTCATTAATTTAACTACAAAAATAATAAATAAATTCAACTGAAAATTGACACGGGGTTCGGGATCCATGGTTAATGTTCTGCCCATAAATATTGTTGATCGTTTAGGGATTAAAGCGTCACATATAGCAAACTACAAAAACAAAATTAAATTCTTATACAGGCGATAATTTAGACGTAATAGGTAGTTGTAAGTTGACATGTTTTAAAAATAAGCAGGAACACGATTTAATATTTGATGTAAATTCAAATACAAGTTTAATGCAATTTTGGGAATAAGAGAATTCCTCCTTAAAATTAGAATTAATTAAAAGATTGAATGCAGTAGATTCAATTGATGTTTTGGAATCAGCAAACGAGTTAATTATGAAATACGGACGAATGTTTTCGGGAATTAGTTGTATAAAAGGCGTATCACACCACATTAAAATTGATATAAAAATGCAAAGCCGGTGATACATCAAACTAGAAGAGTTCCATATCTTCTTTACAGCGGTCGGAACGATTATTCCAAACAAGATCGCGATCGCAATCACCGATCGTTTTCCAAAAAACAAGCGCGATCGCAATCATCGATCATGTACAAAATGATGATTGCATTTGAAAATTTACATCACTCAACGCATATCTTCTGTCACTAAGGATAAACGTATCTGCGGTAATCCAAGTATCGGTATCAGGTACCCAGTGTTTACAGCAGGAAGCATTTGGTTAAGAAGTTTCTTTGATGTCACCGTTTTACTGCTTGTGTGCTGTAGCGCTGTAGGAATTCTATTTACTTTCGGCTACAAATGCAAATGTGCAAAGAAATTTAGAAAACTTTTATAACCACCAAAATCTACTAAGAATAGGATTATTTTTAATTTATTTGGGTTTCCAAGACTTTATTAAAGTTTTACAAATTAACTGGGTGGTGTTTATTTTCCTTAAATAGGTACCTGATGCAGTTAATACTTAACACCGACCGACAATTTACTAAGTATTACTGGTATTATTACAGACACAATGTGAAAATTATTTCTTGACAAAATTCTAAAATAGCTTTCAAGCAGTAAATTTACATCTTTTGGATGTCAAATAAAACAGCCTCAGAGATTGAATGCTAAGGTTACGTTTACAGTCCTGCACTGACCGTTGTAGTTAAGTCCTAAATAAATAAACTAAATTATAAGCTCCTTTAATTTCTAATATACAAACGTAACCAGACTACCACATTTTCCAATATATATTTGACTTGAATTGAAGTTCAACGATCTTAAAATTGTAAATATATATTTTCACTTTTATTATATTTTGTAATATGTGCGGGCCACTTTGTGGCGCCCCTACGCGCCTATGTAGCCTATGCTTAAATCCGGCCATGGATAGCATGGTAATCTTGAACAGCTTAAACAATTTTTGGAATCATAGCAACATTATAGAAAAAATTAGATACAACATTATAGACATGGAAAAGTATGGTTGGTGCATATGTTTTAAATGGATAGAATCACATACAAGAATAGCTGGTAATGATCGAGCTGATTTTCTTGCGAAACAAGCAACTGAACTCCCTGAGGAATTTACAGTTTATTTCAAAATACCTAAATCACTAATACTGAATCAAATTGTATCTCAAACCAACTCAGAATGGCAAAACCAATGGGATAGTAGTGTGAAGGGTTTAATTATAAAATAATTCCTTCCTGGTGTAACTAACAGACTAAAAATACAAATTCCATTACACCAAACACTAATATCGTTAATTAGTGGTCATGGCAAACTAAAATCCTATCTATATAGATTTCATCTAATTAACAGTCCTAACTGTGCATCTGGCAATGACAATCAATCCGTGGATCACATAATATTTGAGTGTCCTAAGTTGTCTAGTGTTAAAATATTATTAAGAAACACTGTATTAGTGAAAGGTGGTGATTGGCCTGCTGAAAAACATGAACTGTTACATAAATTTTCAAAAGCGTTTTATAATTTTGCTAAATCGATTAATTTTGATTAGTTATAGTAAGTTAATGAAGTTTATGTCATTAAATATGTATATTAGTTAGTACCTTGTTTAGTTAAAGTTTATTCTTTAGTTGCAGAATGTTTCAAACATTTTCCATTTTGTTGTCAGTTTTAATATTTCTTTTTTATACAATTTTTTTTGTTTGCCTTAGTTATATACGGAATACTACTACAAACGTACAAAATGCTGATAAACATTTAATGTTAATAGTAGTCTAGACTAAATTTAGATTAAAATGCATGTAATGTTACTACAATATGAAATGAAGCATGCTGTAATAAAGATATACAAACTTAAAAAAAAACAAAAAACACACACATACACACACACACACACACACACACACACACACACACACACACACACACACACACACACACACACACACACACACACACACACACACACACACACACACACACACACACACACACACACACACACACACACACACACACACACACACACACACACACACACACACACACACACACACACACACACACACACACACACACACACACACACACACACACACACACACACACACACACACACACACACACACACACACACACACACACACACACACACACACACACACACACACACACACACACACACACACACACACACACACACACACACCCCATGCACCAACGCATTCGCACGCGTACCCGCACACGCATACTTATAGACATTTTTGACAGTTTTCAAAACCACTTTTTGGATTCAGGGACCTTCTGGAAGAGTCACACTTCAATTTAGAATTTATATATATATATATATATATATATATATATATATATATATATATATATATATATATATATATATATTTTGAGATGTTTAGAAAGAGGTAATAGAAGTATCGGACAGCTTACATGACATTTGGGTCATAAAAGGGGTGATTTCTGGCTCGATACAAGTGCGAGACACAATTTTACATAAATCTGGTTCACGATGTGTTTAAAATAAATTTATTTGGTATAAATTGATCTGAATATCATTTGCTAAGTTTGGTTTCATCATAAAAAGCAATTTGTTGCTACCAAAATTGTCAAAGATGTTAAATATAACCATTTTCGTAGAGTCATTTTAGTATTGCAATTTTTACAATAAAATTCAATTTTTCAAAGATAATTTGGCAAGTAGACATTTCACAGGTGTTTAAACATGGACTATGTAGTTAGGATTATGTTAGGGATAAGGTATGTTTAGTTTTTAAAGGCAGGAAATACAAAAATTTACTAAAAGGGTTATAATATGGACAGTATAGACAATTTTCGCACACATTTTTGTTAGTGAATTAGTGACAAAAATTATAATACATGATTCATAAGAAGAAAAACATTTAGAACATTTTGGCATACAAACATTTATAGTGCCGTACATTTTATAGTGTAAAAATCCTAAAAGAGTGTTAGACGATGAGACTTTTTCAATGCAAGACTAAATAACATTATGCATTGCAAATAAGTAGTGAGATCAATAAAGACAAGTTGTACAAACCTTAAACATAACATTTTATGTGTTAAAAACATTTTTTAATATGAATTTATTTCATATTTAAAATTTAAGTATGGTTACGTTGTAAATTTTAGGTTTTTCACATAATTTTATACTTTTTCCACATTATTAGATTTAGTTTTGCTCTTAAAGCAAATAATAGATGTTCTTTCACAATATAAATAAGTTTTATAAGGATACAGCGTTTTTATCCGCAAAATTTTGCTAAATATAAGGTGAATTCTAGACAAATTTACAAAAGCTTAAAATTTTCATTAAATTAAATGTTTCGAACTTAAAAGATATGTTTTCTTATGTAAATTGTCCTCAGAATTCCATTTTCGCAAGTAATTTTAGTGTAGCTTGTAAGTGTGTATAGTTAATAGCTTATTTTGATTAGATTAAGTTGTTTCGTTTATTGGTGGTAGGAATTATTGCTTATTAGGTGTCCTTTTATTCGAAATTTCACATAGTTTTCATTTCCGTTTTAAATTTCATTTCCGACCATGTATAAGAAAGTTACGGCCAAAATTCCATTTATGTACAATTCTTAATTTTGATTATCCAATCACATTCATTGTAAATTTTGCAATATGGCTGTAAAAAAGTTGAAATTTCTGTAGCAACCAGAAACCTATAAAAGCAAGCGCTCAGGAATCATTCTCTCTCTAGAATTTGTTCAAAAAGTGAAAAGATTAAAACAGTGTTGCTAAATTTGAGTTTACATAACCTAATTTATTTTCGTCGAGAAAGTTTACGTTACGAATAATTTCGAGAGCACTTGTTTTTATATCTTCGGTTAAAATTAAATAGTTCGGTCACCGATACCTGTCGTTGTTAATAACATAATTCTGTACGATTAATTGATGTCACGATTTTGTGTAAATTTGTTTTCGTGTTTTCCGATTTAAAATAATCCTTTATATACCAAATTAAATTCCATTTTTATTTGGTGAAAGTTTGTTTTATTTATCCGGACAATTCCTCTTAAATAAATATTATTTTATTTTCGGTAACTAAAATAAAAGTGTGTTAACAAAAATCTTGGATACTTAATAATACATTTTAAACGATATCAGTCATAAAGATTTAAAACCATTTTAAATAAAAAGTTACCATAGTAAATAAGTGTTTGGAGGTTGCCGTTTTTGGAAAGAAAACATCTTGAAGCTTGGAAGTTGGTGTCTTCGAGAACCGAGATAGCAGTTGGATATTAGTAACAACAATAGCCGAGTGAACATTGCCTGCCTCCAGCTGAAGTTTGAAGACATCATTCAATCGACAGGAAGGACTGTATATGTGAGTTTTAAATTTTATAACCCTGTTATTGGTATTTCCCTGCAATTTATATTTGTTATATGTTATTAATTAAGAATTTCAATTATTTACTTGTGTAAACACCTGTGAAGCTAATTATTTCCTTTTCTTTTTCTAAATTTTCATTTTGATGCAAACATTTAAGTTTCTTAATTATTTGACATTTTTTGACAGCTTTACTTATTTTTCATTTAAAGTCATTAACGCATGCGTTAGAAAGCAAATTCTATTCAGAGCAAATTTTATACGTTAAATTCAATTACATATAGGATATTTCTTATTTTAAAAAAATTTTTATCTTCAACTAAATCCCTGAACCCTTTCCCCAATTGAGATCCCTGAGCTAGAACGGTGCAATAATAACTTTAAGAGTTAAAATTAATTACTTCATTCATTATTATATACAACAATTTAAATTTACCTCAAATTAAATATAAATTTAAAATCATTGATCTCTATCCCCATTTGAGATCCCTAATCATAATTTAATAATTTAATAAATAAAACCAATTCATTTCAATTTATATATATATATATATATATATATATATATATATATATATATATATATATATATATATATATATATATATATATATATATTAATAGAGTGATAATGCCCGATATAGAAAATTATAGTACCAAACTACCAAATCGTAGTAAACGTCACATTACACAAAATTCAGTGTGCGACCAAAACACCAAGATCTAGTCAATAATTAACCATTGTTTGTGGTAGGTTTTTTTAAAGAAAAGAAAACTGACGTTTGTCTACTAGTGACACCAATAACTATTTAGTGTACTGTTTTCCGGGTAGACCAAGACTAAAAATCGATTCGAAAACCAACACTTCGACATCGATGTATCAGTTTCACACAGTGTAGTCTGCCATATCCATAGAGAGAATTATAATGACATGTGTTGCGTTGTGGTATTTGTGTTATTCAAAATTGTGAATTATCAGCAATTTCGGCAGCCTACATGGATGGGTGTTAGCCACAATAAGAGAGGTAAGTAATAATTTTTTGTGCCATGTTTGTTTCAAGACCTGCAGGTGAATTAATAATAGCGCAATGATGAAAAATGATATTGGAATTTTCATTTATCTTTAGTAAGTATGGAATAGCATCCAATTAGAGTTTCCCCAATACTATTTATCACATTTTAAAAATAACAGTAATAAATAATAATAGAGTACCTGCAAGAAATATTTCATCAAAAACAAACAATCCAGAAGTTGGTAACAGTAAAAATAGAATAAGTGCATAATGTTAGAACTGACAATGTTAATCAATTAAAGAAACTCAAACACAGATAAGAATAGAGATAAACAACATAATTTAATAATAATATTTTAAAAAATAAGTACCAAAACTGCATAAGATGAACAACTTAACGATTGTAAGTGCGACTGTATCCACTAATAAGTGATCATTTTAGTTCATTTTAGGTAATTTTGTGTTACATAATGCTGTTTTTTTCCAATTCAAACTCTCAATATGATGACCTAGTTGAAAAAAAGGAAATATATTTTGCAGCACCTGACTGTAATTTTAATATGTATATGAGAATTCCTGTTACAAAATGTTGCTGTCAAGAAACCACGTAAGTTAATTTATGTTTAACAGCAGAGCTTGGGTCCTGTTGTGCGAATTTTTAAATTTGTTATTTTTATTTCATAAAATTAAAAGAATCATTCTTGTTATTTCTAAATTATAGTTGCTTGTTTTTCCATGGCTTTTGACTTAATTACAATGCCTTTCTGAGGTACACTTTTTGTTTGAAAAATATTTGTTTAGAATGTTATTTTTCAGCACCTATTTTTCTGTTCTGTAGTGTTAAATATTAATCTAAGTTATTATTGTATTATATTGTAGTACAAATAAGAAAAATTTGAACAGAATAAAGTAAAGGGGCGCTGTATTGTTAAACTGACAATCACCAAGCGCTGTTGAACTAGCTGAAATTCAGTATTCAAACACAGAAAACCTTAAAACAGTTTTAATATCACAATAACTAAATGTCTAGCGAATGAATAAGTAAACTTACATCTGACAAAGTAGTAGGTCAAGCTTTCGAAACGTTTTCTTAAGGAATAAAGGGTGATATAGAACAGAGCTGGTCATATCCGAAAATACATAAATCTGCATTATCTTATTAAGATCAATATTCAAATATGTTTACTATTCAACATGTCTCGTTTGTCTTAGAACTTAGAGGTTGTATGTCTTCTTTTAGATCCTTTTAATAACAGGACTTCTACGTTGGATGGCAATGTAACCCAAGTTTCAGAACCGGACTCTGCTTCCGTCATCAGGCTTTGTCCTGAGACGGACTGCTTCCGCACTTGAGTCGAATTCATATGTTATGAGTTTTTCTCAAGTACTTGACTACTCACAGAACTTTGACCTACAAGTTTGACACCTTTACCGCTGAACCACTGAGTAATCCTATGTATATATATATATATATATATATATATATATATATGTATATTTAGAAGAGCAGTAGATCACTCAAAGTGAGAACTCAGGAGCTTAAGAACAACATCCGCAAGGGCATCAAGAATCACCAAACATGTCTGGAACGAATATGCTTAGAGCTTAAGCGCAATACACCGGCGCAATAAGTTACGGCGCAACATGCACAATAAACTACTGCGCGACCACGAAAACGTTTAATACATGTATAAGTTCTAAAAATATGTATTGGATTACTCAGCGGTAAAGGTGTCAAACTTGCAGGCCAAAAGTACCAAGTTCGAATCTGAGACTAGTCAAGTGCTTGAGAAAAATCGTAACATATGAATTCGGCTCAAGTTCTCAGGACAAAGCCTGATGACGGAAGCAGAGTCCACTTCCGAAACGTCGCAATAAACAGCGAAAAAGACTGGAAATAGATCGATTAACTCAAATAACATTTGAAACCACGGTTACAAAAACACTTATAATACAGTATTAGATATTAGACATAATAATCCAAGAATATTGATAATTGACGAGATAATTTTAACATATTCGGAAAGCGAGTTAACCGGTAATCTATTTTTCTAAAAACCACGGTATTCGTAGCGATTCACAGCGCGAAGTGAAAACTTCACTGTGAACTGATGAAATTAGATGAAAAATGACTGACAGTTGCAAAGTTAAAAATCTAATTCACCTAAGATTTCACACACAAGCATTTCACATTAAAAATTTCATAGATCGTCATCGGCGTACGATTTATTTAGTAAAACGGATTGATAAAAGGTAACGTGTACAAAGTATTAGGTTATGACAGAACTGATGACGAACTGATTCCAAATGATCTAGCTAAAGAGATAGAGCGTTTAATTTATTTAAAAATCACTTCACTTTTAAAACGAACGGACTATTTGTTAATTTTAAATTTTAAATTGATAGGGTAAATTTCTGCTACTGTTAGATAGGTTGGCAACACTGATTGTCAGATTTTCAAAGTTTAAAAATACACTAATAAACATCATGTATACTTTGTTTATCTTGTACAATGTACAGCGTTGCACGTCATCGACGGAATAAACTTCATTGCCAATTTAAAACAAGTATTTGTTTACTTTGACTTCTTTAAAATCTAGTTACTTTTTAGAGGAAAAAGTTGGAAAATCCGTATACTGTACTAACATCGACGCCAAACGTTTTTTGACTGCTGCTGACACTTTATTTTGCTTTTACGATCGCCAATTCTCCGTTTATATCCATTGTCTCTCTTAGAATATCATTCTGTTCTGTTCAGGATAAAATTAGCATTGTTAATTATATCGTACTGTTACACTAGTGTTTTTGAATTTACATTTACTTTCTTATTTGCCGAAATAACGAAACATTTAGATAGTAAAAGCAAGGAGCTGGTAGCTTCGTTAGACAATACTTTGAACGAGAACGAGATAATGGCGATCCTTTATTACCATCAAGTTCTGTTCCAGAGGTAAATATGAAGTTTCCATTACCTTTAAAACGGATTCTATTAATTTGTAGAGGATTTGTAGTGCAGAAATTAAAGATTTCGACGGTGAGTAGAACTGCTCAAGCTGTTAAACGGAATGAAACGCTTGCTTCCCCAGAAAGAAAACGTTGCCGAAATAAAAAATACCACAAATGCCACATCTATCCGTAAGGCAATATACGGGAGGTATTTAAACAGTAAGATTTCAATTGTGGTAAAGTATTTATACCTGTTTATTCGTATTTTAGAGGAGCATGTAACATTAACCATTAGTTGAGTTGATCGGCCTATCCCCACAGTTTTAGTGCTGAGAAGGACTGTTTTCGCAGTTGAGTCGAATTCATATATTATGATTTTTTCTCAAGCACTTGACTACTCTCAGAATGGAACTTTGGTAGCTTTGACTTACAAGTCTGACACCGTTACGGTTGAGCCACTGCGTAATCCAATATATATTTTTTAGAACTTGGCGTATTGGATGTAGTGTGATGTATGTGGTTTCTTTCAGTTTTCGGCGAGTTGTATTCTCGTCCTTTGCTATTACCTGTATGTTATCCTATTGGTAGCGGTGGTGTTCGTTCCAGAAATGTTCAGAGATCCTTTCTATTTCCCCCTTACGAATGTTGTTTTTATGTTCATGAGTTCTCACTTTTAGTGGTCTACTGCTCTCTCCTATGTATGCCCTGTCGAATTCGCATGGTAGGTTGTATACACAATTCTTGCAATTCTGGTCTTCTTTGTGTGGTTTGGTTTTAGTTACTATTCCCCTGAGCGTTATCGTCGATTTTAAGGCAGTGCGCTTCCTTCGTATTTTGTTTGAGGTACCTTGTACATATGGTATTATCGATGTATATTTAGGTTTTTCTGTTTCGGTTACCCTTTCCTGCTTAGGTTAGGCAATGCACAAGGAAACTAGAAAAGCTAATGAAGAAGAAGGAAGAACCAACCAACATCAATCGCAAAAAGACTGTCATAACCATTTCTAAACGATAGTTGAACTAGAACGAAATGAAGGTTCTAGACAAATGCTTGAACTATGCGATAAAACCGAAGTATATTTCGAAAGCAGATATAATAACCGCAGTTAAAGAAACAGCTATGAAATTAGATCCGGAAGAAGTCGAAGAATACAGAAGTAAGGTTAGATCAGCCTTAGGCTCATCTAGGCGAACTAAACCTAGCCTTTCTAACCTAGAAAGGAGAGCGGCCACATCCCTTAAAAAGGATCCATCGATCAAAATTCTTCCAGCAGACAAAGAAAACGCGACTGAGGTAATGGATATGGACACTTACAACAGTAAGATCCAAGAACTACTAGACGGGGGCGAGTACAAACCAATACCAGAAGACTCCATACTATAAATCGAAAGACGGATGCACCAGGCAGACACTGGCAAAACACAAGGGGGAGTTCTCTGCTTACCAGAGAACTAGACTTACCCCACACTACATCTAAGCTCTAAGCACCTGTACGGGGCCTACCAAGATCCATAAAAAAGGAATTCCTCTGTGACCAATTGTGAGCTCGAGAAATCTACCTTACCACCCATTAGCTAGGCATCATCACACCCTTATCGGAAAAAACCGAGTCTGTGGTGAAGTATACGCAGCACTTCGTGGAAACCATCAGAAACTTCCAATCAAACTACGAAGAAATACTGGTAAGCTTTTACATCGTGAGCCTATTCACTAATGTGCCCATCGAAAAAGGTACTAACTATCATAAGGGACAGGCTCAAAAAGGATGAAACGTTAGACGAACGCACGCAACTCTCGGTAAACACAATAATGGAACTTATCACAATATGCATTAGAACTACATATTTCAAGTAGAAGACTAATTCTACCAACAAGAGTTGTATGTATATGGAAGATTTTGAGGACCAAGCGATATCTGAATTCACGGATCCAGCACAATCTAGATGAATTCATAGATCATCTAAATAGCCCCGCACCTTCCATAAAATTCACAATGGAATTGGAGTCGGAACAAAAACTGCCGTTCCTGGATGTACTTGTGCACAGGAATGACAAATCTTTCACCACAAGTATATACCTACACTACAACTCGAATCACCACAAAAAGTTAAAGTTAGGCGTGGCAAAATGCTTGTACGATAGAGCGAAAACAACATGCTTAAAACAAGAGGACCTGAAAAAGGGAAAAGAAAATATTGCTAAAAATGGCTACCCTGATGTGTCATCTAAACTAAACAGGGAAAAGGTAAATGAAACAGACGAACCTAAATATACAGCGATAATACTGTGTGTACAAGGTACCTCAGACAAAATACGAAGGATTGGAAGCAAATACAAGATACGTACTGCCTTCAAATCGACCGGAACGCTCAGGGAAATACTAACCAAAACCAGACCACACAATGAAGACCAGAATTCCAAAAACTGTGTATACAACCTACCATACGAATGCGGCAGAGTATACATAGGAGAAAGCAGTAGACCATTCAAAGTGAGAACTCAGGAATATAAGACAATAACCGCAAGGGCGAAACAGAAACATCAAGAATCGGGGAATATGTGGAACGAAGACCACCGCATCCAATTTGATAACATACAGATACTGGCAAAGGACGGTAGTACAACTCGCCGGAAACTCAAAGAAGCCACACACATCACACTAGAGGAAAACACAATAAGCCACGCTAGTGTAGAAATAAAATCCATATGGATATATATATATATATATATATATATATATATATATATATATATATATATATATATATATATATATATATATATATATATATATATATATATATATATATATATCATATACATACAGTCGCCGTGTTTGATCGATTATGTGCCGTCATTTATTAAATGTTTGGAAAGTTTTGGGTTATAACGTTTTCATTTTGTCTTTTACGTATTTGAAAAGTAGTTTAACTGAAAAGCGAAATATAAGTTTTGGTTTATTAAATTACGATGAAAGTTTAAAATGAGAATGTAATTTACGTATTAATAGTGAAACCCTTTTTACAGATTTGAGAGGGAATGATAGCGTTAAATATTATCGTTAAAAGTTGCATTGGAAAATTACAGAACGCATTAAAATTATTACATTGTATTTAAATATAAAGTAGAGAAGCATAATTCACTTTTCGTTCAGACGTTTTAGGCGGCTATTTGTCGGAGAGAATTTTGGTTTTAAACAAAGAATTTAGCTTTATACACGAGGTAATAACGTTGAGAGTTGCTAGAAAATCTTTAATTTGCAAGATATCAGTTACGTAGGTAAGGACTAGCGGTTACGAAGGATATTTTTTTTATGTTACGTAGGTAAGGACTAGCGGTTACGAAGGATATTTTTTTTATGATACAATTACAATTTTTCCGGCGGTTTTTGATTTTAATTTGGGTGGTGCGTATTCAAAATTTCAAGCAATTCTTTTTAGAATTGGCTATTGAAGATTTAAGTAAGATGGAAAGGGTTAGAAGGGAAGATGGTGAGATCCGAAATTATTCACAATAACCGTTTTAGACGTAGCAGCGTGCAGAAGTTATCGCTTCGGTGACGAGCGTGTTATAGCGGAACAACGTTAACCTCCATCCGTGTTCAAGGGACTTCTGTTAGTAGGGGCTTCATCCCCGAAACAACCCTTGCCAGGATCTTATAAGTTGTTCGACCATTACGAGATAGATTTATCGTTAAGTGCAGTTTGTCCAAAGGAACTTTGTCGAAAATCCAAGAACGTGTGAGTGTTTGGTTAGTGCCTCCACTGTTCTATGGAAAAGTTATCGATTTTAATGCAAAAAATCAAACGTTTGTTCTTGCCCCAAGACCTTAGTTCACAGTTCGTCGTAAGAAAATAACTTGCTGTAAAGAGATAAATTTTTCGTTCTTTTAAGAAAAATATTAAGCGATTTTCTGAATTTGTACCTAATTAAAGAAGTTAATAAATAACGTGTAAATACTCAAGCTTTTGTTGGAGCAGTAATAAGTGCTATTCATTGCTGGAAAATTATTCGAGTAAAATTAATTATTACTGTTTCGTACAACCAATTGAAGTAGAACTCAACCGTAATTTGGTACTTTGAATTATCACACTGCTTTCCGTTACGAGAGAATCGAACGTAATTACATCAATCATATTGCCGAGGTCACCCTCTAGGTAAACCAGGTGCCAGTACAACGAAAAGGGGCAGTTCCAAGAAAATAAACCTTTTGGTGCAACTTTTTATTATTGCTGTGGATGACGAATGAGTACGTTGTTTTTTTGAGATTAACTTTTTTAAATTTTCTTATCGTTTAAATTATAATACAAGCCTACCCATCCGTATTATATCAAAATTTATTTCAGCGTTTTTTTATTTTGTTGTACTTACGAACGTATACCGAAATTGTGTGTGACGAAGGCGTTTTGAGGACGAGATCTATTTGTTACAACCATTTGTTATTTTAGCGATGAATCAGATTTACAATAATTTTTAGTAAAGGACAATACCGAGACTAGCTACTATCTCCGCCTACTACGATAAATTTAACGACTTAACTTGGAAGAAAAAGTAATAATGTGTGGTGATATCTCAATGGTTTTGTTTATTTTTTGCTTATTTATTTATAATACATCTCTCAGATTAATGTATGCATATTCAGCGTTTGTTTTATTTGAACTAGATCATTGCATTAACGGCACTATTTTTGGTGGCGAATCTAAGTAAAAAGGTAATTACGTTCGAAGCTTTATTTATTGATTATTGAACTATAAATTGTTACGAATTTGAGCGCATTTTATAGCGGATTGATTAATATAATTTCAAGTGGTTGTAAACAGAATTAAAGTGAGAGTTTTTTTTTTATTGAAGTGAAATTTCATTGGGGATTAGATTTATTGAGTGACGTAACGTAACCGTAGAATTATTGTTTTTTGGGATCAAATTAGTGATTGATTTTTAACGCAATTATTCTAGTTAAGCGTGCAAATGTATTTGAAGCCTTCCAGGTTAGCGAAGATCTGCTGGTCCCAGGACCACCTGCGGAGATTATGGTCAAGTAAGCAAGTTATTTGAGTACTTTGAACGAGCTGTGAACTGACGTAATTAGGCATTTCAACCCCTATTGTGACATTTCAAATACTCTGGCGCCCTTTTCCGGTTTTTATGTCAATTTCAACCCGTATGTTGACTTATTTACGGTAAGTCCTATTGAGCGCAAAATTTAGTACACCTAATCCACCCCTGCCGTTGACTAGTCGAGCAAAATCCAATTTTACGTGTTATCCTGTTTTACTGCCAGTTTATACCGTAACAATATATTTATATATTGGATTACTTAGTGGTAAAGGTGTCAGACTTGTAAGTGAAAGAATCATTCGTTCCTACATACCTCGCCATACCTTAAAAAGGTTTGGGAAGGACGTGTAATAGTGACGTTATAGAATTAATGACATGCAACGCTTTTAAAAATGATGAACTATACATTAAAATTATTTTCTTCAAATCTATTTCATTCATTCACTTTACTAAGATTATCAAGTGATAAAACTACACTTTATGCTCATTTCTCTTGATTTAAATAGTACGAACAGTCTTTATATTATATTTTAACTGTACACACAAACGTATACAAGATTATTCGGGGGTCGTACATTTTTATTAGGTTGGGTACACAGAAACGTACTTTTCCATTCAATTAAAATTAATGACAATATTTAATTTATAATTAAAGTTAGAAATAAAGTACTTAGTACTTCATCCAAAGAAATTTTTATTTGATTAAAGGGCAGCACTGGAGCTATACACAGTAAATAGCTAATACATTAATCATTGTCACATTTACTTTAGCCAAACACAACACTGTGTTTCTAAACATTCAAATTTCAGACATAAGAGTGGGATTCTTCAGTTTAACAAGTACCTACGTATTTTTCACCCAACTGTATTACGATTGAAATTAGGTAAACATTTACAAGTAATATTTATATTGCTCACAACTACTATCAAGCTTATCTGCGTTGTTATGCTTTGGAAACTTAAATAGGTTAATACAAGGAGTGAGTGATGTACTACGACAATATTTTACTGCACACACGTTACTACACTTTTGGAGTTTGCATTTTAAAGGTGTCAACTTTGCATTTTATTTAAATAAAATTTAAAAATTGTTGCGCAAAAAATCAGAATGTGAGAATATAGTGTAGGTAGCGGACCGCGAAAATTTTATTATTGCAACAAACATTTTCTAAATCGCAATTGTTACCGCGATAGGAAAGTTAATTAATAGGGTTTAACATATTTTATTAATATTATTCATTGTTGTCCAAATTTGTATTAGATGAAAACTTGAAAACTCAAAATGGGGTTGGAATCTTTAATCGATGCTAATAAAACTCAAAACCTTCCCATGAAATTCTGTTTTAATTATTTCAGAACAAGCATAAGAGTCAAATTACTTTTATGAAAATAACTTGATATAAAAGAGCGACATGTTTCGACAAGATTAATACATTGTCATCATCAGGCACTAAAATAATAACTTAACTAAGTAAGAGTTGACAATATCAAGAATACCTACTTAAAATCTAATTCAGTAGAATAAGAGGCTATACTGCTGTAGTCATAGTAATGATTTAAAAAATTTTTGCTAGAAAAACACAAATTGTAATTGTAGACAAGATTAAATATACTTACAAAATATCGAACCGAAGTACATTATTAAATTTATATGAGAATTAAAATTTGAAAGGTAAAGGATAACTTGAATTAATCATCCTGGTAAACAGAAGGCACAAAGAGCTGAAGGCTCCTTTGTCTTTAAGTTAACAAATATTCTGAAGAGAAGTATTCATAAAAAAGGGGATTGGTAACCAAAATAACTGAATCAATACCAACCTTAAGTATTGACAGGTACAAGGTAAGTCGAATTTAAATGGAATCAGCTGAGAGCCAACAAATTCCTGTTCAAGTTAAGTATTTCGTTTAAGGAGAAATCTGGGTTAAGATCAAATTGTTGAATGATTTCTTTATTCTCTAAAACATCCAATTTCCGACCTTTATCGCAGATGTGAAGAACGTCGAAGTTATAATTAGGGTCAAAAGAATGTCCGGATTCCAAAATATGATTCGCAAAGGAAGATTTTGTACCTATATTGTTATTCATGATGCATTTGTAATGCTCGGAAAGTCTCGTTTTAAATTTACGACCAGTTTGACCGATGTAAAACGCTTCACAAGAACCGCAATGAAGTTTATATACGCCGGATTTATCAAGCTTATCTATTTTATCCTTCGTATGTACCAACCTAGTTTTTAAATTCTGCTTTGAATTAAATGAAATGTGTATGTTATGTTGTTTAAAAAGATTTTTGAAAAAGTATGAAGAGGGGCCAATGTAAGGCAATGAAACAAACTTTTTTGAATCCTTGTCATCAATTGTGGTGAGAGTGGTGTGATGTCTAGTGTGGAAGATTTTCTTGTACTTATTGTAAAGGTTTTTAATTATGTGCAACGGAAATTCATTTCTATGTGCTATTTCAAAAATGATATTAAGTTCTTTTTTAAAATTTTTTTCCCCTAAAGGAAGGTTGAAAAGTCTGTGAAAGAAAAACCTGAAAGCTGATAATTGATCTGTATGATAATGGAAAGAATTATAAGGTATGACATGATCGGTAGTAGTGGGTTTTCTGTAAATGTCTATGTCCAACCTATCCTTCAACCTGGTTATTTTTAAATCCATAAAATTTAAAATTCGACTCCTTTCTTTTTCCAAGGTGAATTCTATCCGAGGATGTAAATTATTTAGAAATTCAAAGCAATTCTGAATATCTTGTGTATTCCATGAACACCACAAAATATCATCTACGTATCTTCTGTATAATTTAAAGTGTTTATTTATCATATTGTTCTTGAAAATATTATTGGATTCTAGAGAGGAAAGGAAAAGTTCTGCCAGCAAAGGTGAAAGGTTACTGCCCATAGGTAAACCTGACAGTTGATTATAGTTATTGTTATCAAATTTAAAGAAATTTTGGCTATGGCACAGTTTGAGACAGTCTCTAAGGAACACACAACAATGATTAGGAATATTAGAGTTATATAGATAAGCATCGATAATTTGTAAGCAGTCTTGAAAGGTACACTCGGAAAAAGGTTCACGATATCGAAAGAGAGTAGTGTGAAATGTTGTTCTATATTAAAGTTGGTTAAATTGTTAGCTAATTCTGAAGAATTTTTATAGCGTAAGGAAATTGAAAATCTAAGCAAGAACGTAAAATCTGATTAAGCCATCCGAAAGTTTTGAAACAGGTGTGTTCGTAAATGAAACAATAGGTCTCATTAGTAAGTTCGGTTTGTGTATTTTCGTAACGATACAACCTAGGGAAAACCGGGTTCATCAGAATTAGGTTATAGTACTTGACTTTAAATTCCGTTAATAAGATCTCTTTATTGTCTGATATAAATTTTCTGACTTTATTACTGAATGATTGAAAAATAATCTTAGACAAGGAAAAATCGTTAGAGTTTAAGAATTCTTTAACCTTGTCTAAATAATCTTTTTTGTCCATAATCACCAGAGCATTGCCTTTATCCGCTTTTGTACATATAAGTTGTTCTCTTTTCAAAGTAGATTGGATGGCATTCAACGTGTGATTGTTAAATTGGCCTGAAGGAATAATATTTTTAATATTTTTAATTTTATTAGAACAGACTGCTTTCAAATTATCTATTCCTGGTATGTAGGAGTTATTTAATATGATAACATCCAATTCTACTTTGAAAAGATCCAATAGGGTATTATCCAACTTATGTGGATTAAATTTAAGACCTAAATTCAAAATGTCCAGCTCAGCATTATTTAACTAATAATGGCTTAAGTTAATCACTCTATTGTGAAACTTGAAGTAATTGGTGTCAAGAGAGTACTCCTTGTTTTTATTTTTATGAATGTGTTTCTGTTTTTGATTAAATTCCTTTTCTTTAACAAAACGGAGGTTATCCAGTTTAAGTTTCAGTTTATTGAACATTTTAACCCCAATTACTTCAACCTTATATTTGGTAATGGTTAATAATGAGTCTAATTCTAAATTATGGAGATGTTTAGTGATTGTGATGTGTAATAAGTAAAGTTGAAAATTTAATTTATCTCTTTCCTGATACCAATGATTGACTTCATTCTTCAGCCAATGAATTTGTCCTTTATGTAGTGCGTTGTAAGCTCTCTGATTATTGACGTTAGTTCTAAGTTGAATGTATTTTGGAATCAAATTGTGTTTTAAACACATGCTGTTGAACCAGATCTTAAGTGAAATCTTCTTGAACTTTATGTTAAGCTTCAAAAAGTTTTGGACCATAGTAGCTCGGTCAACCTTAATATTATTCATTGTTGTCCAAATTTGTATTAGATGAAAACTTGAAAACTCAAAATGGGGTTGGAATCTTTAATCGATGCTAATAAAACTCAAAACCTTCCCCATGAAATTCTGTTTTTAATTATTTCAGAACAAGCATAAGAGTCAAATTACTTTTATGAAAATAACTTGATATAAAAGAGGCGACATGTTTACAAGATTAATACATTGTCATCATCAGGCACTAAAATAATAACTTAACTAAGTAAGAGTTGACAATATCAAGAATACCTACTTAAAATCTAATTCAGTAGAATAAGAGGCTATACTGCTGTAGTCATAGTAATGATTTAAAAAATTTTTGCTAGAAAAACAAATTGTAATTGTAGACAAGATTAAATATACTTACAAAATATCGAACCGAAGTACATTATTAAATTTATATGAAATTAAAATTTGAAAGGTAAAGGATAACTTGAATTAATCATCCTGGTAAACAGAAGGCACAAAGAGCTGAAGGCTCCTTTGTCTTTAAGTTAACAAATATTCTGAAGAGAAGTATTCATAAAAAAGGGGATTGGTAACCAAAATAACTGAATCAATACCAACCTTAAGTATTGACAGGTACAAGGTAAGTCAATTTAAATGGAATCAGCTGAGAGCCAACAAATTCCTGTTCAAGTTAAGTATTTCGTTTAAGGAGAAATCTGGGTTAAGATCAAATTGTTGAATGATTTCTTTATTCTCTAAAACATCAATTTCCGACCTTTATCGCAGATGTGAAGAACGTCGAAGTTATAATTAGGGTCAAAAGAATGTCCGGATTCCAAAATATGATTCGCAAAGGAAGATTTTGTACCTATATTGTTATTCATGATGCATTTGTAATGCTCGGAAAGTCTCGTTTTAAATTTACGACCAGTTTGACCGATGTAAAACGCTTCACAAGAACCGCAATGAAGTTTATATACGCCGGATTTATCAAGCTTATCTATTTTATCCTTCGTATGTACCAACCTAGTTTTTAAATTCTGCTTTGAATTAAATGAAATGTGTATGTTATGTTGTTTAAAAGATTTTTGAAAAAGTATGAAGAGGGGCCAATGTAAGGCAATGAAACAAACTTTTTGAATCCTTGTCATCAATTGTGGTGAGAGTGGTGTGATGTCTAGTGTGGAAGATTTTCTTGTACTTATTGTAAAGGTTTTAATTATGTGCAACGGAAATTCATTTCTATGTGCTATTTCAAAATGATATTAAGTTCTTTTTAAAATTTTTTCCCTAAAGGAAGGTTGAAAAGTCTGTGAAAGAAAAACCTGAAAGCTGATAATTGATCTGTATGAGAATGGAAAGAATTATAAGGTATGACATGATCGGTAGTAGTGGGTTTTCTGTAAATGTCTATGTCAACCTATCCTTCAACCTGGTTATTTTAAATCCATAAAATTTAAAATTCGACTCCTTTCTTTTCCAAGGTGAATTCTATCCGAGGATGTAAATTATTTAGAAATTCAAAGCAATTCTGAATATCTTGTGTATTCCCATCGAACACCACAAAATATCATCTACGTATCTTCTGTATAATTTAAAGTGTTTATTTATCATATTGTTCTTGAAAATATTATTGGATTCTAGAGAGGAAAGGAAAAGTTCTGCCAGCAAAGGTGAAAGGTTACTGCCCATAGGTAAACCTGACAGTTGATTATAGTTATTGTTATCAAATTTAAAGAAATTTTGGCTATGGCACAGTTTGAGACAGTCTCTAAGGAACACACAACAATGATTAGGAATATTAGAGTTATATAGATAAGCATCGATAATTTGTAAGCAGTCTTCGAAAGGTACACTCGGAAAAGGTTCACGATATCGAAAAGAGTAGTGTGAAATGTTGTTCTATATTAAAGTTGGTTAAATTGTTAGCTAATTCTGAAGAATTTTTATAGCGTAAGGAAATTGAAAATCTAAGCAAGAACGTAAAATCTGATTAAGCCATCCCGAAAGTTTTGAAACAGGTGTGTTCGTAAATGAAACAATAGGTCTCATTAGTAAGTTCGGTTTGTGTATTTTCGGTAACGCATACAACCTAGGAAAACCGGGTTCATCAGAATTAGGTTATAGTACTTGACTTTAAATTCCGTTAATAAGATCTCTTTATTGTCTGATATAAATTTTCTGACTTTATTACTGAATGATTGAAAAATAATCTTAGACAAGGAAAATCGTTAGAGTTTAAGAATTCTTTAACCTTGTCTAAATAATCTTTTGTCCATAATCACCAGAGCATTGCCTTTATCCGCTTTTGTACATATAAGTTGTTCTCTTTTCAAAGTAGATTGGATGGCATTCAACGTGTGATTGTTAAATTGGCCTGAAGGAATAATATTTTAATATTTTAATTTTATTAGAACAGACTGCTTTCAAATTATCTATTCCTGGTATGTAGGAGTTATTTAATATGATAACATCCAATTCTACTTTGAAAAGATCCAATAGGGTATTATCCAACTTATGTGGATTAAATTTAAGACCTAAATTCAAAATGTCCAGCTCAGCATTATTTAACTGATAATGGCTTAAGTTAATCACTCTATTGTGAAACTTGAAGTAATTGGTGTCAAGAGAGTACTCCTTGTTTTATTTTTATGAATGTGTTTCTGTTTTTGATTAAATTCCTTTTCTTTAACAAAACGGAGGTTATCCAGTTTAAGTAAGAATATTTGTTAACTTAAAGACAAAGGAGCCTTCAGCTCTTTGTGCCTTCTGTTTACCAGGATGATTAATTCAAGTTATCCTTTACCTTTCAAATTTTAATTCTCATATAAATTTAATAATGTACTTCGGTTCGATATTTTGTAAGTATATTTAATCTTGTCTACAATTACAATTTGTGTTTTTCTAGCAAAAAATTTTTTAAATCATTACTATGACTACAGCAGTATAGCCTCTTATTCTACTGAATTAGATTTTAAGTAGGTATTCTTGATATTGTCAACTCTTACTTAGTTAAGTTATTATTTTTAGTGCCTGATGATGACAATGTATTAATCTTGTCGAAACATGTCGCCTCTTTTATATCAAGTTATTTTCATAAAAGTAATTTGACTCTTATGCTTGTTCTGAAATAATTAAAACAGAATTTCATGGGGAAGGTTTTGAGTTTTATTAGCATCGATTAAAGATTCCAACCCCATTTTGAGTTTTCAAGTTTTCATCTAATACAAATTTGGACAACAATGAATAATATTACGGTTGACCGAGCTACTATGGTCCAAAACTTTTTGAAGCTTAACATAAAGTTCAAAAAGATTTCACTTAAGATCTGGTTCAACAGCATGTGTTTAAAACACAATTTGATTCCAAAATACATTCAACTTAGAACTAACGTCAATAATCAGAGAGCTTACAACGCACTACATAAAGGACAAATTCATTGGCTGAAGAATGAAGTCAATCATTGGTATCAGGAAAGAGATAAATTAAATTTTCAACTTTACTTATTACACATCACAATCACTAAACATCTCCATAATTTAGAATTAGACTCATTATTAACCATTACCAAATATAAGGTTGAAGTAATTGGGGTTAAAATGTTCAATAAACTGAAACTTAAACTGGATAACCTCCGTTTTGTTAAAGAAAAGGAATTTAATCAAAACAGAAACACATTCATAAAAATAAAAACAAGGAGTACTCTCTTGACACCAATTACTTCAAGTTTCACAATAGAGTGATTAACTTAAGCCATTATTAGTTAAATAATGCTGAGCTGGACATTTTGAATTTAGGTCTTAAATTTAATCCACATAAGTTGGATAATACCCTATTGGATCTTTTCAAAGTAGAATTGGATGTTATCATATTAAATAACTCCTACATACCAGGAATAGATAATTTGAAAGCAGTCTGTTCTAATAAAATTAAAAATATTAAAAATATTATTCCTTCAGGCCAATTTAACAATCACACGTTGAATGCCATCCAATCTACTTTGAAAAGAGAACAACTTATATGTACAAAAGCGGATAAAGGCAATGCTCTGGTGATTATGGACAAAAGATTATTTAGACAAGGTTAAAGAATTCTTAAACTCTAACGATTTTCCTTGTCTAAGATTATTTTCAATCATTCAGTAATAAAGTCAGAAAATTTATATCAGACAATAAAGAGATCTTATTTACGGAATTTAAAGTCAAGTACTATAACCTAATTCTGATGAACCCGGTTTTCCCTAGGTTGTATGCGTTACCGAAAATACACAAACCGAACTTACTAATGAGACCTATTGTTTCATTTACGAACACACCTGTTTCAAAACTTTCGGGATGGCTTAATCAGATTTTACGTTCTTGCTTAGATTTTCAATTTCCTTACGCTATAAAAAATTCTTCAGAATTAGCTAACAATTTAACCAACTTTAATATAGAACAACATTTCACACTACTCTCTTTCGATATCGTGAACCTTTTCCGAGTGTACCTTTCAAGACTGCTTACAAATTATCGATGCTTATCTATATAACTCTAATATTCCTAATCATTGTTGTGTGTTCCTTAGAGACTGTCTCAAACTGTGCCATAGCCAAAATTTCTTTAAATTTGATAACAATAACTATAATCAACTGTCAGGTTTACCGATGGGCAGTAACCTTTCACCTTTGCTGGCAGAACTTTTCCTTTCCCTCTAGAATCCAATAATATTTTCAAGAACAATATGATAAATAAACACTTTAAATTATACAGAAGATACGTAGATGATATTTTTGTGGTGTTCGATGGAATACACAAGATATTCAGAATTGCTTTGAATTTCTAAATAATTTACATCCTCGGATAGAATTCACCTTGGAAAAAGAAAGGAGTCGAATTTTAAATTTTATGGATTTAAAATAACCAGGTTGAAGGATAGGTTGGACATAGACATTTACAGAAAACCCACTACTACCGATCATGTCATACCTTATAATTCTTTCCATTCTCATACAGATCAATTATCAGCTTTCAGGTTTTCTTTCACAGACTTTTCAACCTTCCTTTAGGGAAAAAATTTTAAAAAGAACTTAATATCATTTTTGAAATAGCACATAGAAATGAATTTCCGTTGCACATAATTAAAACCTTTACAATAAGTACAAGAAAATCTTCCACACTAGACATCACACCACTCACCACAATTGATGACAAGGATTCAAAAGTTTGTTTCATTGCCTTACATTGGCCCCTCTTCATACTTTTCAAAAATCTTTTTAAACAACATAACATACACATTTCATTTAATTCAAAGCAGAATTTAAAAACTAGGTTGGTACATACGAAGGATAAAATAGATAAGCTTGATAAATCCGGCGTATATAAACTTCATTGCGGTTCTTGTGAAGCGTTTTACATCGGTCAAACTGGTCGTAAATTTAAAACGAGACTTTCCGAGCATTACAAATGCATCATGAATAACAATATAGGTACAAAATCTTCCTTTGCGAATCATATTTTGGAATCCGGACATTCTTTTGACCCTAATTATAACTTCGACGTTCTTCACATCTGCGATAAAGGTCGGAAATTGGATGTTTTAGAGAATAAAGAAATCATTCAACAATTTGATCTTAACCCAGATTTCTCCTTAAACGAAATACTTAACTTGAATAGGAATTTGTTGGCTCTCAGCTGATTCCATTTAAATTCGACTTACCTTGTACCTGTCAATACTTAAGGTTGGTATTGATTCAGTTATTTTGGTTACCAATCCCCTTTTTATGAATACTTCTCTTCAGAATATTTGTTAACTTAAAGACAAAGGAGCCTTCAGCTCTTTGTGCCTTCTGTTTACCAGGATGATTAATTCAAGTTATCCTTTATCTTTCAAATTTTAATTCTCATATAAATTTAATAATGTACTTCGGTTCGATATTTTGTAAGTATATTTAATCTTGTCTACAATTACAATTTGTTTTTTCTAGCAAAAAAATTTTAAATCATTACTATGACTACAGCAGTATAGCCTCTTATTCTACCGAATTAGATTTTAAGTAGGTATTCTTGATATTGTCAACTCTTACTTAGTTAAGTTATTATTTTAGTGCCTGATGATGACAATGTATTAATCTTGTCGAAACATGTCGCCTCTTTTATATCAAGTTATTTTCATAAAAGTAATTTGACTCTTATGCTTGTTCTGAAATAATTAAAACAGAATTTCATGGGAAGGTTTTGAGTTTTATTAGCATCGATTAAATATTTTATTAAATATTAAGTCGTTATTTCAGCATGGTTTTCGGGATATTTTATTTTTGTAACTAATATTTGGCTAAGGGTTGAAAACATGTGTTTGAGGTTTGACTAGCAGGTGTACGCTTAAAAGCTGCTTTACTGAAGGGGCGTAACGAATCATTGGAAATTCTTATGCGCACATTCTTGATGTAAAAATGTCACTAGTTAGGAATTAATTAAGCATTCAAAGAAGTCTTTGTTTGGTACGTTGAAACCTGAGACCTAAATGTAGCGCTTGTTACGGACAAATGCATATTTTTAAAATTAAGATGTCGTTCAATAATTAATATAAAATAATAATAATTTTTTGTTGTTTATTATTTTTGAAAAATGGGGGTTGATCACGGGAGTAAATGTAGATAGTTTTGAAATCGGGGGAAAAGTGAGTGACAGTTAGAGCGTCGACCGAGCCAGATCGGTTTCGTTAATTAAATACCTTCATTGTAAACAGTTTGTCTTTAAAGTGTTTATTGCGTGTACAGTTTCTTTTAAATTAGCCAACGTTAACTTGTCTTTTCTTTCGGGTGCTAGTTTTAATGCGTTTTCCAAATATTAATCTATAAATAACAGTCATCTTTTTTGAAGTTAAACCGCGTATGTTAACGATGTGAGTAGGTATTTTTATATAAATTAAGGCTGGTAGAAAATAATTCTACAAGCCTATATATCGTATTAAAAATCGAGCATTGCCTTGCAAAGGTATCTCATTCGCACGCGGGCTCATTAAGCTGAAATCTGCTAAAATAAAAGACAGTACAGGGCTCCCTCACTCTTGTACAGGATACTGCTCGGTTATTAATTGTACTGTGCATTTGTCGAGTGTATACATACCCCCGGGTCCAGATGACCATTAAACACCTTGAATTTTATTTTTATTGTGGTATAGATGAATGTGTAACCTGAGAAAGGGGCGCTGTATTTTTCTAACGCACTCAATCTTATATATCGGTCACGATATTACGATCTATTTACAACTTACCCTTGTAAGGCTTTGTTTTCACGAGTTTTTTTTGTCAGGTTGTTAAGTAGAATTGTTTCCCTGCGAACTGATTTCTCTGTATCTGTAATTTATTGTAATTTTACATACGTATTTTGTGCTTTAGTAGTCACTAAACAATTGTGTAAGTGTAAATTCTTTGTCTATTTTCTTTTGTCCTTGCATTTACCTTATTATCACCTGTGCAATTTTATTGTTGTTGTATTTTATATGTATCGTAATTTGCCTTATTGTTTTATGCGCTTATTTACTTAAAGATGGGCATGATTGGTTTTAAAGAGCCACATGTTTGGTATTACGATTTTTATTCTGATTATTTATGCCACAATTGTGGATGTGACTGCATGGTTCTTTGTATTGTGTTTATGTGTAACTAAACCGCTTTTTATTTATTTTTCTCTTAATGTTATAATTTGCTACGCACTTTAACCTGATTTAATAGTGTTTTGTTATATATTTAACCGTTTCATTGTTTTTTTTTGCTATTTGATTTATTAATGTACTTGTGCAATTACTTATTTATGAATCAATTGGGTTTTATTGGTGGTTCTTTCCCACAATAGTATATTAACGGGCTGAATCACCATTGTGCAAAGCTCGTTAATTTTAATTTGAGTAGTTTCATTGTTTACCTGCCCCACATGATGCAACACTTAACCTCGCCCAGCCTATCTCAGTCAAATAGCACAACGTACCTAGTGCCAGACGGACAATTCGTTTGATCAGATTTGAGGTTTGTGAGTAATTCAATATCAGACTTGTAAATAAATTCTAATGTTTTAATTATTGCCAGGAACGTCAAAGTAAGGCAAGCAATTAATTTGGGTAGTAGTAACATTATTGTCAGTCAAGTCAAGATAAATCACTTGGCGATTGTTTTGTTCTTGAATTTGCATTATTGCGAAACAGTTCAAATTATACTTTTCATGATGGGTTACCTGGGGAAGCTGCAATAGTAAAAACGAATTAACAACAAATATAAACTACTGATATAATAAAAAATAAATTCAAAATGACGACCAAACCATAATCAATAATAATAAAAAAAACAAACAAAAATAAGCGTTCTAATATCACTTGTGACAGCGATAAGTATAAAAAAACAACGCGGAAAAAAGTTAACATGGGTATTCTCCCTTTTAAATGAAATAATTAACCATGGCAACATTGTTTTTTCTACGCGTGCGTGCGTGTGTGAGCGCGTACGAGCCCGCGCGCGGGCGTACGTGTGTTCGTGTGCGTGCGTGTGATTGTGAGTGCGTACGTGCGCGCGCGCGCGTGTGTTGTGTGTCTGGATGTATGCTAGTATCCAGAACGACAACATGTACGTACTTCAAATTTCGTATTTAAACTTGTTTTGGTCTCTCCTGAAGGTGATTAGATTTTGGGAAAAATTCTCAAATATTTTTGAAACAGGTTAATATTTCAAATATATAAAAATACACTGAACACTGGAACTGTGGTAGAAAAATCTGGAACGCTGTCATCATCAGCGGTCGACCGCTGATGATAACAGCGTAGCTACTGAAACGCGTTTGGTGTGTTTTATTGTGTGTGGTACGTGGATGTATTTTGTTTGTTACAATATTTTATTCCTTTAACTACATACCTATTGTTGTTCTTGCTGGTGTGCTGAAAAACCCGTTGTTTAGCGTAGCAACTTAAATAGCCGCAACAACTGAAAATACTTGATGTTTCAAGCAGTAGCGTTTTTAGAAACCCATAAGTAAAACCAGTTTAACTGGATTATTTTTTGTTAACCTAACCTTTTGTTGCCTTTTTATAAAGTGACGGTTTATCATCCATGTGCCTCTTATAACCCTTGATTATAGTTTATGACCTAACTACATCTTTTAAAATATGTTTGATGTGTTTGTGTATTCTGTTTTTCACAGAACAATAATCTTAACATTGTTTTGTTTTCAGTCCTGCGCCTACTCTTCCCCCTACTACGCCTAAATCAATACGTAAGTTTCCAATAAATTGATACATAATAGTACCTACACTATCTGTTTTTAGGAAGCCTGAATATTAGAGGATGTGCTACAAGTAAGTACAAATTTCACAATAAATTTTTCTTAACATGTGACACAATTAAAATAAGGGACATAATGAAGAATCGAAACCTTTTATTAGTTTAGTTCAACGATTTCTGCTCTATTTGTCTTGAGTTTTCGATATCGTATTGTTACCATTTTTTTAAGTAAGAAAACTAAAAGGTAAAATAAAATAACGATAAAATACGACACGAGTCAGCTTTCACTCCCCTTTTAGGCAAGACAACGATTACAAAACTCGCGCGTTGTCCGAGAGCAGTAAAGAAGGTATACCTTGTCTCATCGTTAAACAGGTTCCGTTAATATAGCCGCCGTTTAAATATGTCACTAACTAAGTGCGCGCGAACGTAACATCCAGAAGCGTGCATGATGTAAATAATTTATGTTCAACTTTTAAACTGGTTGGAGGATAAGGAATACTATTCTTTGCCAACCAATTTGTAATGTCTTCTTTTTTTGCTGCAGATGAAGGCACATTATGTAGTATTCTGCTGTGATAACTAGTATTATCTAGTACAACCAGAGATGGCTCCTCTGTATGTATTTAATATAATTTCTTGTGCTGAATTTTTAGTTTTTTACACAAATATATGATCTTTTCTAAAAGCAAATAAAAAAACACAATAATTAAAACAAATTATTATAATTACACAAGTTTGGCAATAATTATGCAAACTTTCAATAAAGTTTTTATCTTCATTCAAAATCACTTCCTCCATTGAATAATGAGAAAAATAACAACATGTACCACTTTAACGCGTAAGAAATAAAATCAAAACAATTATTGTTTCGCTATTTATATTTGATTAAACATAATTTGTCATTAAAGTGCAATTTTTATGCAATTAAGAAATTACATTTATTAATACATGTATTTCATCCCTTTACAAAACTTACCGTGTGCGCTAATGGGCTACAACTAAATTCGTAAAGATATTTCAAGGACAAATCCAGTGAATGTTTTGTTCTTTAACAAACAAGCTCACTGTACCCGTATATCCTCTGACCAGTCGTATTTCTCAGTTTACCGTGCGTAAGTTTAGATCGGTAGGTTGACTTTATATTTCATAACTGGTTGCTATGGTTGTTAACCCTTAACCACCGTCGTGCGGTCACAGTGACCGCTTCCGATTTTCATTGTTTAATATTTTTCCCTCCTCTTACCATAGAGACTTTAGCGGCACAGTACCTTCAATCCACATTCTCAGTGTGCTTCTAGACGTAGAAGGCGGTAAGTCCGTTTATAGTCGAGCTACGTGAATTTGAATTTCGTTAGCGGTCACAGTGACCGCACGACGGCGTTATCGTAACTTTTTTAACATTTAGTTTTTATGATGGATAATCAACCTGGACCATCAAAAAGGGTAAAATATTGCAATGCTTTGGATAAAAAATTTGAGGAAACATGTTTACAATGGCATGAAGAAAATGATAGTGAATGTAGTGATACGGAAAATCTTGACGAAGACATTTATGAATTTAGTGAGCATTAAAGTGATTCAGAGGTTGAAGGAGAATATGATGAAGCAGAAGGTGTGGGTGAAGTAGAGGAAAAACACTCAAGTGATAAATCTGAAGGTGAAACTGAAGTACAACAGGAAAAATTATTATGGTAAAACAGATTCAAATGGTGTTCTGAACCATTTCAGTCTCACCAGAACTTTACAGCACAATATTATAATGCAGTTGCCAGGTTTGCGTCCAAGTGCTAGGTTTGGAGATAAAGCAGAACCTCTTGAAACGTGGAGTGTGTTGTTTAATGAAGACATGTTACTTACAATACTACGATGGGCAAACTTAAAATTGAAAAGAAAGAAGTAAATTTTCACGAACTAAAGATTTAGACTTAACTGAACTAAAAGCGTTCATCGGTCTACTATTTTATACAGCAGCATTTGCTTCGAATCATGAAAAATCGAAAGAATGTTTGCAACTGATGGATCTGGTAGGGACATTTTTCGTTCGGTTATGTCTAAAACAGATTCTCCTTTTGTTAATTTGCTTGCGATTCAACGACCCTGATAGTAGAGAAGAGAGAAACCAAAGTGATCCTGCGTGTCCCGTCTCAGAAATTTTTAATCAGTTCATTACAAATTCTCAGGCTGCTTATTCTTTGAGCGCCTACAGATTGTTGCGGGCGATATGTTGCAAATTTAATGATTGGTTATTTAAGTGAGGCGAAGTCTAGTATATCATATTTAATCGCTTCCAAAGTTCTTGAGAAAACCAATCATGCAACAATAGTTCGCTTTATAAACGAAGCTTTCATGCAATTTTTTATTCCTGATATTGTTGCAACAGATAAAATAGTTTTAATGCTGTCTGATGCAGTACCGTATATGGTAAAAGCTGGACAGCAATTAAAATTATTTTATGAAAATTTAATACATGTAACATGTCTCGCACATGGTATTAATAGAGTGGCAGAAACAATTCGTAATCAATTTCCATTAGTAAATAGTTTAATAAGTAGTATAAAGTGTTTTTAAAAGCTCCGTTACGAATTCAATTGTACAAAGAAAAGTTACCTAATATTCCTCTACCACCAGAGCCTGTGATTACGCGTTGGGGTACTTGGTTAAATGCAGCTCTTTTTTATGCAGATCATTTGGAAAAAATAAAGGAGTTAGTTTTAGAAATTTCTGATAATTCTAGTACTTACGTTCAAAAAGCTCAATCCATTTTAAAGAAAACACAATTGCGCAATGAGCTGGCATTTATAAAAGCAAATTACTATTTTGTAAGTTCAACCATTGCTAAATTAGAAACGGAAGCATTGTCATTAAATGAATCTATGCAAAATTAATAAATTTCAACAGCTGATTTCTGCTGTTTCAGGAAATATTGGTAAAACTATTTCTAATAAATTAAATGAAATTTTACAAAAAAACAGTGGATATCAGTTGTTACTAGAAGTTAATAAAGTTCTGAAACTTGAGGAAAATTCCGATGATCTTGTTATAAATTTAGATTTGGCCATATTAGCCGCATTAAAATATGCACCCATAACTTCTGTGGATGTAGAAAGAAGTTTTCTTTGTACAAAAACATACTATCGGACAGACGCCAAAATTTTCTGCCCGAAAACTTGGAAAAATATTTAGTTATAAATTGTTTTGCAAATAGTAATGAGAGGTGTAATCTTTATGAATCTATAGCGTATAAGTAAATATGTAATTTTAAATAACACATAATTTTAAAATAATGTTAAAATAATAATTGCTTTGTAAGTAGTAATGACAGGGTGCAGTTTTTATAAATGTATAGTGTATAAGTAAATATGTAGTTTTTAAATAACACATAATTTTGAAGGTTAAAATAATAAGTTTGTATGCAATTTATCTTTTCCCTATTAAAAAATTACACGCATATATACTTTTTTCATTTATTAATGTTATAATTTGGAATTAACACAGGTAAATAGAAGATTCAATATTTATGCATATTTTGCATATTTTGAATTAATAATGCATTTTTGATGCATATTTTATGGTTTTTAAGTGCATATATATGCACATATTTCGGCATTTTATAGTGCATAAAATCCGCTCTCTAGTGATAATACAGTTTAATCATTTTCATTCATATTTAATTAATTTTTAGACTTACCCTGCGTTATATTAAGAAACTTTATAAAGAAAAGCTATGTAAAATTAAATTTTCTTTAAAAAATATGTCTACACTTTTTCTTATAAAATTAATCGTGATTCAGATAATGAAAATATGTTTATCCACGACTATTGTATTATGTATCCATTATACGTCTGTTTGCTCGACATTAATAATACCCATTAATCACGGCAGTGATTAATGAGACATTAATCACTGCTGCCAGATGCTTCCTTGATTTAGCTATAATATTATATTGTTTTGCTACAAACAACCGGTTTTTAAAATTCTATCGTGTAAATCACTAAATATTTTCAATTCAGTTCTGTACATAAAAAAAAAATTAAAAAAGTGAATTTTCCTAGACCAGATTCGAACGCGAGACCCGCGGTTGGAAGGCAAGGAGCATCTACACTGAGACATCAGCGACTTCGAATGTGCGTGTCGTATATTTGTTTCTTAACATACCATGTTCTTCGAAACATTTTATAAATCGAACTAGCTTTTAAAACAAAACAAATTTTACTCAAACCTGTTGACATTATTGTTTGTGTGCGTAGATTTCTCAGTGTTTTGATATTTTGTGTTAAATTGTCTTAAAAAACGATATAGAAAATGAAAATGACTTTTCTTTAACACGACCAGAAATTAGAGAAGCTGCTGAAGTTGCCTCATTAAATTTATTGCCGGAAAAGTCAAGGAAAGTATATAATATGGCCTATGAATATTTTTTGAACTGGCAAAAGGGAAAGAAAACCACTTCATTTTCTGAATCGACTTTATTAGTAGATATACTTTACTGAATTATTCGCAAAATATAAATCTTCAACACTATGGACCTATTACTCAATGCTTAAAAGTACGATCACCTTACATCAAGGTATAAATTTAGAAGATTATAAAAAATTACGAGCGTTACTAAAAGGAAAATCAGAAAATTTTCAGCCTAAAAAAGCGAATCTAGCGAAGATATCAATAACTTTTTAACTAAAGCATCTGATGATAAATACCTAGCAACAAAGGTAAGATATTAAGTAAATCTTTCACATAGTTATTTTATTACATTCTGTAATTTAAGGTTGCTTTAATAATGGGAGTAATGGGTGCATGCAGAAGTAATGAGTTGTATGAAATGAAAATAACCCATTTACAAGATCTTGGATCAGCTTTTTTGGTTAATGTGCCAAATATCAAGACAAAAATATTTTTATACATTGCATATTTTTTACAAAATATGCAAGACATATATAAGTCTTCGACCAAGTCATGTAACCAGTGACACATTCTTTTTAATTTACCAAAATGGTAAATGTACAACTCAGAGAATTGGGATAAACAAATTTACAAAAATGGGAAAGGATATCGCTGCTTTCCTCAAATTACCGAATCCAGAACAATATTCTGGGCACAGTTTCCGCAGATCTTCTGCAACAATACTGGTTGACGCAGGCTCTCAAAAGACCCGATGGAAGGAAATATTACAATTATTAATAACTATAAATAAAGAGAATCATCTTGTAAGATTAGATACGTGATATTTGTTAAGCTAAATACATAGATTTTTGTGTTAATATGAGATATTATACGATTATTATCATTTTCGATAACTATGTACTGTGTATAAATGAACAATAATGTATTGTATGAAATATTTGTTAGAATAAAATAGTGTTTCTAAAAATATGTATGTAATGTAACAAAATTTTCCAACAAAAAAAAACTTCCAACAAAAACATTTAGTAGTCGTGGATAAAGTATAGTATTCTACACATGTATAATGGCTATTATTCTCTCGGTGATTTAGGGCACTCGCCTGCGGCTCGTGGACGTAAACTTCACCTCGTGAATAATAGCCATCATTGTACGCACGTTGAATAATATACTATTAAGGTATATATCTAGCTAATTTTATATCTTTGAAATATGTAGTTGTTTTAGATATATTTCATAAAAACTAGAAACTGTTCCTAACAAGCCCCCTTCTCCCAAAATCTAATCAGCTCCAAGCGAAATGAATGCAAAAATGTTGCATTTAAGCTTTTCATTTCGCTTGGAAATGATTAGATTTGATTTTTATCAAATATTTTGAAAACAGCTGCATATTTCAAAGATATAAAAATACCTAGATATAGACCTTAAAACATATAGATTAATGCTTACGCAATTTTTTGATATAACGCGGTAGAATTCAATTTTCAATATCTGAATAACGATTAATTTTATAAGAAAACATAACTTTTCTTTACAAAGTTTCTCAATATAACGCAAGGTAAGTCTAAAAATAAATTAAATATGAATGAAATGGTTAAACTCTATTATTGACATCTTATAGAAGCGGGTGGCTTAGAATTTTTTTAAGTTAACGTATATTTATGTCTATTAATCTCTATCTGCATGAAGTTTTAAACGTCATTCTGACATAGATCATTGTTTTTGTTTTTACAATGTTGCCCATTTTCGTAATGAACTTATTATAAAAGGGGTTGCATAATTATCCTAAAACAATGTTATTAAAATTACTGCATTTCTTTTAATTTTCATTTTGTAGGTTGGAAGTTCGTGTGGTGTTTCCACACCAGATATTTTAAGTTAGCATCTAGATGTCTATTAACCTCTGCCTGACGCGAAGTTTTACGTCTGTTTAAAGAGGTTGCATAATTATCCTAAGAAAAATGTTATTAAAATTATTTTATTTCTTTTAATTTCCATTTTCTAGGTTGGAAGGTCGCGTGGTGTTTGTTCCCCAAAAGATATTTATATAAATAAGTCATTCAAGATTATCTAATTCCTTTTATGTATGTGTGTCTATATATTAAAATAAAGACAAAAATTGTATAAACATATGTCTAAAACGTTTCCTTAGCGAGTTACAGCTAGCGAAAAAAATCGTCCAGATTTCAGTTTGGTCATATTAAAAGTTTTGGGGGCCACTTTTAGTGATAAATTTGGTGGGCTTTATGATATTCGGTCTGAAAAACTTAGCTGAGCCGTGAACGACTTCTGATGATTTAGACCGACGTGATATCATGGTTGTTCTCCGGTGGTACTTATTTGATATGCCACTTTTCTGTCGTTTTCCCTTTCCCTTTGACTACTCCCTCTGTCGCCCTTTTCATATTTGGTTTTCTCTTTCTAATTGTTTGAGCGTTGTCCTGTACTTCTTTAGAAGCGTTTTCCAGGTATTGGGTAACCTTTGTACATCATCCCGTGTGTCATGTTGGCGTGTGTTTTTCTTATTTCGATGGTTTCTCACAAAATTTGGTGTGTTTTATCTTGACGGCATCGAAGTCTATTTTGTATTCTGTCCCGTGCACATGTTGGGTTAGTGAAGAGGTTACCAGGTTCTTTAGTACCGCGTTACGATATTCTTCCCTCCGTATACTGATACGTCGCTTGGTTTGTCCTGTGTAGATTTTTGCGCACTCTCCATATTGCACTTCGTGCACTCTTTGTCCTTCGAGTGGAATTTTCGTCTTGAGTTTCTGGAGAATGTTGCAGATCTTCTTGTTGATGGTAGAGATGGTATCAATGTTGTCCTTTCAGTTTTCCTATCTATTACACCTTGTACATATGACAAACACGTCTTGAATATAGGCTACACACTGTTTTCTTTTGTCTTCGACGGATTTTCTGCTCTATTTACTATTCTCCTGGAGAATCCATTTTTTAGAAGTACGATCTTTATGTTATTTCTTTCTTGCTGGATGTTGTTGCCGTCTGCTAGGCAGTTCGATCTTGTTATCAGCGTTTTTAACATTTACTGTAGCTGAGCTGGATGATGAAGAGACTCGGCGTTCAAGTAATGATTGGTGTGTCTACTTTTCCGGTACACCAAGGTTCCAAGAATGCCGTCTTGGATCATCTAGACGAGAACGCCTAGGAATGGTTAATTACTTTCCTTTTTCCACTTCCATTGCGAATTTGAGCCTCTAGTGCCTGGTGTTGAGATACTAATTTCTTCGTTCCATGTGTCCATATAAGAAACGTGTCGTCGACGTATCGTAGTCAAAGTTTTGGTTTCTCCGGCGCGGACTCTAGTGCTATGATCGAAGTCTTGCACGGCTTGCAGGTACACTACTCTGAGTAAAAGTGGCAATTTGACGTTTTCTGGTTAACAATACAGTATTTGTCGGCTTGGCAGATTTTAATTTGTCAATCTTTATTTTTAGGTTAAACAGCCTAGCTTAGGGAAAAATGCTTCACAAAATATTGTATCTGGACTAAATGGAAAGGTACCATGGACTTGATTTGTCTCAAAACATGCTAAAATAGCACTAAACATTATTTCGTCAAAGATCGATCTCTATGGTTTGCTCAGTATTTAAGAACTTCGTCATAACAATAGTGTTCAAACGAACGAAATACCGCTTTATACACTGGTATCAGTTCATGTGTTGTATTACTGGGCAAGCAATGCAAATTGATACTCGACTCCTCTGCAGTAGTAACAATGGAATAATTCAGGTAACATCTAGCACATCATTAACACCATACTATCTGGTGGTAAACCGTCAATCAATCCTGCCTTTACACGCTTTTCTTTCAGTAAGATTACTGGAGGAATTGCTGGGCTCATTGCGTTCTCACATACACACAATACAGTTGTTACATTTGCCCGTGTTCGTTATCTACCAGATGGAATTTTTGGCCGTCTTTTTTGTCAAAGAAACTTTCTAATATTGAAGTTCTCGACGACAGCTCTTCTAATTCACGTTGTGCATATACTGGGGCTTGTCGATGATATCAAGGGCACGTTCATAAACGTGTTCAATTTTTGTGCCCTGGTAGGTTTCATACTCTGAGCCTTTCACTTTCTAACTTGAGGATATCAATTGAAAAATATGTCACAAACGACTGTTCACATTGGACTCCATATTAGATGGGGGATTAATTTTATTTCTGCCGCAATAGGCAAAAACACATCGGCGTAGTATTTTTGTGGTCTACGGGTACCGCGCTTATTTTTGCACACAATTCTTCTTCCTGTTCCTATTGAATATTGAAACCTCCCTTTACGTTTACACCAGTACACAATCAATCACAAACAATGTTGCCAATCAGCTCCTAAGACCCACCACTTTTCGTTTAAAACTGTTTATAAGCATGAATTGTTGGTTAGAGGCGATTACATGGTTTACTTAATGTTAAAAATAAACCGTGCAATCTACCCAAATTACAAGAATATAGCACACCTACCTTAATTTGTAATGAACAATTAAAACAATTTTCTGATTATTACTAAGATTATTCCACTATTTTGTTGTCATGTATTTATTAGTTTGTAATTTCTTGTTCTTGAAAAAGGCGACGTTTCGTCGAAAACTCTAGCTTAAACGAAAATCATAAAACGCACCAAAAATCACTGAACTTTTTTGCATATTTGTAATTGTCTAACAACTTTTTTTTTGTTTTATAGTCCGAAGCTATAGAGCACCAACTTGTGTGACAAAAGATGGTGTCAAGTATCCAGGATCAAGTTGTACCACTTATTATGTTTGCCGAAAATCTGGCAATAGTTACACTTCCATCCTGTATTTGTGCCCTGGTAATCAAGCGTTTAGTATCCTTCAACAAAAATGTGTAACTAAACCGTCCCTACGTTGTTGTGTAAATTAGTGATATGAAATACATATATTTTGTGTTTATGAATGTAGATTACTGTAAACATTATTTTGGCTACAACGTTAAAGAAAATAAAATATTTAAAAATGTAAAAAGAAGTTCTTAATAAGAAAGGTAAAATTAATGATCATAATGCGATATCAAGTAATAAAAAAATGGGAAAAGCCTTTGATCGTAGTTATGAACAAGAAATTCGTTCGGTAGCTTTTTAAGGTATTATCAAACGCTACCAGTGGATGATAAGTAACAGCGTCACTCTTAGACAACCTCACCTTCGGATGTGGCCGTGGTGTATGTTTTCAGAGATTAACACGCTGGGTATCGAAGATAATACTAAAATTACTTTTGACTAATTAATTCAAACAGAGGGGAGCCTAAGGATGACGCAAACAATACAAATATTTTTCCTAGTCCAAACTTCACTTCCCTACATACAGTCATTTATCGGTGTGATGAATAAAAGTGCGTAAATGCACGCTCACTTTTAATAAAATAAAATTTAACCATTTATCAAACTACAACGGTCGGCTATTCAGTGGCAATGAAGTTTATACTAGTACTTCTCATTAAATTGAACGATGATATTGTGACTGGTTTTCATCAATTTGAATTAAATTATGTAAAAGCACTAAGTCAATTTTACCTAATAGTGAACTGGGGATTGACAGTACCCTTTCAATAAATATTTTAAACGAGTTTGAGTTTGACAAATAGTTTTGATCCCAAGTAGTAATAGAGGTTTGGAGCTATCGATTGAGCCAGGAACACTCTATTTTATTTTAATTAAAATAAAATAATTAACGGTGTTTTATATCATTGTAAATAGGCAGATATTATCTGTCATCTCAAGACGTATCGGTTAATATAAAATTTTAATTGCCTCGCCTTGGTTTAATTAATTAATTTTTTAATCAAAATTTGGTAGCTAGTGCCCAAATTCGACATGTGGTCGTTATTTGTTCAATTTGCAAATGAATTGAAAATTCAACAAAGTATTTGCATGTTTTATGGAATATCCTTTAATAGAGCTTACGAAGAAACCATCAAGTTGCATGTTCAAGGTGTGAAAAAAAATTTTTTTTTGATGAAACTTCTAGAACAAATGATGTATGTATTATACATAAAAAACAGATTGATATGTAAGTTAAAAAAATAGATTAAATTTTAAGGAAGGCTAAGATAGAATACAGTTACCTTCAAGATATATATATATATATATATATATATATATATATATATATATATATATATATATATATATATATATATATATATATATATATATATATATCCGTGCATGCATGTGTGCGTGTGTGTATGGATGTATGCTAGTATCCATAACACCATAACGATTAAACGTCGTATTTAAACCTGATTTTATTTATCCTGGAGCTGATTATCTTTTGAGAGAAACGCTTTTGTCGAAGCAGTTTTTGGTTACATATTTCAAATATATAAAAATCGGACAACTCCCCCTTATGCTTTGCGAGCGTCTGGTATATCCGTCTCTCGATTGACAATGTGAGGCCTTGTGGTATTTGTTTGTACTCACCCCCCGTCAAGTAGTTGTTGGATGTTATTGTTGTAAGTCTCTATAGCTATTCACAATCATTTTGTGTCGGGAGAATCTTGTTCGATGGGTCACGTTTAAAGGAAATGACTATTCTCCATTCTAAGGAAGAGAGGTTAGGTTTAGTTCGCCTAGATGGATCTAGGACTGATCGAGCCTTACCTCTGTATACCAGGGCTTCTTCAGCATCTAATTTCATAACTGTTTCTTCAGCTGTGTATAAGTATAATTCAAGTCTTTGTCACAACCTTCATTTCGTTTTCGTACAACCTTCTTTCAAAGATGTTTATGACACCAATCGCAAAAACACAGCACACTATCTGCTGGGCATCACCCCCTTAACAGGAAAAGTCAAGCCACATTTACAAAATTGCCCACCGACAAGGCACGAACTATAAGGGACAGGCTGAAAAATGATGAAACGTTAGGCAAATGCAGGCAACTTTCGGTAGACACAATAATGGAACTTCTTACAATATGCATTAGAACAACATACTTCCAAGTTGAAGACAAATTCTATCACCTATAGTGAGCAATATATTCATGATAAACTTCGAAGACCGAACGACGTCCGAATTCTGGGAAAAACCAAGAACGTGGCTTAGATATGTGGACGATACCTTCGTAGTTTGAAAACACAGGATGAATTCCTAGATGATCTGAACACCGCCGCCCTCCATAAAATTTACAATAGAATTCCTGGATGTACTGGTACACAGGAATAACAACACTTTCACGGCAAGTCTTCTTCTTCTTCTTTCTAATATGGATAACAATATTTAGGTAGGTTGCTGCCTGTTTTATATCTTCTTATGCCTCTTCGGATGACATTCTTTCCAGCCCTCGGTGGCCTGCCCTGAGATTTTTTCCGACAGGGTTGCGTACCCACGCATTTTTTACAAGTCTATTGTCATCCATTTTACTTATGTTTATTACAGTATCTCCTTCATTGTCTTACTCATTTCGCTATATCTCGGATCCCACTCTGTTGAAGGTCCGCACTTCTTATTCTGTCGTCTAATGTTTTTTTATTTTCATTTCAACCGTTCTCATCATTTGTTGTGTCTTCGAAGTGTCTGGCCTTATTTCGGCTGCATATGTTATGATGGGTCGAATCGCTGTATTATATGTTCTCATTTTACTGTGTTCAAGTATTTGCTTCTCTACACGATATCTCTTAGGCAACCCGATATTCGGGATGCCTTCATCGTGTGTTCTTTGACTTCATTATTTAGATTTCCAGAACTCGTTATCTTAGCTCCCAAGTATTTGAAATGGTTTACGTGTTCTACCACCTTCCGGTTGATCTCTAATTTGCATCCTATCGGTTCCTTGGATGTTACCAGGCATTTGGTTTTGTATGTATTGATGACCACATTTAATTGTATCACTGTTTGGTTAAAGGAGTGAAGTAGTCTCTGTAGGTTGTCCATAACCATATTGAATATAAACGGGATTAGTGAGTCGGCTTGCCTAATGCTTTTGAGTACTTGTATTTCTTCAGTTACCTTATGTGTTACTTTATGCTCGTTTTACGATGGCTATTGATCTCATATATTAACTTTATTAACCTCTGGTTCACTTCTTTTTCCCGCATTATTTTGATGATGTCTGTAACGCGGACTAGGTCAAAAGCCTTAGCCATGTCGACAAAACACATAAATGCAGGTTTGCTAAATTCCAATGATCTTTCTGCTATTTGTTTGATTATATAGAATGCGTCGATGGTTGATCTACTTCTTCGAAAGCCTTGCTGTTCTTCGCGGATTTTTATCGTATTACATATTTCTTCTAGAATTATTTTGGTAAGTGCTTTGAGCATACTATTAAGAAGTGTGATTCCACGATAGTTGTCTGGTATTGTTTTTTATCCTTTTTAAATATTGGGATAGTTATCCTGCTTTTCCATTCATTTAGTATTTTCTGTTTTGTCTGTTGTTTCTGAATAAACTTAGTGTTTCTTTTTGTAAGCTTTCTCCCCCGTATTTCAGCATTTCATTTATTTTGTTGGGCCCAGGGCTGTTTCTGTTTTTCAGATGTTTTAAAGTGTTTCCTCCTCTGCTAATACAAAAAAATTCGTAAACTTTTAAATTACGTAAATGACAAAAGAAAACGTTACAATCGAAAAGTTTGTCCAATCTTTGATGCCTAATTAATTCCAAATATGAAAATCTACACCCCATTTAAAATGTTCGGTACTAACAGATAATTTTACAACTTCGAAATTTACCAGCGAACTTGACGAAATCATGGATACATGACATGAGATGTAGATCAAACTCGTGTTTGTACATAAAAGCACGTTGACATAATGTGGCAATCCTTCAGTTTACTTGTTGAAAACATCAAATTTATGTTACTATAAAACATTTTTAAAACTTTGTTAAAATACTTAATGGTACTAATAAAAGTCGTTTTATTAGAGTACTTATAGACACAGGTTTTCAAAAATCCTACATTACTAACCCAGGGTTACGAAGACAAAGTGTATTCACTAATTAGTGGGACAGTTTCTAGCATAATTCTGTGGCCACTATCAAAGATTTATAAAAAATTACATTCTTAGCCAACCTTCGATTTGTAACCAGATAACTTGTATTAGAAATAATCTTTGGTATGAAGAATCAAGTTTTTGGTGTTGAAATTACTGATAAGCAGGAAGGCCATATACGTATTAATTGGAACAGATGTAACAGGCAAGTTGATGAAAGGTAAGAGATAGGTATATTCTAAAATGTGGATTGGTGACAATGGAAACACAATTGGGATGTGTGCTAATAGTTACTCCGCCATTATCTATGATCTATCCAATTTGTAGGAAACATTTTTGATCTAAAAGGTAATTCTGAATCATTTACCACATTGGCATAATAAAATTAGATAATACTACAAATAAATTAAGACTTGTTTTTGACGCTTTTAGAAGTAAAAGAGGCCATCCATTATTAAACCAATGTTTAGAAAAACGAATAAATTTAATAAAACTTATTCCGGTCAGATTTAGACTATACTGGTTAGGAGTTGATGCTGAAGTTAGAAAAGCATTTCTTTAAATATATATCTTTAATGTAAACAAGCTTCTCTCCTGCAACATTGTAGAAACAAAAACCATAATCTTGTCAAAATGACATTTAAAACTTCGTATCATATAGAGATTAATACGAAAATATATAAAAAATTTTCAAAGCCGCCCGCTTCTATAAAAATATCAATAATACAGCTTAAGTATTTTCAATCATATTTGTTTAATTTTTACATTTATTTCAAATTCTGGCTCCGTTATTTCCTTCTACGCAAAATTACCTTCATATAAAAAAAAATCCTCGAATACCATCAAGCGGTTGTCTGGCAATCTGCGTGAACTCAATCACCCGATTATTTTAATATATAAGATAGTTTAAACCCAATCATCATAAAATCTTAGTGACATATGTACTTTCTCTTTTTTATAAATTCTCTAATTAATACTGCAATTTTACTTATATTACAGACATTCATAATCCTATTCAATAACTTTATAATCTAGATTCTTTAAAAATTGCAGTATTTTGAGCTAGCACAGTATTCTTAAACCTAACATACCAAACCGGTTTGACTAGACCCAAGAAACCAAATGATGAACTTATGCTTACATAAGTGATTTATGTGTGTTTAATTACTCAGTTTAAAAATATTAATTAACATATTTCCATTTTGCCTCATTTTTTCAAACTTTCATTTTCTTCTCTTGTATTTATTTTCAGCACTTTTGATTTAAGTAAGAATTTAAACATGTAAATAAAATGGAACTTGATCATGGAATGTTATTTTGTGGCAGTAATAAAAAAAAGTAATTGATAACACGGCACAACTTGAGTCTAATAGAAGAATATCAAATATGTTTCTCGTCTTCACATATTTGAATATCTACGATTACTTACTATAGAAAACCAGATCTCTAACATTAATATTCATGCTACTGGATTTTTATTTCGAGCAATATTAAACAAACTACAATAATCAGAATGAAATCCAAAAATACAAATAAACCACAAAAAATAATAATCGTCTTAATGTACAACATTATATTACAGATTTTACTTAAATAATTACGAATATTCAAGTAATGAAGGATTCCAATTTGCCCATCTGGAACTATATTACTCAAGCATTGTTCAAATGCTATTAAATCAGAACCTATTTCTGGAACCACTACATTATTATCTGTTCCAGGTAACGGTCCCTCATGATCAACACCATAGTTTTTATTGAATTGAATATAAAAGGGATCTTCACCCATGCTTCCAATCATTCCAATTTTTCATAACTTAAATGGTGTCTAAACTATGATTATTCCATTGTTAGACGAATTCCTTACAAAATTTTTGTATAACTGGCAGATAAAACAATTTACAAGGCAACTTCATCTAATTCATTCAATATTTTACCTCTGCCCACAACCTCTCAATTCTTTGGTTATGTACAGAGCGACCAGTAATATAACTCCCTCTATTAGGTCCATGATTATGAATCATACTCAGCGACCAACATATTCTCCATTCCATGGTCTCTCCGAACCCTATTTGGCATGCCAAATTTTTTAATGCCATCTTCAAATAACTGTAATACTGTTTTGGCTTTATTATCAGTTAAACATTGTAGATACATAATACATCCACTAAAACCATCATCAATACCACTGTGGTACACAAATTGAAAAGATACAAGTTTATGATTAGAATCCATACACCTGAAAATAATTTGAGGAAATTAAATTAAATTTTTATTTTAAATGACATTTAATAAAGAACAAAAAATTTTTAACAGGACAGAAATTTGTTTATACACCATAATAATTTGGTCCTTTTACTTTATACTCCTTCCTTCTTAATAAATTAGATTGTCTTAATAAAATACCTATAGGATATATGGAATGTAAACATTCTCTAAGTTTCCAACATTGTACATGCCTAACTAGATCTTATACCACCCATTACATAAACTCTATCAGCATTAGGAGTTTGTGTTAAAATGTCTTTAATCACATCTAATTCAATATCAGTAACATACTTTCTGGGTTCTACAAATTGCATCGTTTGACGATGTATAAAGTCTTTCTAGAAATGTTTATCTTTGATATTATTTTGTGTCCATTTTACACCTGATCTTAATCCTTCTAATTGCTCTTTACATATTTTATATCTGGAACATCCAATACTACTTCTTTCCCTTGGGCAAAGATAATGACATTCTTGATTAACTGAGGATTCCAGGTTGGTCTCAATGTAATTGTAAAGATTCCAAAAAATTTCATACATAGAAATTAACATACTACTTAACCTTTCTTCCGCAATAGTTGAAATAAATATGTTTAAAATACAATAATCTTCCACCTTTCTATGTAATTGTGGTAATACATTATTGCCATTCCCGTTAAGAAAATTTGGCACATTATCGTAACACTGTATTTTCATGAAAAAATTCTTCAAGAGAAACAACCATGTTAAAATAAAACAAAATGTCTATATCTTTAATTAAATACAATTAATTCTCTGATTCAAATGTTGTTTTATTTATGAGTACATATCTATAAATAATTATGCAATTTGGGAAGTTTGGTTAAAGTTCACAATTAATTTAGCACGATCTACTATTTCTTTTGTCAAAGTCAAAATAATGTTGGTAGTTCAATTCAAATTAATTAGTAATAGATTATATAATTCATGGAACAGCGTTGCCAAGTTCAAATTAAGCGTTACAAGCCCTCTTGCCGGTCTTTCTAAAAGTCTATCATAAATATATTCAAATTTTATTCAAATTATGAGCATGTAACACTCCAAATGAGCGTACATATTAAATGTTTTATAATTTCCCTTGGCTGCTAGCTCAGTCTCTACAGAGGAGGTTCTGTTGGCAATTTTCAACACTGAAGTATATGTTGAGTTGCCTATGGTTAGAACAATAGAACACAATATATGTTGATAATAATTATTAATGATACTAGTTCGATATGAACGTCATAATGAAACGCGTGTAAAGTTAAACCACGAGGCGTTAGCCGAGTGGTTTATTTACACAAGTTTCATTATGAAGTTCATATCGAACGTGTATCATTCAAAATTTAATCTACGCCAGTCCAAATAGATTTTCTTTGCATAGATTCGATTTGTTTACAATATCAGAAACGTTTTTGTAAATAAAAATTCAAAATTATTAAGTGCCCATATTGGTCGATGTTATAGTAACCGCGCTTGTTGATTGTTGCAATTTTTATTTTGACAACGTCATTATTTGCGTTCACTTTTGTGCTTTACATCCAATTTAATAGAAAAAAGTATTAATATGAGTGATTCTGATTCTGAGAGTGTCCCTTCGGATATCGAAGGCATTGCGCAAAACGTCGTCAATTCCCTACTTCCCGAAAAATCAAGACAGACGTATGAGCAAACCTATGCAAAACTTGAAGATTGGTGTAAAGCGAAAGGAATCAAGAATAGCAGCAATGAAAAGGTTCTTCTAGCATATTTTGAACATCTTTCAAAACATAGCAAGCCTTCGTCTCTTTGGGTATATTATTCTATGCTACGTTCAATAATATCAATGAAGAAAAATATACATATTAGTAAGTACGCCCATTTAATTGCATTTCTAAAAAGAAAATCAGAAGGATTTCGATCAAAAAAATCTAAAATTTTAACAAAAGAAGATATAACCAAATGTTTGCTGGGAGCTGACGATAGAACTTATTTTATGATTAAAGTTGCATTGATAGTGGGACTTGCCTGCAGGCGACATGAGTTGACAAATCTGCACTTACAGGATGTTGAAGATGAAGGACAATGCATTCACATTATTATTCCATTTACGAAAACAAAGATACCAAGAAATTTTTTTATTACAAAAGGGAATGTTGAAGGAATTAATATGGTGGAAATGGTTCGAAGATATATAGCGATGCGGCCAGGCAACACAGCTCATACTCGATTATTTGTGGGGTATAGAAATGGAAAATGCACTAAGCAGCCAGTTGGCATTAATACTTTTGGGAAAATGCTATGTAATATAGCATCATTTCTGAGTCTTCCAAGTCCTCAACAATATACTGGACACTCTTTCCGTAGATCATCTGAGTCGTTGCTTGCAGATTCAGGAGCAGATTTATTAACTATGGTGGTTGGCGCTCTAACACAGTGGCAGAAAGCTATATAGAAGAGTCCAAAGAAAATAAGAAGAAAGTGGCCTCTAACATTTTGGGTGGAGTTTCATGCACTGATGGCTCTTCAACAAGTTTAAGCACTCGGGAAAAACATTTCTTTCTACAAGCTCATTTGTCTTCGGCTGGATTAAATTTAACAAATGTACAGACTTTATAATTAATGTTTGCAATAAATAAATGTTAGTAAAGATTTTATAATGAATAATAATAAGTAAAAGTAGTAACTAACTTTCTTTTTGTCTGTTTTTTATTTTAAAATTTGCGTGTTATTACGAGTTCATAATGGCACTGGGTGCTATTATGAAAGCCATAATGACACCCAAATGAAGATGATAAATATGTCATAATGACACTGGCGTAGATTAAATATATTGTATAATTTTAATTAGGCAAGGAAAAATTAAAATATAACACTTTCTTAAAAAATATAGTAACAAAAAAAAAAATTCTGGCGTATAAAAATTAAAAATAAAACTTGATTCTGTATTCCAATTCAGTGGTCGGCATCGGGCTTCGGATTAGATCGCGCCTGGTCGCAAGCTGTAACAAATTTTATAAAACGTGATTGTGCCAACTTCTGCGGGCTTTTTTTTCGGTGCAATAATTAATAGCTAATAATGAGTTCTGTTTATGTTACTAGGGCTTGTGAGGGTAAATGAACAATGTGTTTTTCTCATAAATGCTCTTGGAGAAATAACTACAATTTTTTAATGAGGTAAGATAGTGATTCTGTTACAATTTTTGAAATAATGAATTGGTGAGTAATTAAAAATACCGGGGTTGAAATCTATGTGACTTGGAGAAGGTGTAATAAATGGAATATAAATAGTCGACATTGAATGGAAATCTGGTATATTCAAACAGGTTAGGGTTGTGTTCTTGGCCTATATAAAGCAATTGGAATGCAAACAGCTGATTTCTGACTTTAGAAAATTGTTCGTTATTGTAATACAGATTAATTTAATGATAATGAATGTTACTAAAATAGATTGAACGGGGTGATATTGTGTAGGGTAAATGAACGTAAAAACAATGTGAATATTTAATTATAATGGTGTAAAATAATTACACTTTAAATTAAATGGAGAAGATTTAATATAAAGTTAATTAATGTGAGATGGAAGGAGGGTGTAATTAATTATGTTTTGATAATTACTACTATGATTTGGTGAAATAAAATTTATTCCAATGGTGTTATGTTGAAATTACAGCACAACGTGATGGATTATAATTGGTTTAACACCAGGTAGCAGGAGTTCGGAAAGGAATTTAAACGGGTGTGTGTATAGGAGGGGTTGTGGGGTAAGTGGTAGATTTGTAATATGCTGTTGACGGTATAAGTTTTATTTTGTGAATCAGGATTAATTAATTAAGCAATGTTTTCTATACACCCTTCGTAGTTTTAACTCCAAATGGATGTCAGAAAGGGGCAAGGTTCACACAATTATATAAGGGAAAACTGCAGGGATAAGATCTATAATAAGCTGGCAACGGTATGACCTTTATTCGGTGAATCAGGATGAATTAATTAAGCAATGTTTTCTATACACTCTTCATGGTTTTAACTGTCAGAAAGAGAGAAGGTTCACATAGTTATATAAGGGAACATTATAGGGCAGGTAGTTCTTTGGATTCTTACTGGTCAGGCTCTAGATCAAGTGAGGATGAATCGAATCGAATAAAATGAGTGAATTTTTTTGTTATTATTTCATGCTTATGGTTAGTTTCTTACTTATTAGATTATCTAGATGTTGTGCGTAGACTGGTCAGGAGCCCTTCTCCTCTTCAACCCTGGTCATTCTTTTCCTGTTGGTGTTGCGTTGTTTTGTGCAATTGTATAGTTTACAATAATGACATTCTGATCATTTATCACTACTGGTCAAAACTTCATTTTGTCCAGCTCCCTCAGCAGCTCCTCAATATACAGTCATTAAAGATTTTTCGAAATTAGACTAGTATGCGTTCTTTGAACGCATTTCCAACAACCTTCCAACACCCAATCTTCTAACGACCCAAGATCTCGAGAGAGCCATTAGAGACCTAACTTCCATAATGACGGAAACGGTCGATATCTCAGTCCCTTTGAAAAACATCAATATTTCGCGCAAACCTCTCCCACAGCACATCGTGAACTGGATCAAAGAGAAAAGATAAATTTATGGTCAATTCCTGCGATCCAAAGACCCGGGACACCTCCCAGCTAGACTATAGAAACGGGAAACTCTTTTGGCAACAGTTTGGCAGACTGACCAGAAAGAAAGTAAACCCTAAATCCCACCTAACCCACCCACAGGGCAATCTAATCTCTTTCGACCAAGAAAAGGCCGACTTCTTTGTTCTCCACCTTCAATCCATTTGCCGATCCCCAGAAGATTCCCAATTCGACAACTAGTTCAAGGCACTCCCTTGAGAGTCGCCTTGAACAATTCCGTACACTTAACTTTCCCGAAATTCAACTCGATAGCGAGAATCCCTTCTATGCCCCCATCACTTCCGCCCAGGTCAACGCGTATATCAAAAAAGGAAAAAAAATTAGCCCAGGCCATGAAGGCGTACAAACCGTAAAATCCTACGGAAGCTACCTGACCCAACTCTCCGATTACTCTCCGACATTTACAACAAATGTATAATCCTTTCCCACTTCCCGATGGACTGGAAATAGGCCTCCACTGTCATAATATCTAAACCCCACTCCGACCTAAGCACATCTTCCTCCTCCAGACTTTACGGCGGTTTTGGAAGGGGTGATCGCGTGAACTAGGGAATGTGGGTGTTCGTGGCCTTAGAGGTGATGCGACCGACCTTGCTCACTTGTGGAAGGTCTATCGCACTCTGGATCTCTTCGGCTTGATGTCCTTATCTACGTGACGAATCACGTAGGAAAAGGAGGAAAGTCTAGGATTGGAGTTGGAGGAACGGGCACCGAATAGCTGTATAGTTATGGTAGAATGTTAAATTCAACCATGGAAGGTTAAGGATTTTAAGGAGTTGTTTTCTGGGTTTGCTGGTTTTGGGGATATATATCTCGAGGATTGGGAGTGTAGAATTATGATTAGGGACAGCGTGTGGAAATCACGGTGAGTACAGGTGGCTGGGCGGGTGTAGGGGCAGGACGGGTTTGTGTGTGTGTGTGATAGTTTAGTGGGTTTCTGTGTAGATTTGTGGAGGCGGTGGAACGTGTAGAAATGTAGGAGTGTGTCTGGATGAGGTTGAAATGGATGAGGCGTTTCAATGGGAACGGGTGCGTGTTCTTGAGGATGGTGGTGGCGAGGCGAATGCGCGTATGTGCATGTTGGTGTAGGTACACAGACGGCATCAGGGTTGGGGCTAAACCATGTGTTGCACGGTGGCGACCGCTTCACATCACGACTGTTAGTATAAAACTAACAGAAATAAATGAAGAATATGAAATTGTGTTTAACCGAAGGCTTCTTCGCTGGGTGCAGCCTCACACCCCGAGGGAAAAAGGAGGAAAACGAATGTTAAAATAAAACAAATTAAAATTAATAGAATAAAATAATAAATTCTTTATTAACACTTACTGCTATCAGACGTCGATCCTAGTATTGTTGGAGTAGTGCTGGTTCTTCGCGTTATTCTTGTTGTATGTCCTGCGGCTCCTGCTTGCTGCTAGGCTGTGGCTCTGTTTGACCGCTTCTGTGTATTATCTGTATGCAAGTAGTGACAGATCTAACTCCGAAGCGGCAAAAGATTAAGATGCGCGGACCGTTGAGCGCGAAAACGCTAAGTTCTTATTTTGGATTACTTTAGAGTATGCAATAAAAATCGCAAGAGCTCCTAAGCGTGGTAGGGACCTATGTCTGACCGAAGTACAAGCTGCCCTGAGAATGAGTGAAGGAGAGCACGGTTATTTATAGGGGATTTACGAGGAGAGGGAGAAGGAGTGGGAAACTGATAGTATTTCTAAACAATACTACGTTCAGTTGAGGAAGGAAATCGGAAGTATATATCTAAATGTGGCATATGCAGCAACTTTGTATGTATTAGGCTGATGCATAACTAACGGTTCTTTAATTTAAAAGTTGGCTCTGAAATAACAAAATTTTGATTACTCAATATTCAGCTTGTCAGATAATTAGTAGTTCTGTCATATAGTGTGTTTGCTTTTGTATTTCGTTCTTAATTGTTAAAGTTTAACCTTATTATATTTTCTTCTTTTTGCGTTTAATCGAGGTGCCAAAGCCAGTGAAGTTGCTTGTGGTGTTTACGGTGAAGATGCAATGCCTGTTAGGACGGCACAAAACTGTTTGTATGTGAATATGAAGCAGAGAAAGGAGTGGATAAGTCCCAATGAACAAGCGACGCCTAGAGCGAAAGAAGATCTTCACCTTCAAAAGACGATGTTATGCGTTTGGTGGGACTGGGAAGGTATCATTCACTATGAATTGCTCGGGCGTAATCAAACAGTCACTGCAGAGCTATATGTTGAACAAATGCATCGCCTCTACGAAGCTATTCGGAAAACGCCCCCATCGGCAGCATGACCTTCTTCTTCAACACGACAACGCTCATCGTCACATTGCTAATATGACAAAGAAGGCAATTCAAACGCTTGGTTGGAAAGTATTGCCGCATCCTTCATATTCTCCTGGTTTGGCTCCGTCAGAATTTCAACTATTTCGATCACTTTCGAACAGTTTGCGGGGTGTTTCGTGCAATAATGATGTGGAATTCCGGACTTGGTTGGATCAATTTTTTGAGTCAAGGCCGAACGAAGTCGTTAACAATAACGGAGAATATGTAATTGATTAATATGTTGTAACTTTTTGTAGTAAAATACATATATATTTGTTTTAAAATAAAAAACGCCATTACTTATGGATCAACCTGATATAAATATGGTAATTATACTTATATATTTCAAATGTACCAAATACTAGATTTAAAATGTACATATTTTCAGATTTTATTTTGACCCAAACGGCGCCCCATAGTATCATCTCACTACAGTAGCTATTCTTACCTTTGTTTATATTTATACATTCATGCATAATATGAAATATAATACACATGATTTCGCAATATACAGCACAAAGCATGGAGTACGTGTTGTAAACGTAAACATAAACATGCTGTTGTTGAGATTAAGTGTTTTTAAAACTAGATATTCATTAAAGCAGCAATTTACAAATTACGTAATAAGTATTTCCATTGAGTAAAAAGTAAAAATATAAAGAGATGCAACGTAACGTAAAATTTTGTGCTATATGGTTATCTCACTTCTCGCGTTCCTTTGCCCTCTATCAACAAACTAAACCACTGTGTAGTGGTGACACCATCGTCCGTAAACAGACCATTTGCAGTGACCTATGAAATTCTTCATCGCTGACAACGCTCGACCTAACATTGCTAATATGACAAATATCGCAATTCAAACCGATAACGTTGATGCCTCATTTCATATTAGAAATGGTTTGGCTGTCAGGATTTTCACCTATTTCGATCACTTTCGAACGAGTTTGCTAAGTATATACAATAATGATGTACATGTTCGGACTTGGTTGGATCAATTATTGAATCAAGGCCGAACGATTGTTTACCGTAGAGGTGTCGAGAAACTTGTTGAACGCTGAGAGGAAGTCGTTAATTGCATATACGGAGAATATGAAATTAGATTAGTATGTTGTAAATTTTGTAGTAAAAATATATTGTTTTGAAATCAACGCCATTTCTTATGAACCAACCTGATATAAATATGGTAATATACTTATATTCAAATGGCTAATTCTAGAATTTAAACATGTACATATTCTCAGATTTTATTTTGACCCAAACGATTGTCATAGTATCATCTCACTACAGTAGCTATGTCTTACCTTTGCTTATATTTATACATTCATGCATAATATGAAATATAATACACATGGTATCGCAATATACAGCCAATAAATACTTTGTAATCGCATATGGAAAAAGTAGATATACGTTAAAGTGTTTTAAAACTTAATATTCATTAAATCAGCAATTTACAAATTACGTAATAAGTATTTCCATTGAGTCAAAGTCAAAAATATAAAGAGATGCAACGTAACGTAAAATTTTGTGCTATACCGGTTATCTCACTTCGGCGTTCCTCTTGCACCTTCAATTAACTAATACTTCTTTGTTGGTTTTCACCGTCCGTAAACAGAATTTGCGTATGTGAAATTTTATCGCTGAATGAATAACAGTATTATACAAACATCGCAAGAAACCGATAACGTTACCTAAACTTTTATATTAAGACAATGATTCGAGGATTAATTTTATGTATACGATTTTAAGTATCATAAATAATTTACATGTTCACTTGTTAATTTTATCAACTTGTTTATTGGTTTTAAAGTCAATAAATACTTTGTAATTGCATATATCAAAATTGAAATTAAAGTACTTGTAAAATTAAAAATGGTTTGATCACGTCAATTTCATAACAAAATTGTAACTATATATAATTACGTATACAGGGTAATTCAGAATTTAACATCACATTAATGCTTTAATGAACGATTTTAAGTATATAAATATTTATATGTTTCCTGTTATTAATTATATATTTGTTTATTGGTATTTCACCTCAATAAAACTTTGTAATCGCATATGGAAAAGTAGATTATTAAAGTGTTTATTACATACATAAATGCTTTGATAAACAAGTTTCACGTCATTCAAGAAATTTGCTTTAATTTTCTATACGTACAGCATTCCTCTTATTAATGGCTCACTATACTCTTGCCATGGTTTTCACGTCAATGGCAGAACGTTGTAATTTCATACTAAATGGACAGTATTTAAAACAAAAAGTGCTTTCATAATACATTTCATTAAACAATTTAACTTTAATTTACGTATACAGGGTAAATTCATAATAATAGGTCACATTAATTTTATCAACGATTCTGCATAGTGTATAAATATTGTTATCTGTTCCTTATATCAATTATATACTTGTTGTATGTGGTCGTTTCACGTTGCTTTTATGAACCTTGTAATAGCATATAATTAATAAGTATTTAATAAATTTAAAATTATTCGTGTTAATAAAACTTTGTCACTAAAATAATTACTTTCATCAGTTAAAACAAAGCTGTTTCAGAATAAAGATGACATTAAAAGTGCTATATATTAATATCGTTATTACGATACATAAATAAAAGTTTAACTCGAGTAGAATTGGTGACACCTACGACATTGTCCCACTTTACCTAGAATTGGCTCACTAACAAACGAGTGTTCTATTAAGGCAGGAGGAAAACTGTCCCCCATTTTAGTGTTCGAAATCAACCACTTAAATAAGTTTTAACATTTTGAGAAACAAATGGTAAATCTAAAATAGTCACATATTTTCTGTTCTGCATATGTGCTTTGTCTATCTGTACAGTGTCCTGTTTAATAGTTGTAACGAAACGCCACTGGTTGCTTTCTATGAACATTTAAAATCGAGATTAATAAGCTCTAATAAATAAAACTGTATTCGAATGTTCCTTTGTCACTAAAATATATTTCATCAGCAATCAACAAAGCTGTTTGATAAAATTGCCTATCCGGCGCAACAGATAGTATATTACATAGTGCAGTTTTCGATCTATGCATTTACGGCAATTAAGCGTCAGGCGCGAGAATTGTCCCACACCGGAATTGGATAAAACGAGTGTTCGATTTACTCAGTGATACGTCAATTTGTAGTTGTTTTGATTCAACCACTTAACAGTCGGACATTTTGAATAAAGTTGGTGAATAGATTGTCAGTTTTAATCTATGTGCTCTTGTAGAAACAAGTGTCCTATTTAATAGTCCGTAACGAAACGCCACTGGTTTTACCACGAGAAATCATCAGAATAAGCAAGTGATGGAATATAACGGAATTGGTTACGAAAGCGTAATGTTAAATGCAATTTCTAGCTCAGAAAGTATATAAAATTGCCTAATCCGGCGCGAAACTTTAGACAGTACATTCCATTAGAAATGGTCCAGGAATTTGAAAATTGGTTGCATCGACCAGCACCAAATAAAACAAGAACTAGCGCGAGATTTAAAAGCGGAATAGCTTAATAAAGTGTTGAGAAAGTGAATATTTGATGTTAATTTTGTTCAAACTTTATTTGTTTTAAATACAACGTTGGTGTGAATAGTTATCAGTGTTAAATTGCATTGCCCTGAGAAACAAGAGAAAATGCCGTAACAATAGCTCTTTACCACATTGATAATCTTTGGAAAACAATTTGATATAAGAAATTGGTTACAAAAGATTCTGTGCATTAGTTAATATAATTTCAGTAGAAAATTAAATTTTAATTAAAACTTATAGATGTCGACTTTTTGCCATTAGAAATGGTAACAAAAATTAATAATTGCACCGTTGCTTTTGACCAGCTGATATCTCAAATGGGACTAAATATAAACTACCATGTAATTTTCAGCATATTAAAGATCAAAAGCACTATTATATCCGATGTTAATTAATTGTTCAAAATTATTTGTATCGCAATCGTTTGAGAAAAATATTCAATTGCAGCCCTTTACGGATATTGCCACATTGCTAAGCTTTACTCATTACTTGGTAGTCTTTGTTTTATACTAATTTTTATTAGCTTTGGACTAAAGATTCTGTGCATTATTAATGATAATTTTAGGTATATTTCATTATTATGATGCCGAAATTTTTGCCTTCTAATTATAACGGAAAAAGTTACAATGATGCACCGATGATTTTGACAGCTGGATATCTCAATGATTGTGACTGAAGATGAAAACTTGAAATTTTCGGACATATTAAAGATCGGAATCTACTTTATACGTGCTATTAGGAGGCTCATTGTAGTTCTTCAAATCTAGATGAAAAGTCTCTGGAACATGGGATATCCTCATTATAAGCTATCATTACATGGTAGTTTTGTTTTATACTATTTATACTAGGGACTACCATGAACAAGAATGATATTAGGTTATTATTTTAGTGTGCCAATAACTTGCCTTCTGAAAACAGGAAGGAAGTTCATGATGACAGTACCCTTGGAAGTTCCATCATCCAATTACGATTTTGATGAAGATGCCAATAAAATGGTCGGAACATCAAAATCGGAATCTATTTTTGAAGGATCGCTCAAGTAGTTCTTCAAGATCTACATGATAGCTGTCTCATGGAACTGGTGTACCTCTAAGTCAAACTGAAGAACGCGATGGCTACCTATGAATGACATTGGTCGTTATGTTAGTTTCCGCCAAGTAACTTGCCTTCTGTTAAAAAGAAGGAATTGTTGACAAACCCTTGGGTTCCATTTATAGGCCAATTACGATTTTGCTTCTGATGCCATATCACTTGAAAAGAAAATTGTAGAAAGCATCGTTGGTTAGCCATTACCACAATATACTTCAACATGGCTGGTGTACTCAAGCATCGTCTTGAAAGGTGCTCTATGTTTGTATTGTTTATTTCCGCCAAGAATTGCTACAGTTAAAGGAGTTTTGGGGTCATTTATGGTAAGGCCTTACATGAAGTTTAAGGATATACATGAAGATTGTAGAAAGCACGTTGGTCAGCCATTACCACAAATCTTCAACAGCTGCTGCATAAGCATTTCTGTGGAAATGCTCCTGTTGATGTCCAGTTGCAAATAGGGCACCATAAGACGATTGAAGAAAATAAACAAATATTGTCAGCAATTATTTCATGCATAATATTTTGTGGAATTCATGATTTGACACTTTTTTACAATTTGAGGATTGACTCTGGTGATGAGAAGCTAAAGAGCCCCTTGGATAAATCTCAAAAAAACGCAGTCTGTACCTCACCAACAATTCAAAATGAGATCATACAATTATGCGGTGAAGTTATCAAAGAAAAAATGATCGAAGACTGTTAACGGGCAAAAGCTTATGCTGTAATGGCTGATGAAACAGCAGATATCGCTAGAAAAGAGCAGCTTTCTATTGGATTAAGGTTCTATGATGAAAGCCAAAAAATAATCAGGGAGGAATTTGTGGGCTACATTGAGTTAAAATGTCAAGATGCTTCTACAATCGCTAGCGCAATTCAAAGTTTTTTAGAAGATAATTTTTCCGCCGATAATTGTGTGGGATTCGGATTTGTTCCACGATGGCCGGCAAAGAAGGTGGTGTACAGGCCATTCTTAAAAAAAGTACGCTAAATCTTTATTTTTCCATTGCTCCAGCCACAGACTAAATCTTGTGGTCAATGATACTAGCAAGCTACCAGAAATAAGAAACACAATTGCAACGGTTAAAGACACAATAACCTTCTTTCGTGAATCGCCAGCCCGTAGGAAATCGGTTCCAAATCTTTCAAGGCTCTGTGAGACCAGATGGTCGGAAAAATGTAAGAGCATAAAAAAATTTTCAGAAAGCTTCGCTGACATTGTTAAAGCACTAGAACATCTATCTGTCGAAGGAAACTATGCAATCAAGAAAATCTGCCTACCAATTGCACTGTGCAGTTACTAAACCAATATTCATCTTAGGCTTAAACATAATTGCAAGATACTCTGCAATTTTGGAACCCGTTGTAAACGTTTTACAAGGTAAAAGTATGGATTTGGTTATGGTGAAGAAACATATTGATGATATTCTAGATGTAATCAAAGAAGATCGACAAGATGTCGAAAATGTTTCTTATGAATTATTTAAAAAATCACTTGATATCGCAGAGAAAGTAGGGGTTGAGTTGTCAGTACCACGAGTCACTCAAAAGCAAGTACACAGAAGTAATCCACCATCTGAGTCTGCAGTTGAATACTGGAAGCGGTCAATAATCATCCCCTATCTTGATTCTTTAACTTCGTCTTTGGATGCTAGATTCTCCAACGAAAATACACCTGCTTTTGCTTTAACTTATCTTCATCCTTCAAGCATGCTCAAAATGGCTTCAAAAGATTTCAAAAATAATGCAGAATCTTTCATGGAATTTTATAAGTTGGGTGATGTCTCTGCAGAATTAGATTTGTAGTACAATATGTGGAAGAAAAGAATTTAGCAGAAGACAAATTAAAGGACATTGAAGTGGCTGCACTTTTGGAGGAAGCTAATGTTTTTTTCCCTGCAACAAGACACGCACTGCTAATATTAAGTGCTTTCCCATCCACTACTGCTACTGTGGAAAGATCGTTCAGTACCCTGCGAAGGGTAAAAACCTGGCTCAGGAGTACAATGGTGATGACAGACTCACTGGGTTGTGTTTCATGAGTGTGCATCGAAAATTTTTGAAGGAAAATCAGGACTGCATAGTGAAGAAAGTTTTGGATAAATTTAGTTTAAACCCAAGAAAAATGTTATTAGTTTAATTTAAGTATAATTAAAATCTCAAAGTTTTGTTTTCATTTACCTTTTCTTTTTATCCTAAAATTTTACATTTTGAACGACCATGGACCATGGTTTCCCCACCTGTTATAAATCCTGGCTACGCCCTTGAACTGAGCTATCGAGATACAAGTCCCAATCGATGTAAATTTTGACTTTATGTATTTAGAACTCATGTTCTAAAGGAAAACTGCATTAAAATATTAAAATATCGCCCCTCCCCCAGAAATCTAATAATGTTCTTATACACTGCTTATCGGGTCTGCTAAATTGCAACTTTCCTTCTCGTGTGTTGTGAAGATTTATAATTAGCAGTTTCAAGCGAATATTATGATGAATAATCATTTTATTCCATTATGTCGAATCGTTGCTTCTGGCTCAAGCCTTCTTGGCAATAAGCTTTTAGATGTTCTTTTAGACCAGATAAGTGTTTTTGCTTATCAAAAGCGACATTAAATAATATATAAATATCTTTAACAAGATCCGTAAATCTTTGCGTGGGCCTTTTCAGGAATTTTATGGATTTTTCACAACCATAATTCTTATGAAGTAAAAATATTTCGCTTTCGTTAATAATGTCTGCGTGTGATTTCAACATAAGTATTTCACAAAATTGACATTTATACTGTTTTAAAAGTTTATAAGCTAAATATCCCGCAACATAAACATTAGAGCAAATTTCAAGCGTGCTTTTTTTTGGAGATGGCATCAATATTTTCTTTATTCTCCAACACAATACACTTGCTATTTTGTATACTTAAATTGTGATCTTTCGCAGACACTTCCCTTAATACAAAATGCTCATTTTCAGAGAGCTCACTATTTTCCTCCTCGTTCTTCTCTTGCATGTCTAAATCTATAGAATTCTTAATTTTCTATTTTGTTTTTGTTGATTATCACTTTTACATTTTCGAATTTTTTCCGTTTCCCACTTGAAACTTCGGTACATCATCATTTTCATAAAAATGTTAAAGAATATTTGTTTATGGCAATTGCAAACATTAATTTTACTTAAATACGGTTTTAATCTTTCCGTTATATTTTTTGATAATTCTTTTTTGAATTTATACTTTTCAAAATTAATAAAAAAAATTTTCTAATAATAAGGCAAAAGATTTATAATATGAAACACAAGGTTTCTTTAAAAACTTTGCTGATCCTGATTTTGAAAAGTCCTTATTTATTATAAATATATAATTAGAATCTACTAAATCACATTCTGTCAATAAATATTTTTTGCAAATTTCGCAATCAAATTTTTTAAAATTTTATGCGACAAAAGCTGCCACATAAGCCTGTGTCGTGCTTTCTAAAGTTACAGGTTTTATTTCTTCTTCTATTACTTCTTCAAGTATATCATCTTCTTGAAATTCTTCATTTTCTTGTACTATTATGTCGTTCATATTTTTATCAACATTCAAAGCAGTTTTTTGTGCGGTGTAAATGTCATGTGCATTTTCCTCATTGCTTAAAACGTCTAAAATCGGCCAAAGTCTGTGTCACAATTGCCATTATCCACAACAATTTGCAGCCGAATATTAGCATAATGTTGAAGGGCAATTCGAAATTGACGCACAGTGGGCATTGGGTTATAACCGCCTCTTGTCTGCATTACAGAAAAAAGTTTTCAAGCGGATCTTGATTCAAGAATGAAGTTAATAAGTATTTAATGTCGTAATTGGTTTTAAATCGACCCACAACATTAAAATTGATTTTATAGAAAGTTGAAATCCTTGAATAAAATATATGTTTGTTCGTAGTCTTTCATTTTCAAAAACTTTTAAACTTCTAAAAAATTAAGGCCATCCTTTAAAATGTTTTGCGCGTTATTATTAAAACAGACAATGGTCGTCGGTTTCTTCTACTATCACCCAAATATCGACTGTTTAAAGCGTCAAATATTTCATCTATTTTCAGAACAAACTGAGCGGTATTAAATGCTGCGGTTGAAGTAAGCTGTTTAGTGTCAACCAAAGATTTTACAGTTGTTGCTACCGAGTGAGAGAAAATTTGTGCTGCATATGCAATTCGCATTTTGGAATCAATTGGGACGTATATGTTTTCTCTGTTATTTTTAATAAACTTCGAGTTGTAGAGCTAGCTCCAGGAATTGGTACATCGCCCGCTAATTCGTTTAGAGGAGCAAGTAAAATGAGTGCAGCAATAACGCGCCTTAAAACAAATCATTGTTGCTATTTATATTGCAAAGAAAATGCGAAAAGGACAAGCATTTAAGTTTTTCAAATTTCCGACAAAAATGAAGACATTTTAAGTGAGTGGAAGCAAATTGTGGAAATATAAATGTGTACCTAACGGATAATTCAGAGTTAGGTAATAAAGTCCTGTGTGAAAACCATTTTATTTTCGATAATATAATCATTCAACAAAAGCGGAAAATTTTAGGAAAGAATGCCGTGCCTATAAAATTTTATCAAGGTAAGTTTATTACTAGTTTGCTTATTCATTTATTTATTTTCAAAGTTAAATGTTATCTATTGAGGTTTGAACTTAAAATTGAAATAAAACTACATGGTAATTTTGTATAAATGCCCGTGATTTACGAGTATATATGCCATTTATACTTAAATATACCTAAGTTTGAACATTCAATAGACCCTACGGTTGGGCCGAAAGAAGCGCAATTAGGAAATATAATTTTTGGTAATTTATTGGGGGCGAATATTAGCGACAATTCGCCGCGCTATTGCTGATGTAAGACCTCAAGATAAAGGCAAACAGATGCATTTCACAGCAATAATTATATCCCCATTCTCGGGTCCGCCATGAGACACCTCTCCCTGGCGGTACTATATTAGGTTTTTTTGTCATATATGCTATATTTTACCTTTTCTCTGTAAAAATAATTGTAAATTTATGAGTAACAATATAAATTTCTTTACTATTTTCTAAATTTTAGCAGACAGTCAAGCCAACAATAAAGACATTCGCAAGACTTTTTTCTGACATGGATGGTAAGCTTATTAATTATCATAATAAACCGTAAATGTATAAATGCATTTTTTAGAAAACAATCCCGACATTACAAATGATTCACTATGTTCCAAAGAGAAAAGATCTCGTCAGATGGACACAATATCTGGTTTGTTTAAATTTTCTGTTATTTTAATATTAAAGTTAATATTATTTCCTGGAATTCCTGGAGCAAATGCAGCGACTTGCTACCTCAGCGCTCCTATCCGCCAGAGCAAATTTTATGCACAAAACGCCTTGCCCTTTCGCGAGTCTCTATAAGTTTTCAGTCAACGGTATTTCTTAATGTTCACAATATACCTGGTGCTGAATGGTCGGACGCACCATAGGAAATTCAATTTGATATTATAGACGTTCGAATTCCTGCTTCCTTAAAAACTCTACAGGAACTTTTCTTTAAAGAATTTAATACTCTATCAGATGAAACTATTAAAAATATTTTACAGCTTACGCTATTTTCAAAAATTGCAAAAATTATGCACTGTCAAAATGACACAATCTTTCGAACGTCAAATCATCTAAATCATCAACGAAACAAAACAGGTTAATAAAGTACATTTAATTATCTAAAATTTAAACAAAACTATTTATTAGAAGAATTGCTTCCTTAGTGTATTTGTGACAGAATTTACAAATTACGAAAATTATAGCAAATAAGTCACCATTTTGCGCTACGCAATATCCTATCATAAAATTATTTTCTAACATTGGCAAGAATGCGTTATTTTCGAGCATCCTTCGCTGATGCGTATTTTTAAAGCCTTTAAATCTGCAAACCCTTCAGAAGTAAAAAATTTAGATTTTAAATGTGCCCAGAGGTAATAGTCATTTGGGGCAAGATCTCCAGATCTTGGACGCCACTTAATCGCACGACCTGATTACACAGTTATTAAAACAATTATTAATAAAGTCTTTAACTTGCGCGCTATTGTTAGCATTGCAACCATCCATTTAAAACCAAATTTCTTTTTACTCTGGAGCTACTTCTGCTAGAGCCGGTAAAATTTGCTCTTGTAACAAATTCACAACACCTGCCCGCGCTTAGACTTTCCTCATAAAAATGGTCCAATAATATGTTGTATGAGTATTCCTACCCAAACATGAATTTTTTGACGATATTGACATCGGCTTTCAACCACTATTTCAGGCCTTTTTGTTGGCCATATCTTATAATTTTGCAAGTTTGGTTCATCATTTAACGTAAACGTACATAAAATAAATGTTTTGAAAGATTGTCGGTCTAGATTAGCCTTCTCCAGCATCTCGTAACAAAACTCTGCTCTTATCCCAAAATCACCCTCAAGTAACTCCTGATGACACTGAAGTTTGTGCGAATGGAGATGATTCTTTTTCAAAAATTTTAATGTGGTTGTATTATGTATTTCAAACTGGTTCGCAATTTCTCGAGAACTTACACCAGGATTTTCAATAAGTGCAGTTAATACATTTGTAGTATTTTTATTATCAAACACATTTCTTTGAATATTCGCTTCATAATGTTTGGTGCATTTACACAAAGGAAGCACCGTTCTACTATTTTCAAATTTGGTAATAATTCTTCCAGTTGTAGTAAGGCTTGGAATCGGACGGTTTGGATATTTCGCGCTAAATAAGGCACTTACTGTGCGCGTGCCGGAATAAAACATTTTTACAATTTCTATTCTTTCTGAAATGGTGTACGACATCCATCGTCATAACTAATAGACTGACAGCATGACAGTATTTATGATAATTCTGAAAGGTAACGTCATCCTGACATTTCATTGCTGTCATGATGCCATGCAAGAATGGTACATCATTTTTGCAATTTTTCCTGTAGTTTTTTTACCTAAAATAATTAGGGAAGCATGAATTTGAGAGTTTATCATTTCCTATTGGATTTCTTATGGTGCGTCTGACCATTCACCATATCAAAATAAAGTAAGCGACGCGGCGTTCGCTTTTTATTTTTTGGTATAATTTGTAGGTAGATCGGTGAATTTAGTCAAAATTGGTATATCTACTGAAAAATCGGTAGATCTGGCAGCACTGCCACGATGGCAATCGTAAATTTATTCCCAGGAATATTTTGCTACCTTTGTATTTCATTACATCATATTATCAATAAACAATATAGAGATATAAATACTTCAAATATTATAGGAATTAAATTGATCAAATAAAATAACGTTATTATTAGGAAAACGGGTAAGCGGATATACCATCTTTAATCTAAGTTTATTTACGTAATTAAACACTTCCGTAGTGATAAAAATTGGCATTTCATGATGTTCTTTGGTCAGTGGCGCAATTAAGGAAGATGAATAGAGTAGTGACGTTTTGAAAATGGAAACAAATTCATATTAAGTTAGCAACCACAAAAAAATTCTTGATGTAATAATCACCAAAACTTAATTTCAGTACAATAACTTCAGTATAAATTTGACCTTAAAAGAAAAGAGAAAAACTTTCTACATTATTTGCTGTCGCATACCATAATTGGAAGGATTTAGCTAAAGGACGGATGACCAAAAGGTATACATTTCTCAATTAAATAACACTTTCTGGATTTGAATCACGAATTCAATTTTATTTTATAGTAGAGTTTGCGGGCAAGCAAAAACGCTCTAGAAAATGATTTTCGTTTGCACTTCAATGCTAGAAGCTACGACCACTTTTAAATGATTCCCCACATAAAAAGATAACGATTTGGCTTGGTCGTACAGGGGGTAGTTAGGGGAGTTTTTTTCGAAAAATCGTAAAACAAACGTTCTTACATGCTCTCGATCTACAAAATCTCAGCTTCCATCTGCCAGATTCCTAAATTCATATCTCAGTCGGAAATTCATGTTTCTTAATTTTAAATATGACACTCACAATGGTTTTATATGGAATGCCTTAAACACCCTAACACGCGGTTTGCGCTTTCCTTCAACTCTTCATAACCCGAAAACTGGTCAACTAATGAAAAATTATGCTTTACAAACGATGAGCGTCGTTAATCGAGGATTAATTTGGTATGGTTAATAATTCCATTATTGTGAGTATTATAGTGAAAACATAAGAAAATAAAACACGATGTCCGATTTCGAGAGCCCGCCCGCAGAGATGCGAGCAAGGTTCAGCGTATGGGCAAGCAATATTGGACTCTTATCATTCAGTGGAGCGAAATTCGAGTTAAAAGACCTTCCGTTCTCGAGAAAAAAAATCTGCGTACAACTAACTAAAAGAGACCCCATAGGTTTTGCAGAGAAAACAATTTTACACATGAAATGGCAAATTACAACATTTTTCTGTGGTCGACGACCTTTTTATTACAAAAAAACATAAAAAATTTGGAATTTTTAAAATACATGAATCTTTAACTTTACACCCTTATATCTCGAAATCTATTGACGGATTGGCATCATTTTTTATTATTAAAAATTTTTGTTAATCCGACCGTTAGTTTTCGAAATGCGAATTTTTTATTTTGCGTAATTACACTTCGCTCTTATGCAAATTGTGCTGAACGGTTTGAACTCGTTCAATCGTGTTACGACTACGACTAGATTGTATTCTTCCGTGAAGGCGTGTTGTTGATTTCTGATTGTTGTTATTATTTCTCAGTATAATGGAGTGTATTATATGGGAAAAGTAAATAATGCGTCTGACCATTCACCATATCAAAATAAAGTAAGCGACGCGGCGTTCGCTTTTTATTTTTTGGTATAATTTGTAGGTAGATCGGTGAATTTAGTCAAAATTGGTATATCTACTGAAAAATCGGTAGATCTGGCAGCACTGCCACGATGGCAATCGTAAATTTATTCCCAGGAATATTTTGCGAGTACGCAATACGCATTTAACAAACTCTCATTACACGACGGTAGAGGTTAATTAGTTATTTAAATTTTGTTTCTTGCAAGTTCAATCGAATTAGACACGGAATTGATACCGAGACTTTAACATATAATGACACAAATTTCACCGTGCAAGTGGCTGAAGAGGAGTATTCCAGAAGGTAATTTTAAGAACACAAAACTGTAATATTTCAATCACTCGTTTTTTTGCAGATTTCGCATTTAGAGAATTATCTCGCCAGGACAGAGTCGCCTCTGTTGTTAAATTGTGAGATACACTACTAGATGATGCTATATTTTTTTCTGTGGTTTCATTCGAGGAAGCAATTACATGATATTCCTTACCCTGTTCGCATTTGTCGTCATTTTCTTATGATAGATGTTCGCGAGGCTGTAACTGTATTGTTGCTATGATCGCATCGCAAGATTTTCTTTAGGCTGTTCAATTTCCGTTCCTTCCTGTGAATTTTTGGATTTTTTTGTCTCAAATAATACTGAAATTTTTTTACAACTATGTGCACTTTGCACACATTTTGAAGTTTAGAACATTTTATATGTTCAATCATTGAACATAAGATGTTCTAAACTTCAAAATTTAACACAAAACGAAACTCAGAAGTTTTTCGTCACGTACAGGTTGGCAGTAAAAACAACAAGGTTTAAAAGCAATTAAGAAAAAATAATATAATTTTAAAATTTTTACAGAAAAACCAAAGTTAAAAAAAAGTTAGTTAATTATAATAATTAAGTTAAAATTTATAAAAGCAATTTTGTTTTATTTTTGTGCTTGTTATTAACGAGCTCTAGTTTACACGGCGAGTCAATTTACAGATTCAGTAGATTCGTAGATTGTGCAATAGTATAAAAAAATCCGGCCCACTCTAATTACAAATTCATAATATTTATGCTTTATATACTTATCCTGAGAGGCCAAATAAAAAAATATTTACCTGGTACTTTTTAGGATTTCTTTCAGCAACAGAATAACAGAATAGTTTAATACATTAACTCATATTCAACACTCAACCGAGATATTCTACCCTTTTATGCGTAAACTGTACCTACCTAATTGCAGGGCGAGTTCCTAGAAATATAATAAAAACAGCAGTACACGTTTAATGCTTAAAAGCGGTTTAATAAATGGAAGAAGTTTTATGTGTTTATTCTAAAAGTCACATATGCCTTGATTACCCCTGATTTTGCATACATGTTTTTAGTAATTGCCACTTATTTATTGCTCCTATAATTTAATTATCAATTATCACTGATAAGGTCTTACTGAAAGTGCGCTTATACGTAACATACTCTAGACACGATACACCAATTCACCAATCGAAAATCATCCTACATACATGAACAGTTGTTGTAGTATAACTTTTTTTAAATACAAAGTATAATTGCTCCATATTTTTAATTGTTAATATTACGCTGACCGGCCCGGCCCTTCAGCGCTGCGGACGCTCGGGCGGCGCCCGATGGGCTAGTCCGGCCATGTATAGGATCAAGTTAGATACAGGTCTACTCAGCAAACAAGATAGTTGGAGAGGGGATACTGGCGCTATAGTAGCTTTTAAGGTACAATCCAAGAAAGATATTTGGGCAATGTGTATTGTTGAATACACATAAATGTATTGTGTGCTGCGTAACCAGTGTAACTAAGTGACAAAATCACAGAGGGACAGATCTATACACGGTGAACCAAGAATTTGAAACTTAAAAACCTAAACAATATAAAATATTTAGTAACAATATTAAGCTTCACAGAAACAGTTTTAAATATTTTAATTTAAGATCTGCAATTCATTTTGATTAAAATGTAATTACAGTGTTATAGTTTATCGAATGAACTAATGAGTTATTCGCTTGGCAAAGTTTACCAACACAATTTAATTGTTAAGTTAAAATCAAAATAAACTGAACACATTTAAAAAATCGAAACAAAATGATATAAAAATCAAAACGTTCAAAATATCAAGGCAAAATTATTTTATAAGTTATTTTCTTAATCTTCAACTTCCGAACTTGTGCCATCTTCCAAACAAGCCAGTATTCACTATAAATTCGTCTAAATATGTGATTGGTTTTTTATTGTATGACATCTTTGATAATGTTTCGAGCCTCAGAATGTATAGTTTTATTCGTAGTTCCAGCCATAACAGGGATAACCTTAAAACATAAAAATTACATTTTTATTAAAATTCTTGTACATATCTTTATTTCACAAATAAAAGAACCAAAGAAGTCTTCAAAAAAACTGATTTTAACAAACAAGATTAACACAACAAAAGGATTAAGTAATAAATGCAAGCGGAAAATGTCGGCTGTAAACTGTAATAATTTACTTTTAACTGTGAATGTACCACCTTAGAATTCTCAAATATGATTGGATAAATAATTTTCCGCATCAAAAATTTCAAATACATTATTTTTTCTCGGATTGACAGCAAATATTTATTTTGCAGACACATATCAATCAGAAAACTATTACTTTTCCTGCCTAGGCAGCAAAGTAAGGACTTTCCTGCCTAGGCAGCAAAATCATTGTTCTCAATGGGAATAAAACATTTGACATTTTTGACAAAACATTTATTAAATTATTACATAATACTTTTAACAAGAATTCAAAACCATATTTTTAGTTGTTATTTTTTTTTTGTTTTATTAGCGGCATCAACTTCTGTGGTCATTAGCCGCACCTGATTGTACATTCTTGACACCTTTATATTTTGTCTAGAAGACCGTTGTCCTTTAAAAATATCAGATATGTCGGCATTCTGTTTGTAACGAATTTTTGGTGATCAACATATTTCGGACATTCCTTAAGAATGTGGTCAACATTCAAAGCCTTATCACCTCAACACACTCGGGCTGCAAATCACCGCTCATTAAATAGCCGTTGGTCAGCTTTGTGTGACCCGATCTAAATCTACATATCACCACTTGCTCTTTTCGCGTAAGGTTGTTACTATATGTCGAGTGTCCAACGAGGGGTTGAAATGTTCGCAGGTAAGTAGGTGCCTCCCCATGCGGCTTGAAACAGTCTTCTGATCTTTTCTTTGCAATATATTTTAACGTCGCTTAGATTGCAGATGTTAGCAACCTCGGCGTCAAGTCCTAGAACTGCCTCTTTGGCTAAAGCGTCAACTTCCTCGTTGCCTGTGATGCCAACATGACTGGGACCCACATGAATATGACTTGCTTTTTAATTGTTTTAAAAGTCTGCTTGCTATAAGTATGTCTGATATAATTCTGTCCTCAGTGAACGCTGTTTGTATAGCCGAGAGAACTGACAACGAGTCTGTGCATATCAAAATTTGTCATTCTTCCCGCAATGCATATTTTAAGCGCTGTTAATACAGCAAACGCTTCGCAGAAGAAGATAGAGGCTTCGCAAGAAAGTGTAAGTTTCTTTATGGAATCACCATGCTTAACAGCACATCCCGCCGCGTTCTGGGTCTTGGACCCATCGGTAAACATTAACTGATACCCAATGAATCTATTGATAACCTCAGTGAAAAACCTCTTTATTGTTTCCGGTGAAGAGTCTTTACTTATTTGTAATAGATCTATATTAACGTGTAGAGTATTAGGCAGCCAGGGTTCAAATCTACGGTAACACGATAAATATATTTCCTTCTCAGGTATGTTTATTTCCTTCACTATAATTGATGATCTAAACGATGGGATTTATGACGTGTTGGTTCCATCCTATATCTAGCTTGAAATATATTCTTCTGAAAGATGGACAAAATTTTATGTTTTCTGCATCTATGTAGATTCAATCTATATAACGCAGTGATCTTTTTCGACGAAGATAAAGTGGCTCTAATCCAGAATCAGCATAAAGAGACATAGCCGGACATGACTTCAACGCACCAGTAGCATACCTTATACCTTGATTGTATGGAGTCTAAAGGTGTTAAACGACTTTTTTTGCTGAAGAGTATGCTACAATCCGTAGTCCAATCTGCTGATTACCAGACTCTTGTGTATGCGTAGAAGCACTTCTCGATTTGAACCCCATCGCGTATGTGCGAGACATTTTAAGATATTAAGGTTTCTCTTACATGAAACCGTGAGTTTGTCAATATGTGACTTCCACGTAAGTTGTGAATCTAATCGAATTCCTAGATATTTGAATTCACCTACGTTTTCAATTAAAATGTCGACCAAGGTAAACCGCGGTATCTCTATGCAGGTCGAACGTTTTCTGCAGAAATGCATAATCTAGACTTTGTGGTAGATAAAGATAAATTTCGCTCCTTTAAAGCCTCCGAAATCTGCACAAGACCCATTTCAGTGTATCCTTGATAACATCGACTGATCGACTCAACTGAAAGAGTACAATGTCGTCAGCGTAAGCACAGTAAGAAATTGAGGAAGGAATTGATAGCAATACGGCATTGACTGCTATAAAATAATGTGGCACTCAAAGGTGATCCTTGTGGCGTGCCATTTTAAGAAGGCGAATATCTGAAACCTCTTTACCGATCCTTACACGCATAGTACGATTACAGAGAAATCTTTCTATATAAATTGGTAGATTCCCTCTAAATCCCCATTCGTAGAGCTGATGGAGAATGTCCGTATGCCGTACTGTGTTAAAAGCACTTTTTAAATCAACAAAGATGGCAGAGGCATGGAGGCAATGGAGAAAAGAGTTATTAATTGCATTTTCGATGAAAACTACGGCATCCGTGGTGGACCGACCTCTCCTAAATCCAAATTGGTAAGGAGATAACAGATCACGCTCTTCGAGTATCCACATCAATCGATAATTGACCATACGTTCCAAGAGTTTACCGATGCAACTTTAAGCGACACTGGTCTGTAGTGGGACGGTTCCGACGGTTTTGATTTTAAGCAGAGTAACTATAATAGCACCTTTCCATAATTCCGGAAAAGTACCGTTATGCCAGATGACGTTAAGCGCATTTAAAAGAATAGGTTTGGCTTCTTCTGGTAGGTGTTTAATAAAGTTTATATGGATCTTGTCAGAACCTGGAGCACTACTTCTAGATCTTGTAATTGCATGTTCCAATTCTCTTAGGCTGAACGAGTTGTTATACGGTAAGCTATCGGATGTCGTGAATGTTAAGTCGCTTATTAGTGCGTCACTGATATCCTGGTTACATGACAGAGCAAAGTGGTCTGCGATGACGTTGGCAATTTCTTTAGAATCAGAAACTACGTTATTACCTATTTTAAGAACTGTCGGATGAGCAGGTGTAGATGCTCCTTTAATTGACCTAACTTTTCCCACACTTCTTTGGCTGGAGTATCTTTAGTTAAAGAGGACGTGAATTTGTACCACAATTTCTTTTGCGTTTAAAATTATTCTCCTGCTATATGCTCTTTTTTTTTAAAACAATTAGGTTATCTAACGTAGGACGTCTTTTAAAATCTGAAACGCTTTTCTTTTCAATTATTGCGGCTTTAGCTTCCTACTCCACCAAGGAACTGGCCGCTTCTTTATCAAACCGGCAGTTCTTTTTGGTACACAATCATTTGCTGTCTGAAGAATTAACTCACTGAATTCCTCGATAGATAAATTGCCTAGTTGTTTGATAGCGGATGTCATCAATTCCTGGAAGGGCCCAGTCTGCCTTTTGGGTTAGCCACCTTTCATTCAACCATACCTTGTCGGCTGTGAAATTTGTGAGATTTAGCGCTATGGGAAAGTGATCGCTGTGATGTAGATCCGGGTCAACTGTCCAATCGATGGATTTCAGTAGAGAAGAAAAACGTATTGACAGATCTATAGATGAAAAAGTTCCTGATGCAACAGAAAAATGTGTTGGAGAACCCGAGTTTAGGATCCCCATCGTCTTCTTCCAAAACTCACTCATCATACGACCAGAAGAATTTGTTTTACTAGATCCCGTAGCTCATTCTCCGCATTAAAATCTCCCAATAGTACGAATGGATGAATTAGCTGGGTGTTCAAATCAGTTAGATCTTGAGTTGTCCAATCAGGGGAGGGCAGATATACAGAACAAACTGTTAGCTTGAATGGTATTTCTACCTTTACTGCCACTGCTTGGAGGTTAGTGTTTAATTGAATTTGTGAGACGCGGCACTCATCTCTTATAAGAACCGCCACACCTCCATGTGTTCGTATACCACCAGGCGCACCTTTACAAAAGAAATTATAATTTTTATATTTGGCTTTTCGCACCTCTGGGATCTTTGACTCTTGAATGTACATACAAAGGGCATATACTTGGCCACTAAAATATCAATTTCTGGTAATTTCTTAAAAAAACTATTGCAGTTCCATTGTAAGATATTATACAGACGATTACTGTCGGGCATATTTTTTCTAGCCAATTCTGTGTTTATTGACAAATCATAAGATGAAACTCCGTTACTGTTATTCGTTGTAGTTGGAAATTTATCCATAAAAAATTTTTAAAACGTATGTGGTACATAACATAGCACTTAATAAATAGACTGACTAGAATAAAAATATAAAACACAGCACTTAATAAATAAACTGACTAGAATAAACAATAAAAATGAGATCTTTGTATATCACAGACTATAAATCACTTGAAGACACTAGGACTTCTTTTACCCTCAATTTCCCTTTAGGCCAACCTTTGGCTTTTTAACGTTGAATTCTTTTAAAATAGCTTCGTCGATAGACTCCAGACTTGTGCATTGCGACTGTGTGGGAAGACAGTGTCAGATGCACCAATTTCCACGTTTTCTTTTCTGTAACGCATTTGCAAAGTCCATTACCTGATTGTGCTTCAGTAAAAGATCTTGCGTTATCAGAGTTGCAAAATGGGTAGGCTCGAAGCAGACACCTGCGTGTTGGGTTCCTTAACTGTTACCATTTTTCCAGCTGATCTTGAAGTATCTTTGTCTTTCTGTCTTCTGGTTTATCATTTTTCATCATCTCTTAAAGCTAATTTAATTGCGGTAACGAGGTTTGGTAACAATTGTTTGATCAGGTCGTTAGCATCAATCTTAACTGGCATCGCTGCTGCTCGAGCATAGGATAACCCTTGAGTTGATGTGGATACGTTTTTTTCCTTGCTTCGTGATACGAAATATTCTCTTTGCCCTAATTTCCTGGATAGCAGCTTCTTCTCTGTAAACCGGGCACGTTCTTACCCTGGACGAATGATCTCACCACAGTTCACATTTCAGTGGTTCTTCACATTTGACCTTCGTGAGGATCTTTACCGCAAACACATGTAGCTTGACTTACGCATCTCGCTGATGTGTGACCAAATTTCTGGCATCGAAAACATCTCAATGGATCAGGTACGTATAATCTTACATCGATATTATAATACGCAATTTTTACTTTTTGGCAGATTCGGCGTGTTAAACGTTAATATATGGTTTGCTGAATCTTTTAATTCTCCACCAGCTCTTATTTTTATGCGTTTTACATCTACAATTCCTGACTTTTAAGTTCACTTTTTATTTCTTCGATACTGCAGTTCAGTAAGTCTTTACAAAATACAACGCCCCTGCTAGTGTTTAAACTGACTGTGGGCTTACATCAACTTCGTTTTCACCCATCCTAGTTATTTTCAGTAATCTGCCAGACTGCGCCGCGAACACCGTTTCTACTAAAGACCATCCTTAACTTTTCTTATCATCTTTAATTCACCAACCAACCCAAATAACTGTTTATAAATAGTAAAAGGGCTATCTTTTACAAAATCGCCCACTTTCTTCTTAACGACCAGAAACCGAGGAAGTACCACCTTTTCCTGATTCGTATTAAACTTGTTTGGTTTTCCGGAGAACCCATAACCGACGCATCCTTTGTTATAGGGGCGGATTTGGTTAAAAGTACTATTTTCCATACTACTATAATTGAAGTTCATTTTGCAAGGACCTCCCCAGCCTCAATGGACGCCTCCTCGCCAATCGAGAAGAACGCCAGGGCTACCTGCAAAGTATAGCTCCCGAGTTGAGATATAGCTAACTACTGCCTCGCAGAAACTCGCCAACGTCGATACAAAGAAGGAAGCCATAGAAAGAAGAGAGAAGAAAAGATCAAAGTATGAAAAAGAAGGAACAAAGGATAGTAGAGGTAGAAGGAAGTAGGAGGCAAAGGACCGACAAGCCGATTGATCCCCCTGGCTAGATAGGGACCACCCGTCTCAGTGAAGCCGGGGCCAAAGCAGCGTGTTGGGTGGACACTCTCACCCTCAACTGCCAGGATCGCCTTTTCACCTTACGGGACGCCACGCACAACGCGTGGGTCCATGGATCGCCTCACGATCTCCAGGACGGGAGTGAGTCAATTCTTGAGCCCACAGGAGACAAAAACAATAGACAAGGACCAAGACAACCAAACAAGACGAAGACGAACGACATGCGACCAGCGTTAGTTGTTATTAACATTAATAGTAAAATTACTACAATTTTGAATAAATAGGCCACCTTTCTTTCCTCAGATATCGTTCTCTTTACATCCACTATATTACCAGTTGATTCGCATCATAAGTAGTTCCTACATTAGTCACAACTTATTCACAAATACTGGTTTTACTTGTCATTGAATCCTCAATGTACCCTTCTGCTATAGTTGAGGATTTCCACCCACCGTGTCTTTTCAACATTATTATGTCACCTCCTCAATTTAAGTAAAGTGGCAGAACTTCTGCGGAGGCAGTGTCCTGTATATTCTTTAGCATTCGGCAACTTTAAATAGCCAGCTTTTTCTTTAGGTATTTTACCAAATTTATGGATGCCAACAAATTGCTGTACGGATTTACCTTTTACGTATTTAAAAAAAATCTTGTGTCTTTTAATTCAGTAAGCCAAGAGCGAACAACATCTAAATATTCCATTATTACGAAAGACCTCAATTCTTCGTCTTCGTGCTTAATAGGGATACCAATAGTTTATTGTTCATATCTTCAATATTTTCTAACTTTAAATTCAATAGTTCGTCGCAGGACATGCACCCGCAATTCCAAAAATCAATACAACCTAAAGGAATGGATTATAAGTATTTTCACTTTATCGTATAAATATCTTATTTAAAACTTACTTTTGCTAATAAATATTCATCATCTGGAGCATCCAGTATAAAGTTTGTAATGTCTTGTTTTCGAAAACTCAGGACTTCTTTGCCATGTAGCCTTCGGATGCCGTTTTAAATATGCCCGCAACTTCAAATATCTTCCTATATCTACGACATTTTAACATTCATAGTTGCCTTCAACATGGAATATACAGACCAAAGTGTAGAACTCTTCATTGTTTTAGATAATCCAGCAAAATAAGCAAGTAATACCTTCTCCGAAAAAGTCTTCGCATTTTTCTCCATGCAATAATCCATAAATCGTTTATAATTTCCTTCATATTTCATCCGAGACTTCTCCGGCTACAAATGTAACTCAATATTTTTGCCACCTCCCTTATTTCTGGAGGAGTACTTCTAAGTCGCTATCACTGTCAATAATATAAATATACGATATTTTTCCACAAAAATGTCAGAAATTTCATTTGTCAAACTATAATTATTATGGACATATACATTTCCAGCAACCAACCATTCCAACAATTGCGATTTCTATCAAATTTTGTTTTAATTTATCACTACAGAAAAATAAAATATTGTGGAATTGTAATAATATCCTACATATATCATTATAAACAATCGGAGAAAAATTATATGTTCAACTCGAAGCAAGTAGATTGACTGCCTTAGCTGAATTCAGCCTCGCTCGGCTATGGACTTCAGCCGCGGCAGTCAATCTACTACCTGCCTAGTAAAAGAAATAACTATTGGTTATAGTTTATATCATGTTTGCTGAGTGGAGTTGTATTTACTACGAAACCACAGTTTAATGCTCTTAGAATGCTCTTAGATCCAGTTAAATCACTCACGAGGTTCAAAACTGTTTTAGAGCGCATGTTCAACTGTAACTGTATAAACGGGTGGTAGAACGGGATTACAGATAAATTGGCCTTTTGCCCCGACTAGCCAGCGTATGGGAGTGGGTATGATGTTGATAAATCTTGCACATCCAGAATAGTAAAACGTACGTAAGTCAAAGTAGGGGATGAAAACGTAATCAGATCGGTTTAGGGCGCCAGAATGTTTGGTAGTCAAAATAAGGGACGTCGTGCCAAAATTACGTGTATATAGCATGTCTAAACATACAAAAAACATACGCTTACCTACTCGCAATCAATCCCAGGTGTACTGGACAACAGCTCAGCAAACCACCTGAAATCGGGCTTCAAAATAGCACTACACGCCTGACAAACAAAAGCGTGTTAATCACTCAATAAAGTTACGTTACGTTACTACGCCTTAGTGTAAATAATAAGGCGTTAACTAATAATCTTAACAACAAAAAAAACAAGCTATAGAATGCACTCTAAATGAATTAATACTCAACTAGAAATCAAATAAAACACTGAATATCATTAACGCTATTACTCAATAAAGAAACTGTAACTTCGTTACGTTAAAACTTTACGCTTCTAAATTACCGGTAAACTTGCAATTTGCAAAAAAAACTTTTATGTAACACAAAAGGGGTTTTCACAGAATTAAAACAATTTTATAAAACCTAAACAAAGCTATAATAAGATAAAAAAAATAATATAAATGTAAACATACGATAATGCGTATAAAAAAAACAAATGCTTAATTGGCGACGGGAGGTCTGGCCAGAATTCTGCGTAACGCCGTTCTAAATTGCTTAACCTTATATATATATATATATATATATATATATATATATATATACGTGGATTATAAACCACACTACTTCAGGGTCAATTGCCCTTTAATACTAAGATGAAGTGTGAAGGCGGAGCGTCAGAATTATGATTAATTACAATAAATAAACCAAAGCAACAACTTAATTTAAAAGGTACACGACTCCGCTTTCAAACCTTCGTTAACAAAAAAATAATTGAGGTACACAATAAGAAATCTTGAAAATACTCAATAAAAACAATGTTATACTACCTTAATGTCTAGATTAACCTCTCTGTGTTACAACAATCGAAAATAAACCAGGTGACCAATTATCTTACGGATACGGAATCTCCTGCTCTGACGCAAATGAGGAATGAAAGTTGACTATTATTCTTTGTACAAACGGTCTGATTGAATCTCGGTAAAGTGTTACTGCATTAATTAAAACTTCTTTTAAAATAATAATTGGTGCGCTCAACTGCTTGTTAACTTTTACCTTTAAATAGTTTTCTTTACACTACCAATCCAAAAGGTTATTAACTTTATTTAAATAAATATAATTTAAATACTGCGAAAGTTTCTTTACTTCAACACGCTTGCACGGCAATAAGTGGCACTTCAAGAACGTTAATTTAATAAATCCGCAAAAGCGATTAAACCAATGAGGTACAGAAGCACTAATATAACACGATGATCCTAGGTAACTTGATTACGTAAAATCGAAATCGGCACTAGGTCTAATCCTTTGGTGATTGAACAATTTCACTTAAAATCCCTTCACAGGTTTTCTTCAAAAAGTAGTAACTACCCTCACAACAGAAAGTTCGTTCGTTAAACACCAAAAGGTCCAAATATCAACGTTCTAACAACCCCTTAAGCCGTAACAACAAACGTCCGTACTACTACTGAGAGCCGTCATTTTAGAATCCCTTATTACCAAAATCCATCTTGGATTTTCGAATCCCACCACTCACAAAAATCTTATTTAATTTAGTTCCACCAATTAAGAAACGGAAGGAGAAGATTTGATACCCCTACACAAATTCGTTTTCATCCGTAAGGACTCGATAATTTTCAAAATTCTAAACGTCAGCAGAATCAACGTGAAAAGTATCTCTGTATTTTCATTTAAGTTCAACAGTTAGTCCCACATTCTATCTTTAGACTCAAAACCAACATACTCAATATTAAGCTGAACCACTAATTACTCGACTTTGTCGCCAGAACGATATCAAATACATTTAAATCTACACTTTCTTTAAGTTACTTAATTTTACAAAACTTTCTATTAAATTTTAAGGAAATCAAACGAAATAAACATTAATTTAAACTTATATACAACTATTTACAAAAACGTTACTCAACATTCAATAACCGGAAATAATAAGAAAACAATCTCAAACTTTAAATGTAAAATTACGAAATAGTAATTCAAACAAAAAAACTTAAGCTCGAAACACACCATCCTTAAAGGTCGCGACACACGTAAAACAAATTTATCCATAAAGCAACTCAACAACAAAAATTTGACGGTAAATCGCTAGAAAATCGTGATCCTATCACACTCTTAGTTTATAAACATATATTGTTTAATTTCATATTTATAACCTATTCGTTATAAATAACAGTTGTTAATTTGAAAGAAAGTTCGTGTGTTTGTAGTTTGTATCTACATTCCTATATTATAAACATTTACTATAAAATTAAGTTCTACTGTGTTATTCGTTATGAAAGGTAACTGTTTTGTAAAATACTTGGTAAAATGTCTGAGTCAGGTATTCTTGTTAAGAATTGTTCAAACAATGACAAAACAATCTAATCTAAGTTTTCGGTTTTAAAGAAGTGAAAGGTAAATTTTGTAACAAAAGGATCATGCTACTTAATTTTGTTATTGGTACAAATATCTGGATTAAAAATTGTGGTCCAGACTTATCAAAAACAGAATGCTTAATTATGCATAAGAATTTGTATGCTATTTGAAGATTGATGTTTGCATCACTGTGAAAAATAGATTCTAGAAATGCAATTTCAACATTCAACATCCCAGAATGTGTCAGATTAACTAGTGGTATTGTAAACAGAGTCTTTCTAAAAGTGAGCGTGAAAAAAGATTTCACATTAATAGTTCTTGATTTAAATCACAAATATAAACTGCATTACTTTCTCTATTATCGATATCATTGACATATTAATAAATTGAAATTGCAGGTGTTAACTAGAATTACCTATTTAGTTACCAATTGGTTTAGACAAGATACGTTACTTATGAAACGAAAATAAAGTTCAATAGTTACTAGTTTTTAATCGGTAAATCCATACGTTGTAGGTGTCAAGAAGAAGTAAGCAGTTACCAGTCAACCAAGATATGTCTGTTAAAATGAAAAATTTTAATAATTACTTTAAAGTGATGTAATTAACTAATTTCCTTTGTTTATTAGAATTTAACCAAACAATTTACTGTTAAGAGTAATTCCCGAAAATGGTATTGCTCAAAAAGCTAAGATCAGCCACAGTAACATACAAATTTTCAAACAATAAAGAAACCAATTTAATAAATATTGGATGAAAATTTTCCCAAAGGAACATCAAATTTATTAAAACAATTAGCTAAAAACAAGATCCTTAAAAAATTTGGTTTGCATTAACGATATGTTTTAAGCCCTTTGACATATATATTTTAAGAACAGTTTTCGGTTACCAGCTATGTGTTACATTATCAAGAAAATGGCCAATCAACAGTGGTTTTAATGATTTTTATTTCACAAAATGCAGAATTAAAACCAGAGGCAAGATACTGCAATGTTTCAATGATATTATTTATTTTAAACGTTTAAAGGATGAAATTGTTACTGGAGGACATTGATGGACGAAAATCTTTTCTACTGCCAATTCTGCCATGGTAGTTATGGTGAAAGGTGTACATGAAGTAGAAACTTATTTTTAAATAACACTTGTTCTGGACAGGACCTCGAAATATAATATATGAAACAATTCAATGTTTCAAAGAATTGAAATGAATGCTTTGTTGGTTCGGATCAAGGATCTAATTTTATAACTGAAAACAATATAACTGTTGAACCACCATACGTAAATGGTCAAAAACTTTATTTATTTGATGTACCACATCTAATAATCTATTAGAATAATTTTTTAAGTATAATTTTAGTCTTAGGTCATTTAACTGATAAAAGTATTTGAACACATTTATGAATGTGATTCAAAATTATCTATACGATTAGCAAAGTTGACGGACCAACATTTAAATCCAAATAATTTCAGAAGATGAAGGTGAAATAGCGGTGCATTTTAGCCACAAGCTGCTGAGAATACCTACTTAGCTTTCAATTTCCTTCTGCTTCTATTAACTATAGAATTCATTGAAAACATAGACAAAAATTGATATCTTAATTCTTTTTATTACTAAAAAATTTGATTTACCATTTTCACAGAATTTCAAATATCCTTTTAAAAATGACTGTAATGTTTCAAAATCTTAAGAGTTTTCAATAATGATGAAGACATAACAAATAGTATGAAATTTATTTATGGTTAAAATGACAATCTCTTTATTACAAAACTGTAAACACTTAAAACAAAGAACATCTATAACACTAAACCTAATCACATCACTGAACATTAATAACAATTTACCTTTACATCACAAATCCAAATTTTCCACCTTTAGAAAATTGTTCCAATACTTACACAAACTACAATAATTCAATAATGATGAACATTAACACAATAACTAACATAAGTTAACATATAACACGCACTTACAGACATAACTGAACACACAATAACTAAATCATATACAAGTTATACTACAGAGCACAATTTGAAACCACATAACAGCACAAACACATTACACTACTAAATCACACATACACAATTCACACACACAAAACACATTGCCAATACTACAAACTAAGTACAATTACAACACGCAATATGATGAACACACACAAACACAACACACACACATAACACTTAATACACACTAAACACAAAACTACTACTACGCAACATTACACATCATATACAACTAACACCAAACATAATCAAACACACATCATACACTCATATACACACAAACATATTCATATACACATCACATTACACTACAACACAAGCACAACCATACAAAACTACATATAACACAATAACACACAACACACATACACACAACACACAAACACACAAACAACATACACACTAACACACACAAATAACACACAAACATCAAACACACAATACACACAAACACACATAAACAACACAACACACATAATACACAAACACAATTACTCAACAATACACATCACAAACACAAAAATACACAAATCACATCAAAACAAATACACACAATACACAAAACACACAAAACACACAAAACACACAACACATAACACACACACACATAACACATACACAAAAACACAAACACACAACATACAAACACAAATAAACACAACACATAAACAACACATAAACACACAACATACACACACAACATCAAAAACACAAACACACAACACAAACACACAACAACACAAACACACAAATACACAACAACAACACAAACACACAAACACACAACACAAAAATAACAAACACATAAATACACAAAACACACAAACAAAAACACACAAAACACAATAACACAAACACAAAACAACTAACAAAACATACACACAAAACACACAAACACACAAACACAAAACATAAACAAACACAAACACACAAATAACACAAACACAAAAACACAATACAACACACAATACACACATAAACACATAAAACAACACAAAAAACACACAAATCACACAAACAACACAAAACACAACACACAAACACACAACACACAACACACAAACAACACAAAACAACACACAAACACACAAACACAAACTAAACAACACTAAACACACAAATACACAAACACACAAACACACAACACACAACACACAAATCACACAAACACACAAACACACAAAACACACAAACACACAAACACACAAACACAAAACACAAACACAAAACACACAAACACACACACAACACACACACACAAACACACACACACAAACACAAGAGCACACAGACAAAGCACACACAGACACACATAACACACAACACAAGACACACAAGGCACACAATACACAACACACACAAACACACAGACACACAGACACACAGACACACAGACACACAACACACAGAACACACAGACACACAGACACACAAACACACAAACACACAGGCACACAGGCACACAAACACACAAAACACAAAACACAACACACAACAACACACAATACACACAACACACACACACACACACAAACACACAAACACACAAACACACAAACACACAAACACACAAACACAACACAACACAAACACAGACACACAACACACAAACACAAACACACAAATACACACACACACACACACACACACACACACACACATACACACACACACACACGCACGACACAGCACACAGACTAGACACACAGACACAGGCACAGACCACGAACGCACGAACGTACGAACGCACACACACACACACACACACACACAGACACACAAACACACAGGCACACAGACCCACAGACACACAGACATACAGACACAGTATAACAAAAAAATTAAAATGTGTCGTAAAGATAATTGCACCACGTTCTAGCTCAGTGAGGTACAAACTTATAAAACTTACTGAAATTGAGAACTCGTTCATCAGGTGTGAGGAAAGCAGAGATATTTTCATAGATATAATCAGTATTAGCATTTGTTTTAATTGGGCACCACTCAATTTCTAGGTTTAATAAATAAAATACAACAAAAATTGAGAAAGGCTGTATCTCAGAACATAATAGGTAATCTGAATAAGCACTAAACATATGTATTTATATGTATATTTAATAAAGCAAAATGTCTGATTAATATCATCAGAATAAAATAACTAAACGATACTTCTTGTACGGCCTTACAATCTTAAAGTACTAAATTAAACACTGTAGCTAAGCACAATCTGTTTACTTAGAATTCAAAATGTAATCTATTCAACATTTATTCAATAATGAAATGTGTAATTGACCAATGTCAACAAATTACAGTTGTGATTGGTTATGAACTCAAATGTTTTTATTTCAAGAGCAGGACTCAACTGTTCCTTCTCTTAACCGTATCAAAATACACAAACTGATTTGTTATTTACTTAACTGCACGAAAAGGATAAGTACTTACTTGTACAAAACAAATATTTTAATCTCGTCTTAAACGAACTGTAGATTGAGAACTTTCATTTCCAATTCCAAAACAAATATACGATAATGTAAAGGTAATTTCCATTTGTAATTAACGTACAAATAAACGAAACATAAACGTATGAAGGCACTATAACTTTCCTATATCTTCAATATAAAAATTAGATGAACGGTAGCATATAGAACATTCATTTATTGGCACCAAATGTTGTCCCTACAATAATTGAGAGATATAATGAACGCAGATTCGAACGACGAAAGTTGGTTATAACGACGAACGCAGAATATGTATAACAGCATGTGATTGATGCAAAACAAAGGTATCTCCATTTAGGTTCATAAAGATGACATTGCATTAATCTGCCATTTAACAAGTTAAGCTCTGACGTCATACCCACGCCACTCAATGATACGTAAATTTACCAACATAAAAGCTTTTTCTTGAAGATAAACTGTATTCTTATTCCTACCTTTGTTCCTATTAAATATAATATATAGAAAATGTAATTAAACGCCTTTACATACCTTATAAAAGTGAAGCAAAACTTAAAAAGATAACGTCTTAAATGCGACATGATAAACGGAAATGCACCAGCATGCTCACTCATGCTGCGCATAGAACTAAAATTGAATGTCTAAAATATACACAGGCACGTTCGTAATTATGTAGACTGAAGAGAAAACATTGGGATATAAAAATTTAATTATTGAACAAAAAAAAGGCTTAAAAATACTAACGTAATGTAAATATACTTATCGATAATAATGCAAATTTCTAAATTTAAATTAAGGTAACGACAGACAAGAATTGGCACGTTACAACACAGACACAGACACTCAGACACAGACACACAGACACACAGACACACAGACACACAGACACACAAACACACAGACACACAGATGCACAGACGCACAGACACACAGACACACAGACACACAGACACACAGACACACAGACACACAGACACACAGACACACAGACACACAGACACACAGACACACAGACACACAGACACACAGACACACAGACACACACACACACACACACACACACACACACACACACACACACACACACACACAGACACACAGACACACGGACACACGGACACACGGACACACGGACCCAGGGACACACTGACACGGACTCACGGACATACGGACACGCGGACACGCACACACGGATACACGGACACACGGACACACGAGACGCAGACAAGCGGACACGCGGACACGCGCACAGGAGGCCACGAGGACACGCGGACACCGGACACTACACGCGGAACACGCAGACACGCAGATACGCAGACACGCAGACACGCAGTCACGCAGGCACGCGGGCACGCAGACACGCAGACACGCAGACACGGACACGCAGGCACGCTGACACGCAGGCATGACACGCTGACACGATGACACCACGGACACACGGACACACGGACACACGGATACACGTACACGTACAGTACGTACATGTACACGTACACGTACACGTACGTACACGTACACGTACACGTACACGTACACGTACGACGTACACGTACACGTACACGTACACGTACACGTACACGTACACGTACACGTACACGTACACGTACACGTACACGTACACGTATACGTACATGTACACATACACATCCAGACATAATGGCCGATCTTGGCGAAAGTTTTAAAATGAGCTAATAAGTCGATTTAGCGATAGTGAAAAAAAGTCGATTGCATAACCTTCTGTACCTACATATGTATATGTAGGTTGGAAGGTAAAAACGTTGTGATTAAATATAATATAAAAATGCCTATATTTCAATTTCGGGTCAAATTACCTTCAGGGTATATTTTTTAATGAATTTTGCCAATTATTTATTATTAAATAAAATTATAACTATTAGGTACATTTTTTGAATTTTTTTTTAATTATTGCAAACATCATTACCATTAATTTAATATTATAGTATTGCTAATATTTATTATAATGCTGAACATTTACACGAAGCAAACAAAAAAGAAGTTAACAAAAGTGTCGCATATAATATTAATTCTGTTTTAAACTTCAAAGAAAGCATTTCAGAAAGTAAAATTAATAACAGTTTTAGAGGAATTTATTTATATGAAAACCAAGACATTTCTGAAAGAAAATGAAAATATAATTACCGTGAAAGCTGATAAAGGACAATGTACAGTTTTACTAAAGAGACGTGAATATGAAATGAAGACCAAAGAACATCTAGAGGACTTATGAAAAATTAAATAAAAATCCTATAAATAAAATAATTACTAATGGTAATACTTTGTTACAAAACTGGTTTGACGAAGGTAACCTAAATGAAACGGATTATAATTTCTTAAAAATTAAATATCCAGTAGTACCCAGAATTTATTTTTTACCAAAAATACACCTTTAGAGCTATCGTTTCATCTATAAATTCTTTAACGTACAATTTGTCAAAACTTTTATGTACTTCAATTAAAAAAATTTTACAACAGAAGGAATATTCTATTAAAAACTCATTAGAATTTCTAGTGAAAATTAGAAGGAAAATTATCAAAGAAGGTTTAAAATTAATATCTCTAGTTGTAGAACCTTTGTATGCTAACATTCCAACAAATTTAGTTATAGGAATTATTAATAAAGAATGGGCATACATCAAACAGTTCCCAAAATTAAATGAACATGGATTTACTGAAGGAATTGGATTTTATCCCAACACAACGTTTTTTAAATATCAAAAGGACAAACTTTACTGTTGAAATTGAAAATAATAAGACAATTTCGTTTTTAGATACAAAAATTATTAGAAACAATCATAACTCAATGTGTTTCTAGTGGTTCCAAAAAAGTACACATAGCTAGCGCTATTTGGATTTCCATTCTAATCATCCGTATAACATTAAATGTAATATTGTTGCAAATTTTATATACTCATGTTTAAATATTTCAGATCCAAAATTATACCAACTAACATATTTTATTTATAGGTGGAAGGCATGTAAACACCATGCCGCCCGGTACAATACCACCACCTTTATCATGAGCCCCTTAATATTGGTGCTCCAATTTTATGAGCTCAGTAAGGGCTGCCGGTCACTTACTCCTTTATTCCTTATGTACTCGCCAACACGCACTTACCAAGCGTGGCGTTTTAACGGTTAAACCCTTAAAATGACGAGTTTTAAAACAGACGCATACCCCAGGTGAGCAGGGCGGAGGCACCCACACTCTCACATCGATTCGTCGATCCGTCCCAAGGATTCTGGGGGGGATTCTGGGGGGGGGGCAAAAATTCTTTCATGCTAAAATCAAGACTAAGAAGAGCCAGATCTGCCAGGAATAAAATTCTGCCCCATTCAGATGCCCGGGAGGACAGGACTCAAGCGACTCGGTCATCAAAAGTACCAACATTCGGATTCATTACTGCAACATAAATGGTATCAGGTCGAATCTTAATGCTCTTCACCAACACTTTGAACAAGTGCAACCGGACACTCTGTTTCTATCAGAAACACAAGTCTCCCCTCGAAGCACTGATTCGCCTGACTTGCAATTTCCCAGATACAACCTCCACTCTAACTTTCCCATTAAAGGCGTATACCAAGGACAACGTAGGTTGTAAGAGGATGACCACTTTGGAAAACAACAAATTTGACACGATTTGGTTCAAACATTCTGGGTCCCAGTTTGTGATATTCTACTGTGTTTGTATAGGTCTTCAAATGATAATAACTGCCTAAATCTTATTGATTATTTTAGTCTGAAAATAGACTACCTCCTATCACAGTTACCATCTTGCGATATTTCAATTTTGGGAGATTTTAACGGCCACAACTCAAATTGGCTCCAATTTTCATCTACCACTAATCTAGCAGGTCACAGTGCAGAAGCATTTGCTGTATCCTATCTCACACAAATCATTTCCGAACCAACCAGAATCACTGACGACCCTAACCATACTCCACATCTCCTGGACCTATTCCTTACAACTAAGCCACTTGTCTATAAAAAATTCATGTCTCAATGATTCTGGTAACACTGTACCGTCGCCCAAATCTATTCCATACGCTATTAAACCAATTTACTTTCGTTACAAGCTCCTAGAATCAGTTATCAATAAACTTGACTCAAACAAAGCGACTGACCCTGACGGCATTCCAGCTATCGTTCTTAAAAAATGCTATCCCGAGTTAATAATAATAATAATAATACATTGACATAGTGTAAATACAGAGAATTTATTTTTCTCCATTAGCATGTCCAAATGGCGGAGTTCAGGCATGGATAAGATCCGTAGCTGCTCTTCCACTCAACCGTACAATATTTAGTAGGATCGCAATTTTAACAGGCCATGCTTATAAATAAATAAGATGATGTAAGTGAAGTAAGGCATCAATATATAAGGGTACAAATGACATGGCAGTTGTAAGGGTTACAGATTATTTTCCAAAAGCAGGCGACGGACACAATGCTTGAATTTCTGTGGTACACAACATTTAACATCAGCTGGTAAGGAGTTATATAATTTTGCAGTATCATATGAATAAGATATTTCAAATATTATTTTTTTATGTTATGGGATACTAATTTGATCCTTACACCGAATGTTAATGTTGTGTACGTCAGTACGAAACGTTATTTTATTATACAAATAAGGAGGGCACTTAAAAGTGATAACTTTGTGATAAAGAACAGATGCACGAAGAAATCGCCTCTTTTCCATATTTAACCATTTAATCTCGGATAGTTTATGTGATATCGGTAGTCTTTTCTTAATACCAAAAATAAGTCGTAGTCAAGATTTTTGTACAATTTCAATTCCTTTAGAGTTACGTTGTGTAAGATAAGGACCATATACAGCAGAACAATAATTAAAATGTGACATTACAAGAGAATTACATAAAAGAATTTTTGAACTCGTGTTGAGAAGATGATTTATACCATAAATATACCTTGAAGTAGCATAGGCACGTTGTATGCATAATTTTACGTAGTCCTCAAATTTTAAGGTAGTATCCATAATTAGGCCAAGGTTTTTTGTGCGGTTAACAAACGGCAAGGGGATGTTGTTAATATGAATGTCTAGTTTAGAAATTATCTGTTCCTGTTTAATCGAGTTTTGCGTTGACCCAAAAATTAAAAGTTTACATTTTGCGACATTTATATACTGACTTCCATAAAAATTGTAACACCTAGAATTTATTGAACAATTTTATTGAAATTTTCGTCAACGATGTCCTTTATTAGAACAAACAAACGACTAAAATTTGAAATAAAAGAACAAAAACTAAAAATGTTTTTTTCAATAATGAGGTGCTCCATCACGATGTGTAATGCACTCATTTAGACGGCGTGGCACGCTATAAATCAAGTGATCTATAGCTGCCTGTGGTATATGGACACAAGCTTCTTGAATCCGTAGCCGGAGATCGTGTAAGTTATCTGGAGGGTGTGGTAAATTACCCAGTTGCCTACCGACCTCATCCCATACATGTTCCATGGGCGACAAATCGGCGACTGAGCAGGCCATGTGAGGACGGTAATGTTAGCTTATTCCAAAAAACGTGTTGTATCCTTTGCCGTATGAGGGCGCGCATTATCCTGTTGGAAAATGGGATTTTCCAGACCCTGAAGATATGGAAGTGCAACGGGTTCTAGCACATCGGCAATATAACCAGCGGCGTTTAAGTTGCCATCAATGAAGACCAAGGGTGATCTGCTACCGTAACATATTGCACCCCATATCATCACTCCTTGTGGGAGGGCTGTGTTGCGTTCCACAAAAAATGTTGGATTTTTACGTTCTCCACGCATCAGTTTGACCCTCCTACGACCATCGTGGGCCCACCAGCAAAATCGTGACTCGTCACTAAATACACTTCGATGCCATTCTTGCGGCCAATTCGCTCTTTTGTTGCTCCATTCTAACCTGTAGATGGTGAAGTGGTGTAAGAGGAAGACATAAAAATGGACGATATGAACGCAGCCCATAAGGCCTTATCCGACGATAAACAGATGACATTGAGATTCTGGGTCCTACACATCTCATCCAATCATTTGCAATCGATCGAGTTGTTGAAAATCTGTCTCTTGTGGCCAAAAGTCTTAAGCGACGTTCTTCGTGATCCAGATCCAGGGCGACGTTGTTGCACCCCTTCCTCGGACCGTTTGGACCAACATCTCAATACCGTTGTAACATTTCGGTTTACACGAGGAGCAATTTCTCTTAGCATAAGTCCGGGCTCTCTCATGCCAATAATACAGCCACGTTCGAAATTGGGAAAAATGTTGATGTTGACCTACTCTTGGCATTGTTCCCAAGTTTAGAACGTAATTGTGAACAAACAATTTGCAAAATTGATAGTTAATTACACACTGATTGGTTTATTTCTTCAAATTTATTCTTACTAAGTGCAAAGGAAAAAACAAAAAAAAAAACTACTAGCTAGGTTTTATTCAAATTTTAATCGTTTGTTTTTTCTAATGAAAGACATCGTTAACGAAAATTTCAATAAAATCGTTCAAAAAGTTCTAGGTGTTGCAATTTTTATGGAAGTCAGTATATATAGGGAATATTCTGTGGCTGATTTAATAAAGTTGGCTAGTACCTGTATTGTCCAAACTCTTTTCAATCTCCATGTCATCTGTTGAGTTTTCCTCATCGTGGAAGTTGGCAAATGTCCAACCTATTCCTAAAAAGGGCGATAAAACCGATCCCTCAAACTATCGACCAATAGCTATCACTTCCATTCTGTCGAAAATCATGGAGAAAGCCATCAACCACCAACTACTTTCGTTCCTCGAGTCCAATAAACTCCTAAGCGACCACCAGTATGGGCTCAGACAGAGTCGTTCAACGGGTGATCTTCTTTCATATGTCACCCAACTCTGGAATAACACACTAGAGAGGTTCGGAGAAACAGTCGTAGTAGCTTTAAATATTTCAAAGGCTTTTGACCAGGTTTGGTACAAGTGCCTGCTTGCTCTCATCAATTGGATATCTACCCCAAGGATCAGTGATAGCTCCTACACTTTTCCTGCTATACATAAATAACCTCATTTCCTCAACAACTAACCTGTTCCATTGCTTTGCAGACGACATCACTCTACATTGTAGTTCTTCTCCGTTTTCCCACAACAATAAGTCTAGTCAGGGTGTTAAGGTGAAAATGGCAGCCTCAATCAACAGTGACTTAGAACATGTCCTTGCATGGGGAAGGAATAATCTACTCACGTTCAACGCCGACAAAACGCAGTGTTGTCTTGTGTCCGCCAAGAGAGACCGATCATTTCCTGCTATAAATATGAATGCTTAGGACTCAAGTTTTCAAACTCGATTTCTATGTTAAGGATGCCAGCAAAACAGCTGCCCGTAAACTAGGCTTTCTGTACAGATCTGAACAGTACTTCACATCGCAACAATTCTTTTTACTGTGTAAGGCTCCAGTTCAACCTTATCTGACATACAATTCCCACCTCTGGGTCAGTGCTCCCCAATACGCCCTTGATATGGTAAACCGCATCCAAAAAGGAGCTATAAGGCTTATAAATGGCTCGTCTCTGACTTCTGACCTACAGTCTCTTGAGCGTAGAAGAACAGTTTCGGTTCTTTCTTTGTTCTATCGCTATTACCATGGCAAGTGTTCCTCCGAAATACACTCATTAATACATTCGCAGGACATCTTCGCTAGGAACACTCGGTTTGCCCATTCACACCGCAATTACGCTCTCAAAATTCCATCGTGTCCTGCTAAATGGGCGCAATTTACGTTTTCCCACACGGCGACCAAATGGTGGAATGCACTACCCGGTTCCTGTTTTCCTCCAAACTTTGACTTAAGTCAATTTAATGTAGCCATTCATAAACATTCCTCGGTAACCTACCAATATCTCTAAACCCTCCCAGTGTTTCTGAGTGCTTTAGCACGTTAGGCAAATGTTAACCTGTTCAGGAATACTATAAGCAAAAAAAAACATTTAAATCTTTAATTTTTTAAATAAACAAGTCAATTATTTTTACAATAATTCAAAAATTACTCCAATTAAAGATAACAAAACTATTTATACATTTCCATATAAAAATAAAAAATCTTTGGTATTCAAAGGTCTTTCGAAATTTAATTTAAAACCAGCTTTTATACCACAAAATAAAGGCATACATTTTTTGTTAATATTAAAGGTAATATTGAAGAAGAATTAACTACAAATGCAATTTATCAAATTCCTTATACGAATTGTTCAATTTATTACATTGGGACTTCAATACAATCATTAAGAAATCGAATAGCACAACACAAATCAGATGTGTGAGTCAAACCAAAAAGTACTATTTTAGCGCAACATAATTTAAATTCTAAGCATAATTTTAAATGTAACGAAACTATAATCTAAGATATAGAAAACAATAACAAAAAAAGGAAATGTTACATATTAAAGTTAATAGTAGCAATGTTTTCAATAATAAAAAAGGTTCAGAAGATGTATCTAATAGTTATAATTTTAGTTTAGAAAAATTCGCATTGTGTTATCGAATTTGTTATTTTACTATCTTTCAAATAATTGTCAAAATGCTTGCCCTGAAGATAAATTCACCCGAAATTGAAATATAGGCAATTTATGCTATATTTAATCTTTTTTGACAAATGAACCATTATATAAATTATATAGTATATATATATATATATATATATATATATATATATATATATATATAATATAGAAAATATCATCACGTGGCTGAAAGTACGATTATGCGTATTGTTTGTAAATTTGAAAGATGTGGATGTTTAAATAATTGTAGAAAATGCAGTAGCATTGATGGTAATGATGGTGAGTATTCTCACAAACGAAAGCGCGAATTCAAGAAGTTGCATGTGTAATTTGCAGAAACTAATTTCCTGTGCAATAGTACAAACATTGCTGCAGAAATGAATATTAACCAATACTTGAAAAGGAATAAATACCGATGCTATAAATTGCAAATTACGCAGAATTTTTCAGAAGACCATCAAAAGCGTATGGAATTTTGTGAAGATATGATGACTCAGGCTAATGAAAACGAAAGATTTATTGAAAATATTTTGTTTACCGACGAGTGTTCCTTTACACATGGTACAATGTCTGTCGCTGTTGGTTACTCTGGAAAACAAACACATTAGTATTTTAACATAATAAAAAAGTTAATGTGTGGCAGGAATTTTAGGCAATTGGTCCATTTTTTATCAACGGAAACTTGAATGCGGACAAAATATTTAGAACTGTTGAGAAACCAGGCAGTTCCAGCTGTTCAACGCCTCAATATACATTTTGATGACATTTGGTATCAAGAAGATGGCTGTCGTGCTCAAACTGCAATAACAGTTTTTGGAAACTACGTTCCCTAACCGTATTATTAGTGGAAAAGGTACTATTAAATATCCTCCTCGCTCACTTGATATCGCGCCGAACGACTTTTTTGTTTTGGGGATACGCATCCCAGCAAATGTATGAGAACAGGCATGAACGTGTTTACAATTTTGACGAACTTCGTGTCAAAATTACAGACTCTTTAAACAGCATCAGCCAACAAGGTGGAGGTCTTTTCGAAAATTTTGTGAAGTAGAGTTTATATAATATATATATATATATATATATATATATATATATATATATATATATATATATATAAAAAAGTTTAATAAACAAAAAAATGTCAACAAATTTATTTATAGGGCTTTTTTATAAAAAACCTTGCTTTAATTTGATTCGATTTGTTAAGCCTTTGAGCAAACTAAATACCCTTTGTTCATTTGTTTCAATGTAATTTAAACTTATCTAAAAACGTAGTTTAGAAATATTTGTTGGCAAAACAATGTGCCCTATATTTGGCTAAACCGCCTGAATGTAGGCAACATCAAACTCACACAATGTTCCATTGTAGGCTATCTCTATAGTTTATATGTGGTAATAGTAATAATAAGAAAGATTAGGATTTATTGTGAATTTTTATTTGTGACTTACAGATTTAAAAGAAAATTACATAATAACAAATACAATTTTTTAAAAACTATTTTTAAAACATCCTTACACTATTTTATGTACGCATATAAGTACAATTATTTTAATAACAGTTGAAAATTAATCCCAAGAAAAGTAAAACAAAAGTTCTAACAATGTGATTTCTAAACACATAGTTGTAAATTTATTTATCATTCACCATTCGTAGTTTTGATTCAAATACAGTATAGGTTATATGCATGGTTGTATTTTTCACACCTTTTTTAGTCACATAATCATGCATTAGTCACAAACATAACAAGTTTTTTTTTATTCATCCATTCTCTTATTATTAATAGATAAATTTGTTAATATTTACATTAGATGTATTTTTTACATTAAAAAACATGCTTGAAGATGATTGGCAATATAAACGAGAATCGGGATAAACTAAATCTTTGGCAGTTTGCACTTACATATCTATAAACTTTACAAAAATTCGCATTACCTAGTTTTTTTAATACTTTGTAACATAAAACGTAGGAATATTCGTCTTAACGTTATTTAAGGTAATAGTGAGAAGAAAATATACGTATCAATAAGGTAGTGCAATTATGAATTTTAATATACTTCTTATACGATACAAACAACCTAACCGATCCGGCATATTTATTCTAAATACCAATTATTCAAAAACGACGTCTTCTCTTGAAAATAATACTATTGCTGACAATTTAAAATATATTTTGGTTATATACAATATATGCCTGCTGCAATACCCTGCGAAATTTTTTGAATTTTTTCCTTAAAAACTTATTTTGTGATTTTCAACACATACACACTATAAACAAATTTAAGTTTTTTTTGTTAGTTCACATTTAAATTGGTTTTTTCATGCAGTCTCAATTATGTTGCAACAATAAAGATGCACTTTGAGCTATTTTGGGGTTGATGTATTCTATCGCATAGCTGCAGCCATACTTGCTATTAGTAGTAGTATTAGTTGACTTGCAACACACATTCCACATGATTTTCGCATTAAAATCGCATCCACATTGTCACCTGGAACAAACAGCATACTTATTTGAATGTTTACTTATATTAACAAGAGATAAATAAATCTATCGAACTTATAGATGCTTATATGAAGGTACCATAAGTTCATTGTGCCAAAGAGCCTGAGTGTAGCGAATCATAATTGCTCTCGTAGTGATTTTTACAATAATTTAATAATAAAACGTATTTAATGTTATAATCAACTAATACATATATATGTATATATATATATATATATATATATATATATATATATATATATATAATATATATATATATATATATATATATATATATATATATATATATATATATATATACTGTATCGTAAAAAACAAGCTGTAACTTCGTTACTTATTGGTGGATTTTAAAATTCAAAAAACAAATGCATGGTTTGATATATTCTACAAGATGTCACCAACTTTCATTTTTTTATTTTTGCCCTCAGTAACAGCTATAGTCAACTTTTTTCTTAATATTTTATTTTACGTCATATTGTAGAGATTGCAGAGTTAACATAACTTAATATTTATTCAACAATTTCTGCAAAATAAAAATGAAATAATTAAGTAATCCGTAATTATTAACAAATGCCATTTAAATAACTATGCTTTCTTTTAGGCTTCTTGAAACTACCATACTTTCTTAAATTGTTTTCAAGTCTTGAGAATTTACGTCGATCTGGCATTTCTTTGCTCGGAAATCAATTGATGTAGAGACGCACTGCTTGGCCACCATTTTTATTACATTCAAAATACATTGGAGCATGTAGGTCAATGTGCTGTTATCCATCATAGAAATTAAAGTGATCTTTCACATATAATAAAAATAATAAAAAAATTGTGATGTTGACAATTCAGTGACATGATCTGACATTTTGCTAAAGGCAAGTCTTCATGTGTGGAAATGAATGCGAAACAAAAAGCGACTTATAAAATTATGTCAAATCGTATGCAAATGTTAAATAAATATTAAGTTATGTTATACTGTTGAATTCAGAAAAAAATTGTTTACAATATGACATAAAAATAAACACGTTTACATTAAGAAAAATAAAGTTGACTATCGCTGTCACTGAGGGCAAAGATAAAAAAAATGAAAGTTGGTGACATCTTGTAGAGTATATCAAACCATTAATTAGTTTTTCTGAATTTTTAAAACCCAAAAATAATGGAGTTACAGCTTGGGCGTTTTTACGAAATATTATAATATATATCATACAGGTTCATTCTATATGTTATATTCGAGTTTATGTAAATGATTACCATTACCAGTTAATGGTACATTTTATATGTCGACAATTACAAATAACGGAAAAAACTATAAAATCAAATCGATTCCTAAGTTGAAGTCGAATAAATTATCTCTAAACGAAAATATAACGGAAATGTTAACCTTTTAAATAAAAACAGATTCAGACCTAAATAATCCAACGCTAGTTAAATTTTTTGGCATTTATTTTGATTATAAGTTAACATGGGCTCATCACATTAATGAACTGTCGCTGAAATTAAATCGTAATGTTTACCTTATTCGTAACTTAGGTTATTGTGTGTTACCAAAAGTCTTCAAAGCAGCGTATTCTGGCTTATTTCAATCCATCATCAATTACGTAATTTTAATTTGGGGTGATAGTGCTTCCACTGCTAGGATATTCGAAATACAGAGATGAGTCATTAGAAGTCTAGCCAAATTTGTGTACTAGGTGGATTGTGAACAGGCTTTTATAAACCTAGGAATTTTAACATTTTTTTCTTTCTGATTTTCACACTTATGGGATAAGATGCCGTTCTAACTCAAAACCGGATTATCTAATATTAAATAAAATTACGAATGGTCCTAATTTTTCAGACATAATAATGTCTAATTGTTTACCAAGTAAAATATCGACTCTGAATGACACAGCTTTTACAGTTTTGTAACCATGAAAGCCTTTTATTCTTATAAAGCATGTTTAAAGTACAACTGCTGTGATTTATTAATTCTATTGAATTTATTTGTGTGTTTTTATAGTTGTGTAAGCACTTCTTGTGTAATGACAACACTAAATATTGATATTAATACTCAATTTATTGAAGATCTAACTATTATTTACTAAAATAAAATTAGATTTCATAGTTTATCAAACTGTTATTTTATATTTCATAAATCTATTTTGAAACGTTTAAATTTATATAAAAAATTCACGATTCAATACCCCAAAGATAAGCATCCTAATTATGTGTGCTGTGCAAGCTTATCTTTTCGTATTGATTTATACACTATTATAAGTTTTCCCAGAAAGAACAAAATGGATACTCAAAATGGAGTAGAACAGTCAAATACATAAATTAGGTATACTAAACTTTCCCCATAGTGTAGTAGTATAGTAAAAACATTGATTAAATCGAAAATTTTTACAAATCAATTGTCATCATCAGGCTAAATTAAGAAGTATTGAAAATGGTGAAATCTATATCATACCATTTGAGCTAATTGCTTAAAAACTATAAGATGACAACTCCGGTTGAACTCCTTAATGCATTGAATAATTGTTTAAATTGGTCCCAACTTTTGATGATACTGATAGCGACATAAATCAGGGGTTCCCAGACACGTAGTGAACTGCATGAAAGTGAGAGTGGCTGGAGAAAAGATTTGATGTTTAATTTTTACACAAAAAATGAATTGCTGGACTCTGCTTAGTGTATTTCAGCAACTTTCCTCCCGGTCCCGAAAATTGACATTCTTTGTACTAATGAAACAAATACCTATTTTTTTCCAAATGTGAAATTTTTATGTCCCATAAAGAATATTCCTTTAAAAAGCAGTAAAAATGAATAATTTGACCCCTACCGGGTGTTCCTAAATTGCATAGCCAAAAGGATAATGATTACTTACGTGAAAATAAGCCGATTTAACTAAACCTGCCTTAGTCCAAAAGTTGATAATAACGAAGCTACAGGGTGTCAAAGTTGAAAAAATAAATCACATTTTCTTTCATATCTTTCGACTGCTTTGGCTAATTTTATAAAATTTCTTATATGGGGGTTTCTTGGGATGAGAAATTCAAATTTATCATCGATTTCGGTGTATTTCCTACAGGGCGCTACAAGACATGTTTAAACCGCTACAACTTTTTTGGGCTACACTGTAGGCCCTTTTATTTCTGCTTAAAAAAGGTATACCTTTTTGATATCGCTAAGATTCCGAGAAAAACGCATTTAAAGCTCATGCTGCACGCAAATTATTCAAAAGTATAATAATGATTCATAATAATAATAAGAATAATTCATGACGCCGATTTAAAACAATAATTATTGAAGAAAAAACAAAAACAATAATTAACAATATTTAAAGAACAAAGTTAAACAATTGAATTGCACTATTATGAACCAAAAGCTAAATAAAAAATAAAATTTTATGTAAATTTTGTTTTAACAGGTGCAATTGATGAACTTTTCTGGAAGGTATTTAATTTGCTAATTTAACAAATGTCAAAATTTCCACCATTTTCCTGCATGCACAAGTCAATTCTTTTTAAAAAAATTACATTGTACTCTGGACAATACTTCAGGACTACTCTTCAATAAATTGGCTTTATGAATTATTCTTGCCAACAATTCTTCTTGCGTATTAACTAATTTTGATTTTAAGGCACCCCACAAAAAAAAATCGCAGGGTGTTAAGTTCGGTGATCGTGCCGGCCAGTTCACACCCTCTTCCAATCCAGTGCTGTGGATATACACCTTTTAAGTGTTGTCTTACATTTAAAGTAAAATGAGGAGGTGCGCCATCATGCATAAACCAAAGGTCACGACGAAGGAGTAAGGGCAAATCTTGCAATAAAATAGGTAAATTTTGTTTTGAAAAGGTCAAGTAGATATCTCCATTCACCGATTTGGCAGTACAAAGGTACTAATAATAAAAGTGTCTACAATCCAGCTCAGATATTTACTTGAGATTGGTGCTGCTAATGAGATACTCTCGTTTCATGAGGGTTTTTAACAGCATAAACATGTTCATTATGAACATTGAAAATACCGCGTCTAGTAAAAATAGTTTCGTCCGTGAAGAAAATTTGTTTACTAAAATTTGGAATTTCAATTCTTCTATGAATATTAAATCGACAGAAAGCTAAACGTTGATCAGAATCCATGGGCAATATGTCTCGAACTTTTCGAATATGAAAGGGGTGCAATAATTGTTCATGAAAAACTCTATCAACGGAAAAGCGGCAGAAAAAACTGACGTTTGATAAATAAATTCAACTGTCGATATGGTAACTAAAAAGCAAAGGCGACTAAAGTTTTTTACCTAAGTAAAAGCGCTTGCGCAAATGTGCAATGCATCAGAAAATATTGTTTCCTGGCTAAACCAAATTTTTCACGAGAAAAAAGTTCAAAATTAATTGAAATTAATTAAAACTTATTGTTATTGCGGAAAAAAAAATAGGATAGTCAAATAAGCTATTTTGATACTTTTGGATAATTTGCATGCATCATGAGCTTTAGATGAGCTTTTCTCGGAAACCGGTGTTCTTAATGATATCAATAAGGTATACCTTTTTTAAGCAGAAAAGGTAGGGAAAACTATAATTCCATAATAAAAGGGCCTACAGTGTAGCACAAAAAAGTTGTAGCGTTTTAAAGATGTCCTAATAGTCGCTTGAAGCGCCCTCTGGGAAATTTATCATCCCAAGAAACCCCTATATAAGAAAGAAAATGTGATTTATTTTTTCAACGTTGACACCCTGTAGCTTCGTTATTATCAACTTTTGGACTAAGGCAAGTTTAGTTAAATCGATGTATTTTCACGTAAGTAATCTTCCTTATACTTTTGGCTATGCAATTTAGGGACACCCTGCATATCGGTGGAATCGGAAAAAAATTAGTCATTTTTTAATGCCATAGCCAGCTACGCGTTCCATATAAAAAATCAACTTTATGTTATAACTTGAATATTTTCAAAGAATTGACTACACTACTGCATTCTTGTCGAAAAGGTAGAAATTACTTTTTACCATTGAGTAAAAGTCAACGTTTTTACTCAATAGTACATATAGACTTACTAATTTTTAACACACATGAAAATACGTGTTTATGTATTACAATCATGCTAATTTTAAATATATTATTGAGAATTGCAATCATAATTAACTTACTGATTAATCAAGTAATAATCAAAGCGAAAAAAACGGTTAATTACCTTCGGATACATAAACATAAACAAATGCCGGTTCAGTGTTTGATGCAGAGCACGTATAATTTCCAGAGTCGGCTTCGTGCGTATCGGTTATGGTTAATCGACTCTGTGTAGGATGACCCGGAAGTGTTTCGACGTTGATTCCACCTCTATTTGTGTCATAATTAATCATATTGTTGTTGTGATACCAAAAGACGTACTGTGGAGGCGTCGGACTCTAGAAAACAGAAATGAAAGAGAGTTAATGAACAATAATAAAAAATTATGAGAGTAAATGAAAAAAATTCATATCGTTCTATGCATGTATATACAAAATGAAGACAGAATATAGGAACGACTATTCCCTTATTTAATATTGCGGTTGTATAATATAAGATAGAGCGCATTGTGTGAAAGATGAATTCATGTCATCTTGGACGCTAGACACGTATTTGTATAGTATTACAGCATTTTCCACGACAACTCTAAATCAACACGAAGTAAACGTGATGCTGGACGGCTAATAAAAACAACAAGCAATCTTTAATAAATGTTTTTTATGGTAGTCGTTTCGAATGTTATGAAATGCACCTTTACCCAAAATCCCTATACATAAAAACTTTCCCTACATTTATGTCTGATTAGCAAAAGTGAGCTTTTTTAACTTTTTAATTTTGATTTAGCATGACTTGGTAACCAACTTTTTATACATTGTATATTTATTACCACTCAAGGACAAACTAACGTAATCTAAACGTTCTCGCTGTAAATGTTGAGAAGTCCTGAGTACTTATATACTTCGATTTTTAAATCAGTGCACACACGTCATCTGCGTTTCATTATTAAATTCAGTTACGGTAGCATAATATGCAACCATTCAAACACCACTGCATTGTGGGTGGTAATATGACAATGAAAACTCAGTGTTATAATTAAATAATTGTCCACAAATATTTATATTATATCTATAAATCTAAATGTTATAGTAAAGAATAAGCTTTATGTAATCAATCACAAGATATTTAATTACGACTGAACAATTTTAAGTTCTTTAATAACACTTTTTATGGTGGTTATTAATAAACTAAACTAATAGAAAAAAACAATTTCTATGTTACTTGTAACGGTCTAAATTTTATTTAACAATAACATTTCAATATATTCACAAATAGTAAACTTTTTAAAAATAATTATTTTAAGCCACATTTAGCATAATAGATGTCTTTAGTGATATCAATTTTGAATTCCAATTCAATAGCCTGGCCCCTAGGCTAAATTTTATCATTTGAGCATTTTTTTGGTTCCATTCTATTATCAACAATTTTTGTTCTTCTTAAAAAATTCGTGCCATGTGGTGTACTTGAAGCGGAAATTCTGGTTAAATCTCGTGCATTCACATATAAAAAAACATTGAATACAGACTTATATTAATTAGTTTAGTAATTACCTGCCTGTACAATTATATTTCGGAAGTTCCGGATAATACTTGGCACGTTTCCTGTCTGGCTGTCTATCAACTCAGGTAAAAGTCTAAACCAACTGCTCAAATTATTTCCTGTTTCATTCATGTATTTTAGGCCACATTTAACAGTTCACGGTTCACGACTCTTGCTTCTACAAACAATAATTTAATTATTATATCAAGGAATACAAATTCAATTTACGACCGACAAATCCAGACGGAACCCCTTACTACAAGGTGTGCGATTGGTAACTAATATAACAACAATCCATCTCCTCTGGTTTGCGACTGGATTCCACCTTTACCGTTCTGTTCTTCGTAGCAACGAACAGGTCAGATCAGTATCATTTATAATTTATTGTTACGATTAAAACCATTGTGCAACTCATACCTTAAGAGGGGTTGCGGGGTCCTATCTTTTACATGTTAATTTGCCCAACTTTAAGGTACATTTAAATAAAAAGTAAAAGTGGCAGAGCTTTGAATTTTTTTTCACTGAAAGATTACACTTTTCTACATAGTTTGAGCAGAGGGTTTTTAAATACAACCACAAACCAGAATTATATATTTTTTTAAAGAAAGTTATGTTTTTGAATTAAAAACTTTGTATATAAATCAAGTTTCTAAAAAATGTACTAGGAATTTTGAAAAACCCTCTGTTTAAAATGTACAGCAAGAGAGAAAGTAAACAAAAAAAATCATCTCATTATCTCTTACCGTTCCTGAGAAAATGTTCCTTAAGTGATAAAAATATTCGTTTGCGGAAAAATCAGCCGAAAGTTAGAAAAATATTAAAAATGCAATATTTTTTGAAAATTTTTACTTTAATGCATTCCAGCTCCATACTTAGGGTTGTCTGGATCCTTTGCTTCTTCATACATATCCTCCAGCCTTCTTTTAGATGCTGTTAGCTTTTGCCGGCACTTTTTTTCAATTGCTTCCAATGCCTTTCTGCCTTTTTCACTCGTAGAGCGTGTGTCGACAAACTTCATTCTCTTGATGGAGTAAGCTTCAGGAACAATACCTAACTTTTCTAGGATTTTACATCTGACTATATTTCCCTCATTATAGGTACAGATTGCCTCATACCAAGGTATTTTTGTAGACAAAGGTTGCTTTCGGGATGCGCGCCCAAATCAAACTATTGAGAGACTCACTAGCATTTTGGGTTCCACCGTGTAAGCATCTGCGGAGTAATTCTGGTTGAGATAAGTCTCTAAATATGGGCTTTATTTTCTCCATCACTATTCTAGGGAAATGGGTATGAATAGAGTGTTCATATGGCTCTTCCTTTTCCATCGCTTTGCGGTACTTGCACCACGTGTCTAGTCCAGGAGAGCATAACTCATGGGCTGGAAATTCATTTGTAGAAGCCAGATGAAAATATTCGGCCCAAACAGCTTTTTTCATATTATCTAAATTTGAAGTGTTTCTTCTGATCGCAAGGCCATAATAGGTTTGAATTTCATTAATTGCTTCATTTGTAAGCCGGCCATGACCTCCAAGTGTTTTCCCATCTTCTAGTTTCTTTAACTCATGGGCTGGAAATTCATTTGTAGAAGCCAGATGAAAATATTCGGCCCAAACAGCTTTTTTCATATTATCTAAATTTGAAGTGTTTCTTCTGATCTCAAGGCCATAATAGGTTTGAATTTCATTAATTGCTTCATTTGTAAGCCGGCCATGACCTCCAAGTGTTTTCCCATCTTCTAGTTTCTTTTTCCCAGCTTGAGATTTCAACTTTCGAAGGCGTAAGCCCATGCGTCTTTGCATGTGGCCCACACATTCGAGTTTCTCTATTGAGGAATCAGGTCCACATGGCTCAGCAGCAACAACGGAAGGGTATGCTGCACTGTCACCGTCACCAAGAAAGTACTTATATGTTGTCCTGTACAGCCTGCAGTAAAAAAATTCTTTGCCGCTTCTTGACCCTTTCCAATACAGCGAAATGCATATGCACATCGTACATTCAAATCTGTCATACTAGTTAGGTCTACGTTCTTGCTGTTACTTTCTGACACTAAAAAATTACAAGAAAAACGCTTCAGATTGATATTTACACTCATGCCTTGCCTATTACTGGGGAAAACACAAAGTTGACCATGACACTTTGAGCAAACAGCAATACTTGAAATCAAACTTTGCAAAGTCTCCATGGATAGAAGATCATAACAAGAATTTTCATCATCAGTCCTATAAAACTCATATTTACCTAAATTAGGGCTTAGTTTTCTTTTTGAGGCACTAGTACTAGGCCTACTACTACTGTTACTAAGACTAGTGCTAGGTCTAGGCTCTAAAGCTTGGTTCAAAGTTTCACTCACAATAGCAGAAGAATTTTCCGTTTCAATCCTTGCTACCACTTGTTTTCTAACGCCACTAAAAACGGGTTTTCGTTCTAACCTTAAAACACCAAACGACAGTCTAAAGTCAAAATAACACAAGCTAATGTTTACCTAATTGTCACCTGACAGAGTAGCAGTGTATCCAACACATAAAAAAAATTACAAAGATAAATGAGCACTGTATAATGTATGTATACTATAATAAAATCAATATTATGCGTTTACACTGTATAATAGTGGGCTAATTTGCGTTTGCTAAAATATTAATTTCTTGAAAAGTACTGGTCAGAATTTAACAAAACTTAAATTAAATTAAAGCACAAGAATTCCAGATGATAAAAAATGCAAAATCTCAAATTCGAATATTTTTTCATTTTTTGCCCCGTGAACCCCTTAAGAGGAACGCTTGTGGATTGTGTTCGATTGCTGGAATTTAATATCACTATTCACGTTGTTAAATTAAACATTGAGGTTACGTACCTTTTCATTTTATATAGATAATATTGGTTCACTTAACGATTTAATCATAAACTTTCACTGCTCTTATGTTTAAGTTCAGTTGAAATTCCCATTGTTGTAGTATATGATATAAATCTTGATAACTGTTAAAACTGTTAAAAGAAACAAAATGTATTCACCATAAAAAAACATCCAACCCTAAGTTATTCTGACTACTGTACCGCATTTTGTTTAATTACGCTTATTTTGCTATTGTGTTTGATGTACCTTCAGTACCATACTAACAATATTTTTTTTGTAAATCAATTATGGTAGTACAGTCGGAATTCAATTGCCGTAAGTCAAGTTTTTTTTTGGTTTATTCAGATTATAGGAGGGAGGGGCTACGCAGAGTCGTACACCGAATTTTTTTTCCTGTGTAGCTTACAATTAATTCATTATTAATTTTTATTTATTTAGGTGGGCAGTATGCCTACATTGAATCGATTCAATAAATTACTGTGTTGACCATATTTTTTTTGTATGCATAAATTAATTTTTTTAATTTCAGCTCACTGATAAGTTCTTTTAAACGCTTTGCTTGGTTTCTACCTGCCCTGTTATCTAGTACCTTTCCACTTATCAAGTCACTTTCACTGGCAACCAATTCTGATTGCTTACTACACATTAAAAGGAATTTTTTTTCCAATTCAAAATTTCAAACTTTATTTTACACTTTACAGAAATTCCCATTTATAGTTTTGTTAAATATAGTATCACCTACTCTCACAATATTGTTTCTTTTATGCCCTTTTCAAGTTTAGAGACCTAAAGAAAACTTGTGGCGCCTAACCTTTTTATTTCTTCCTTAAGCTCTAAACCACATTTATTTAGTTGCCGCATATCTGCCGCCCACACCTAAACTGTTCAAGATAACCAACTGCTAGCCTGGCCAAGCATACTCTACTGTAAACACCGTGGCATACTAAACAAAATAATTCCATTTAAATTTGCATCATCTGAATTGTTCCGTTGTTAAAGATACTGTACGGTCAGGGTCGAACTCAACCTTTCTGTGCCACAAATATAAAATAACTCTCCAAACGTTTTTAATCGGGTTAACAAAATAGTGATATAATAAAACAGTAAGTCCATTTTTCAAAGCCATTTGGTCAGCAACACATACGTACTTTTGCAGGCTTATTTTTGAACTTAAAATTTTAGTTCGGAGGTCTCAAATGCTGCCTTAAAAGCAAAGTTTATTAACTATGTGCATAATTTATGGAAATTAACATTGCTATATCTACCAGGTTAACTTTTAATGCACGAGATTGAATTTCAACAATTTCATTGTAGTCCAGCTCGTAGTTCCAGTTTAGTCCAAGACGAGTTTGGCATTTTATCCATTCCACTGTGATAGCTTGCATTTTCTATAATAAGACGTGAAGGTTCTTCTAAATTTGGTAGCAAGAAACCCCTAACCATTTAAGAAGCTTTGTCCATGATAATCTGTATCAGTAGTTTTTGAATAAAAAATTAGTGATGCTCCAAGATTAAAACCGTTACTATTTCCTACCTGCCTTAAATCATGATTAATATTGTAGTAGTTTTATTATTTCACATCAATATCATTTATTTTACTTCCGTTCTTCTGGCTCGATTTTTCTCATGTTGTTTACATTCACATCTTACTGATCTACAGGCTGTCCTATTTTCCAATACCAATGTTTTATCTGAAAAAAAAAACATCACCACCCAATTGCAGATTTTATAACGTATATCCTTATTTTCAAAACTTGAAGTAAGGTTTGTATAGTAACTTTTAAACTGAACATTTTGCATTATATGGTACATTAAATTGCGCATTACTACTTTATCGAAACGATTCGCAATAGTAATAGGTTTGTCTCGATGCTATGCATTTTTGGGACTGTATAAGGGTTCACCAGATTTACAGAATTAACGTTAAGATTATATCCAAAGCGTGATCAACTCTATGCAATAATCGAGTACATTTTTCTTTTTAGTCATAAATAACCGTCGATCTCCCAGTAACATTACCGGCTAGTCGCCTACATACAATTTTCATAAGAACAACCTTGAATACACTTTTTCAGGTAAAAGAGTATCCCAAGGTATTCCTCTTGAAGGTAGAACGTTTCCTTCCCTATAACCAAACATATTAATTCCACCACTACCACTATCAGACATATTCTGACAGTGGTCATTGCATCTATTGTAAACGAAGTCAAATACGTTATGCTATAAGTTCTGTTGTAATCACCATGATTAATGATTACAAATAAAATACTTCAAGGACTTCTTTAAAACTAACGTAAACTGTATTACAAAAAAATATCGTCTACATAAATGTTACTGAGTAGAACCACCCATAGAAAAGATAATACACATCTTTTTATTTAAATATCCTCACGTACTATAAATCGTTACCTACCACTGCAAAATATGGATACATGCTTAGTAATATTTATAATTTACAGTTTTTTTTGTGAGTGCTACTAATAACCAACCCTATTTTATCCCACGAGTAACCTTTCCGAAGGCCGATAGTTTCAGAACAGAATCAGGATTCATATTTACCCAAAAGTAATTTATGATTGACCAGATTGACGCATTATAAGACCATACGTAGTTGCTTTACATTATCCAGAACGTGCCGAAGTTATCAATTCTGATGTGTTTTGTTGATATTCAATTTGCAATTAAAGTTAATTATTTTACTTTAAAAAACTTGTTACTTTTCGTATTTTGAAACAATTGCTTAAAATAACTTCAAACTTTTTTGAATTTTTAATTTATCTTAATTTACCACACTCAACTTCACATTTCCACACACTCACACACAACACACTCACACAACACACTCACACTCACACACACATCACACACTTTCACACACTTACACACACTCACACACCACACACATTACTTCTTTTTTGTCACACTAACTTCTAACACTCTATAGTCATATAGTGCTGTGGTAATTTAACGTATAATTGGTAAAGCATTTGCTTCAAGGTCTAGAAAAACACTGTTTTTCAGAAACAAACAAATGTTATGGTGTTTTAAAAGTTAATAATTCGACATAATTATTTTTTTAAATTGGTTTATATTTATTTAGTTCAGAATTTTGATGGCAGTTGTAAAATAATATCACTCTATATGTACAAGAGGGTTACTTACAAAGTATCCAGATAACGTTTTATTACTTTGAGTTTTCGTATATACAGGGTGCGATCAATAAATTTACGACGACCCGTATACTCAAAATTTTATTAAGCTTTGGATAAATTTATTTTAAGGGTAATTGGACTTGAGTTGTATATGATTTTATTGAGTAGGCTTCCACAGTCCGGTAGGATTAACTTAACACCTCGTCTAAGACTATTTAGAAAAAATTTTAGGATTGTGGTGAGCCTAGAGAATCTTTACTATTATTTGTTAGTTGTGAATTTATGGTTAGTGTAAAGTGTTTGAAACTACCTTTCAATGATTCTGCTTACCAGCCTGCACGACGCGGTTTGATTGTGTAACACTATTTCAATTAGAGATCGGACGAGTCTTATTGTTAATGTAATTCGTTAATAGTAAGAACTCACATCTAAACATCACCATTAATAATTAAATCTTGTTTGTAACTTATACCAAATTTTATTTACTGTTGCTTTTAATCCTGGAGAAATTAAACAGTACACACCAGAGACTAAAGTACAACTTTGTATACGCGTGGGCACCAACCACTCAATGGATCAAAAGGTACTCAGTGCAGTGGTATAAAAGCTATTTTTTGCACAGATCGAACTAATACTCTGAAATTTATACAAAATTATTACATGCGATCAGTCTACTTTTTAAAGACCTATTTAAATTTTTATGCTTCCATTTCAAATTGTAAAAAGAAAACACAACATTGAAAAAATATTAAACAGCATTTATGTTATTAATCAGATTACTTCAAATTTACAAATTTTCTATTGTTTAACAAAAGCTCTTTCAAACAACATAAAGTTTATTAAAATCGGTCAAGCAGAACCTGAATTAAAGGGGTTTTTCGTAACAAGGTTCCCACTCTCCCTCCCTTTATTTGAAGAGATAGACTAAAACCTTTCAAATAAAAAATATGCAGAATTTGTCGAGGAATCTGATTATAATATTTAATATGCCCTTAATTGAGTAAATTTTGAAAAATTTTGCTTTTTAAAATTTTAACTGTCAAATACGCCCTCTAGCGGCGGACCTACAATTTTGAAAATAATTTCCAGGCATTTCTAGAGGCAACTTTTGTTATAAAATTTTTTCCCGAACCTGTGCTGTAATCCATTCCTGAGATATGGCCGACGGCCGTTCTTAGTTGGCCACCCAGTACATATCCAGGTATAGAAGGTTATGCAATCGACTTCTTTTTCACTATCGCTAGTTTAGCTCAATTTACAATTTTGACCAAGATCGGCCATGATGTCTGTGCATGTATGTTAGTATCCACGATAACTCCAGAACGAAAACAACTACATACTTAAAATTGTGTAGTTAATCTTGTTTTCATTTCGCTTCGAGTTGATTAGATTTTTGGAGAAATCCAGCGGCGGAAAGGGATGGGGGTTGATAAGGGGAGTTTTTATCAAATATTTCTAAAACAGCTGCATATTTCAACGAAAATATAAAAATACCTAGATATAGAGCTTAAACATATCGATTAATTATGTTATATGCAATTTCTTGATACGACGTGTAATTTAGCGGCAAAATATTCATTATCTGAATAACGACTAATTTTATAAGAAAAAGTTTAGACGTATTTTTAAATAAAATTTGATTTTACATACCTTTTCTTTATAAAGTTTCTTAATATAACGCAAGATAATTCTAAAGATTGATTAAATATGAATGAAAATGGTTAAACTGTATTATTGATATCTTATAGAAGCGAGCAGCTTTTAATTTTTTAAGTTAACATGTATCTGTGTCCATTAATCTCTATCTGATATGAAGTTTCAAACGTAATTCTGATATAGATTATTGTTTTCTTTCTTCAATGTTGCCTGTCTTCGTTATGAACGTATAAAATGGAGGTTGCATAGTTATCCTAAAATACATAAATAAATCCTAAAATAAATAGTCACACGACAGCCAATCTACAAAATGGAAATTAAAAGAAATGAAATAATTTTAAAACAATTTTTGACGATAATTATGCAACTTCTATTAACAACAACATTATAGAAACAAAAACAATAATGTATGCCAGAATGACATTTAAAACTTCATGTCAGGTAGAGATTAATAGACATAAATACATGTTAACTTAAAAATCCAAAGCCGCTCGCTTCTATAAGATATCAATAATACAGTTTAACCATTTTCATTCATTTTAATTAAATTTTAGACTTATCTTGCGTTATATTCAGAAACTTTATAAAAAGCTATGTAAAATTAAATTTTCTTTAAAAACATGTCTACACTTTGTCTTATAAGATTAATCGTTATTCAGATATTGAAAAATTTCAACTAACACTTGAATTCTACCTTACGATTTTTTGCCGCTAATTACGCGCCGCGTTGTATCAAAAACTGCATAATTAACCTCTATCTGGCAAGAGTCCCCTGAGGGCCCTTTTCTTATTCATTATCTGCGCCGCAAGTACAATCTATATATCGGTAAACTGTTCTGAATACCTCCACTAATACTTCTAGTAAAGTTTTAAACGCGGTTTGAATGTACTGCGCTGTATTGTTTCGATCTTGCCACCAGTTTTGTGGGACAGGTCGAAGTGAAATCAAAACAATTATCGAAGTGAAATTTCGGTACTTGATATAATCTTATTTTAGTGAAAACTATTTTTGATAAGTAGATAAAGACTACTAGTTTCAATATAAATTGGAGTGATTATAAAAAAATATTTAACATGTTTTTGAAACCAAAATAGAAAGGGTACTTCAGAGACCCTTTCCTGTTTATGTGAAGATTCGTATTGCCTCAGTTACGATATTGTTTCTCAACGTTTATCACTTTTTTTGTTTACATCTAAAAATAGCATACAATAACAATTGAGGAAAGAAAAAGCTTGATTTATCGGTAATGACAGAATACCAACTCATGGACTCTATTGAAACGGATTGTTCAAACCGTGATTATAGCAGAGATGATCCAGACGACCTAGATTACGTGCCGGATAAAATCACTCCAGACGATATCATTATGGAGTGTATCGGCGAAATACAGGCAGGTGGAACAAGCGATCACTTTACCCAAAAGGTGAACATGTCGCTGAATATCAGTGACATCGATGCACCTGCTGCATCATCAACAATAATATCGGCGATGCAAATCGTAGCGATGAATTCGTCCAATCTTCAGAAAAAGAGGAGGCTGGGCCGTCTACTTTTACCGAAGCAGTACCATCTACTTCAGCCGCCACCGGTGCCACATATGCAGCAATGTTCAATCCGACGAAACGCCCTTGTTAGCCATTACCTGAGTGGAAAATTCTGGTCCTTTGGTCGTGCCTTGAGTTGGTGGTTTCACTGGCTCAGGTAGTAAAAATCGTAATGCATTTTTTATTCTCTTGTCAGCTGTTCAGGATATGCAGAGCAATTCACCAAGATAACGTGGGAAAGCGACTAATGTGCTTGCATGTAAACGAAGTAGCTTTCAAGGAGAGTCACGGTTGCCATCGTCAATAAAATAACTAAGACACCGATGGAACTGTTCACCTACATCTTCACACAAGACAATAATCGATATGGTGGCCCAAGAAATGAACTCAGCAGCTCGTCTTGAAGGCATCAACACAAGATTCGTCACAAATGGAGAGGAGATTCGCAAATACATGGGAATTTTGTTGTACATATCGATTTATCGATACCTCAATCTCGAGAGCTATTGGTCCAAAAACGCGTTTGCACCCATCCAGATTACGATGCCTATGAAAAGTTCATGGCAATAAAGAAACTCTTATCGTTTGAGGATGAAACGCAACGCACCAGAAAAAGTCAGCCAGGTTATGATCAACTATTTCGCAACCGCAGATTGGCCGATAAGATCAACAGCCGTTATCCTCGCCACTATATGCCGAAGAAGCCGCACAAATGGGGCGTCAAACTGTTTGTGCTCTGTGATTCGCACGGATGTGCATATCGGTTTAAAATTTACAACGGTGCAGGAGACAACGTAATTCTTCCTGGCGCACCCGATCTCGGAAGCACTTTGCTCATATCGTTTACTTCGACAATTTCTATATGTCGCTACCTTTCTTGGTTTATTTACGTGCTAGAGGAATCTATAGCCTAGATACAATGCGAGTAAATCGAAAACTGTAAGCTTCCGTTGGACCTTGAGGAATGCAATCTGCGAAAATGGATACCAATAGGTTTTGGGTGTTGACCTAGATAACAGTATGTTTAGATTCCTAGGAATTATGACCACGACTCGGCTAGAATAAAATTTTCAATCGGAGAAGGCTGGGTAAGATCGGGACACCCCTGCAGGTTAACACATGATCTTGACACAGTCAAGAATTGCTTGATTGAAAGCCACGTGGCGTCATTGATTAAGAATGCTGCTAAATCTGACTTCTCGACATATGGTCTCAACCAGTTTGGTGACCTAACTCTGAAAAGTAGAAGCCTTGAAAAGTCTATTTGAATACCCCATGCAGCTGACTTCTATAAATTATGAGCCGACCAGAATTGCTTGAACATCGCCTTTGTCCTTGAAAATTGATTTCTCAGAGGTGTGACCTTGCAAGGAAAGTGTACGTGACCTAATGCACTTGCGGGTTTTCCTTAATAAATTAATAAGTAGATCACTATACGTAACCTAGAAGAACATATACAGGCAATGTGTGTACGCAATGGCCTTGAAACCGAGAAAGTGAATCCTATAGTGTACGTGAGCTTGAAGAGCATCCTCCTATATACCTTTACCGGCCATGTATTGGGATACCCCTACGGATTGATTTCTAGGTCTTATGACCTTCAAAATTGATACCAATACATTTTAACCATTGACAATCTATTTGATAGCCCTACAGGTGATTTCTAGGAATTATGACCCTGACTCAGCCAAGAATTACCTTGTTCTTTTCTCAGAGGTGTGACCGTGAAATGGTGGGGAGACGACTACCTGTGTTGGGTAACAGATCCCTGTTTTAGGAAACGGCTCCCTGTTTTGGGAAACGGCTCTCAGTCTTTGGGAAATGGGTCCGGTTCTTAGAAAACTACCTCATCCTGATGGTTCAGGACAGTACTATTATGAATACACATACCGTGAGCATAATCTTTTTATTACAATTTAGCCAATACAGGAACTTTGACTCACACTTTAGCATAGTCAACAACAACCTGTATGATACTCCCGACCTTGAAAATTAACGTCTTGACTCGGCCAAGAATTGCTTGGGTGACCCTAAAAGGTAGAATCCCTCACACCTTGAAAAGTCCACTTAAAACCCCTGAGAATTGATTTACAAGAATTAACACCTTAGCTCAGCCAAGAATTGCTGTGGGACTTTGAGGAATATATGTAGGCAATGTGTATGATGACCTTGAGCAAAACAACTTTGACCTTGAAGCGTAGGTTGAATTGCTTGAACATCACCTTTGTTCTTGTAAATTGATTTCTCAGAATTGAGCCTGAAATGGTGGGGGTATCTAGATAATCCATTTTAGGAATTATGACCCTAACTCGGCCATAGCAATGGATCGCTTTTGCTCTTTTCTCAGAGCTGTGACCTTGACTTTGACCTTGAAGCGTTGGCTGAATTGCTTGAACGTCGCCCTTGTTCTTGAAAATTGATTTCTCAGAATTGTGCCTGAAATCGTGGGGGTATCTAGATAACAAGCTATTTTAGGAATTATGACCCTAACTCAGCCAGAACAATGGAGCCTTGGTTCTTTTCTCAGGTGTGACCTTGAAAATTGTAAGCATAGACTTTGAAGCGTCGTCTGAATTGCTTGAATATCGCCTTTGTTCTTGAAAATTGATTACTCAGAATTGAGTCTGAAATAGTGGCGGTAGCTAGAAATTTATCTATTTTAGGAATTATGACCCTAACTCGGTCAGAATAATGGATCGCCTTTGTTCTTTTCTCAGAGGTATGACCTTGAAAATTGTAAGCATAGACTTTGATGCGTCGGCTGAATTGTTTGTACATAGCCTTTGTTCTTGAAAATTGATTTCACAGAATTGAGCCTGAAATGGTGGGGTAGCTGGAAATTGGCCTAGATAACAATCTGCTTTTAGGAATTTTGACCTTAACTCAGCCAGAACAATGCATCGCCTTTGTTCTTTTCAATGGTGTGACCTTGAAAATTGCATAGGTATTTCTAAAACGTCTATCTGTATTTGGGAGAGGAAACTACTTGAGGGCAATGAACTTTTCTGGGGCGTGCGCTTGAAAAGTAAACTTCCAAGAATTTTGACCTTGAATCATGCTTAACATAGACAACAATCTGTATGATACACCTAACCTTGATCATTGCAATAACACCTCAGGACTTGAGACAGGTCAATGAACTTCCTAGAATTGATAAGGGCGTGACCTTGAAAAGATTAATAAACGATGGCCTTAAAATTTCCCATCAAAATTTGAAGAGAATCCTCCTATATACCCAATGGAACGTGTGACCGTGACAAACGAGAAGGTTGATCACTTTGACCTTGAAGCGAGGGTGTGTACGTTAAGAACCTTGGTAATGAGGGCGACCATTTCCTACCACGTGACCTTGAAGTGGACAATCTGCACGGAAAGCGTTAATGACCTTGAAAACTAATCTAATAACTTTTCTAGTGTCTTTTTCAAATCTAGTTACTTCAATGACTTGAGGAATATACTTCGATGTATGGAATGTGTATGATGACCTTGACCTTGAAAACCATGTACTAGGACGCTTCGACCTTGAAGGGTGCGTACGTTCAAGGATGACCTTGAAGAATATGCCAGCAATGTGAGTGGCTTTGACCTTGAAAATTCTAATTGACTTTGATGTTTGAAATGTGTATGTGACCTTGACCTTGAAAACCAATCTGATTAATTTTTAGTGACTTTTCAAATCTGTTTACTTAATGACCTTGAGGAATATACTTTGATGTAGACAATGTATATTGACCTTGAAAACCGTTGAATTCGACGTAGGGAATGTGAGTCCCTATACCTTTAAGAATATAACAGGCAGCGTCAGTGGGCGTGAAAACCTTGACGTAGGTAAAGTGACCGTGTACGCATGTAATTGTACGATGACCTTGAGGTAGGTAATGTTAACAACCTTTTACTGTATGCAATGTGTACGATGACCTTGACCCTGAGCAAAAACACTCGTAGGAAAAGGAATAGAAAAGTGCGTTAGAAGTGGGTAGCTATTTTACTGGTCAACTGGATTGTTCCTCCCTTCTCCAACCCTCGATCTATTTGCACTATCTTTCAATGCATTTAAACATAAAAAAATACCTTTCCAATGAAGATGGCTCTTTCTATACACAATGAATAGTTGGTAATGTAGTTAAATTCAATACTTTATTCTTTTTATTCTTATGTAATTGTTTCAATTTAATTGTTAAATTGCTACGTAATTCAATTATACTACTAACTATCGTGTACACTTTCATAATTGTTGTATCTGTTGTTTTGAGGTTTTCCTGTAAATAAACATTATTATTATGATCCACGAGACGAAGAGCTTCTAAACGTTTTGGATTCTATTAGCTCAGATCATGAAGATTATACTTCGGTAAGGGACCGTGATCGTATAGATTGTACTACATTCCCACCAAAAGATGGTGAAGATAGCGACATTGATGGCGCTCCTAGTGATGATGAAGGAGAATACGATTTTGTGCTTTGGGGAAAGGTGTTCTACCAATGAAAATAGCAACCGTGACTGCAGTTGGCGAAAAATCAGAAATTTATCTTGAAAACAGGGATACCTGGTTTGTAAAAAGGTTGTTGATATTGAAGCTTCGATATCAAACGACGACATACCAGTGGTCAAAAGATTTAACATCGATACTACTAAGTCTCATAAACCAGCGGCCTGATAAAAAAAAAAAAAAACATGTAAAGATGGGAAAGTGAAAATTGACAAAACGTTTGCACCTACTATTACACAGAGACGAAAGTTGAATCCGATAGATCTGCAAAATATTTTTCCTGATAATTTCATGGAGCACAGAAACAAAGAACTATGCCATATTCAAGGAAAATCGCGATTTTCCGTTTGTACTGATGGTATGTATGTTTACTTACGAATTTTAGTCCTATCGAATCTATAAAATACAATCTTTATTAGATAGAGTAAACAGTGTTTCACAAGAATTACCAGCTTTTTCATACGATAAAGCAATGGAACCATATTTTGGCATCATTCCATGAAACAATTTATTAGGGCAAACCTATCCGTTATGAATTTAAATTTAGGTGTATCACAACGGCCCAAGGTTAAATTTTGAAATGTAATCCTTATTGCGAAGTAGGGACAAATTATGTAGAAGGAAAAACTTTAGACTATAATGTTACGGAGAAATTATGCTGTGGATACTTACCTCTAAATTCCACTGAATACTAAAACAATTTCTCTAACCCTTTACCTCTGTTAGAGGAGTTAAAATTAATAATATGACATGTATTTGTATCATTAGATCTGACCGTATAGAAAAAGCTCGGAAATATCTAAAAGGCAAAACGTGGCGCTGCACATATTTTGAGAGACAGTTCTTATTAGATGGAACGACAATAATCAGGTAACCATAGCCACCAATAGTGAAAATGTCTAACAACAGGATACTGTGAACGCTGACCCAAACAACAAAAAGTACATCCAAGTAGACCAACCCACAATGATTGACTCGTTGAACCAAGAAAGGGAGTTATGATGTAAGTGTAAAGTTGTGAAAAACTTCAATTTGAAAATGATACAAGCATTCACACATATAAACATGACATCAAATAAAATAATCCAGTTAAATCTAACAAAGAGATAGCTTTGTCAATAATTGAAAGTGTTATTAACAATGAAAAGGATAATGCAGAACGTTTTTTGTAATTTTTTAATTTTAATCTTAATTGCAACTGCTTATATTATATCATAGTGCTGTGGTAATTTAACGTATAATTGGTAAAGCATTTGCTTCAAGGTCTAAGAAAAACACTGTCGTTCAGAAACAAACAAATGTTATGGTGATTTAAAAGTTAATAATCCGACATTGTTCTTTTTTTTTAAATTGGGCTATATTTATTTAGTTCAGAATTTTTATGGCAGTAAAATAATAGCACTCTATATGTATAAGAAGGTTACTTAGAAAGTATCCAGATAACGTTTTATTACTTTGAGTTTTCGTATATACAGGGTGCGATCAATAAGTTCACGACGATCCGTATACTTCAAAATTTTATTAAGCTTTGGAAATTTATTTTTAAGAGTAATTGGACTTGAGTTGTGTATAATTTTATTAAGTAGGCTACAGTCCTATCTTCCACAGGGTAAGATTAAAACACCTCCCTAAAGACTATTTATTGTAGAAAAATTTAGGATTGTGGTGCGCTTAGAGATAATCTTCCCTTAATTAAGTGTAGTTAGTTGTGAATTTATGGTGTTTGAAACTACCTTTCAATGATTCTGCTTACCTCGGTAAGCCTGCACGACGGTTTGATTGTGCAATTAGAGATCGGACGATTATATATATATATATATATATACATATATATATATATATATATATATATATATATATATATATATATATATATATATATATATATATATATATATATATATATATGGTGATCAAATTCAGTGTGCACTATTGCTAACTTTTTTTATTATTGAAGCCATTGAACATAGACGACAATATGTCTCAACCGTAATATCCCCCTAACCTTGAAAATTGACTTCTCAGTATTGAGATTTAAATGGTGGGGGACCTGGAAATAACACCTTTGACCTTGAGAATAGATTAGTTTTGGGAAACGACTCCCCTGTTTTGGGAAACGGCCTTTGGGAACTGGGCCCGGTTCTTAGGAAAACTACCTCATCCTGATGGTTTAGGACAGTAGTATTATGAATTCACATACCGTAAGCATAATCTTTTTATTATTATTATTTAGCCAATACAGGAACTTTTACTCACATTTTAGCATAGACAACGACAACCTGTACGATACCCCAACCTTGAGAATTAACGTCTTGACTCAGCCAACAATTGCTTGGGTGACCCTGAAAGGTAGAATCCCTCACACCTTGAAAAGTCCACTTAATACCGCTGAGAATTGATTTACAAGAATTAACACCTTAGCTCAGCCAAGAATTGCTGTGTGACCTTGAGCAATATACGTAGGCAATGTGTATGATGGCCTTGAGTAAAACAACTTTGAGCTCGAAGCGTGGGTTGAATTGCTTGAACATCGCCTTTGTTCTTGAAAATTGATTTCTCAGAATAGAGCCTGAAGTGGTGGGGGTATCTAGATAACAATCCATTTTTAGGAATTATGACCCTAACTCGGCCAGAACAATGGATCGCCTTTGTTCTTTTCTCAGAGGTGTGACCTTGAAAATTGTAAGCATAGACTTTGAAGCGTCGGCTTGAACAATGGATCGCCTTAGTTCTTTAAAATTGATTTCTCATAATTGAGTCTGAAATAGTGGGTGTAGCTAGAAATTGATCTATTTTTAGGGATTATGACCCTAACTCGGCCAGAACAATGGATCGCCTTTGTTCTTTTCTCAGAGGTATGACCTTGAAAATTGTAAGCATAGATTTTGAAGCGTTGGCTTGAATATCGCCTTTGTTCTTGAAAATTGATTTCTCAGAATTGAGCCTAAAATGGTGGGGGTAGCTGGAAATTGACCTAGATAACAATCTATTTTTAGGAATTATGACCTTAACTCAGCCAGAACAATGGATCGCCTTTGTTCTTTCCTCAGTGGTGTGAGCTTGAAAATTGTATCTGTATTTCTGAAACGTCTATATGTATTTAGAAAACGGAACCACTTGAGGTCAATGAACTTTGATGGGGGGTGAGCTTGAAAAGTAAACTTCCAAGAATTGCTCAATGACCTTGAAGCATGCTTAGCATAGACAACAATCTGTATGATACACCTAACCTTGATAATTGTAATAACACCTCAGGACTTGAGACAGGTCAATGAACTTCCTAGAATTGATAGAGGCGTGACCTTGAAAAGATTAATGAACGTTGGCCTTGAAATTTCCCATCAAAATTTGATTTAGAATCGACCTTGAAGGGAATCCTCCTATATGCCCCAATGGAACTCTGAACGTATGACCTTGACAAACGATAAGGTTGATCACGTAACCTTGAAATCCTAAGAATAAACTTTGACCTTGAAGCGGGGCGTGTGTACATTAAGAACCTTGGTAATGAGGGCGACCATTTCCTACCACGTGACCTTGAAGTGTACGGGGAGCGTTAATGACTGAAAACTAATCTAATAACTTTTCTAGTGTCTTTTTCAAATCTAGTTACTTCAATGTCTTGAGGAATATACTTCGATGTATGGAATGTGTATCATGATCTTGACCTTGAAAACCATGCACTTGGACGCTTCGACCTTAAAGCGCGTATGTGCAAGGGTGACCTTGAAGAATATGTAAGCAATCTGAGCGGCGTTGACCTTGAAAATTCTAATTGACTTTGGTGCTTGAAATGTGTAGGTGAATTTAACCTTGAAAACCAATCTGATTACTTTTATAGTGACTTTTTTCAAATCTGGTTACTTCAATGACCTTGAGGAATATACTTTGATGTAGGCAATGTATATGATGACCTTGAAAACCGTTGAATTGGGCGTAGGGAAAGTGAGTCCCTATACCTTCAAGAATATACAAAGGCAGCGCGTACATTGGGCCCTTTGTAAACCTTGACATAGGTAAAGTGATCGTGTACGCAGGTAATGTGTACGATGACCTTGAGGTAGGCAATGTAAACAACCTTGACCTTAATGTATGCAATGTGTACGATGACCTTGACCTTAAGCAAAAACACTCGTCTACTGGTCAACTAGATTGTTCCTTCCTTCTCCAATTAATTATCTTTAACATACCTGGAGAAAAAGTAAGGCATACTCATCTTTTTTGTGTAAAGCGTCACAAAACGAACTTCCTTTATAACATGGCTTCTGAAAGGTTTATGCGCTTTGCAAACTCCTATCCAACTCTCGATCTATTTGCATTATCTTTCAATGCATTTAAACGTAAAGCAAAATACTTGATTTCCAATGAAGATGGCTCTTTCTATACACAATAATATAGTTAAGAGTTATGTAGTTAAATTCAATACTTATTCTTTTTTATTCTTATGTAATTGTTTCAATTTAATTGTTAAATTGCTACCTAATTCAATTGTACTACTAAACTATCTTGTCCACTTTCATAATTGTTGTATCTGTTGTTTTTGGGGTTTTCCTGTAAATAAACATTATTATTATTATTATTATTATAATTAAAAAAATACAACCTATCTGATTCACGAGCCGCAGAAGAGCTTCTAAAGTTTTTGGATTCTATTAGCTCAGATGATGAAGATTATACTTCGGTAAGGGACCGTGATCGTATAGATTGTATTACATTCCCTCCAAAAGATGGTGAAGATAGCGACATTGATGACGCTCCTAGTGATGAAGGAGAATACGATTTTCGTGCTTTGGGGAAAGCACGAAGCAACCGTGAATGCAGTTGGCGAAAAATCAGAAATTCAACAGGGATACCTGGTCTGTAAAAAAGGTTGTTGATATTGAAGCTTCGATATCAAGCGACGAAACACTACTGGTCAAAAGATTTAACATCGATACTACTAAGTCTCATAAACCAGCGGCCTGACAAAACACAAAATAAAAAACATATAAAGATGGGAAAGTGAAAATTGACAAAACGTCTGCACCTACTATTACACAAACAAAGGCCAAGAGTTGAATCCGATAGACCTGCTCAAAATATTTTTTTCTGATAATTTCATGGAGCACAGAAGCAAAGAACTATGCCATATTCAAGGGAAATCGCAATTTTCCGTTTGTACTGATGAGATGTATGTTTACTTACGAATTTTAGTCTTATCGAATCTATAAAATACAATCTTAGATGAAGTAAACAGTGTTTCACAAGAATTACCAGCTTTTTCATACGATGAAGCAATGGAACCATATTTTTGGCATCATTCCATGAAACAATTTATTAGGGGTAAACCTATCCGTTATGAATTTAAATCACAACGCCCAAGGTTAAATTTTGAAATGTAATCCTTATTGTGAAGTAGGGACAAATCATGTAGAAGGAAAAACTTTAGGCTATAATGCTACGGAGAAATTATGCTGTGGATACTTACCTTTAAATTCCACTCAATACTTAAACAATTTCTCTAACCCTTTACCTCTGTTAGAGGAATTAATAATATCACATGTATTTGTATCACTAGATCTGACCGTATAGAACAAGCTCCCTTGAAACATCTAAAAAAGGCAAAACGTGGCGCTGCACATATTTTGAGAGACAGTTCTTATTAGATGCACCGATAATAATCAGGTAACCATAGCCACCAATAGTGAAAATGAAGAGATATGTCTAACAACAGGATACTATGAACGCTGACCCAAACAACAAAATAAGTACATCCAAGTAGACCACCCACAATGATTGACTCGTTGAACCAAGGAAAGGGAGGATTTGATCCATTCGATAACGCATAAGGTCAAGAAGGTGGTATAGGATATTCATTCAGTTTTAATTAAATGCTGCAATGGTATACATGTGGACCCCTTATCGTTTTGTTCACCCTAAAATTATTCTCTTCACAAGCTTGCTGACGCAAATATGCCAAATTTTATGCGTAATAATAATAATAATGTTGTCCAACAGAAAATAATCCCATTATACAGTAATTACATATATTATAATAGTAAAAGTAAGTAAAATAACCATTAAGTTTCAATTGCATTTAAAAGATTTTTAAGTGTGCAAGCATTAATGTCTACGGGATTTGGCAAATTATTATACAATCGCATACAATTAAAAATAGGACACTTATACAATATATTTGTTTTTGATGTAGGATAATAGAAGGTGTTGTGGTCCGGGAAGAATACGAGGAAACTCGAAAATGAATTAATGAAAGTAAGTAAGGACAATCAATTTCATTGTGCAAGAGTTTACATCAAAATTTAACACAATGCTTATGGCGCCTGACTTCCAAGGTGTAAAAATTAAATCTTTGAATCAAAAGGTCGTATTGATAGTCTCGTTGAGGGTACACTTTGTGTATTTCAAAAACTAATAGCTTTAAAAATTTCTTTGGACGCATTCAATAAGATTTTTTTTGTTAATGTAAATGGGATTCCAAATTAGCGAACAATATTCATGCTAGAACTAGAGAAAAAAATATACTTTTTAAAGTAGGATTTGCAATTACGTATTATAAAATCAAGTGTAGTTTGCATATTAAGGTGATGATTAAATGATAACTCACCGTTAAAATGATTTCCCAAGTATTTAACAACCTCAGTCCTCTGAAGAATGGATGAATGAATTATGTAGTTAGATTTATTCGTCTGGTAATTGTTTCACGCTTAGGGATATTTAAGTACAAATCGTTAGAAATACATCATTCATGTATCGGGCCAAGTTGGCGTTGAATAAACTTGCAATCTTCGACGGATGATATACAAGCAAATATTTCGAGATCATCGGCAAAAATTAATTTTTCCGCACTCTATTTTTTAGGATAGATTATTAATGAATAATAAAAATAGTAGAGGCCCCAGGTTAGACCCTTGAGGCACACCAGAAGTGGGTTCAATGGTAGAAGAAAGTATTATAAGTGACCTGTTGTGAACGATTTTTTTAAATAAGATACAAGCAGGGATATTAAATAGTGACTAAACCCAAAATATTCCAATTTAGCTAAGATAATTGTATGTCAAATACTGGCAAATGCCTTAGCAAAGTCAGTATAAATGACTTCAATTTGCCCATGACCATCCAGTACAGCAGAAATCAACTGAGTCTTGCATGCTAAATTAGTCACCGTTGATCACTGTTCCATGAAACCATGTTGAAATCGAGAACTCAATCTTTTAACCATTGGATGCACTTTTGAATAAAGAACCGTTTTATACACCTTTCCAAAGTTATTCAGAATACTGATTGGTCGATAATTCGTTACCTCGCTAAGATCTCCATTCTTTAAGATGGGACAAATATTTGCCACTTTCCAAACGCTTGAAAATAAGTTTGTCTGAATTGAAATGTTAAATATGAATGTAAGAGGTTCTACAAAGATATTAACACAATCCCTTATTAAAACACTGGGGTTTGATAACATCCTGCGGTATTGGCGTTTTGCAGAAGATACTTCATCTAGCGAAATTCTTGGTATAGAAATTATAGGTAAGTTGTTAGCACTAAAAGGATAAGAAGTATTCTTCATGTTTGACAAAGAATAGACACTAGTAAAGTATTGGTTAAATGCTTCAACTATTGGTCGTGGTTTTACAAAAATTTCATCCAAATATTTCATTTTGCCCGGAATTTGAGATAAACCTCTTTTAAAATTAACAAAAGTCCAAAAATACTTAGGGTTGGATGTCCGAATTTTCAACTCGAAACGTACAGTTTTTATATTACATTACATTACATAACCTTCACGCCACTCCGTAGCTGGGTAGGCAAAACAATCACTGCCTCTTATTTATTTGTCATTCACAATCTTTCAGCAACGTGGCCTGTAGCTTTTATATGCAGAAGATATTTGCGATTTTATCAATTTACGAAGACGTTTGTGTTCACTGTAGTCCTAATCTGAACAAGTTTTTTTTTGTATTTAGCAAAGTATTTATACTTAAGGCGTACGTAGAGGTGGGAAGTATCTTACTTTAAAGTATCTCGATACCGGTATCGAGATACTTTTTTATGAAAATAGCTAGGAATAAGATACACACCGCTGCGTTAGCTTACTTTGTTCTCTTGTATTGTACATTTATACAGGTTGAATAAATAATGTAAGGAAGTGTCATGGTATTCTTTCTTATTTTTATTTTTTATTTAGAATCCTTGAATGAAATAATCCACGTTACCTAATCCCTAGATTCTCCTTCATCCACGTGCTTTTTTTTATTGCAGTATTTGACGGAATATCTAAAATCTTTTGTAATTTGCAAATCAAGTTTTAAAAATTTGTTTATTGCTTTTTAGTTCCTTTACAAAAATGCCGACACTTGCTGTCGCCGGCTTAAGAATTCTAAAGAGGGCATGGATCTTTTTGTACTAATTTGCAGAAGTTAATTCATGCGTAGGTAGGTACATTAAATAAGTAGGTATTAGTTATTAGCCCTAAATACAAGTTGGTATTGTACAGCACGTAATGTCTGAGTCAAATAAATCGTACTTCTAAGGTACCGAATGTTGAAAACATATTCGTTTATAAATTTTAATAATACAAGCAATGTATACCTACTACAATTTAATCAGGTAAATTGGGTGAATTTATCAAACTATTTTTATATTTCTGAAAAGGACTTTTCCTTTAATTAAGGACTTATTTTTAAAATATAATACAGCTGTTCCATCTAGCGTAGCTGTCGAAAGATTATTTAGTACTAGTGGCCTGATTCTTAGTAAGAAAAGAGGCAAATTATCAGATACAAATTTAGAGAATTGTATTTTGTTGAAAGGATCCTTAAATAGATAAATTTAAAAAAAAACGTAGTTTTTTAGTAGGTATCTTCACAGTATCTTCGATACTTTACATTGGGATTTAGTATCTTACTGAGGTATTGTTTTAGAATAAGTATCTTACCTTCAAAAAGATACTTATTTCAGTCTAATATCTTATCTTATCTTAAGATGCTTTTGTAGAAGTATCTTCCCACCACTGGGCGTACGTTATATTCAATTTCAGGTATGTATCGTTTAGGATATGTATTGAATGTGTATATTGGTACATATAAATAAAAAAGTGCGCAAACAACGTTATAAAAGTGTTCACAGGCCTCATTTGGATCAGATAAACTATATAAAAAAGTTAAATCTATTTTTAAAAGTTCATTGTATAAATTTAGATAATCAGCTCTGTATTTTTTATTATTCTTGTTTATAGCAAATTGCATGCACTGTTTATTCTTACGTTCTATCATTATATTTTAAGCCGGATGACAACAATCCTCCATAACAATTGGTAAATCATCACGATATATAGAACACTTAAAATTAGTAATAATTAGGTCTAACAACCTACCATGACTATTAACAATACTATTAGATTGTTGTACATGTAATTCTAGACTTAAAAATTACACATTACTGTAGACTTATTATCCTTGATATCATATGTGGTAACAGTTATTTACGATTTAAGTATCGTAATATGAAATTACGATACGAACATCGTACAAATCTACCATTAACAGTTTTAATTATATAGAGAAATAAATAATTCAATCAACGTATTAAGAACGGTATTATCCAAGCAGGGTATTATATAATTTTATTTCAGTAATTATTTTATTCTCACTTTTACTTTACCGCAATAGTGCGGTAACGTGATACTTTACCGCATTAGTGCGGTAAAGCAAGACATTACGATATGTCATTAAATGTCGTAAAACTTGACATTACATGTTGATAGTAGATAAAAAATGGAATGTTAAAATCCCCTAACATTATAATTCTATTTAAAAAGACTTCCTGTTCAAGAAGTGCAAAGAGTAGTTCAAAATCGTTCATTGCAATATTTGGAGGTATATAAACAACGAATACATATATTATACCGAACTCAAGACCACATTTAACCCCTACGGTATCAATGGTTAGAATAGGATTAGTAATAAAATCCATATCCAATTGATCGCACAGATAATGGTTTTTCATTGCAATTAACACACCATTACCCCAATTTTTATTAACTAGCTTAAACTTACGGTCACAGCATGTATACGTAAATTTGTAATTTTTGATCTTAGACGCCGTATATTTTGAAACTAAAATTTAAGGTGACTAATTGGAGGCTTATTACCCTCAGATTTATTTAGTTGCTGATGCTTTGGTGACTATAGCTGGCACATTACGTACTGGGTGGCGCACTAAGAATGGACGCTGGCTATATCTCGGAAACTCAATCAGACAACATGGGAAAAAATACTAATAGGTAGATTGGCCAAGAGAAATCGCTGGAAATTATTTTCAAGTTCCTGCGATCTCCGCTAGGGGGTGTACACCAACACCAAATTAATCGGCTTTTTATCTTAAATCGACATTATCAAGATATGCCCAAAATAGTTTTATTATAAACTACGCAACCTTAGCAACATTTTCTCCTTTAGAATTTTTCTCTATTTTGTTAAATGAGGAGACGGGGGAGAGGTAAATGTTCATTTCTTTTTAACTCAAGCGGTTTTTGTAAACTGAGTCTCATTTGAGAGAGGCTTCTAATAACATATTAACATTGTCGGTTTAGTTTTTTTTTCTAGTCGGTAGATGGCGTTTTGTGACAAAGCAGTAAATTTTTGCAATTTTCCCGAAAAGTTTAAACATCAGGGTATAATTATTTTTAACTTACGAAAAAGAGCATGAAGAAATATAGAAATTGGTGAAAACCGCAAGTCGATATTTCCTTTTGTTACATAGATATGAAAAAATAAATGTAGAAATATATTTTAGAAGCAACAGAATTAGAGAGCAGGTTTAACCCTTATTAATTATTAAAATTTATTAATTATGTAGTTATTAAAACAAAGAATAAAATTGATTATACTAAATGCCCCCTGGTGGGCGTATGATTATACTAAATGCCCCCTGGTGGGCGTATCTTTAATTTCGAGTGGATAAAAGTGAGTCGATGTTATAGAAGAATGGTGTGCAACAGGCCTAATACTGAGGAACTAATGACGCCCCAAATGTTCAAATTGTCACCCGTACTGTTAAATACAGAGCTGCGATCTCTCACGCATAAACAGTATAGTGGCCTAGTAAAAACAGTAGGCCGGCTGCATATCTCGGAATCTGTCAATATGACAACATTGGAAAAAATGCTAATAGGTAAAACGTTCTATCCCTCTACCAGGGTAGTTGGCATCTCAAAATTTCCGAACATTCACCGCGAAGAGAGCTGCACAACCATCGTGCTGGCTCACCATATGTTGCCGAATTTCAAGGGGTACCTCTAACAAAATCGGTAATTCCTCTTAAACACTCTGGGTAATTGCCATTAGTTAGTTAGTTATTAAAAACGAATGGCCGATAATTCGCTCTCCTAAAATTCCTGCCCAACAACTTACAGACCAACGACCTTGGTGCTGGACTTCTCGCATCCAGTGCGGATTCGTTCTTGACTAATAGTGCGATAATACCCACAGTAGTATATTTGCTTTTTTAAGAAATATTGGTTTTTCTGTTGAAGTTTTAAATGTCGAAAAACCTTCATGTTTCATGTTTTTTTATGGAATCGTCGGAGACCGCCGGAGGTCGAGTTTGGTTTGTTTTTGGATACCGAGTAGCATAAACTCTTGCATCAAGAGATTGCAGCTCTGTGTTGAATTAAAGATAAGCTCACAGGGCACATTTACTATATACAATTTTATTCCTTTGTTTTAATAGCTTAATAATGAATAAATTTTAATAATTAATGACAGTTAAATCTACTCTCTAATACTGTTTGTAAAATATATTTTTACATTTATTCTTCCATATTTGTGTAACGAAAGAAGATATCGACTTTCGGTTTTCACTGATTTCTATATTTTTTCACGCTCGTCAAAATTGCAAAAACGTACGGCTTTGTCAAAAACCGCCATCTACCGAGTAGGAAAAAGAAACTAAACCGACAGTGTTAATATCTTATTAGAAGCGCCCGAGAAGCCTCTCTCAAACGAGACTCAGCTTATGAAAGTCGATTGAGTTAAACAGAAGTTATGACGTTTACCTTTCCCCCATCCCCTCATTTAACAGAATGGAGGAAATTCTAAAAAGTGCAAATGTTTCTAAGCTTACGTAGTTTATAATAAAACTATTTTGGGCATATCTTGATAATGTCGATTTAAGAGAAAAATCCGATTTTCTAATTTGGTGTTGGTGTACGCTCTTTAGCAGGAACTTGAAAATAATTGCTAGTAACTTCTCCTGATCGATTTACCTATTAGTATTTTTTTTCCAATGTTGTCAGATTCACAGTTCCCAAGATATAGCCGGCGTCCATTCTTAGTGGGCCACCCAGTAGACATTTATTGTTAAAATCGTTTCTCTATCAATTTTTTGTATTACCGTCGTACTATTGTTTAATCAGAATACAAAAATATTCTAGAATCCGGTCGTAACTGGTGTTTATTTTTTAGAACCAACAATGCTCCTTCTTTGCTGTATAAAATAACTTTAATAGGACGTGGACGAGACCTTAAGCGACCGAGTGTATAAGTGTGTACTGTTTTGGTCATAAGAAATGGCCCGAAAATGTTTAGCTTGGAATTCTCACCATTATGCTTAATTTATATACCATTATGCTTAATTTATATATTGTACTCTTTACAATGTTTCAACGCTTACTTGTATTTTCACACATCTGTATGCGAATCTTGAAATCACATTATTGAATATAATCAGGCAGCAGTCAGACTGCAGCCCCCACCACCCACTGCCACCCACCGCCATCAACTAAAATAATCGTTGCAGACACACTGTAGTCATCACTAGTGATTACCGTTTTCGTGTAAATTTTTAAATTTCGCGCTTGTTTGGTTCAGTTCTTCTTGATGTAAACATATTACCAACTTTAGCAAATATTATTTTGTACTGAATTAGGTTATATGTGCTCATAGATATACGTGCCTTTGTTTAGCAGTGTGCGCTTAATAAAATAAACTAGGTGTTATTGCAAAATGATTTCTTCGGATGATTCAGAGTATTCAGACAGCGAGGAGGTTATGGCCATGTACTACATGTGGAAAAATAAAAAAGCGTCCAAGTATGTGGATGCGGGAAAATTTTCTTCACAGGGAACAGTTGGAAGAATTTCATCAGTTGGTGCCCCAGCTTGCAGGTGACGAAGAAAAATCTTATAGTTATTACCGCATGAGTAAAGAATGCTATAACTTACTAGTCTCTAAAGTACAATCTTTGTTTTCGTCTGGAAGCACTTATTGTCGTACAACGATATGTTTTGAGGAGAGATTAACAGTGACGTTAAGGTAGGTAGATATTAATAACTTACCTACTGTTGTTAAGCGATATTATTTCGGTGATTATGTTTTAGGTACCTGTCCATAATTTATGAAGGTTTAGTGTTCACATACTTGAAGTTTCTGAATAAAAATGCATTTCAAAAAATTGCAGATGCATTTTCCAAGAACAAAAAGTTTCCGAATTGCATAGGAGCAATTGACGGCAGACATGTACGAATCTATACGCCGTTTAAGTGTGGCCCGCTTTATTATAATTATAAATTGTACCACTCAATTATTTTATTAGCAGCTGTTGATGTCGACTATAAATTTATCATGATTGATGTTGGTAGCTATGGTTATAATAGTGATGGTGGTGTACAAGAACATTCGGAATTTGGTGAATTGCTCTACAACAAGCTAGAATTGCCAGAACCGAAAGCAATTGATGAAAAGGCAAACGAGCAGTTGCCTTTCGTTTTTGTTGGTGACGAAGCTTTTCGGTTATCTGAACATTTAAGGAAGCCGTACACTCGACGTGATTTGGAGAACTACAAAAGAAGATTCAACTATCACCTCTCTTATGCTCGACAGACCGTAGAGTGTACATTTGGCATTCTAGTGGCAACATTTGGATAATTTGAAAATAGCATTGCGATACATCCCGATAAAGTGGACAAAGTCATAAAAGCGGCCTGTGTGCTATACAATATGATCAGGGTTGAAGAAAACGCTACAATCGACGGTGAAGCTGTAAATAAGAACATAATAGGTAGTGCATTTAAACCTGCAGCAAATATACTCGTAACAAATGCGAATCAGTCTACTCGGACAGCAAGGGAAATTAGAAATAAATTTTGTAGTTATTTTAGCGGTGCGGGAGCTGTCGGTTGGCAAGATGACAAAATTGCAGCAAACAAATTTTTAGTTTAATATAGAATTTTAGTTTAATATAGAATTTTGTTCGTTTTTTTTTAAATGACTTAGATGGTAGATAATGTGCTTGATGGTTTGTTTAGGTTTATTAAATTAAAACTCCGATTTCTATTTAATATTTAAACATTTTGGCTACAGTAGCAACCTTTTTCAAGTTTGATGCTAATCATTCTACCTTAAAGTAATAGTAACTGACAGATTTTATTGTTTAGAATGTAAGTTTTGTTTTGTTTTTATTTCTGAATACATGATAAAATAAGTGAGATTAAATATTTACTACAATTTAGTGCTTTAATTTTACTTATACCTAGTGGCTTAAATAAAACAAATCATACATTTGATATTTATTAAAATACACAGAATTTAATCATCTACTAGTTCATTTAGTTTGGAACAATTTAAATTTAAATTTACGAATTTTGTCTGGAGTTAATTTGTTCATGTCCTCCAACAAACTTGCTAGAAAGAGTTGATTGGAGGACTTCTCTTTCTTCGGCAGTGGTTCAAGTTTCTTTTGCAAGTATGCTGCAAAGCTCTCGTCTACGGCATTTAATGTGCGCTTCTTGTTGGACGATTTATGGTAACTGCTACCATGTCTGCACTCAGGTCTAGATGGTGTATCACCTCTAACTGGGGAATAAGCTATTCGCTTGTGAGTAGTCCCATTCAGTATCGCCTTCGTTCCCTTCATCGTCGAATATTAAGATGGCATACATTACTGCTATCTTTACTGTATCGTGCAAACTCACCCGTAACCACGTACGACTTTGTAATGTCTTGTGAATATGCTGCACCCGCACCACTACAAGAAGCTGTTGCATTGCCATTTGCCCTTTCTCCTACATTTGTGGAGGTAGCCCGTTCTGTTATAAATAGCTCCAAAAACGCCAGCGCCTCGAGGTAGGCCCACTTCTTTGTTTTTTTGGCTCCAGATCCAGAGGGATGTTTTTCACCTCTTCTGGTTCTGTAGCCAGTTCTTAAAATCTGCCACTTCTTGCGCAGTTGTTGCTCTAAAAAGAAGTTTGCTTAATTAATCGCAATTTATATACATCCAATTTTCTTACCGGTTTTGTTCGGGAACTGGTCGCTTGTTTGACCCCACAGAGCATCCGTGGTGTTAAAATTAGAATATTCAAAAGAACTTTGATCGTGCAATTGGCGCCCCTCTCGCACCAGGGTTAAGAGCTTAGCTGTTCTGTCTGGGGCTGCCACTATGAAAACACGAAATGCAAATCTAGTTGTAAACTAAGCTCAATAGCGCGTACACGAAGTGAACCACCCACCACTAATTTTCGAACAGGTTGGAAATTTCAAAGGAGTCGCACCGTTTGAAGGTAGTGGGTGGCTGGCAGTGGCTTAGTGTGACAAACGCCATTGATTTAGGTACGTTTAAATTTTAGTTGATGGCCGTGGGTGGTTGACGGTGGTTAAGTCTCAATTCCTTTCCTGAATTGATAATATTCTAATGAATTTATAACATTATAACATTAATTGAATAAGTGTTCTATCTTTACGTAACTTCAAAATAACATTTAAGGAGGATGTGTCTATTACTTTATCGTTTAAGCTTAATTTGTTAGTCACGTGTTTATACAAATATTTTTGTAGAAATATTGTTCACTTTATTTAAGTAAATTCGACAAGTTGTATAGAGATTCTGAGTTGTGTCACATACATACAATACTAGTCAAAGTCCCTCCCCTTGTACCTTTTGAACGGTTTTACTTATACTAATGAAATTTGGAGGTGAATATAAACGGATATAAGCTTCTCAACTAGTCATGACAAGTGACGTAATCGTCATATATGACGTCACAAGGCCACAGTAACCAATAATTTAATGAGAGGTACCCCGATCGCCCTATATCGAGGACTTATTTGAGGGAACTTCTTCAGAAGTTTTAAGCAACCGGTAGTGTTCAAGATGTCAAACGATCTGGTCGACCAACAATTTGTGACGACAAAATATCGACATAATTGCAGAAATGGTAGTACATCCTACTTCTTCTACAGTCAAAGTTGCGTCTATCTGTGAAGTCAATCAAAGGACAGTACATAGGGTGTTGGCTAAAACAAATTTCATCCATACAAATTAAAAATGGTGCACCAACTTTCAGATGATGACCCCGACCGAAGATTAGAATTCTGTGAAAATATGTCCAATCAAATTATCCAACACCCAGACTACATAAAATCAATTTGTTTTAGTGACGAAAGTACTTTCTTCCTCAATGGAAACGTTAACACAAAATGTGAGATATTGAGTGACACAAATCCTCAAATCTTTCGTGAAAAACATACTCAATTTTCAGAAAAAGTAAATGTTTGGGCAGGTATTTTGGGAAACCACATAGTTGGACCTGTTTTCTCAATGCTAACTTAACCGGTGAAGTGTATCTGGAGATGTGACAAAACGTAATTCAACCGTTAATTCTTGAAATTTTGGAAGATAATCTAGATGCAGTAAGACGTTACTTGGATGAAGAATATCGTGGCAGATGGATTGGACGACGAGGTCCGATAGAATGGCCAGCTCGGTCACCAGACCTGACACCATTAGATTTTTTCTGTGGGGTACTTAAAATCTAAGGTTTACGCTACAGCACCTGGCAGTATGCACATTTTGTATCAAAGAAATGTTGAATAATGTAGAGCAATTTCCGCAGACACATTTGAACTAGTACGACAAGAGTTTAGCAATAGGATGCCTTACTGTCAGGAATTAAGTGGAGCACATTTCCAACATTTACTATAAGAATTGGTCCTTGAATCTTGATTAATTAAATGCCAAACTATAATTTTAGTATTTATTTAATTTTTCTATCAAAATCAACCTAAACCCTAACAAAATTAGTATGACTGAATGGGTAATTTTAATACCTTTCAAACGAGATGTCACTTGCCATAAGGTACTATTTAAAATTATTGGTCATTGTGGCCCTGTGACGTCATATATGACTATTACGTCACTTGTCATGACTAGTTGAGAAGATTATATCCGTTTATATTCACCCTCCAAATTTCATTAGTATAAGTAAAACCGTTCAAAAGATACAAGGGGGGGAGGGGACTTTTGACTAGCACTGTATATTACTTTCACCGGATATTAAAAATACGTAATTGTGATAATAATATTATTTGTTGTTTTTCTCTATTTAATAATAAATATAATAAAAGATTGAATGCATCCCTTCTCCATGCGAACATTTTCGTGTGGCATCGGCGAAGTGGGATGTTGGTTGCATACACGTATGCGGGCCATTACGTATGACCAAAACAGTACATTTTCCGATAACATGGGAGTAAAATACAGTGTGGGGTTACATCCAGACTCATGTTTTCGTATCATACTACTCTTGTATAATTTTATAATGTATAATTATGTTCATAAGTAAACAATTTAAACATAAAAATAATAAACACATGTTTTTTAACACCAGCTTGCAATATTCTGAAGTACTCCTACTAAGCTTAATTGCCTAGCGTATGATATACATGAAAATGTTTCAATAGCGATAGATAGTGGATGTTGCAAGGGTTGAAATTAATTATTAAAGTTATTAAGTAATTATTAAAGTTTTTTTGTTACTTTGATGTAAAAAGTTACTTAGGCACTATTGGGTTAATATAGTTTATTGTAAGAAAAAAAATAGCGACAAACTTGTTTAAGTTTAATCTTACATCCTCGACTCTCCTTGTCCCTCTTACATATTAATAAGGCAATAACATAAGTCAGCTAACACATTTAATAAAAAAACACAAAACAACTCAAATTTTTACAGCACGAATTAACGCTTTTTGTAGGGAATGTTTGCATGCATATTTTGACGACTTTATGACGTAAACATCCATTCTCTGGATATTCGTTATTCCGTTTTTGGTAAACCGTCGTTATTTATTACATAGGATGTCGTTAAATGTTGTCAATGTTAGTAACAGATACTGTATACATTATGTGCAGATTGAAGAAGCGACCTACATTCAATAGTACGCACTAACGATTTCCTATGTCTGTAAATTTCAATGAAAACCACAATTTGAACAGATAGATTATTCTCTAGAAAAATTTTTATTGCAATACAGTGAAGACATTAACTTTAACGTAAAACACAATAACAACATAAGTAATTACAGTATTAAATTATTCAACAATCGAATATGACTCGCTAACAATACGAGTTTCCAATAGGCTCCACTCATTGTTGTGATTTATGTACGTAATACGATGTATTTGTCTAGTTATCAACATATGTCCACTACAAATTCGAACATTGTACTATATATTATTGATTTTTATCCGTCATTGCACTTATTTAATGGCTTTGGGAACCATAGTTATACATTGATGACGTCCTCTTTCTTTCTATATACCAACCAATGCAATAAAAATAAATTAGCAAATACGAATGCTATAAAAACTAAAATGCCTTTTAGACGCCGTCGACCATTGTTTAAGTCTTCTAATAAAAAATTTGAATTTGGTTTTATTATTTTGATAAATTTTAAGAAAATGCTTTTTTTCTATAGCAATTTAAAGTGTGCTTTGAACAACCCAAATCAATAGATCAAGGGTAGATAAAGTTAAACTTTAACAGCAAGGGTAGATAAAGTATTTTAATTTTTTTAATTTTTATTTATATAAATATATAACTTATTTTTCATTTTTATTTGCATTAATAATAACTTCAATATTGCAATTTACAGACAACGTACAGATGACGTAGAGTTACATGAACTTTCAATTCCACAGAGTATTTTCTTTAATTTTTCGTTAAAAATTTACTATAGAAAGAAATAGAATGTTATACACGACGATAAAATAGAACTATCCACTCGTGAAAATTAATTCATGCGCTCCTTCGTCGCTCACCCGTCGATAAAATTGTATTTTATCATCTTGTATAACAAATAACTATTATTTTAGTTTTTTAGTGCGTAAAATCATAGGAATATTGAAAAAAAAATGCTTTCTTTCTAGTTAACTCTATTGCATGTATTGTATTATATTAATAGACCTATTCCGTAAATACTACAGTCATTTGGTGTATAAAAAGGGGATTACCTGAAAAGTTTTCCGAGAGTTTGAAAATATCGACGCCCTCTCTTCGAATTTTTCCTTTTTCTCCTCTCGTCTTTGTCGTTCGCGGTGCCTAATTAGAAAAATCGCGCCCGTAAAAGTTTCCCTTCTCCTTTCCGATTCATTTTACGATAAAAACAGTTATGGAATACATGAAACTAGAGGTAATTTCCTATTGTTTATGAAGTAACCTTTTTTTTAGGTCCGTCCTAGGTAAAGGGTCGCACGCCTTTAGCGTTGAGCCCCCACCCCCCAACTTCTACTATACATCTCCCGACAGAGCTCCAATATCCAACCTGAATCATCAATTCGAGTCGATCGTTCTATTGTGTCGTCCGCCTTTTTATCTATTTTTATTCTATCTACGCTAATGAACTGTTTTATTGGTAAAAATCCATCGCAACAATTGAAGTGAAGGATAAAGAATTGGAGACATTTCGTAAGTCAAGTGTTGAAAGAAAGGACAACGAGTACAAACTCTTTAAAGGTCTGAGATCGATAGTTGTTCACTGTTTGTGTCAAAAGCGTTATAACAATGAGAAATTAATCTCTGCACCTTTGCGTATAGGAAGCTATGTCGCATCTTCCCAGCCACAACTACGATCCACTATCCCAATATTCTCATTAAGAGATCATTATTTTTTGAGTGCTGTTCAGATAAAAGTAGAGTTCACAGCGAAACAGAAAAAGGCGCGCTTATGCGATCGCAAAGCAACATTTTAGAACTTGTTAGAGCTTGTAATGATGATTGGGATTGAGCGACTGTTGAGCTTCGCGAGCATGTGAAAGATTTGGCCGCACTCGGTGCACAGTATCATAATTCATGCACGAAAAAATTGTACCAAGCGCCACCGACTGGAGAAATAAAAAAAAAGAGGTACATATGCAAATGAGATTGTTACTGCAATGTACTACATTTACTCTTATCTCGAGCAAAAATATAGAATATAAATTATTAACGGAAACCTGATACTATGCATTTTACTAGATGATATGATATTAAAGAACAAAGATCCATCTCTTGAGAAATAGCAAGACCGAAACCTTTGGTGTCACCAATTCAGGTCAGAATGGCAGCATTTTTATTACAAAATGGATCTTAGCGATTAATGGATACATTATCATCTTTTGAATTTTGCCCCTCGTACATTGAAGTTTCGCTTATAATGCGCTCACCGTTATATATCGATGATAACACATACTTGCAATTTCGAACAATGCTGAGTTACGCAATAGAAATGCAATTGCTCCAGAGAAACACATTAATTGATTAAAGAAATGCCACATCGCAAGTAAAAAACGTTTAAAAAAAATGTTACGGGTTCGAGAACAATAGAGATTCGAAACCTAGATAGAATTCATGCGGGTTCGAAAATGGTTATGCCGTCTGCTGCACAGTTATTGTCTCTATATGAAGAATTGACCTGCTTAATATATCTGGATGGAGTGGATTTAAGGAATAAGCAATAGGGGAGCTTCTCTTCCATAAATCATTTGTAGGATGCTTTCCCTTTATTACTCCTCCACCGTGCAATTATTACACAATTTTCACCGTTCTCTGCTTTTGAAAAATACGTCATTACATTAGCATATTTGTTTCTCACGTCAGAAATGTCTATCAGTGACGTTTCACTCGGTACAGTAGAGATGAAGTCGCAAATTCTGGTCTATCCAGGATATCGAAGCGAAGGAAAATACGTTAAATTTTGTAAGAGTACATTATATGTGAATTAAACCTACTGGAAACACAAAAAAAGCCACTTACTCTACCCATGGTGGTGTAGAAATTAGTTTTCTTACCCAAAACGCATGAGGAGTATACTTCGCAGCGCCCGTTCGTTGAAACTATTCGTTTTACAAAAAAAAAAGGTTACCATGTAAGCTATAGGAAATTGTCTCTAGTTCCATTTATTACATAACTATTCTTATGGTAAAATGAGTCGGGAAGGATATTTTGTCAAAAAACTGCTTTTGGGCGCCTTTCTTCGAATATGGCGGCGCGAGTGGCAAAGATAGGAGATAGCAACGCAAAAATTCGAAATGACCACGTCAAAATCTATAAAAATATAAATTTTCAAAATTTCCGGAGCATTGAAAATAACAAGGTATAGTATTCTGTCTGAATGCTGTAGACATTTCGTTCATGTGTTGTAAATATCACCTACTTCATATTCAAAATGAACGGGCAGATACATTTGCAATATTCTATACAAACGTATTTGTAACAATTTCAAGGACATATATTATACCATTTGTCCCAAAAGTTTTAGTATGGGCTAATACTTCGAAAAACGTACAATTGAAAAGTAAACTTTGTATACTGCATTTAGTTTTACTTGTTCAAGGCAGGATATTTAAAAATTTAAAAAAACAACCCGTTAAAGCATAAAATATGAAACAGTGATGTTGTCGAAAACCGAAGTCTCTAAATGTACTCTGTCCAAACTTATTCAATGAGCAGATGTTTATATTTATTTAAAAGTAATTTATCAAAATTTATTATGTGTTTTGTTATGAACGAATAAGTTGAAAGATAAATATGTAATTAAAATTATTATTAATTTTATTAAATACATAAATAAAAAGTTTACCTCGAGTAGGATTTGAACTTACGACCTGTACCTTGCTTATTCGTTCATAACAAAACTTATAATAAATTAATATTAGTAAATGGTATGTGTGAATCCTTACGATATTGCAGGCTTACATTCCATTAATATAAGTAATTTGATTGTAATCTCATTGTATTTAGAATTTACATCAGTTCTACATACATAAAAAAATTTGCATCGATTGGGACTTGAATCTCGATGGCGCTGATGGTTAGCGCGGTACTCTAGCGTAGGTTCAAATGCTACTCGAGGTAAACTTTTATTCATGTATGAAAATGTAAACTTTCACCATTAACACTCATAATAAAATACTTATCTTTTTGGGATTTTTAATGGTGTACTTTAAATTATACAATCTAAACGTTTCGATAACACTTACAGTTATCTTCGTCAGTAGTAATGTTTTAAAATTGTTAAAGATGTAGTAAACAATTTTGTCAAATTTGAAAAATTCAAACATAAACATAAGCCTGCTATTAATATAACAGTTTGAGAAACGTATAAGCCAACTATAAAATTGTAGTAAAGAATAACTAGGTCATTAAAATTAAATATTGTTAAACTGCCTCAAAGATGACAAACCAGAACACTCTCTACGACGAAAGCTAACAATGAAATTTGCCAGCCAAAAACACATTTAACAAAATTTAATCGAGTTATGATGTAAGTGTAAAGTTGTGAAAAACTTCAATTTTAAAATGATAGAAGCATTCACAAATCCAAACATTACATCAAAAATAACCCAGTTAAATCTAACAAAGAGATATCTTTATCAATAATTGGAAGTGTTATTAACAATGAAAAGCACAATGCAGAACGTTCTTTGTAATTTTAATTTCAATTTAATTTCAACTACTTATGTTAAATTATAGTGCTGTGGAAATTTAACATATAATTGGTAAAGCATTTGCTTCAAGGTCTAGGAAAACACAGCAAAAACCTAGACATACCAAAAGTTGAAAACAAATTAAAATCAAGGCGTATCATTATGCTCTTTTTAATTATAAGATGCCAAAACCTATTTAAACGGAGATTTTCTTCTTGTCTATTAAAATTATTCGGGTGTTTATATATTTCAATAGCTTCACGTTGCAAACGAACATAATAATGGGTTTGTCTTGACAATATTTTCATATTGTCAAATGAATGTCATGATTTAGATTATTCAGGGCATGGTCAGCCACAGCAGACCTCTCTGGTTGACCCAATCTACAAAATCTCATATGTTCTTTGCGTCTTGTATCAAAGCTACGTTTTGTGGTCCCGATGTATACTTTTCCACATGAACAAGATAACTTATACACTCCGGAAGATGATAAAGAGTTTGACGCATCTTTAGGTGATCTTAAATGTTCTTTAATTTTTCTTGTAGGTTTAAAAATAGTCCTAATGCCATATTTGATTAGGATTTTTCAATTCTATTTGTAACATTAGCTATAAAAGGAAGAAAAGCAGTACCAACATTAAGAACTGGTTTTTCTTTAAGGTTACGCCTAGAAGGTGTAATAACATTATTAATATCTGTAAGTGAATATCCATTATCTTGTAAGGATTTTCTTAAATATTTATATTCATCATTCAAAAATTCAGGGTCACAAATTCGTTTTGCTCGATCTACTAAAGATTTAATTACACTCATTTTTGACGTGGATGGTGGTTGGATAATTTATGAAGGTATCTATCAGTGTGTGTCGGCTTTCTGTAAACCTTAAAAGATAGTGAATTATTATTTTAGATATTAATATGTCAAGAAATGGTAAACTTCCATTAGTTTCTTTTTCCATGGTAAACTGAATACTAGGATGTATACCATTTATAAAAACCAAATCTCATGCAGTGCTTCTTCTCCGTGTCTCCAAATAACAAATGTGTCATCTACATATCTATACCAAACTGAAGGTTTTTTAGGTGTATTTTGTAACGTTAATGTTTCAAATTTTTCCATATAAAAATTAGCTATAACAGGACTAAGGGGACTACCCATTGCTACACCTTCAATCTGTTCATAAAATTTACTATTCCACTGAAAATAAATTGTAGTAAGACAGTGCTGAAAAGAATGGTTATGTCCTTTGGAAAAGATGATCTATGTATTCAATAGTTTCTTTTAGAGGTACTTTTGTAAAAAGTGAAACAACATCAAAACTAACCATCATATCACCCTCTTCAATTTTGAAACTATGCATTTTTTCAACAAAGTCGGCAGAATTTTTAATGTAATGGGGTGTTTTTACTATATGAGGTTGTAATAACAATGTAAGATGTTTTGCAAGGTTATATGTAGGAGAACCAATTGCACTAACAATAGGCCTTAAAGGAATATTAGGTTTATGAATTTTGGTAAACCATATAGTTTTGGTGAAATAGCTTCAGAGTTAGATAGCTTCTTCTTTATTTCTTCAGGAATAGATGATAATCTAATCAGCTCTTTAGTTTTTAAAAGAAACTTTTGTTGGATCTTTTGGTATTTCACGATAAGTTTCTGGTCCCAACAATTGTTCTATCTTAGTGTTATAATCGTTCATATTTAATATAACAGTTGCATTACCTTTATCTGATTTTAATATTATAATATTAATATTGTTATTACAACCTCATATAGGAAAAACACCCCATTACATTAAAAATTCTGCCGACTTTGTTGAAAAATGCATAGTTTCAAAATTGAAGAGGGTGATATGATGGTTAGTTTTGATGTTATTTCACTTTTTACAAAAGTACCTCTAAAAGAAACTATTGAATACATAGATCATCTTTTTCCAAAGGACATAACCATTCTTTTTCAGCACTGTCTTACTACAACTTATTTTCAGTGGAATAGTAAATTTTATGAACAGATTGAAGGTGTAGCAATGGGTAGTCCCTTAGTCCTGTTATAGCTAATTTTATATGGAAAAATTTGAAACATTAACGTTACAAAATACACCTAAAAACCTTCAGTTTGGTATAGATATGTAGATGACACATTTGTTATTTGGAGACACAGAGAAGAAGCACTGCATGAGTTTTTGGTTTTATAAATGGTATACATCCTAGTATTCAGTTTACCATGGAAAAGAAACTAATGGAAGTTTACCATTTCTTGACATATTAATATCTAAAATAATAATTCACTATCTTTTAAGGTTTACAGAAAGCCGACACACACTGATAGATACCTTCATAAATTATCCAACCACCATCCACGTCAAAAATGAGTGTAATTAAATCTTTAGTAGATCGAGCAAAACGAATTTGTGACCCTGAATTTTGAATGATGAATATAAATATTTAAGAAAATCCTTACAAGATAATGGATATTCACTTACAGATATTAATAATGTTATTACACCTTCTAGGCGTAACCTTAAAGAAAACCAGTTCTTAATGTTGGTACTGCTTTTCTTCCTTTTATAGCTAATGTTACAAATAGAATTGAAAAATCCTAATCAAATATGGCATTAGGACTATTTTTAAACCTACAAGAAAAATTAAAGAACATTTAAGATCACCTAAAGATGCGTCAAACTCTTTATCATCTTCCGGAGTGTATAAGTTATCTTGTTCATGTGGAAAAGTATACATCGGGACCACAAAACGTAGCTTTGATACAAGACGCAAAGAACATATGAGATTTTGTAGATTGGGTCAACCAGAGAGGTCTGCTGTGGCTGACCATGCCCTGAATAATCTAAATCATGACATTCAATTTGACAATATGAAAATATTGTCAAGACAAACCCATTATTATGTTCGTTTGCAACGTGAAGCTATTGAAATATATAAACACCCGAATAATTTTAATAGACAAGAAGAAAATCTCCGTTTAAATAGGTTTTGGCATCTTATAATTAAAAAGAGCATAATGATACGCCTTGATTTTAATTTGTTTTCAACTTTTGGTATGTCTAGGTTTTTGCTGTGTTTTCCTAGACCTTGAAGCAAATGCTTTACCAATTATATGTTAAATTTCCACAGCACTATAATTTAACATAAGTAGTTGAAATTAAATTGAAATTAAAATTACAAAGAACGTTCTGCATTGTGCTTTTCATTGTTAATAACACTTCCAATTATTGATAAAGATATCTCTTTGTTAGATTTAACTGGGTTATTTTTGATGTAATGTTTGGATTTGTGAATGCTTCTATCATTTTAAAATTGAAGTTTTCATAACTTTATTAATCATAACTATAAATTTCTGGTAAAGGATTTTGTGAATTCACTGTACTTCTCGTAGAGAGTGTCTGGTTTTCATAACAAAAGCTTATAATAAATTAATATTAGTAAATGGCCTAGTGTGAATTCCTTTACATATTAGTTGCTTACATTTCTCATTTAATATTAAGTAATTATGATTGTAATTCATTGATTTAGAATTTACAAATGTTACTACATCTTTAAAATTTAAAATTGCATCGATTGGGACTTGAATCTCGATGGCGCTGATGGTTAGCGCGGTACTCTAGCGTAGGTTCAAATGCTACTCGAGGTAAACTTTTTATTCATATATCTAATAAAATTAATAATAATAATAATTTAATTACATATTTAATTTTGAACTTATTAGTTCATAAAAAAAACTTATAATAATTTTGTTACGTGCAAACTTCAACGTTGTACCCAAAACTTACCATACCAGAGGAGATACCTTTATAGGACCGCCGGTAGCTCGGTCACGGTAAAGGTGGATGGGTTCTACAGTCATGCAGATGGTATCTGTAAGCTTAAAGAGACGAGAGGGCGCCAGCTAGAACAATAAACCAGCCAGCCCTAGATAAATAGATAATTTGCCACTTTTCTAGCCAAGCAACGAATATATGAAACGATCTGAGCACTAGGAAAAGTGGTTGTAAAGCAGAAAGTCCCCAAAACAGAAGCTGTATATTAATTACAAACAATGGCACTATATAGTTTGCATTTGTATGTACACATATATCTAATTTAATTTATATTCCCCAAAAAGTAAAAGGGAGATAATTCCCTAAATAAATAATTAATTCAATTGTGTTACACAAATCGTTAACCACAGAGATAATACATAGAATATTTGTGCTTTTAAATACACAATATAGCAAGCCACCCAAAGAGTCTAATACTAGAATTTAGATAATGAAATCAAGTTAAATTTACATCCAAAAATGGCAAAGTAATATACAGAATTTCAAAGCTAAGTTATGCTAAAACATAGGTTTATAGTCTTTAATAAAATACAGTAAACAGGTAAATTAAGCATTCCCCAAGTTGTAAAGGCACATTGAATAAAAGATTATAGTAATAATACAATTGCTATGAATAACTTGCAGTAAACAAATATAACAGAAATGATCAGGTGGTTTATAAAAGCTTTAACTAGAATCTGTTGAGCTGAATGCATCCAGTTACACAGCTTCTTACAAAACAGTGTTTAAATACATAGATTACCAATAGGCATGGTAATTTTTATACTCAAAAATTTTACCCTAAGCAATTTAATGTAAAAGCGCAAAGATTTGTGCAATAACACTTAAAGTTTTCTCACAAACATGTACATAGGTCTATACAGCTTGTAGGATTGGTCACAGATTAATCAAAGCATTAAGGTACCCAAAAGACCCTGAATATGAGTGATTTATAACTTATCTTTCATATCCCAGCCTGTCGGAAAGCTATAATTTCAAATATTTCACAGGTGTTCCACCCTTGGAAGTCAAATCTCTTGCTAATTATGTAATAAGTAACACACTTCATCAGCCAAATGCCAGTATGTACAATTATGTACGAATTATATACAAATGTACTACAACGTACCTATATCCATATTTACATAGCATACAAGTATATTTAGATGGTGTACGAAAAGTATATTATATGGCGTACAAAAAGCACCTCTAAAATTAAATACATACAGCAAAATGAAAGCATGAATATCAATCTTACCTTCAATGAGGTAGAGAATCAGAAAAGTATTAACGGTAACGTTCAGAAATGGATTCAGTCAAGTACGAGTACGAGAACAGCTGATAACTGTATCGAACAATTAAATAGTAATTGCTTTCCCCTAAAATAAAAATAAAGCTAGCAACCGTTAAAGTAGGTTGTTACAGTCTTACCTGCGAATCTAAGGTGTAAAAACAACTTCGTGGTTACAGAGAAATGTGTGAGGTTAAGTCTAACCCCTTTAGCTAATTGCTTTAATGATTTTCTTAATGGATTTAGTTCTTCGAACCAGATCGATTGTCTGAAAGTAAAACGTGGTAGAAGAACAAAAACCAAGCGTGACAAAAGCTCACCTGCTTTCAGTATTTCCTATATATATATATATATATATATATATATATATATATATATATATATATATATATATATATATATATATATATCGGATATAAATCGTTTGTACCCACTAATTACAGCGATTCGGCACAAAATTTAGAAAAATGTTATAAAACCGATAATCATCGATGGGCTAAATAAAGTCCAGCAATGTACATTTTTCTATCAGTAAACAACAAAATGGCTTTTCTTTCGTCAACGAACAGACAGGAACAGGAAGTGAAATTAAAAGTCAAATATCTGGATGTCAAACCGATATATACCAGTGACTCCCAACACATGAAGTTGAAATATAACTTATAAGTGACCATCAAAAAGTTTACCCAACCACTACAGAAATGTTTTTAATTGTGAGGCGTAATATATTCAAGAAACTACAGAGATAAGCTTAGAGAAATGTTATTATTTGTAGAAAAATAGAAAGTTCAAAGAAATACGAGTAATCCATTAATTTTAATAGATCGCAAAAATTACTTAATCGTACAGCAAAAATAACGAATGTAAGAATTTCATGTTAGTCACATCCATTAATATAAGTAATTTGATTGTAGTCTCATTATATTTAGAATTTATATCAGTTCTACATACATAAAGAGAAAATTTACAGATCGTAGGTTCAAATCCTTCTCGAGGTAAACTTTTTATTTATGTATTTAATAAAATTAATAATAATTTTTAATTACATATTATCTTTAAACTTATTCGTTCATAACAAAACACAATAAATTTTGATAAAGTACTTTTAAATAAATATTTATAACGAGTCAATCATAAGTTAAGGATAATTTTTGACAGTGCGGATTTGGAAACAATCACAAAATCACAAAATTAAATCTTATTTTGTAACTTGCACATTTACCCCGCACACAGTTTAAAATTTTTCAGTACCTCTTTTTTGACACTGTTTTTGAAGAGGTAAATATGCAATAAAAGTTACTTCCAAAACTCCAAATATTTATCTTTAAGGGTTCTGGAACAATACTTTTGGGGCACACTGTGTACATTTGTTTTTACTGTGTAATACCAGTGTTTACCAAGGCTTTGTTATGAACAACAAAACAGAGCACACAAAAATCATTAAAGCAACTATTACAACAAACAGGGATGTCGTACGGGTCATGTCACACAATTGGTAAAAGGAAATTATTTTCATCCTTACAGAATTACTGTTCTACACGGACCTACACACCCATACACCCTCGACTATAAGAAATGCATAAACTACTGTAATTAGTTAAAGAAAAGTGAATGAACAACGAGTTAATCAAACAGTGTTTTTCCTGATGAAGAGGATGTATCAAATCACAAAACTACCCCAATTGAAGTGTTAAAAACCCTCACATATGCGCGGAGTGCAGGGAAAAACCTCCATTGCATGAAAATTTAGTTTAGATTGTACTATCAAAAAGACCAGTTTTTTTAATAACACGGTTAATACCGAATGCTGCGGTGAAATTTCACACGTTCATTAACGAGTTCCACGGGGATGAACTGAAGAAAGGATATTTCCAACATTATAATACGAGAGCACATACAGCTGGTGCAAAAGTGGGATTTGTAAAAGAATGCTTTGATAATACAGAAATTCGAAGATACGTTGGAACAAAGATTCCCCCACCTTACGACCTAAGAATATTTTCTGTTGGGGCACGGGGATCCATTAACCGCCTCGAGCCCCACTTGGGGATTGCGCAATTTTTAAAACTCGAACACTCCGAAATTAACACTTTTTTAGGTTTCCTGCAGTTACTTAAACTTACACCTTCGTAAGCACTGAGATTTAATTTATGTGAGAGCTTTAGAAGTTGAAATAATCAATATTATGTCTGATTTCTGACTGGTACGTTGTGGTTCTTCAATACATTTTATGTGACTTATTTTAAAACTTTGATACATAGTATAAAATTTCTACTACATAAGTTTTTGTTGCAGAGAATAGTTACTGGGCAGTTCCGTACACTAAAAGACCTACAAAATTACACAGATGATCAGGAAATCGTTGCTTACGTTGATGACAACCAAGTTGATACTGTTGATCATGTAGAACTTCCACCAGATCAAGTAGACTAAGTAACCGACTTTGAAGAAATAGATGAAAATATTTTCGAGGATACCCGCCAGTAGAAGCCCTGAAAAGTGTTGAAATTAACGGCTTATAAGTTGAAGATGGCAGTGAGGTGGAATATACTGTAGATCTCTGAGATGTTCACCGCCGAACTGGGATAAACACGTGCCAATTTTTCTCTATTAACCGAACAACAGAAACGAAAAGAAGCTACTACTGTAAAAAGGCAAAGAATGATACAATTCGAGGTAGCATTATTTGAATTGTTCTTTGATGAAAATCTTATCAATTATATCGTAAGTGTTATATACGCTAGACACGAATTTATATTTTGATTGTTTAAGAACATTTTTGGGCATACTAATTTTGACCGAATACCAATCTTTGCCCCAAGAACACATGTACTGGTCGTAAGATTGCGTGAAAGTGCATGCCCAAAAATCTGGAGATAAAAACTAATATCCACTTCAAAGATAGCTCTTAGATTCCCGTAAATAAGGAAGAACGAGATAAGTTGTATAAAACTCGACCAAGTCAATGTGCCTAGTATGAGATTTGGAGTATTCAGCATTGATAAACAAGTGTTATAGTATTATGGCCGTCATTACCTGAAACAATTTATTCGGGGGAAACCAGTACGGTTCAGAAACTGGTTTCTGTTATAACACGAAGGAAAAAATGCTTCCCTCAGTGGAATAATGACTTTGGGTTCGTCTGTAATTTTGAGTAACATAAAAACAATTGAAAATCCTTGTGATCACTTTTACTTTGATAATTTCTTTACCAGTTATGATTTGATGAAGATGCTAACTAACAGAAAACATCTGCTACCAGGACTGTTCGCAGTAATTGAACGAATTTGTGTCCTCCGTGGATCTTTTGATTATCGTTTTGACAAAACCAGTGAAATATTTGTTGTACTGTGGAAAATCAAAAATAAGTGCTTCCTTTAGCACTAGTTACAAGATGGTCAACAACAGACAAAAAAGAAGCAACTCTTTATTAGCTTACTGGTATAATCCATAGACCGAAAGGACTGATTGTGGGTTACGTTGTGGTGTGACCAAGTACATTCAATCGTAGCTAGCTTTTGTTCTTCATTTCCAAATGTCCTCACGAAAAAAGACGGCATTTTGCTAGTACTAGAAGAGCAATATCTGCCTTTTTATGCTTAAGCTTCTATATGTGTTGAACACCATTCGCCTTTCCACCAACAATTTAAGCACTTTACATCACTATCTGAGGTCTTTTTACATTTCCGTACATTATACGTAAAGGGAAGGTATTGAGATAATGAAAAAATTCAACCGCAAGATTTTGACGGATTTTTACGTTCTGATGGTCCCTGAATCCAATTTGGCCATTTTGGGATGCTTTCTGCGTGTGTGCCTGTCTGTGTGTCTGTATGTAAACACGATAGCGGTCACACCGTTTGAGCTAAAGTTATGAAATTTGGCATACGGGTACTATAGTAAAACCGTAGATACGTCTCAACCTTTGAAACATATAGGATTACCGTAAGTACCTGTTCACCCATACAGTTTTTTCAAGTAAACTAGTCGTAAAAATAGAGTTATCAATTTACAATTTTTTACACGCATGAAAGGGGTTGAAAAACTACTAGATATGAAATTTCAATCAGCTATGATGTCGGAATGTGTGTGTGTGTGTGTGTGTGTGTGCGTGTGTACGAGCGTGTGTGCGGATGTGTGTATGTGTGCGTGGGTGCATGGCATACGTGCGTGTGTGCGTTGGTGTGTGTGTCTGTGTGTGTCTGCGTGTGCGTTCGCGTGCGTGCGCGTGCATGTGTGCGTGTGTGTGTGTCTGAATGTATGTTAGCATCCACAATATTTCCCGACAGACAACACCTACGGACTTTAAATTTTGTGTTCATTTCGTTTGGAACCGATTAGGTTTTGGGAGAAATCCAGCTGCGAAGAGGGGGGTTTATTACGACAATTTTTGGTTTTTATCAAATATTTCTAAAACATCTACATGTTTCAAAGGTATGTAAACATCGACCTTAAACATATCGATTAATTACGTTCTATGCAATTTTTTGATACGAGGCGTAATTTCGCGGCTAAAATCCTAAAGTAGAATTTGAGCGTCAGTTCAATTTTTTTTCAATATCTGAAAACCGTTAATTTTATAAGAAAATTTAATTTTACATGCCTTTTCATGTTAAAGTTCCTTAATATAACGCAAGTTAAGTCAAAAAATTAATTACTGAATGAAAATGGTTAAACTATATTATTGATATCTTATAGAAAATTATGTTTGTTATTTAGCATATTTCTCTCTATCGAAGATTCAATACTGTAATTCGTGCTTCAGAATGAATACTTTTCTTAGATTTAGAATCCATATTTCTAACTTAAAAGACAATTTATTGTTTGCTTCGATTGGCTATCTATTAATCTCTACCTGGCATGAAGTTTTAAATGTCATTCGGACATAAATTATTGTTTCTGTTTTTACAATATTGCCTGTTTTCGTTATGAACGTTTAAACAAGAGGTTGCGTAGTTATCCTAAAAAACTATAATTAAAATTCATATCCTTTATTTTCCACTTTGTAGGTCGTGTGTTGTTTCACACCAGACTTTTTTGTTTTAAATAGATAACATTAGTTTAATATTTGAAAGTGCATCTTAAAACAGTATTAAAATATGTATTAAATAAAAACTGAAAATCTCTATGAAACTTTTTTTGTTTTAGAGTAGAACGACTGTATTGAAGGACATGCATAACAAAAAATTTCAGTGTCTCTTTGCATTGTACGTAGAGTTAGCTTTATTATGTAATTATACAAATCCGTGGTATATATGTATGTATACGGGAATGTTGAGTGGAGACACTCCAGATTTTTAAGAAACTGATATTCACTGTCTAAATCGCGATTAAATGTACACTTTCCTTCGGCACTTTCTGATATTCTACCGCCCTAGATATGCACTACACTATGATGATTATTTATTTAAAAACAGTTATTTGTTAACACTTCACCTTAACTAACGAACTATTTACACTTTACTTATTTACACGCACCGGAATATTTATTTACCACACGCACAAGACACCGTCGTAAGCAAATTATTTTTGAACTAGACTTGATATTTAAGACTGGCTCATAATGAAACGCCAGAAACTGGACAAAAAAGGGACTTATAAATACGAAACATTTACTAACAATTTATTAAAATAATTGCATATACGAAATGATTTGTTTAAAAAAGAGACTGTCCCGTATAATACGGAACGAATGGGCTGGCGCCTTATCGTTACAATTTTTACGAAGGGTGTTTTATTCCATGCATAAGAGTGCAAATCCCATCTACTTTATCTGCTGTAACAAAAAAGTCCAACCACAGAATTGTCAAGATAATGTACGTACTTTTTGAATTGTAAAAATTTCATTTACAAATTACTCTTTTTAATATAATCCTAGAACTCTGCTTGTTTACATATTACTTATACAAATTGAATACGGAATACAGACATAGAAACAGGCGAATTATAAAGCTGTAATTAACAGCACTGTAAATTCGTGGAAAAAGTATAATATAAAACGTGGATGTTAAATCAATTACGCACTTGTTCTAATTACGACACTCGGTCCTAATTGGATTCATAACAAGCTTGTTATGTAATGTAATATTCAGTAATTTTTAGATTCTCAATATTTAACTTTAATGCTCTTAATGCTCTTTCACATTAACAGAATAATTTGGATACCTTTCACCATGGTGAATATATAGTACGGTTAAATGCAATGAAAATATGCAGTAACCTTTTGACTTGACGTATAAAATAAATTAATGCCAAATCACTCTCTACCTTTTATTTTGAGAAAAATTATCATACCGGTAATCTCACATAACACATTATACTAATATATTTTAATGAATTTAATATTATTCCTATGATATATTGAAAAAGCACCTAAAAATCCTAAACACAAAAAATTAAATCAACATAAATAAATCATCCATATAACAGTTTGAAGGACCATTCATCATAGATTAAAATTATGTTAATTCATGTTTGTTGTAATTTACGTTATATTGATGTAATGACAAATCAAGCACTCGTTTTCTAGTACAAATCAATACAAATATATTATAAAATGTTTAATTATTAAATTATTCTTGGAAACCAAATTGAGTGCAATAGATTATTAAAATTAACGCGAGACTTTAATACTACGGCGTCATGTTCCACTTCATTTTGTATATAATAGTATTATAAAAGCAGTGAAAACTAATTATATACCAGCTCATCATAGAAACTTGTGTTAATCAGTCTAAAATGTCAGAACGGGTGTAACATATTGCTTCACGAATGCACATTAGAGAATTCCGCATGTGTGAAACGAAGGCGCTTCTAGGGATATTAATGTAACAAGTTAGTGTGAAATGTTCACCAAAATGACTACTTGTGGCTGAATAACGATGTTTCATAAATCACTACAGGGTTACAATCGTTTACTATATCAAGTTTTTCTTACTGCCCATTACATGCTTTTTTTCAAAGTATCGTTAGGAACAAACAGTTATGATGAACATTCTGACGTACATAAGTTTCCTTAATTAATTTAGAAAATTAAGTTTTATGATGATTTTTACTTTAATTTTTTTTGTTTTCATTCATTCGTGTAAATATCAATGTCGGACTCTTTCCAAAAAATTTCCTCAAATTACAACAACTGGCTTTACATAATTGAGTGTATATAAAAGTCAAATAATAGTAATTTATTGTGTAACGAGTTCTGTAAAGTTTTATGATATGCGCTTGATGTAAAATTAAATTAAAATGATCTGTAATTTTGCCCTGATGGGCGAAGGACTTTCTTATATTATTTATCTTCATTCAACATATTTCTTCGAGGACATTATTTCATTTAATTAATTATAACAATTACGGCGAATTAATTTCCGAGTAACTGGCAATATTGTAATTAATGCCTTGTTTGAATCACACTCCCATACCATTACGGTCATTCCCAATGCATACGTTATTGTTGTAGGTTATGTCATTGTTAGCTACTTAGTTACTTTCATTACACCGGGTGAACAGGGAAACCTTGGAAATGAGCAAGTTGTTTTTATTTTTTCCTACTCCCCGCTATATTTTATCGTAAAGGAAGCTCATTGAGTTTGTAGAAATAAAAAGGGGTTATGCCGTGGTGTTTTTCAATTACAAATAGTCTTTAGTTTTTCTGAAAAATGACTTTCAAACGTTGCACGCTTACTTCGGTCGTTTTCGTGAGCGTTCGGCGACGCTCGTTTGCCATTCAAATGGTTCTCAGTGGCATGACCAGACGATGGACAATGACAGCAACTGACAGCTAAGTACGTCCGTTCATCAACACTTGTGGGGTACGAAAGTGCCGTTCGCTTCTTTTGCCTTACGTTTACCAAATATTCTGTATTCCAATACATGCTCCAACACAAAATTATATTTTATAAAAACAATCTTCAACCATCCAAAACTTAAACTTGTTTATGAACGCACAGCTGTCTTCTGCTGCCACTGTGGGCCAATTTAATCGTATATTAGCGTGCCGAACGCTCACAAAAACGAACGAAGTAAGCGCACAACTTTCGAAATGATTGATTTTCAAAGTCATTTTTCAGAAAAAAACTATTCGTAATTGAAAAAAATCCCATGGCATAGTCCCTTTTTAGTTTTACAAACTAAATGAGTTTCTATCGCGATAAAATATAGTAGGGAGCAGGAAAAAAAAGACATTTCTCCATGTCAATTCCCTATTTCGAAGGTTACCCTGGACACCCTATATATACTATGTGGTAGCGCATTAGATGTTAAAAAATAGAATAGAATAGAAACTACCAAATAATTATTTGAAGCAGAAAATGTATGAAGTAGATAAAATCAAAGGAGGTTTTAATAAACATACGATAACGTCTTTACTTCCACTTTTCCTTTTCACCTCCAACCACCTTCCAACCTTCACACGCATATGTGGGTATAGAAGGTTGTACAGTCGCTTTTTTTCACTAAGGCTAAATCGTATTATTACCTCATTTTACAACGTTTGACAAAGTTTCGTCAATGTCGGCCTAGATGTCTGCGTGTGTGTATGTGTGGGTGAATTAGTATCCCAGATAACTCTAGAACGACAACACTTACGAATTTCAAATTTTGTATTTAAGCTTGTTTACATTTCTCTTGAAGCTGATTAGATTTTGAGATAAATTCAGCGGCTGAAATATGAAGTTTATTATGAGCAGTTTTTGGTTTTTAAAAAATATACTTACAGTTGTATATTTCAGATATAGAAATACCAACATATTGACCTTAAATCTATCCTTTAATTATGTTCTCTACAATTTTTTGATACAATGCGTAATTTAGCGGCAAAGAAACACCCTAAAGTAGTATTTAAGGGTTTTTTCAATATCTAAATAACGATTAATTGTATAAGAAAATGTGTAGACCTATTTAAAAAAAATAAATTTTACATAACTTTTCCTTATAAGGCATTTTAATATAAAGTAAAATTAATCTAAAAATTAATTAAATAAGGTTGAAAATGCTTAAACTGTGTTATCGATGTTTTATAAAAGCGGGTGGATTTGTATTTTTTTTTATATTAGTGTCTATATGTCTAGTATCTAACATAAAGTTTTAAACATCCACCTGACATAGATTATTGTATTTGTTTTTACAATGTTGCCTATTTTCATAATGAACATATGACTGAAATTATCAAAATTACTTTACTTCTTTTCCATTCCACTTTGTAGGTTGGAAGATCGCGCGCTGTTCCACACTTATCTTCCTTGCATATCTTGGAACACGGGATGTACTAACGTGAAGAATGTGCTACCCACTTTATGCATAATCAAAGCTTAGTTATAATTAAACTGCAAGTAGTACTTTCACAACGATCTTTTGTATAATACCTACTTTAATTTTTAAATAAAAAGTAGTAAGACTGATGAGCATTCGATACTCGCACAAGAGAAAACCCTTAAATGAGCTCCTTCAACTAAATAGTTTACGCAGTTGCAATTGATGCTACTAAGCGTTTCAATACCTATTTTGACCAGAGAAGTCGCATCTATTTTCTCGTTGCATCAAAAAACATTTCCCAGACATACTGTCTATAGCGGGTTATAGAGGACCTTTTGTCATGATCGACACTGTTCGGCATTTGCAGCTGCCTTATCATTAGTTTTTTCAAGTCTGGTTCGATCTTACTTTAGAACATGGATCTTCCATTCATCGCCACTCAAGTTACCAACCTCTTGAGCTGTACAAACTGTGCACTTGTCTTTTTTAATAGAATACAGTGAAAGGTTCATAGAAGAAAACATTTCATTGAAGAGTGTTCTTGAAACAGGTGAATTTTTTTCTTCTGAGCACTTTCCAGTGTACACCATATAAAGATGTGCCATAGAATGTACTGTTTGTTCAAGATAAAGTATTGCACAGCTTCTTCTTTATTCTGACGCACAGATTTTGTTTTGGAATTGTTGAAAACTTCTTGACTGTTGGTCATACCAAACTTGCTATTTTTAATCCAACTATGAACAGTAAATTCTTCTAGAGCTAAGGTCGATAAAAACATTTTCTTGCAGATTTGAAGTTTCTCTCCGGCGACTGTCAGTGAGTATTCTAGTGTCTACTTTCTTTTAGAGTCATTTTCGGTATACTTTCTTTTTTTCTATATTTTAGAAACATGATTAATGACAAAAACCTTTCATTGTTCCCAGTTCATCGTTGACCAAAACTTTTGAAAAACATTTTTTCGAGTTTCTTCTGTTATCAATGAGTAATTTCTGTTACTACTCCTTAAACACTGCTTCGAAGAGCAAGTTGGCCCAATGCGTCTCTCTTTTCGTAAAGCATTATGTTTTATAATTACCGTTTTTGTTCACGTGTAGCTGAGGTATGGTTGTCCTTGCATTCTTAATTTTTTTGATTTATTTTTTTCCCATTTTTGAAGGTCAGCTATTTTTCTTCGTTTCCGTCCCTCGGCCATATCACTATGATCGGGTAGGTTCAGTGTTAGTAGCAGTTTCAGGTACCCCATTGCTCGAACTTTCAATATCGTCTTTATCAGAAGCTTGTGCAACTGATTCAGAACCATCAATATTATAGTTACTCTCTGGTACATAGTCAGGATCTTCACGTATTTCTTTAGAAATTTTTGAAGCAGTAGCTTCAGAAACTGAAGTTTTATTTTCACAAGATGAGTTATTAATTACTACAAATTCTCCCAAAACATCATCGTATTGCACAGGTGTTTCCAAGAACGAGTTTTCCAGTTCGGCCACTATAAATGAAAAACGAAGCTTAAAAAATTTATTCCTATAAAATTTTACACCGTTTTCAATTGCACAATAATGAGAACTGGACTTAAAAGCACAAAAGATTTGGAAACAAACACTTAAAATAGCTTTAAAAATAACAAGAAAAACCACTAAGAAGGCACAAAATAAATAAGCATTAAATAAGCAATAAACGCTTAAAAAATACCAAATTTTTGTATCTAATGTGTCAAACAACAAAAATGCTCGACATAATTTTCGATTCTAACAAAATAGTTGAGTAATCTCAGTTGTTTTTTTCGTGAAATATTTGATTTAGTGTAATATTTTGACGAAATCTTCGGAGCAACACACACAAAGTTAAAAGTTCCTAAAAACGACAAAATAAGCACAAAAATAAATGATAAACAGTTTAATTAAACAAACTAAAGAAATTTTGGAGCAAAAAGACACATAATATCGTTAAAATGGTACTAAATAAGCATTACCTACACTAAACAGTATGCGTTAGAAAAAAGCAAAAAAAAAGACAAAATTTTTTGATATTATGATTGGGTTTGTCTCAATTTGTATAGAAATTCAAATAAATTTGTCTACTATAAATCTTAATGTATAACTTAATTGCTATAAATCTGAGCTCTAAAGGGTGGTCATCGAATCTTGAAAAACGTGAAAACAAAAATTTTACAATACGTGCAGATGCTAATATTGTGCAAGTATTTAAAATTTTTTGTTTTCGCGCTTGTTCAGGATTCAGTGAACACGATATAAATAGTGCAGACTGACGAAAGTGAAAAATTCGCGGTTAGTAATCTAATGCTGACCTGTAACATTTTAAAAATTACTTGTTGGATTCACTACTGGAACCTCTAACGATTGTAAAATGAACAGTTCACCAATGACTGCATTTTCAGGAATTGGAGATTGAACAACATTAGCACGTGGTACATTACTTGTTTGGGTTAGCAATCCTAAACCAAATAGAAATTATTGTAAAAAAGTATATACACCTTTTCAATTTGACAACTTACCTTGGTCCCCTTCAAGCAATTGAAAAATTTTAGCAGTTCTCGTCTGCATTTTAATAATTACGAAGTTAATAATATGTAATAATCACTACAACACTTTAAAACACAGACAAGCACTGAAACGTATCAATGTGGTTACGAGATATTGCTTGCGATATATAAAAATGCACAGCCGCCGAGATATTAGTTTTTGGGGATACGAGATATTAGTTTGATTCACAAGTAACTCTTTGATACGAGATATTTGAAAAGTATCAAAAATACTAAATTAAAATTTTTGTGGCTTAATAGTTATTGCTACAATGATGCAGAATGGGTTACGAAGTACAATGTTATAAAAATCTGTTTTTACAAAAAAATGTTGATTACGAGTTATTAGAACTTCACCGTCGATATATATATATATATATATATATATATATATATATATATATATATATATATATATATATATATATATATATATATATATATAAGTGTTCAACATGTGGGTACTTGCATAAATGATACCTTTATAAATTTGTATAAAATTGGTCAATTGCAGTTAATTTGTTATATCTATTGAAAAGGCATATACATCTGTGAATATTAGTGGTTAGATTAGGAGTACGTTCAATTGCAGAATCGATTCAGTATTGTAACACCCAAGGGTTTTTTTGGTAAATGCTTAATTTTTTTATTTAACCACAGGATTTTTTTGACGTTTTTGTGTTATATTTTATTATTTTTTGATAAGCCTCCCAAATTATGCATTATACCTATTAATTAAAGCAACTTGTGTAACAGGAAAATATATTTGTTTGTCAACATGAGTGAAGTCTTTTTGTCGCACTCACCTCTCGCTTATCACATCACATATGAACTAGTTTGAAAATCATGGTTACAATTAAATGTAAAGGGATTAAATCATCGTTACCTTAAATGCTTGTAATGCTACTAAGCATTTCTATAGAAACTCGACGACTCATCTCGTTATAGGTACTGTTCCATACATAAACTTTATTTTTTGTAAATATCCATAAAATTAAGTCGCATCTTGTAAGATCCGGTGATCTTGGCAGCCAACGCTGGATCCAGAGCATTCAAAAATTGGCGTGTAGCCAAGGTAACATTTTACAACAGTTGGTATGAATTATTCTAAAGGAACTAGAGGTAAACCCTGCTGTTAAATGCTGCCATGAAAGAATGGATAATAAAATCCTCGCCGACACATTCGCAGACTACTTATACTGGCAACTTACTGTAACGAATCGATGAGAATCCTAGGTGGTATAGTAATAGTAATTATTTACGATTCACAAAACTATTTTTATGGAATGTGGCCTGAATACCGCTGTTTTATAAGAACTTAATGTTAATAAAATTGGGACACCCGGTATAACTTCACAAGATCTTTAAACGGAGCACGGCACCATGCTGCGAGAAAGGAGGGCAGAGTTAGTTATGAGCAGGAAGCCATTGCGATAGTGGAAATAAAAATAATATAATGTGCGGGGTGACACCTATGAAAAATAAAAATAAAAACAAAATTGGGACACACGGCATAACTCCACAAGACCTTTAAACAGAGCACGGCACCATGCTGCGAGAAAGGAGGGGAGAGTTAGTCCTGAGCAGGAACCCATTGCGATAGTGGAAATAAAAATAATATAATGTGTGGGGTGACAGCTATGAAAAATAAAAGTTAGTTTCTTTAATATTCGAATTTTTGCGATTAGAAGCAGCGGCGGGATTGTCCTATGTATTTTTGTCGCTCAAAACGTAATAACTTTAGCGCATAATAAATTAAAGAATGTGAAAAAAAACTCTGTTTTCGTATTGTGCGTTGTATTTAGAGCGTGCATCTGTTTTCATTTTACTGGTTTATTCAGTTGTTTTTGTTATGGTTAACGAGACATCAGTACATGTATCGTAAGAATAACTTTATATTTTACATATACTACTCTGTTTCATACTGTGATATACGAGTATTGGTAAATTAAACAGTCATAATCTTGTTGAATACTTCTATCCTATTTAGTTACTTGATTTAACGAGTTTCATGAGTGATAGATAAACAGACTTTATTATGATTATCATTTTATTCAAAACCGAGCTATTGCAGACAAATCATTCGAACTTTATATAATACAATTTTTTTATACTGGTATTTAGTGTATGATTAACGTATAAATTGTATATTATTTATTTCGGTATTTGGGTATTATTTAGAGTATGACCAACGTATAAATTACACATTTTTGTGTGGCGCTATTAGACTTTGTTAGGCTTAAAATGGGTCGTAGTCGTTCCTCTTCTAGTAGCTCTAGTTCGAGTTCTTTAAGTTCGTATAGTTATAAAAGAAAACCTGATGAGATATATGCTGAATATTTTTCGACTTTAAATAACCAACCAAAGATATTAGATAAATAGGAATTCCAACCAAAGAGGTTCAGGCGTCCTCTCGACAATACCGTACCTAGTAGCGGTTTCAAACAGGTTAAAGGTGACACTCGGGACAGTAACACCAATAATCCAATCATGCAGCGTTGTTATAATTGCAAAGAAAAGGGACACCTCTCAAATAAGTATCCTAAACCAAGAATGGAATGTACCATTGGTAAGCGTCTAGGACATGTGGCTAAAGACTGTCGCCCAAGACCTTTAAGTAATCAGTTAGTAGAACCTCATCCGGACGAAATATATAATAAAAATTATTTGTTTGATTACCTTATTGATGATAAACCCACCAAAGAATACGTGGATTCAGGGTGTGGGGTTGTTGTCATACGACAGAGAGATTCTGATAATTTAAAATTGAAGTATACTCCAAGTAATATGAAAATAGCAGGTTATGGTGGCGGCGAAGTAACTGTGTTTGGCGAAACTAGCATTTCGGTCAAAATCGATATGGCTGAAGGTACTGTGTATTCCACCTAGAACGATAATGTTAATAGCGGTGACATCTCGAGGTGCCATCTACGATGATGTGTACGTTCGGGACGGAGCTAGACCAGTTCCTGGGCAAGAACATCACTTAGATGAATGTATTAAAGGTGAAGGAGGCTTTATAAGCATCGTAAACCTGTCTTCAGATGAGATTACGGTAAGTGCTGATCAAATTGTAGCTCGTTGTGTTGTTGGTTTTGAAGACACATCTATAAATATTAAACTAATTAATAATATTAATGTTTTTTCTACTTCGGCAAAAATTACTAAAGTATTTAAAGAGGAAGACTTGTGCCTTTCATCTTTCATCAAGTGAACGTGAAAGTTTACTTGATTTAATTAACGACTGTAAAAAGTAAAATTTCAGTCGGGCGACGAACAACGTAAAGCTTTCGAAACTCTTAAAGAAAGACTGATAACTAGTCCACTGCTACGTATTTATGATTCACAATTTCAAACAGAGATACATACGGATGCGTCAAAGTGGGGCATTGCGGGAATTTTATTACAACAATAGCGCGATAATAAATTAAAACCTGTATTATACTTTTCGAGACATACAGCATAGCAAGAACAAATGTACCATACCTACGAATTAGATACGTTCAGGATATATCTCGTAGGAATAGAATTTAAAGTTGTCATCGACTGCAACGCAATAAGAAGTACTCTGAATAAAAGAGAATTGGGAGAATCGGTAGGTGCTAGTTGAGCAATCAAGACTTTACCTTTAACGTAGAATACAGACCTAGACATAAAATGACACATGCTGACGCTCTGAGCAGGAATCCTATCGGTGAAGATTGCATTGTTGTCAATAATGTAAATATAAACGAAGACGATTGGGTACTGAGTGCTCAACTAACAGATCCGCGGTGTAGATTTATAATGGAAACGTTGAAGACACTACCAGAAGATAAAGAGGAAAGACAGATACATCAAAATTATTGTTTGAAGAACAATAGGATATATAAGATTACACCCTCAGGATAGAAATGGATTGTGCCCAGAGGGGCAAGACGACAAATTTTACTTCATTTTCATGAGGAAATGGCCACCTTGTCAGCAATATAAAACCTTTATTGGTTTCCTGGCATGAGAAGATACATAGACAGATTTGTGTCCTGTTGTCTATCATGTTTATGCAACAAACAATCTGGTGGAAAACAACTCGTATATTTACATCCCATAAAGAAAAATGCCGAGCCCTTTGATACGCTACACATTGATCATCTAGGTCCGTTTGTGAAATTTAAGAAAATAAATGCTTATCTTATCGGTGAACTCATTTACCAAATTTATATTTATGAAACCCTACTAAAGTTCCACCTATGATTAACTTTTTGGACAGCATTATCAAAAAATTTGGAATTCAAAGGAGAATAATTTCTGATGGAGGTTCCTGTTCTTGCAAGCATTTTGAAGAATATTGCATAAGGCTTAATATAAAGTATGGTTTTAAATGAAACTGCCACACCACGAGTCAACGGTCAAGTGGAACATTACAACCGTACCATTTTGACAGCTCTTTCCGCAGACAATGAGGAAATATGTGACGAGATGATTACTAAGGTACGATGGGGGTTGAATTCTATGAGGAACTCGACCACCGAGAAATCTCTCTACGAATTGTTCCTTAGATATCACCCAAGAGGTGTTTCCAACTCGTTTCTGATCAACTAAATCGCTTTAGAGTTGAGTCACGATCAACAATTACAAACAACTCGTGAAACAGTGAAAAGTACTGTCGAGCAAAAGCAGAAAGCTCAAAAAGCTTCTTACGATGCACACTGATGTGCAGGAGAAAAATATAGTGTAGGCCAACAAGTTCTAGTTCGCACTGTTGAAATAAACAATGAGGGCAAAAGTCGAAAATTCCTTTCAAAGTGTGGTGGGCCGTATACTATTGTTCAAGTTTTACACCACAATCGTTATCTGGTTGAGGATGTTGAAGGCTCTTCCCGATCGGAGAGGAAGTGTAAAGGAATCGTACCCTTTGACAAACTTAAAGCCTGCAAGATCAACGTTGGTTCGGAATGAGATACCGAATCACACGATGAGATCTCGAACCAGAACTCACGTAGTTCTATTTTTGTTTATTTTGTTTGTTTCAAAAAATGGCAATACCCCAATTCAAGTTTCTAACACCTTTTATTTTGGTTTTATAGCTTTAGGAAAACCAGAGACTTAAAAGAAAAGAGAAACGACGTTTTTATTTGTTTTTCTGAAGCAAATTTTGATTACAGGTTTCCCCAAAATAGTTCCACGAGGACATGGACAATAGTAGCATGGCCGAACTGTTAACAAAATTGGGATACCCACAAGACCTTCAAAGAGTTAGTTATGAGCAGGAAGCGATCGCGAATGTGGGGAAAAATAGAATATAGTATGCGGGTGACAGCTATAAAAAATAAGAAACTGTGGATCCCCACAGGTTGCACAATATATTTATTGATCATACAATACATGAATAATCTTGAGTGATTGATATGTTTTGGACGCAAGCTTACATATCTCCTGAACAACTCAATCTCAATAATTCCTCTCACTTCCGTCATAACGGTGAATATATGATACTTTCTTGTCTTGTGTCATGGGGGGTGACAACCAAAATAGAGCCGGTAGCTTAGCTCCTCACTACGACATCCCCATATAGACTGAACATTAACGCCACTTTAATTATAAGAAAAGTATTGTCAGGCGCTTCTGTCAAAAATTTTGACACATCATCCTGTGATAGAATTTTCAATTTTTTTTGCTTCATATACCTTACTTTGGCGCTTTAAATATAACTGTAACTTCCCATAATTCGATATATCAACGTTTTCTTTCACTCTCCACGTACTTTTCAATATGGAATATGTGGAGCACAGCGTGAAAGATTTCAGTCTTTCAGCATGTAATCTTCTATATAAAAATGAATCGCCAAATGTGTTGCTAAGCGCAAAACTCGAGAACGGCTGGACCAATTCTGCCAATTTTTTTTTCGAGTAATGGTTGAAGTCTGAGGAAGGTTTTTATGAAGAGAAAAATTGGTAAAATCTCCCGGAAAAACGTGATAACCATTGTAACACGGTGCGCGCCCAAGCCCTCATACTTTCTCTCTCACACACCGACCATTTATCTCACCGCGAATGCCAGAGTGCATTTATTTGGTATTATTAAGCCACTGGTATCTGTGCATGGTGTTGGAATAATTAATTTTTATTCTTCCATTCGCTAATATCGCTTATATGACTGTTTTAGCTTTAAGCAGAATAAGAGAATAACCAACTATTTCAGTTCGTTCTGTCTACATGAAACAAAAGTGACGTAATGGTGTATCCAGTTTCAGTAACCGTGTACTACAACGGAAGTTGTAATGTCTAATGAACTGTGAATGCACCAAATTGGTTAAATGTTCAGTTAATGCAGCAGTATTTGTGTGAAGTACCAAAACAAAGAAATCAACCTAGACTCAAATCAAGTTAGAGAGCAATTTAACTTTAACTTTAGGTATTATTAACTTTAGGTTATTGATTAGTAATTTTAAAATTCAAAGTCCTGACTGACTCAGTGACTGACTGATATATCAAAGCACAGTCTAAACCGCTGGTCCTACAGACTTGACAGAGGGTGTGTTTTTTTGAAGTGTAGGTATCCACTAAGAAAGGAATTTTTTGAAATTCCACCCCTAAGGGGGTAAAATGACGGGTTGAGTTTTTTTTTATTTTTTTATTCCATCGATTGACTCGAATAATTATGAGACACGTGTATCACAAAATTTAAATATCCCCCTTCCCATTCTGAGATCGCAGCAGCGCGCGACGGGTACGGATAGTCAAACATAAAGATAAAACTTAAAATAAATAAATAAATGTATTCAGGAAAACTAATCTTTTCATTTTCTTCGTCGTTATCCGTTGCATTCTTTGAAGTCCTCCAACAATTGAAAATATTCGTGGTCTTCTCATATTTATCTTGTGTTTTCAAGGGTAACAAACTACCAACAGCTTCAAGCGCTAATGCCGATATTTCAGGATGATTTTCATTTTTATTTCCATTTTCACGCGATAACACTTGACAAAATTTTTGTTTACCTATACTATATACACATGTAGAAAGCGAAAGCTATGAAATCAGTTTTAATTTTCAAACACCTTCTTTTTACATATCTCGAGGTTTTGTGGCCTAAACAAAACGAAAAACATATTTTTAGAAAAAACAATTTCGTGTCTGATTCTGTGTGTGTGAGAGTGCGCCATATCTTTGAATCATTAAAGTTATCGATAAAAAAGCCATTTTTGAAAAAAAAAAATTAGAGTCTGTGTTTGTGCGTGCGTGCGTGCATGTGTGTGTGGGTGTGGCCGTGGGCGTGTGCGTAAGCGCGGGCGTGCGTGTGCAGGTGGGTGTGCGTGTACGTGTGCGTGTGCGTGTAAGTGTATGTGTGCGTGTGTGCGTGCGTGTGCGTGTTGGTGTGCGCGTGCGTACGTGTGTGTGCGGAATATCTTTTGAACCATTAAAGCTATCGATATGAAATTTGGTACAAAAATTCTTTGCCATAAAATCTAGGTCAAGTTCGTTAATGAGCAAAATCCAACCAGTGGCTGGGCGCATTTTTTGGGGATCAGAAGCCTAAAAAAGTTAATTGCTTGAAATTTTAAAAAGTTACATAATTAAAATAACAAACTACTCCTTTTTTATATAATTTCAAAATAAAAAAATACATAATAACCAGTGGCGCACCGTTTTAAGGATGCAGAATTGTGCAATTCTTAATTTATCAGCCGATTTTTTTGAAAGTCGAGCATTGGGGATTTTTAAGATCCCTAATAATAAATCATTTGCCAAAATTAAAAAATAAAAATGGCGGATCAAAATTGGAGAATTATCGTGTTTAAAAACCGATGTGACTCAAAATTCAGGTATTTATTTACATATATAAGGAAGCATTATGGCAGAAAATTTGGCAGCGGTTTTTTGTTTAGTTGCTGCAGTGATGGAAACGGCAATTTGATTCTCGCGCTTGTCATGTATTTTTAAATAATATTTTATAAAATGTAATCCATTTCTATTTAGTGTCCGAAAAAATGTTATGTATTATTTTTTAAGAAAAGTAAGTTCGTGTTTACTTATCGCGTTTCTAATCCCGGTTGCGCCTGAATTAGAAAGATCACGATTCGTAAAGAAAAACAATACTTTTCTGTACTTATAATACAAATAACTGTTTCTTAATATTCGAATTTTTGTTATTATTATTTGAAATTTCTTTTGAAATGTTAATAATAAGAGCACTTTGGACTTTGGATGTCAGGTTGGACACCCTGTACATGTCTAAATAGGTCGGTTGAAGCCAGATTTTTTAATTAAATGGATGCATATTACGAATATCCAGTCATTTGGATCAATGATAAAATTGGCTTTACTGCATTGGAAGTGATATTATTAATTCAGTACATGCATAATTTATTTGAAAATAACACCAGTTGATTAATTTAAATGTATAAAGACAAATTAATCATTAATCGTAACAATAACAATTAATACATAATATGAAAATGCAATTGAAGGGTATTAATTCAAAATGCTGTAAACCTAAAAACCATTGTTTGGCCGGATACAAGGCTTCGCGTATAGATGCATTCAGCTCTTGTATTATTAAATTGCCGCATTTCAAACGATATTTATGGTCTATTGAAATATTCAGTTAATAATAGGTATGACTACAATCTCTATACAACAATATATCCGTTTTCCAGAAATTGTACACTTCTTTCATATTTTTCACATTACTCTTACAATCACCATCCAAAACTTTTAAAATATTTCTAAAAACCAAATTAATGTTTATTACGAAACGTTTAAATTTATTTAAAAAAATCATGACAAATCAGCTTTAAAATACCCAGTTTTACTATAGTGAATGACAATGATCATCAGGATAGAATGCAACCTTGCGACCTCGCGAGTATGAAACTTTCACTCTGCAGCCAACTTGAAAAAGTAAAGTGGTACTCCACTCAAAAATCTAATTTAATAAATACACCCATATTAAATATTAATTAGTAAATAATTTCGATTCGTAGAAAAAGTCTAGTGTTTTTAGGAAACTGCTATTCATTCCAATTAATCAGTAACTGTTAGCTACGCCCATTGACTAACATACCTACATAAATACTCCAGTAAACCATTACGAGCAATAAAGCAATGAAGAATTACAATTCAATACAAATTTACAACTGTATTTAGTTTGCATGATTAAACATCACGTAACAATTTCTACATTGTCACTTGCGTGTAATATTTATAGAGAAAGGTGTACTATATTTTGAAGAGAATTCAAATATTGATTATTAACGATTTCCTTTTTTATTAATACAGGATTTTCATTTCCACATAACATTTTGGGAGATTAATTAGATAGCAGATGTTTTTAAGACGTCGCGGAGAAAATTTTGTTAAATTAATCAAGTCCGTTATATGTCGAGTAGCGTTTATTTTCATTATCTAAATTAATGTTGAGACGGTTTATGTTATTTAACCTTAATGATAGCTTTTCCTATTAAGTTTTGTTATTGCAGAGATTACTATGTTAAATGATAATCGATTTGCCCATTAAAATTCAATTGATGTAAATACTTATTTTTATGTTCAATCCAGTGTAGAATTGCAAGTTGAAACTGCATTTTTGTTTTCGTTGGAATGTTTCTCACCAAATTTGATACTTGGATTTATTAAAGTAGTGTTTTATGATTGCCGGTTGTAGCGTTCCACAGGTACCCTATCTTATAAAATGTAATTTGAACTTATTTGCAATAATGCAAATTTAACAACAAAACAATCGCCAAGTGATTTATCTTGACCTTACTGATAATAACGTTACTATTACTCAAAATAATTGCTTGCCTTACATTGATTTTCCTGGCAATAATTATAATACTAGAATTTATTTGCAAGTGCGATATTTAATTACTGGCAAATCTCAAATCCTATAAAAAGAATTGGGCGTCTAGTGGTAGGTACGTTGTGCTATTTGAATTAGACAGGCTGGATGATGTAGTGTTGCATCATGTGGGACAGGTATACAATGACACTCCCCAAATTAAAATTAACGAGCTTTGCGCAATGATCGTTCAACTCGTTAATGTACTATTGTGGGAAAGAACCATCAAGAAAACCCACTTTATTCATAAATAAGTAATTGCACAAGTTCATTAATAAATCAAATAACAGAAAAAAAAACAATGAAAGGGTTAAATATATAACAAAGCACCATTAAATCAATTGAAACATTCTATTCAATTTTCATAAAGGGTTTTTTGTTGCATGTTAGTGCTAAGAATTTTAATTATAATTAAGGGATTGCTTTTTTGTGTTGTTGTATACAAAACATTTCTGCATTTCGAATTTTAGTCATTAAATAAGTACAAAATTTGATTTATTTTTATTATTAAAGACTATTAATATTAAAAGCTTATATAAATATTGAACATATAAATGCGGAAGGAAGTAAACTCAATAGAAATTCAAATAAATAAGAAAACCAAAATTGAGTATAATTTTGGTCATTGATAAAGGTAATCATTTCTTTTTACACTTGAGCTAGCTGACGCATTTTGATAAAGCAGGATTCCGATGAAATGTAAATATTAAAGTTAATTTAAACAAGCTGAAATTAAATAGCAAGCGAATTAAAATTAAAGTAGTAGATGATATCTCTATAAATCAAACCAATTCAGCTTAAATAAAAAGGTAATCAGTAGATATACTATGTCACTACTGGCTCACATCGCCTATAGCAAAGCAATTTCTTTTCAGAGGTCAAGGTCATCACATTGCATACGTCCAAGTACATGTTTTTTCAAGGTCATCATACACATTGTCTGCATCAAAGTATATTCCTCCAGGTCAGTAACTAGATTTGAAAAAGGCACTAGAAAAGTTACTAGATTGGTTGTCAAGATCATTGACGCCCACGTACGGATCCTCGACTTCAAGGTCACGTGGAAATGGTCGCTCCCATTACCAAGGTTCTTAACTTACACATCCCGCTTCAAGGTCGCCTTAGGATTTCAAGGTTATGTATAGGGATCAACCTCATTTGTCAAGGTCACACACACAATTGGGAGTGTATAGGAAGATGTTCTTCAAGGTCACCAATACTACCCCACTTTTTATAATAATAATACACCTTCCCGTACAGTGCACATGAAAGTCAATGGTTTTTAAGGTCATCGTATACATTACCTGTATCAAGGTATACTCCTCAAGGTCATTGAAGTAACTAGATAAGTCACTTGGTCATTTGGTACCCCTGAATATTGTCTACATCAAGGTCAATGGTTTTTCAAGGTCATCGTATACATTGTCTCCATATATTCCTCAAGGTCATCACATTGCCTCCCTCTAAACTACAAGGTTTTTCAAGGTCACGTACCCTGCATCAGTCTTCAAGGCCAGGGTCACCAATCAATTCTCTGGAGTGTTAATTGGTCAAGCCCCCCAGGAAGTTCATTGACCTCTGTCTCAATAATTGTTGTCTAAGCATGTTTCAAGGTCATCAAGTAATTCTTGGAAAGTTACTTTGGTCACGCCTCAAGTGGTTCCGTTCCCCAAATACAGATAGACGTTTCTCAAAACAGGTAGCCGTTTCCTAAAAACAGGTAGCCGTTTCCTAAAACAGGGGGGCCGTTTTCCAAAACAGATGGCTGTTTCGCAACACAGCTAACCGTTTGCCCCCAATTTCAAGATCACACCTATGATAAAAGAACAAAGGCGATTCATTGTTCGAGTCATAAGTAGATTGTTATCTAGATATCCCCCACCTCAATTCTGAGAAATCAATTTTCAAGAACAAAGGCGATCCATTGTTTAAGCCGACGCTTCAAGGTCTATGATAATTTTCAAGGTCACACCTCTGAGAAAAGAACAAAGGCGATCAATTGTTTTGGCTGAGTTATAATTTCTAAAAATAGATTGTTATCTAGATACTCCACACTTTGATTCTGAGATATCAACTTTCAAGAACAAAGGCTATCCATCGTTCAAGCCGTCGCTTCAGGGTCTATGTTTATAATTTTCAAGGTCAAACCTCTGATAAAGGAAGAAAGGCGATCCATTGTTTTAGCTGAGTTATAATTTCTAAAAATAGATTGTTATCTAGATACCTTTTTCAGGCTCAATTCTGACAAACCAATTGTCAAGAACATAGGCGATCCATTGTTTTAGCTGAGTTATAATTTCTAAAAATAGATTGTTATCTAGATACCTTTTTCAGGCTCAATTCTGACAAACCAATTGTCAAGAACAAAGGCGATCCATTGTTCAAGCCGATGCTTCAAGGACATCTAACAAATAAAATATTTTTTATAAAACTTATAATTTATTAACCACAATATTTATCTATCCAAAGCAGATAGCTGTTTCGCAACACAAGTAGTCGTTTCCCCCCGTTTCAATGTCACATCTCTGAGAAAAGAACAAAGGCGATCCATTGTTCCGACCGAGTTGGTCATAATTTCTCAAATTAGATTGTTATCTTGCTACCCCCACCATTTCAGGCTCAATTCTGAGAAATAAATTTTCAAGAACAAAGACGATTCATTGTTCAAGCCGATGCTTCAAAGTCTATGCTTACAAATTTCAAGGTCACACCTCTTATAAAAGAACAAAGGCGATCCATTGTCTTGACTGAGTCATAATTGCTAAAAATAGATTGTTATCTAGATACCCCTACCATTTCAGGTCTGAGAAATCAATTTTCAGGAACAAAGGCAATCAATTATTCAAGTCGACCATTCAAGGTCGAAGTTGTTTTGCTCAAGGCCATCATACACATTGCCTACGTATATTCCTCAAGGTCACACAGCATTTCTTGGCTGAGCTAAGGTGTCTTCTTATAAATTAATTCTCAGGGATATTAAATAGACTTTTTAAGGCGTGGGGATTCTACCTTTCAGGGTCACCCAAGCAATTCTTGGCTGAGTCAAGACGTTAATTCTCAAGGTCGGAGGTATCATGGAGGTTGTGCTAAAATGTGAATCAAAGTTTTTGTATTGGCTAAACTGTAATAAAAAGATTATGCTTACACTATGTGGATTCATAACACTACTGTCCTAAACCACCAGGATGAGATCCTAAGAACCGGACTGGTTCTCAAAGACAGTCGTTTTCCAAAACAGGGGGGTCGTTTCCCAAAACAGGGATCTGTTACCCAACACAGATAGACGTTTCCCCCACCATTTCACGGTTACACCTCTGAGAAAAGAATAAAGGCGATCCATTTTTCTGGCTGAGTCAGGGTCATAACTCCCAGAAATCACCTGTAGGGCTATCACATAGATTGTCAATGGCTAAAATGTATTGGTATCAGTTTTAAAGGTCCTAAAAAATCAACCTGCAGGGGTATCCCGATATATAGCCGGTAAAGGTATGTAGGAGGATGCCCTTCAAGGTTACGTATACTATGGGATCCACTTTCTCGTTTTCAAGAGCATTGCGTACACACATTGCATGCGTATATTCTTCAAGGCCACGTATAGTGAATTACTTAGTAATTTATTAAGCAAAACCCGCAAGTGCATTAGGTCAAGGCCATCATACACGTTACCTACATATCCCTCAAGGTCACACAGCAATTCTTGCCTGAGCTAGGGTGTTAATCAATTTTCAGGGATAATAAATAGACTTTTCAAGGCGTGGGGGATTTTGCCTTTCAGGGTCACCCAAGCAATTCTTAGCTGAGTCAAGATGTTATTTCTAAAGGTCATTAGACCGATTCTGGACCACTCTAAAGTTAATCAAGGTCAAAGGGCAGCATCATGGTCAAAGAAGTCTGCACTACTCTGAAGTTAGTCTAGGTTAAAGGGCAGCTGCATCAAAGTCAAGGAAGTCTGGAGCAATTTGAAGTTAGTCTCAAAACACAATTATATGTATTAGATTTAAGGAACTGTATTGTATAATTAAAAAATAAAGTCTTTAAGTGTTGTGAATAGGGTGTTTTGTTTCAAGTTAAAGAGACGTAGACTTCACCAGCTACCTCCACTATTACAATTCAGAGAAATCTAAAAAAAAATTTCAAGATCCTAATCTTGTCCGGTCCTGTCCGAGCTTATCCGATCTTATCCACATTTTAACCCCGAATGCAACTGGTGCATCTATATAAGGAGATTTGGGATAGCTGGATAACAATCTATTTTTAGAAATCATGACAGAACGATGAATCGCTTTTGTGCTTTTCTCATAGGTGTGACTTTGAAATGGGGGGAAACGGTTACCTGTGTTGCGAAACAGCTATCTGTTTTGGAAAACGGACCCCCTGTTTTAGGAAACCGTTACCTGTTTTTAGGAAACGGCTACCTGTTTTGGGGAACGGAACCATTTGAGGGCACTTTGCTGGGGGGCGTGACCAAAGTAGACTTCCAAGAATTGATTGATGACCTTGAAACATGCATAGACAACAATGATTGAGACAGAGAATTGATTGGTGACCCTGGCCTTGAAGACTAGGGAACGTGGCCTTTAGTTTTAGGCAATGTGATGACCTTGGAAACCACGCACGTAGACGTAGAGAAATAGATGTAGGTAATGTGTACGATAACCTTGAAAACAATTGACGTGGACAATCTGCTTCAATGACCTTGAAAACAATCTAGTATCTTTTCTAGTGACTTTCTCGAATCTAGTTACTTCAATGACCTTGAAAAACAATCTAATAACTTTTCCAGTGACTTTTCCAAATCTAGTTACTTCAACAGCCTTGAGGAATAATGCACGGAGCGTGTGACCTTGAAGGGCACGTGCGTGTATGGCCTTGAATCAATGTGACCTTGAAGAGACTCAGCAGGGTTACCAATCTTTCCTATCACGTGGCCTTCAATCGGTGACCTTGAAGAGACTCAGCAGGGTTACCAACCTTTCCTACCACGTGGCCTTGAAGCGGTTACCTTGAAGAGACAGGGTTACCAACCTTTCCTATCACGTGGCCTTGAAGCGGTGATCTTGAAGAGACAGTGTTACCAACCCACCACGTGGCCTGCGGTGACCTTGAAGCAGGCAATGTTACCAACCTTGAAATCTAGTGACTTTACTGGTGACTTTTTCCAAGTCTGGTGACAAATCTAGTGACAAAGGTGACCTTGAGGAATATACTTTGATGCAGACAATGTGTATGATGACCTTGACCTACTGATTTAATAATTTTTATAAGACTCTGATGCAGGGCAAATTTAGATATCCTAATGTAAGTGACAAAGTGGCCCAGAACTGCAGTAGCTATTCTACTGTAATCATTTTAGTCTCACAAAACAGTATAAAATTTTAATTCAATAATTGTGAAATTATTAAGAATTGTAAAAGCATCCTAATATTATTCTTTGTAGCGGAGTGGAATTTAACACAAGTAATAACAACAGGTATTACGCCCGTTGCAGTATTGATTTTTATGAATGCTTACCTTCCGGTAATTAAAAGTTTCCATATGCTAAAATTTATGGAGAGTTATACGAGGGGAGATTTTTAAGTTATCTACCTAGCTATGAAGGAAAACAGATATATGAAAACAAAAAATTTATTTTTCTACATAACTTCCTGCTACATTAACACATTTAGTCCAAAGTGTCTCCAGTTCTCCTATACCTTCAGAAAAAAATTCATTTGTTTGGTCCTCAAAGTAACCCTGTACTTCTTGTTGAAGAGCTTCATCCGACTCAAATCGGTTACCCCGTAAATGTGTTTTTTAATGTCTGAATAAAAAAAAATCGATGATGCTAAAACTGGGCTATACGGAGGGTGGGCAAGCTCTACAAAGCTGCACTCATTCAAAATGCACCGCACGATACGCGACTTGTGAACGCGGCAGTTGTCATGAAGCAGCAATGTCTTTGCACGATGCGAGTTCGGCCGTTTTCGCAAGAGAGCCGTTTTAAGTTCTTAAGTGTGTTTCCGTAAGCTTCAGCGTTTATTGTACGCCCTCTTTCCATGTATTCCACTAACAAAACACCCTTAGAATCCCAGAAAACGGTTAACATCAACTTTTTCCCGAAAATTGTGTCTTTGCTTTCTTCGGCTGTGGGTAGCCTTTGTCAACCCACTGTATCGATCCCTGTTTGCTAGGGGGGTCCTAGTGATAGACCCACGTTTCTTCATCAGTAAAAATTTTACTCAAAAAGTCACGGTCTTGCGCCAAAGCCGCTAAATTGTCTCGGCAAATCTTTTCCCTGCATTGTTTTTGCTCTGGAGTGAGCAACTTGGGAATCCAGCATGTCCAGATACGTCTTCTGATACTGTTACAAATTGGTTTAAATATTTGTTTTCAACTTTCGGTATTCCTTTATCCATTAATTTACATTAGGGTACAGCTTTCTTATATCATCATTTCTAGTCCACTTAATGCTAGAGGTAATTGACAAACTGAGAGGTATAATGGAATACTTCAGAGAACGGTTTTTCTAACAATACAGTCTCAAATTCCTGGCAGATGCTCTACATTCGATTAGATCATTATTATATACATCAATTAATTTACATCTAATGAAAGAATGTTTGTTCACCAGAGAAAATCCCTAAACGCAAAATACATTCTTGGTTAAATATACCTAGGCCAATTTTTGTTAATTCGATACGCTAGTGGGAGGGAGGTTAATACTTGATTAATGTATTTAGCACCTGTCAATGTTGATTAGAATAAAAATAATGAAATCATAGATGACAATGCACAAAAACATAATGGCATACATGAAGTAACTGATTATTGTTTTCAAAGCGCAGAAGAAGGAAGGACAAGCTTCAATGCCATATATTGTTGGTGTTATTATTATTTATTCATTATTGTTAATTATCACAGTTATCTCGCGTTACTGTATTGTCAAAGTCATACTAAAATTTTATACTATTAAAACCTTTAGAAGAGGGATTGTTATTATCATTTCAGTATTCATTTTTACACTTTACATATTCATTAGTGTCACTTTGATGAACATAATTCCTATTGCACGAGTATTTACCTACTTAAACTTTACAGAAAAAATGCTTATTAACACATATTTCACATTTCATTCATCTGAACTATTGGCCCTAAATGAATCGTTAGCTATTAACGTACACAAAATAAAACATAACATCGCAGTACTTGTTTCCAAGCCTTTAAAATTGATAATTGAGGCTGACAGTCAGCAAGCACTAAACTGCGTAAACTTTTTAATCACAAATAGGAATATCCACCTATTTTGTACAATGACAAATAGTATTTCATAAAATGGTATTTTGCATAAATAAAAAAAATCATGTAAAATTGGAACGTTCCATTTACAATAAAAGTTGGGCCCCATTTAAGCCATAACTAGAACTTATAGAAAGGTGAATATGTTTAAGCTGAAACGAGCCCATTGCATAACTACCACATTCATATTTTCATAAAACTCAAGTCCGTACTTTTACCGACTCCAGCTCGTCGTAAAAAACCATAGTCCTGGAAAAACAATAATTTTTAAAGTGCATTTTATTATCCGAGCCTAATTTTTACGTAGGGTTAATTAATGGTAATAAAACGAATGGATTGTGAATTATAATTTTTGCTTTTGGTGAAAGAAGGCAACATTAATTTATACCTATTACGTAAAGTTCCTCAAATAACAAAGAAGCATAAACCGTAAAATAATAAAAGAAACTGTAGAAACACTATCGTAAGAATACGAAAAATTATATTCACTCACCTTATCTATTATGCATACAAGATTTATGATACTTCCTCTGTCCACATGATGTTCACCCGACCCACTTCCTTGTATGTGAGCTTCTGGTATAACAATTTGAAGGTTTACGAAGTGCGAAATTAACCCCGATCCTCCAGATACCTAACAAACAAAAAACACAATTCATTACAAAATAAATGATATCACGCTATACGCGTTTACAAGATAAATTGAAAGGCAACATATCTTTTAATAGCTTTTCAATTGTAAGAGTGAATTTTAATCTAATTTTATTTATTCAACCTACTTTTTTAATTGAATTTATTCATTTACATTAGAGATTTGGCGTGATTTTCTAAATAAGTTTCTCTCTATAAATGTACACTTAGCCGCACTTTGAACTTCATGAATTTTGTAATAGGGTTACTCTGCTTTAGGTAACTTAAGAGTGAATAAAAAAGTAGCTTTTTTGGTACAAACATAAAAGCTTTTTTTAAATATAAATTATAAGCCATTGATCGTCTTTTGTTTATAAAGTAGGTCAAACAATTTCTGATTAAGATTATAAACATGAAATAAATTTTGTTAAATAACATTATTATAGGTGTCGTTATTTGTAGCTGAGATTGGCCCTCTCTCTACTTTTCAAGCCTCGTTTACTACAACTTTCGAAACCAATCAAGAGTGTTCCTTAAGAACGTGAGCTGATCAAAAACATTCTTGTAGATTAAATTCGAAACACGTACTTTATGAGGAGTACGCATAGATTTCAAAAGCGCAATATTTTTCTGTAGATGAACAGTTACAGTAAAGGTCGTTTAATTCTAAGTTTTCAATTTTCTTATTTAGAATTTTAATGAATAAGCATGTTATTTCCATTATAATTTCTTTGTTTAATTATAAATGATTAAAATGCAGCGTTTACAGTAAAATTGTCTCTAACAACAGTAAAAATTGATTGAAACATTATTTAATACCACTAACTTTTTAAATATAAGTCCACAATTTTTGTATACTTATGTATTTCTCTACGCGTTTCAATACAAAATATACCTATCTGTTAAAATTGACTTATATCAACCTGTTCGTTCATTAAAAGTTCTGTCTGTTCATATTTATAAATTTTGAATGCTTCCAAAACATCTAATTTTTTTTATTACAAAAATGTAAAAAATTTTGTGTGTTTATATTTGTAACATCTAAAGATTTATTTTTATCTAAGTGTATGTCCAATATAGACAGAATTACAGATGTGTAGTTCAATTTATAAACACCAGACTTTAAAATATCGCTAGTTGAATCTTTGGCATTAAATAAATATTTAAGAACATTGGTATTAGTTTTGAAAGCTACTTCTTGTTCTTTTGTAATACGTGAGCTACATTTTCTAATATTTTTCAAAAATATGCCCTGTGTTCACAGGGCAATTGTTTTTGACAATTTTTACTCTTGATTTTTAACAAAAGGTTCAATTATAATGTATTTTCTAAGACCTAATTAAAACTAAAATAGAAAGAAATCATTTATTTTTTATTAAATCTAGTTTGAAATATTTTTCATTTAACTGTTACATAATAAATCTATATATATATATATATATATATATATATATATATATATATATAGACAGTAAATAAATTTCATAAAATTAATAATAATTCGCTTTGTTTTAAAACTAAAAGTGCCATCTATACACTAATACTCGCATCTTTATTTGTTGCTGAAATTGAGTACTAAAATTACGATTAGCAGTGAGTATCTCTTGAAATGACACATGGCATGCGGGAGCAATGCGTATATACCTGCCCAATGAAGACAGTTTTGGTAAAATTCGCCATATTCCGTGGACAATACGCATTCTAAAACATTAACGAATCTTAGTTTTTAAATTATTAAGATTCAACCGAATTTAGCCTAAAATAAAGCGCCAGGTCAGTGAAAATGCAGCAGTAGTCCGAGGGCCCTCGCAGGCTGGTATCCAGCAACGAGAAAATGTATGTTTCATCACTGTTATCTTATCTTATCTTGTCCCTTCTCGTTTTACACATGCGCTTCTCCGGAATCTCATACTCACGGCATTTATTTTTCTTTTGTGCTTTTTTTGACATACCCATGCCTCACCTCTATACAGTACTGATGGGACAAACACGCCATTATAGATTGCTCGTTTCGCAGCTAGGCTCATGCTTACGTTTCTCATTATCGTGCGCATATTTCCAATCATTTTCCTTCCAGCATTGACCCTACGTGCAATCTAGCCCTCCATTGTACCATCTGCAGTAAACATTGTACCCAGATATAGTAGCTCGTTCACTTGCTCGGGAATTTCATCTTGTAGAGTAAATACTCTACTCTCCTTTCCACCTTCCCTATTGAACACCACAGTTTTAGTTTTGTTCACGTTCACCTTTAGGTCCATGCTCTCACAGACTGTATCAAACTTTCTCAGAGCGGTTTGTAGTTCATCCGCACTGTCACTTAATAAGACTGTCTCATCTGCTTACACCAGAAGTTGTACATTTACGTCACCAACCATTACACCATATGTATCAGTACATGCTTGTTTAACACATTTATCCATGTGTACAGTGAACAATCACGGTGACATCAAACTGACTTGTCTCACTCCTTGCTCAATATTAAAGTATTCACTCACACCTCCATTCACCTTAACACATGCCCGACTACCGTTGTATACTGCCCTTATTCCAATTATTAGATCTATTTCCACAGCTTCTCCCTATTCACTCTGTCATATGCCTTCTTAAGATCTACAAACGCACAGTACATCTGCCTTTTTGCCCTTTAATACTTTTCGATCACCTGCTGGAGAGCAACCATCTGATCGATACATCCTCTCCCTGGCATGAAGCCACCCTGTATATCCCAAATCTTAGTTTGTGTACAGCGGTACAATAATCGCGCTCTTCCAATCCCTCGGCACTTTTCCACACATACGGCATACATTGAATAGTTCACAAAATCTTCGTATAAGCTACGCGCCCCCATACTTTAGCATTTCACCAGTGATTTTTATCTACGCCTGCTCCCTTGCCGTTTTTCAACGTTCCTACCGTTTTCTCTACCTCATTTATCCCAATATCCTCAGTGTCATTCACCATTCCTTCTACATTCTCCTTATTTAACCGTGCAGTCTTGTTTTTCACACTACTGTACAGCTTTCCGAAGTATTCGTGTCAGCATTTCCTCACTTCACAATAGTCCCATACTATTCGTTGCTCGTATTCATCACTCCTGCAGCGTTCCGTTTTCGGCCACGTTTTCTATTTTTGACCCATTTCCAGAAGACTTTTTTTTCTTTCCCTCCAAATCATTCTGCATTTTCTCTCCTTCCACAGCCATCACTTCCTCTTTACTCATTCTCACTGCCTGGTTTGCTTCTTAGTTTCTTAATCTGTACACATACAATCGCTTTTTCTCAATCTCATTTTTTGCAGCAATCATTGCCATTTACGCATCTTTTTTCTTACATACTGCCTTTTTTACCGACTCATTCCACCTAGCACATTTTTTCTGTCTACCTACAGTCGCCCTTCCACATACCCGCACGGCACAATTGACAACACAGTTTTTCAAGCTTATTCATGCACTTTCAATGTCAGTGTCTTTTATTTGTTCGTTCCACACAGTTTCCTTCGCATTCAACTCGTTACTCAGAGCATCTGCGTATTTCATTCTCGAACTATTATCCACTAGTTTGTCTATGCTAATTCTGGACGTTCGCACTACGTTCGCTTTTCTTCTCCAGACCCACTTTTGCGCTAAACATAATCTCGATATAACCAAAAAGTGGTCCAATCCACACTCCGATCCACGCATTACTTTTGTGTCTTTCACCAGGTTTCTAAGCCATTCCTCATATACTATCAAGTCTATCATACTTTTAGATTCACCTCTTCGCCATGTATACATATGCACATTTTTATATTTAAACCACGTATTGGATACAAGCAGGCTTTTCTCCACACAGATGTTTACCAGGCAGACGTTCACCATTCTCATTGACTCTTTGGTCTCTGAACTTTCCTAAAACGCATTCAGTGTGTTCTTTCTGTACACCTGTCCACCCGTTCATATCCCCCACCCTTTCGTTTGGCTTACATACGTTCAACAGGTTCTCCATTCACCGGTGCATAGCATGCAATAAGAAAAATTCTTCGAATCCCCACTTCTGTTCTAACTCATTACCCGGGGAGACACCAATTCATACTGTTTAACACATCTTTTTGCTCTTTCACTTACGATTACCCCAACTCTTTTTGCGCCATGCACTTCAGTCTCAACTCCTGACCATAGTGCTAGGCTGCCATCGTCCATCTCCACAGTATCCTTCCTTTGCGCTTTGTCTCCGATACTCACAGAATATCAAAGTGTCTTTCGTACATTACATTCGCAATTTCAAATTCTTAGCCATGCATACCTCTAACATTCCACGTAATTACTCGCCATTCATTCCCTGTCTGTTTCGACCTTGACCGCCCCTTGTAGCCAGGTCGATCCGAGGCAATTGTATTGTTCTCTTGAGTAATACCATAGCGAGCAGACCGGTTACTGGCCAAATCGTGCCCCGGACGATGTAGCATTCCCTACTAACGGTATCGTCCTACTACCGGACAGTTACTTGTCTACTGCCTCGATACGCAAGGAAGTCACAAATAGAAATATAGACAGAGGCAAGAAAGATTAAATAATAGAGTGTACATTTACTGTACGGATATCTAAATGTACGTATATACATATACATTTTTCACTTACATACCCTTTAATCACATCACGTTTCAACCAGATTGCTCCCTACGCGATTCCTGGCTCTCGCGCTTGTCACCGGATGTTGTTACTTGCGACCAAATGATTTAATTATTTTTAATTTGGCTTTCCGAGTTATAATTATTTCTTTGTTATTTAATTTAATATTTATTTATCAAATCTGTTTTATGATTGTCGCGAATTGTGACAACTTAAACGTTTCCATCCCCTAAGTTTCTTTTTTTTTTATTCAGTTGAAGGGTAACAATAGATAACGATAATGGCCCTGTTAGCTCTCCCGACATTAATTGTTTACTTTTAGGATTAGTTAGTTAAAATTAAGATCAAACAGAGTAACAGAGGTAACAATTAGCATAAATTTTGAATTTGCAATCAAGGAAAAATATTGTATAAGACAATATGCAACACACTGTTATAAATAAACTTAGAATCATATATAGTACCAAAAATAAAAATTTAATCAACCTTCAAATTTGAAATAAACAGAAAAAAATGTTCAAAAACTTACCGCTTAATACGGATCTGCCCTGTATAGTCTTTATATTTGCAATTTGAGCTATTGAAGTATAAAGAAACACTAACTAAAGTCTCGATTATATTTAAAATGTAACCACTTGCTTGTGCAATTTGTTTTATAATTGATATTTCTTTATTAAAACTTGTATAGTTGAATAGTAATGACATCGCTCTATGTATTAATGATCTCTATACAGCTAACTTATGTGTTTTATGGTAACATGAATCGTTTGGAATTGTCTGTATGTTTAGGTTTTCTGAATATGGAGAACTCAAACTTGTTCTGTGTATTAACTTTTATGTTCAAATCTAGAAAATTAATGGCTCTATTTTGTTCTGTCTCTAGCATAAATTTTATTCTAGGAAGTAAATTGTTAATATTAATTAAAAACTCATCAATGAAATCTGATGAACTGTTAAAACATGCTAAAATATCAATATCACAAAACCAAAATATAATCTGATCATTTTTAATCTTCTAAATTATCCGTAAAGGTATTAGGTCAAAGTGGCGAAATTGGACTACCCATAAGTAAACCATTTTTTGTAGATAAATCTTATTATTAAATGAAGGGGTGAGTGGATGAAGGGGCTATGTAACGTTTTGATTTTTTTGGAGTTATTACAATGGATGAAGGGGTTATGTGTGGAATTCTTCTGTAGCACCTTCATGATTGTGAAATTCATTCTAACAAGGAAGAAACCTAGAGGATGAAGGGGGTATGTTCATTTAAAAGAACAAAATCTGATGGATGAAGGAGTTAAGTGACACATGACCCCTCTTCCATTCATAAAGCCATGAAAGCAGTAACATAACCCCTTCATCCACACAATAAAACGTCAGTGTGAAGTAAACACGTGTATTATTATTGGCCTTTTATTTTGTTAATTATTGTGTTTACCTTACTAAAATGCACTCTAGGAGTAAGAGATTATTACGTTTGGCTTTAGAGTCAACTAGCAATAATATAGATGGAGATAAATCAAGAAATAGTGATAGTTATGATGTTTATAACCTACAAAATATTAATGAACCAACAACTTCAAATCTGCATATTTATGAAAACAACTATAATGAAGGTACGTATTGTTCATTATGATTAATGATAGACATATGATTACTGTAATAACATTGTGCATAAAATTTTTAAGTTACATTATCTTGTCTACACATTTTATCAAAAATTTCACTCTCGTGAACGTCGCTTTCGCCATTTTTAGTCGTTATGAAATTATTTTCTTTTTAAAAATGTAGAAGTTTACCAATGTAGTACCTAAAATGAAATGTTTACTAAAGTTCCCATTCGTGCGCGCGAGCGTGTGTGTGCGGTGTGCGTGCGTGCGTGCGCGGTGTGTGAGACTATAAGGCGATAGTTATAGACGTACAGCCATATGAAGGGTCTACGATTAACCATGACATACCTTCTTTTTCCAGATTTTGGTCCAGGCTTAAGCGACTCTGATAGCATCGAACCCTTTGATGGGTCTAGTGAAGAGTATATACCTGATGACTCAAGTAGTGAATCAGAAAGAAGTAATGAAGTAACTGAAGAAGCCATTGTTCCTAAAAGTTTGCTCAAAACTGACACAGTTGTTCATCACTATGAGAAAACAGAAGAGATAAATGATCAAGCAGTAGCTCCGACCCTAGGAAAAAGGAAACATTTTCACCCAAACCAAAAACTTCCAGAAAGAGGAAAATAAATATAGAGCAATGGGTAAAGCGTAAAGCTGCCATTTCTAGAGAAAAGGGACAAAAGTATAAATCCTACAAAGGTGCAGATATTGCTGCGAAATCGGTTGCCATGGGAAATTTGTGTCCAGATAAATGTCGGTTGAAATGCTCGGACAAATTTGCTATAGAGCAACGACAGAACATTATGTGTTCATTTTATAGACTGGACATAAACGGAAAAATGCTCTTTTGTTTAACAGTATCAGGGGACTTCCCAGTGCGAAAAAAGAAAGGTGCAATTAAACATAAAACTGCAACATATCAATACTTTTGACGTTTGAGAAGAAACAAACATTGGTTTGCAAAAGAGCACTTATGTCGTTGTACCAAATTAGTAAAAAGAAAATTGAGGTAATTCAACAAAAATTAAGGGGGTTCAGCAGCACCTAGTCCTGATAAAAGAGGTGATAATTCGAACAGGTCACATAAAATAAAAGATGAGATAAAAGATTATGTACTGAAACACATTTCGAGCTTCCAGTTTCTCATTATTCGAGGACTTCCAACATAAATAAAAAGTACCTTTCCCATTTGTTATCATTGAGCAAAATTTACGAACTATATCTTGAGCTGAAATTTGCCGCATCAAACTCTGCTCTTAACGCAGCATATTTGTAAATGAATTGAACCTGTCTTTCTCTAAACCCAGAAGCGACATGTGCAGCACATGTGATGATGGTAAATCCAATGACGAACATACTGCAAACTATCACACAGCTTTCGAATCAATGAAAATTGACCGAGAGTTAGCCCAGTCATCAGATAATGTGGTTTACATTACCATTGACCTCCAGCAAATCATGCCTTTACCTAGGCTTACGACCTCAAAGGCATTCTACCTCAGGCAGCTATCGTTCTACAATTTTGGAATTCACATTGAAGCTAAAGGTGTGAGTAAATCAATCTTTTGTACATGGACAGAAAATCAAGGTTCCAAAGGAAGTACAGACATATTTTGTTCATTATTGACAGCGGTGGAAACAGATGAAATATTTCGGTCCAAAGATCATTTAATCATCTGGTCTGATTCTTGCGGTGGCCAGAATAAAAATTTTTTATTAATTTGTTTATACCAGTACCTTGTACACAAGAATATATTTAAAGTGATTGATCACAAATACCCAGAAGTTGGACACACGTATCTCGACTCAGATCGTGATTTCGGGAGGATTGAAAAGAATCTTAGAAACCACGAAGTTCTCTTTACCCCAGAACAATACAGACATATTATAACAAAATCTGGTAGGAAAAATTTAGTCATTGATATGTCATATCGCTTTAGAGTCACAGAAAACTTGGAAAAGATATGAAGTTATACAATAGAAAGAAAGATCTTCTTAATGGAAAAGTTAGATTCAGAGACGGTATCAAGTGGGTTCGAGTGGAAAACTATGGATCGTGTCTATACAAGGAGTATTACGATTACTGTAGTCCATTTAAAGAAGTCAATATTATGAAAATTCGTAATGTAACACCCCAGCTTGACAATGCAGTAGTTATTGTAAGGAACCCGAATCGGAAAAACGAGGTTTCGAGGAAAAATTGAGCACTTGAAACAGCAGCTACAATTTGTCCCTGATGAGCACCAGTGGTTTTACAGAAATATTATAACAGAGCACGGCAGCAGCTGAAAATCACCCTTAAAAAATAAGAGGTTATAATGAAACAAAGTTGAACTTCCTACAGGTGTATAAAAGGTTGAATATTGATAGAATTATAGTTTAGTTGTTCAATGTTACTTTTCTGTAGTCTAGTTTATGAAATTAAATAAAAATAATTTGTATTCATTTTTTGTCTTTGATATTTTACTTTTGAATACCCTTCTTCCACTATGAACATACTGAATCAATAAAAAAAATGAATGAAAGAAGGGGCTATGTTCACAAAAAAACTTTTCTTTTATTAACAAAACCTAAAAAATTATTGAAACATACCAAGGTTAACATACTTTACCCATAGGAATAAGAATTAAAATATATTAGGCTATAAATATGTATACCTATAAAGTTACAAGGTTAACACTTTCAAGTCGATTTTCTCAAAAGTTACTTTATGTGACATAACCCCTTCATCCACTCACCCCTTCAAATGTGAAATAATTTTGATTAACACAGAGATCATCTAAGTGAATTAGCTCCATTCTTGTAACTAATTTAACGTTATTATTAAATAAAACATTATTTAGTAAACTCACACATTCTTGAAGTGGTATTTTAGAATACACACTAAAGTGTACGTTATTATGTGGTTTAGTTTACCTGCTAAAATATGATTAGATGCTTGATGTAAGAAACTGATGGTCTAAAGGGCATATTTGGTTTTTTGATTTTTATGAGACGAGATAGTTTTGGTCCTTGTATGAAATTTGTTGTTTCTATAAATCTGTAAAGCAGATATTGCAGTTTTGTAAACTTTGTCTCTCATATTTTTGAAATTTTGTTGTACGATCTCTATTTAAAATTTCTAATAATATTATATTATTAACTTTCTGCATATAACTATTTTTTGAAATAATAACTAAACATAACTGTAAGATTTGTTGTTGTAAGTTTGGGCCATTTTCAACGAAAACTCTTTAAACAAATTAGTAATTTGAAATTTGGCGTAATTTTTGTGACCATTTTTAAGCTGCGTTTCGCATTCTACAGCTAAAATATCTTTAATTTTGTTAGTGAATATAGGAAAAGGGCAAAATTTAAAACATTTATTAAGGAATTGTAATCTTTGTTATTAAATTGAACGTTTTACATGTTTACGAATCTTGTGTGAAAGTTATAGAAATTATTCTGATTTATTTTTGTTCTATGTTGACGGTGTTGTTTCTCGATAAGTTTTAAAGTTTTATTTTTTTCTCAAAATTGGTCAGAAAAAACACCTTCAACACAGAAGAAACATAAATCGGAACAATTCCACAAGTTTCATACAAGATTCTTAAACCTGTTCAATTTAATAAAAAAGAATTGGAATTTCTTAACAAATGTTTTAAGTTTTCTCCTTTTCCTATATTCACTAACAATATTAAAGATATATTAGCAATAGAATGCGAAATTCGCCTTAGAAATGATCACAATAATTATGCCAAATTTCAAATTGCTAATTTGATAAATTGCTGGAGGTGGGTAACCGCAGTCACCCTAATTGGTGATGCGCGCGCATACAATGAGTCACGTGACTTTGGAGGCAGGAGTGTTAGTAGTTACGTGACCGGCGGGGGGGGGGAATAGGGGTATGTCAAAGCCCAATTATTTTAATTGTGTGTGTGTGTGTGTGTGTGTGTGTGTGTGTGTGTGTGTGTGTGTGTGTGTGTGTGCGCGCGTGCGCGTGATATTACCTAAAATAAAAGATGTTTAATTAGATAAGTACTACAAAGGTGAAAGGGCCTTGAACTACAATTAGGCTATTAACATTCTTTGCGATTAAAACTGTTTAAGCTTTTTAGTTCACAATAATTTAAAAGTATTGGAAGCAACGATGTAGGTAGAATAATTTTTAGAAATTCAAAACTGTATTGTCTGCTGTACAGGTGTGTTCAAGCTTGTTTGTAAATCCAAGTAATTCTTAACGCAAAGGTTATATAAGAGATAAGGTGTATTATCAAAATTGGAAGGTCAACATGTTTATTTGCTCCCAGGCATTTTCAATAACGACTTAGTGTGTTCAAACTTGTCTATAAATCTAGGTAAAAAAGGACGGTATTTCAAAAACGTCTGCCAACATTTCTACGACGTAGTTAAACCGAACCGGTATTTTTGAAATGGAAGTTAGTTTTTGCAAGCTGTAACTGAAATCAAGCCAGTATTTTTAAATGAAAGTTAGTTTTTACAAGCTGTAACAATCAAAGAAACTTTCATCAAGTGTTTGTAAAAAGAACGTAAAAATCATAATTGTATTTTTAAGGTTTGCTTGTCCATTATATAATTAGCTAATTAGTGGGTTTTTCCAAGCACATCAGAGGTATTTAATAGTGAAAGGATGTTATTATTGTGGTTACATAACTGGGCAAATCTAGAAAATAATTACAATATATGTTGATTAGATAATACTAGATTAATTTATTGTAAAGGTTTGGTAACGATGAAGAAGTTTTTTTAAGGGAGTAGGTTTTGAAAAAAAAGAAACAGGTAAGCTGTGCAAATAATATAGGTAATAAAGATTTATTTTTGTTTGGTCTTTCCTTCAACAAAATGTATAAAAGCAAAAATATATTAATGATTGGGGAAAGCCATTAAGTACTTCATCTTGAATTTATTTCTACATTACTTTATGATTTAGAATTAAAACATTTAAAAATCTGTTTATGTATTTGATTGAGATTGTTTTGATTGATTTGATCGATTGATTTGGTTAATTGACTTGATTAGCTGATTTTATTTATTGATTTGCTTGAGACTGATCTGAATGAGTTTGATTTGGATCAAACTCTATTACAGAAAAAATACTGCAGTAGATGACATTACAAACAATAAGGGTGGCATGACAAGGGGCGAAGACCTAAGAACAAGTTCCGGAGGCCTATAGCTGCCTTATGAGATGATATGTCAGCCACTTATTCGAATACTATTTCAAATTTCCTGGCAAGGTGGCGAAGACCCGACATGGTGCGAAGACCTGAGGACAAGTTTCGGCTTGATTGATTGATTTGATTGATTAAGATTGATTTTCGGATGATAGACTGTTTTCCCACGCCAACTCTGAGGGTTGGTTAGCCTTATCTACGAAGTAAGCGGTCGCTTAGGTATATACAGTGGGAGAATCGTTACCTAAGCTTAAGATTGATTTGATTAATTAATTGATTGGGTTGATTGATTTTGTTGTTTGGTCCACTGCTTTTATTTGTGGCTCATAATTAATTTGGCTGCGATCTTACCAGACAAAACAAAGATGGTAGCCAAAATCAAAATTGAGATGCTGCAAGAAAAATAAAAACGGCATCCGTTAAATTAATTTGATTGATAGATTAATTTGGTTTATTGATTTGATTGAATTGATTAGTTGATTAATTGATTTCTTTGATCTATGGACGTCACAATTAAATACAAAATGTCCGCTCAATTCAATTATGATTCATAATTAAGAACAGAATGGCGGCACAATTTAATTATGACTCATAATTAAAATAATTGGACTATGATCATTAAAGAAATATCAATTATAAGTCAAATTGCCCAAGAATAAAACTGATATGTATTTATTTACTGTCGGTTCTGTGTTAACTGGCTACATGCTTTTGATAGAATTTTGTACTCTTGATTTTTAACTAAAGTATCGATTATATTGGAAAGATTACATTTCAAATATAATCGATACTTTAGTTAAAAATCAAGAGTACAAAATTCTATCAAAAACATGTAGCCAGTTAACAAAGAACCGACAGGAAATAAATACACATCAATTTTATATATTGGAAAAATATAAAAAAAAGTAGCTCACCTATTACAAAAGAAGTACAAAGTAAATTTCAAAACCAATACCAATGTCCCTAAACGTTTATTTAATGCCACAGATTCACTTAATGCCATTTTAAGGTCCGGAATTTATAAATTGAACTGCACATTCTGTAGTTCTGCTTACATTACTATTACACTTAGGAACTTTGGTATTAGATACAAAGAACACATTAGATGTTACAAATATAAATACACAGACAAATCAAACATATAAATGGACTACTATTAAATAGAATCACTCCTAATTATTACAATATTAGATGTTCAACATTACATTGTATAATATAAATGTATTTAAATTCCTTTTAGTGAGAAGTTTTATATTTGTAGTGTCTGTAAATAATGATTTAAAAATATTTCATAAATTATTCTTATTTGCGTATAGGAAATTTAAACGCGCCCGCGCTTTACACGGTAACTTGAATTTGAGAGAAAAACGTGCTTTGTCTTTATAATAGTATATTAAAATACATGTTTCATAAGCCACGAATTCAAGTTTTTAAATCAAGTTTTTTATGCTATTTTTTAACTTCTAGTTTAAAAAAAGGAGTTCGAAATTTAGAGTAACATCTAGGGAATTTTGAGATACGTAGTTGTAGTAATGTAAAAGTGGGTAAACTATCATAAACAGTTCAAATATTTGAAACCTGAATATAACGTTCCACCAAGGTGTAAAAAACTATAGCAGCTAAAATAATTAAGTTGATTCTCATGTGTTTAGTGAAAAGCAATGACATTTGATTGAAAATTGTTAACGTACTTTGGTTTACTATCATTGCTACCATGCTACTAACTTAAAAACGGTGCGTTAATAGCAACCACTACTAAACCGTAAACAGTAGAAGGTAGTATGGTAAAGAGTTCATTAGAATACTAAGCGAAAAAAATTATCAACAATCCAAATCCGTATTCCAAAAATCCCAATTAACTTTTCTTAATTACTTCGTATCAATTCGAGCAATTGCATTCTTATACTCTGTTCCATTTTATTTTGCATTAGACAATTAGTCAAACTGATGCCGTCCTGTCAACAGTAATCGTGCCGCGCTGAAGTAACGTATATGATGATCAAGTCTCATACTGAATAAATAATTTGTTGAGAAGAAGCTATTAATGGGGACCGGTTTTAAAACTGGATGATTAAACAGCTGATTCTTCCGCTGTCCAAATTACTCGGAAATTGTGTGGTGTTTATGGATAATGCATCGTATGTTTCGGCACAGTCACACAAGCTACCCTCATTTTCTAGTAAGCAAGATCAGCTGCAGCAAAGGTTGCTTACGCAGGGAATCGAAATTGAGGGAAAAATTACAAAAACGCAACTGTGGAACAAAATTCAACCTTTTAGGTACAGAGGGAATACTATGCAGTTGACATTCTTTTAATTAAGCATGGATATAAAGCTTTAAGATTGCCTCCTTACCATTGTAAATATAACCCTATTGAAATAGCACTGGGCTTTTGCAATTAAGCAAAGTTCTGAACCTCTTTCGAAAGAGGGTTCAAAAATTATGGCTTGAGGCTTTATCCAAATGTTCTCCTACAATGTGGCAAAATTCTTGTTCGCACACTGAAATTACTTCAAATGATTGGGAGGAAACATACGGGAAAACTTTCGATTAAAAATATCATATTGTTATCATAGTACTAGGAGAATCTTATTCAGATTCAGAAAGCGATTCGAATTATTCTGGTGACATAATGCAGTTGGAATAAGATTCCACTGTTTGGCATCAAAATTTTAGCAAAAATATATTTAAATATTTGGTTTTCGCCAGGTCTTGTCTGTGGATACGAAAGCACCAGTTTTGTGGGCGATTCCACTTAGTTACGACTTAAATGGGTATATTTATGGTTATTTACCTTCATGTGCACGTAAAAGTCAAGAAAAGAACGAAGCAGAAAATGTTTTCTGTTCGGTTTATTATTTTGGAAAAGTGAAAAACACATTCTTATTAGTTTTTACGTAGATTTGGTTAACAAAATATCTCGTATTACATAAGATACCATGTCATCATTGATGACTAATGCAAATAATGTACAATTTAGGTTTTATGCAGGTAATAGATGTTAAGAGCTCTGAAAGCTAAAATTTATTTTTTTTAAATAGACAACTCGCTGAATTAATTTCACTTCAACCTACAGTCAAGTTACTGCAGTAACTTTTTGTTCTTTTGACGGTCATACTCTTTACAAAATAAAATGGAACAGAGTATACATGTCCCAAATTTCCTCCACTTCCAAATCCTATCATTCCAATTTCAAAGCATTCTTCCGCCGAACGTTCTAGTTTCTATAAAACAAGTCCCTGAAGCTAAAGTGTAACAGCTGTGGCACTCCCTTCAATGCCAGAAACGACGAAAACGTCCCAGTTTCCTGTCGAAGATGATAATTCAGAACGCAATCCATCATTCGAAGAAACCGATTCCGAAGACACCACAGACACAAAAACACCGCCATGCACCGAATCACCCACGATTAAACACTTAACACAGTGCCTAACACACGCCCTGTTTCCGATCTTTCCAGACTAACGTAACAGGAGTTTACGATACATCCTTGTCTTACTTTCAACAGAGAACCTTCGCTTGCGTGTCAGGTACGGATATAGAGATAGCCGTTATTGTTTACTTCTCACATTACGACCCACCGCTTGTCAATACCTATTCTAACAATCTTTTAATTTACGCATTCAGCCTACCCAATTCAGTAATCCTAGGTGACCTTAATGCCCACCACATGCAAATTGGTGATTCCACAAATAATCGCACCAGAATTAGGCTATTATTACCCTTACTGTAGACGCCACGATTGCGAGTCACCAATACAGAACCCACGTTTTACGACAATTTCAGTTTTCATCTCATCCTCGTTTCTGAACCCAGCAATTTGATCAAGAGTGCTTTATAGGTACTACGATCACTTCAAATTATTTGCCATTGCTGGTCGAAAACTTTATTTTATCTCGCTCCCCCCAGCACCCCTGGCACATACCTTAATTAAAGGCTTTTCTAATGCAGACTGGAATGAGTTCTCCAAACATATCACCAACAACGTCCCCACAATAGAACTTCTAACTACCAAAGATCTTGAGAAAGTTCCGATTAAGTTCCATTATTACGGAAACGGTCCCACAGCACCACTTTCACGGCAAATCGTGAACTTGATCAAAAAGTGAAGACGAATCTATCATTAAATCTTCAGATTCAGGTATTCAGCTCTCAAGACGGAATGTAATCGCCTCAACGCGAAACCAGACATACTGAAAATTCCAGGACGAAAGTTACCTCAGAGTTAAACTACAGTAATGGATAGTCCTTCTCCAAATAGTTCGACGGACAGACCCGAAGTAAATCAACCTACAGGCGACCTCTTAGTTCCCTATCGCCCATGACCAAGTCACCGCCTACTTCAAGAAAAGACGAAATTCCGCCGCAGGTCAAGGCGGTCTAAAACGCACTTTTCTTCACCGCACAAGTTAAATAACACTTTTTACCATCGTAGAATTTCACTCAGACCGTTTGTTTGTACCGGTGTAAATAAAGTACGCAGTGTTGATAAAGCTCATAAAAATCCTTAGATTTTTGGAATAAAATTCTACCAACACCTGTTAACATTAAAATTAATTATTACAAGGATAATGGGGAATTTCTTTTCTATTATTTTAAATTTAATATTCATTTTAGTAAATATTTTATTTCGTAATGTATTAAGAGAAATATATACCTGTTCTTTACCGTTTTGTACTACTGCATACAAGTACTCACACCCACTTAGCTTTAGTTGTATGCATTTCTCCACATTTTCTCCATAAAAAGTGGAAGGACCTTAGAAATTAGTTCAGCATACATAGCTCTCATGGGTAAATATCGTTTATTGTAGATACATATTTACAATCTGAATACATTTCACCAGTAAGTGTAGGTCTTATCTTCAGTGAGAAGTGACCAGAAATTAAGCAGTGTTAATGTCAACATTGTTTATTTTAGAGAAAATTACTAAAATAATACCTATATAATTAGATTTTAGTGAAAGCTTACTATTGAATGTTATAATCTTTAATAATAATATAAATTAGGACAACTTAAGTCATATGTAACTTTGAAGTTGTACCAGGGTAAACTCATGAGAAGTAAGCCTATTCAGGTTTACCACTACAGGAGCTCACATACTTTACAAAACTGTGGAGGTGTTTCATCATCAAACAGTTATGACTTTAAGACAAAACGACGCAGTAATGGTGGTTGGATCATTATTCGCTAATAAGTGCCGTAGAAATAAAAGAGAAAACATGAAAAGCTTCGTCAACGGTGGTTGTTGAAAGAAAACGTTAGAGCCACCTTATTTATTATAAGAATTAAATGTAAAACTTGCTTTCTCTGTTGTATCTTTTAATACAAAAAAAATATATAATGATGATAAGGGTTTCCTCTCTCCACAAGGGGACGGCCGGTCGACCGGTATTACAAAATAACAGCATGATGCAATCGTTATAGGACAAAGGAGGCGGTGTGCTTTTTTCAAAACCAAACAGAGCCGGAGGCGATATCGCATTACAGTTGAAAACAAGAAAAAGGTCCAAAAAATTACCAGATAGGCAAATCGTGCAAAGCGTATACTATACTTTACGGACACTTTCGTGTAGTAATATACCCAAATCACGATGCAATAACCAGTCTGGAGTTGTTATACAAATAGCCATATGAGACCAAGCACACGTGAGGTTTGCTACAAAAAAACCCAGGTAAACAGGTATAATATGGTCTTAGACCACCAATCGTAGATATTAATTACTTTCAGGGATGTAAAATATATTGAGGGCATTGGGAATGCAACAAACCATGTCTATTATTCAATTGAATTTACTTTCAAGAAAAGGTGTGGGATAAGAGGTGGGATTTTATGGTTTTAACAGCATTAGAAATACTCATGCGGGAAACGATAAATCTTATTGTAAGAAGAATCCAAATAGCGCATATGAGTGCTGAGTTGTAAAAACTGAGCGCCTATAAAAAATATCACACACGAATAGTTTTAGTTTAAAATTGAATAACGATACGATCAAGTGCAATCCTAACTGTAAATTTGATATATACTTCACTCGAAGAGATTGTATTACGCGCATGCTTGGTTTCAGATCGAAGATATTGTAAGCTAGTGCTTTATATAAATCCACTTTAGGTGTACCAATAAGGTGATCCTATCTATCAAAGCTGAAAACATGCTAGAATTTGTACTAAATAAATATTTCTGTCCTACCAGGTTACAGATCAGATTTAATTCAGAATAGTCCTCAATTCTTGAAGGTAAAAACTCGCACAATCGGTGATATGATAACCAAGTTTACAAACCAAAGGAGCAAATCAATTGATTTTGGGGGAAGTGAAACATTTACAGTACGAGTAGAGCTGCAAGAATACAGGTTTGGACTTTATTCCTGTGTCTCCCTTACACTATACATAAGAAACGTAAATTATCGATTGAACACTAGATAGGCATTAACTTCAGCAGAAGAAACATTTCGGTTTAAAAACACATAAACGCGGCGGACTTCTTAAACGTTTATCAAAACGTGCATTTTGATGAAACTATAATCACTTCCGATATTCACACGATTTTGACTGCACGATAAAATTTAGAGTTAGCATGATCTGATAACTATCGCATACGCTAGTTTTATGTATGAGGTGTCGAAATAAGTTCGTGCGGTTTTTTATGGTAAAATAAAAATATTTATTAACAAACAGTAATACATTATTACTCATCGAAGTAGCCACCACCACAACTAATGACCTTTTGCCAACGTAACACCAATTTTTGAATGCCGCTTTTGTAAAATTATATGGATTTTGAATCAAACAATTGACGGATTGTATTTATAACATCAAATTTTGTTTTGAACTGTCTATGTCTCATGCAGTTGTCAAGAGACAAAGAAAGATGGTAATCACTTGGTGAAATGACAGGAAAATATGGAGGGTGGAGCAACGTTTCCCAGCCAAGTTCATAAATTTTTTCCCCGGGTCATTCTTGGGGTATGTGGTCTGGCGTTATCCTGTAAGAATAGTACTTTCGTCCGATTGACTAAAGAAGGCGGTTTTTGGATGGGTGCTGCTGGTACTCGCTGAAGATGTTCACAATATAAGTTCACAGTGATGGTTTGACTCTTTTCCAAAAATTGGTAATAGATTATTCAGGTCGCTGTCCACCAAACACGCAATAAAGTCTTGTTTGAGTGCAAGGAAACTCTGGGAGTGTGTGGTACCCAATCAGTAGGCGACAACCAATGATACGATGCTTACAATTGGAGTATAATATCCACTTTTCATCGCAGGTTAGCAAGAAATGGTTCATTATTGTTGCGTAAAATATTTTCCGAGCAAACGACAGGACGACTTAATTTGTTCTTTTGATAATTCATGTGGGACCCATTTACTTAGCGTCCACGTCTTGAAAGTGCAAACGAATGGTTTCATCACTCACATTGAACGTTTCTGCAAGCTCTAGGTATGTTATACTGGAATTTGTCTCCACAACCTATTGAAGACCCTCGTTGTTTACGATCTTCGGTATCCCAGAGCGTGCTTCATCGATCAAGCTGAAATATCCTGAAAAAAAATTATTGAACCACTTGTGTGCTGTTCGATCACTTACAGCATCATCTCCGAATGCGGTACATAATTTTTTCGCCGCCTCATTGGCTTTAGTACCAACTTTGTACTCATAGAGTAAACAACCTCGAATTAAGGTTTTATTCGTTTTTCAACGATTCAAATTCGGAACTAATCAATTGTGGTCAAATATATATGTAACCGACAAAAGCAGGATTCGTACTAAAGCGAATCGCAGGTAACAAACATATGCCATCGATCAACAACTTAAAAAATATTCATGGCATATACATAGAAGATAGAATTAAGTCAAAAACAGAGGGAAGGAGCCGTTGCAAGAACATGTAGTCTAACAAACAATTTTGCACAGTTTCTTTGTTACGAGTTAGACGGACAAAAGTGGATGTATATAGCAATCTACATCTTCATTAAAAGGATATGCTGAATACGTATCCCAATATGATACGTAGTAAACCTCAAATGGAAGTAAATGTTTACATCACGGGGTGAGCTTTACTTAATTAATTTATCATAAAAATGCGACAAGCGTTAATATTGATACGATCCACATGCAATACAGATTGCTACCAAGGAACTGCAGACGATGCTACCATAACGCTTCCTTCCTCAACAGAAAGTTCCTCACATGACACTGCTAAACTTAGCGAATTCAAACAAATTAACAAGAATGACAGCTTTAAAACAAGCACAGTCAGATATATGGCCAATAAGAACTTCCACTCAATTGTTTTGTTTAATAATTGTGGACCTGAATAGGCTACTAAAGGCTACTAAACCACTCAGCGATACTTAGGAGGATGGATAGCGGGGTATTGAATAGCCAAGAGATGCCTATGAACGGCTACCTTAAATTATTTCAGATCATAAACGTGAGGAAAACAGGAACTAGGGAGATCATTCCAGAGTTTAGAAACTGTGTATAAGAATTTGGATTGCGCCCGTTTGGTATGACAAGTGAAAACATATTTTACTAGCAGCTACTTTGGTAGCTGACAGAACATGGTCAACCCATGATAGATTTGAAGATACAGTGATTCCCAACATAGTAATAGAGTGAAAACTTAAGATGTGAGTCATTCATACTTACAACACGAAATGGTCAACCATTTTTAGCGGACACAAGGCAACACTGAGTTTTATTAGCATTACATTTAACTGCAATATTGATTCTCCACTCGAGGATACGTTCAATGTCTTTAATGTCTTGATCTGAGATAGAATGTGGATTACCATTACGAGTAGACTGAGATGAACTACAATGAAGAGTGTTGTCGTCAGCAAATGGATCGGGTTGTTGAAGAAATATCCTTGATCCCTATGGTACATCCGGGTTACTGCTAACTTCTTTTGAAAATAAAACCATCAACTACGACACATATTCGTCTTTTATCAGGGAAACTAGAAACCCAGAAAGATGAGGGTATCATTTGACCCAAACGAGGTGAGTTTGACAAGTAAACACCGATGCCAAACTTGGTTAAATGCCTTTAAGATATCTAAAACTGTTTCACCGGATAGTTTTTATGTATTGTTCGAAACTTGGATCACATATTGGTGGTTACTAAGGAGTTAGTTTCAAGGAAAGAGATCAGTTACTGATTGACGGCCTTTTCCATGATAATTAGGCAAGATGGAAGTGATAGTAATTGGTCCGTAGTTCCAGGGTCGGTCTTAGCCTTTTTTGGGAATAGTTGAACATTTGCTAACTTCCATAATCAACGAAATATCCCAGAAGATATACAGATCGAGTAAGCTTAGATAGGACTAGTACTAGTTCAGGAGAACATTTCTTTAAGACAATAGCTAGGATACCGTCTGGGTCAGTCGACTTATTGGGATCAAGCCTACTCATAATCGATTCTACGAGCTTGTACCGAAAATGAGCTGGTTTCATAGCATATGAATAAGAGTAGACTACGGGCACATATTTTCCAGAATCATTGAGACACGAATTTGATACAAACAAATCTACAAAAAGATTGACTTTGTCTGCCGAATCAGCAAATACAGATCCAACCAAAGATGTGATGGGGGAAAATGAAGATGTACCAAAGTTTTTACTGATGGATTTAGCTAAAGACCAAAACTTACGACTGTTCGAATGAGATTTAGCAAGTTTATTGCATTTTCGCTGTTCAAACAACTTCTTAGCTTTAATGATAACACTTTTGTAGGCATTTCTAGCAGCAACGTAGTCTGCATTACTTTCGTCCCTTTTATTAGATTTCCCTTTAATATAAGATTTATTTTTCAAAAATATTGCATTAGCACAAGCCTTATTGAATCAGGGTTGGGAACGTGTATGACCTATGCGATTTTGTTTTTTGGGAACGTATAACTATATGCCCATAAAGATGAATTCAGATACTGAAAGAGCAATGTCCGAACAAGAGAACAACTTAAAGCAATTTTCACACCATGGAAAGGTAGCAAACAAGTCCTGTAAATCACTCCATTTGTCTGAGATCACATGAAATAGCAAATAGCAAACTATGACCAGCAGGATTGTAGTGGATGAAAAGAGTTATGAACATTGATACCTCTTAGAATTGTGGTATCGCAAGATGCAACTGAGACAGAAGACAGTCAACTTTCAAACTAAGGTAATCAACTAAAGTTACCGAAATTAGTAGACCTACGAAGGCGATAGTAGAGTTTTACAAATTTAGGACCAGAATGTTTAACCCAAATCACGCCGAAATCTTTATTTATAACCCTAGAAACCACAGCCATCTTAGTTTGTAATTTTTAATTTCGGACTTTCAATCCGATAGGAAGACGGTGAAAGAAAGAATAAGAATGAGAATAGATTAAGGATATCCAAAAAAGTAATCGGCAACCCTTACCGAGTTTAGAAAACCGGAGACCTAATATTAAGGAGCCCATGGTAAGGGTTGTGGTGCCTCCTCGGCTGACATGGGTTACACACACCTCTCCCTTCCAATTAGAGAAACCTTCTATTTACTCATACTACATTATACAGTGATGTGTTGCGCAAAATACAAAGAAAAGACGTTATTCTTTTTGCCTTGACCGCCCATGTCCCCAGATATCCCACTCCTCACACATGCAGATAACACACAGATGTGAAAGAGCAATAAAATTCATATACACACGGAAAATAAATATGTGTTAATTAATTTCAAACATTAGTTCGTGATGACAATGTACGTATTTTACCGAAGGAGTTAATTTTGAGATCGCGGATTAGATCCCTACGTAATATTTGTTTACCTTATAGAGACTCAATTCAATAAATTAAACTCGCTTGAAAGTATTTTATTAACTATAAGTATATTATACGTATTTGAAGTTGACCGTCCTCTTAACTCCTGCGTCGAAATACGGATGTTGGCTCCACGGTTCTAGGGGTTGACTCAAAGTGCCTCGAGCTCCTCCCAAAGAAATAAGAGAGTCAAACTCACTTTGGGCCAAGTAGCCACAGTAGAGGATGTCTTGAGAGTGCAAGCGGTGGTTGAAGATGCTCCTAAAATTAGAGATATTTTGGACAGAGGGGCGGTTAGGGATCTAGACAAAAGTCACAGCTCTTCTCTTTACAAACACGGATTTTTCGCCAATGATAGGATTATAGATGATTTTATTTTCTACAAATAAGAGCTCCTTTTAACGTAATTCAATTGATACAATTAAGAATATAAAACGGATGATTATTCCGTATCGGTAAACTTTCACTACAACCGTTAATTTAAATAACTTTCGATGGAATGGAATTGATAGTTATTGGTCGATAGTTTGAGGGATCGGTTTTGTGGAACAGGTTGGACATTTCTCAACTTCCACGATGAGTGAAACTCTCCAGATGACATGCAAATCGAAAAGAGTTTGGGAAATACAAAGTACTAGGTCGCGGTAGCACCTTTTAAGGATGATAGCTGGAACACCGTCAGGGCCAGTCGACTTGTTTGAGTCAAGCTTATTGATAATTGATTCTAGGAGCTTGTATCGAAAGTGGATTGGTTTCATAGCGTAGTTTCATAGGGTAGATTTGGACGACGGCACAGTTTTACCAGAATCATTGAGAGATGAATTTGATGCAAAGTAATTGGCAAAGAGCTTGGCTTTGACAGCAGGATCAGCTACTACAGCTCCATGGCGAAACGTAATGGGAGGAAAGGAAGATTTACTAAAGTTTTTACTGATGGCTTTAGCTAAAGACCAAAATTTACGACTACCCAAAAGATATGAGACTAATTCTTTGCATTTAGTTCTTCAAACATCTTTTTGGCCTTGCAACTGTTTCCTTGCGGCAATATAGTCGGCGTGATTTTCGACAGATTTATTTGATTTCCATTTGTTTATGCTTTTGCGATAATGCAGTAGTACAAGTCCTGTGAAACCAGGGTTGGGAACAGGATTATGTTGTTTGGGAATGTATAACTCCATACCCATCAAGATAACTGCAGTTATTGAAGGAGCAATGTGTGAAGAGGAGGACTGTTTAAAGAAATACTTACGGGAGGGGAAGGTTACAAAAAAATCTCGTAGTCCGCTCCTGTTAGCTGATTTAAAACACCACATAGCTATATCTGCTTTTCGATTAACAGTGGGATTGGGTACAGTAGAAGTTATTTCGATTAGGCGGTGGTCTGATTGACCAAGTAGCAGCTTAGTTTTTGAATGCATATGATTGGGAAGTTTGTTGTGTATAATGGAAGGAACATCGTTTATAAATCGTAACGATATATTAAACTCACCATTCCGCTTGGATATTCTTAATGTAATGAATCTGCAAAGGAGTGCGATCAGTCCGAAACTTTAAATTATTTTGGGTTCGTAGTTTATTCGTACGCAAAATAGTCTTGGTTATTGTACATAACTTTAATATGACGTGATGATGAGCTATATTTTGCTACACACAAGGTTTTCCTAGGAGAAGGAAAGCTGATAAAAGGAGCCATAATATTATTTAATCAGTTAATATCATCTCTTATACGATCATCATTGCCAGACTTAGTTGATTACGGTATATTAAATAGCATTACATTAACAGATATTTTTTGCTTCTCATTAATCTTATTTATTAATGCATTATTACACTACATACTGGGACCCTTCAGAGCGGTTAATTCAGATTGTAAGATACTAACATCAGACTCTCGTTTTAAAAATTTTGATTCTATATTACCTATCTTAGAAAATTCCGTAAGCGATTTGTTCAATTTATCATTCATTGTAGAAAAATGCTCATTGAACATTTTTTCCAGGCACTCTCCTGACAAGCGGAAACTACAAGTACTAGACATGATTTTATGTCGATTTAACGTAAAGTACCTTAATCCAAAAATACCTCCTAAGGGAGCTTGAGCCCTTTGAAGATGGCACCGTTAAGTCACTTTTTGTTAAATATCTCAAAAGCACCACTACGTAACAAGTTCAAACGAATAGTCGATAATAAACCGGCCACTGAAAACACGATTTCCTTATTGCCATCAGAAGCGGCCCACTGGGGGGAGGCAATAGATTTTTTTTAACCAAAATTTTTAGTTTTCAATTTTTTAATGGATTGTACATTAAACTTAAAACATTCAGGACATTTTCCTTACAAAATGTGCTCTTAATTGAAATCGCTGTCTCATACCGTTTGCGAGAAAAATCAATTTAGCCTTTTTGTGTTTCTGGCAGAAAATGCCGTTTCATTACTAAATTATGTTTACAATGCCTAGTTGACTGTGAAAAATTAAGAAAATCTGACATTACGTCAAATTGTTTTGATGTCAAACAGTTATTGTTGTATTAAAAAGATAAAAATTTGTTACTTGTTATTTTTTATGTTAGATATATAAATTATATTATACTATCTTTAGAAAATAAATTTGTTTTATGAATCATGCTTTCCACAAAATTTAACAGAAAATTAAATAACTAATTAAAACAAGTAAGATCAGACACTCTTTCTTGATTTATCACAGCCAACTAGGCAAAGAAAACATAATTTAGTAATGAAACGGTATTTTCTGCTAGAAAAACAAAAAGCTTAAATTGATTTTCTCACAAACGGTACTAGATAGCGATTTAAACTAAGATCACGTTTTGTATGGAAAATATCGTATATATCGTAATATCCTTAAATTTGATGTATAATCCATTAAAAAATTGAAACATCGTTAAAAAAAAATGGCCCAGCTAAGTGGACCGCTTTTGATGGCCGGTTTGTCATTATCGACTGATTCGTTGTACCAAGTTTGAACTTGTTACATAGCGGTAGTTTTGAGATATTTAACAAAAAGTGACTTGACGGTGCCATCTTCAAAGGGTTCTAGCTCCCTTAGGAGGCATTTTTGGATTAAGGTAATTCAGGTTAAATCGACAAAAAATCATGTCTAGTATGTGTCGTTTCTGTTTGTCAGGAGAGTTTCTGGACACCCTGTATATCACAAGAAGAAATAAGTAAACACTGATCGCAAACAAAAGTATCAGGAGACGAGTTACCGCTGTCATCGCAAGAACGGTAAGGTAATAAGCAGTTTACATGTATTCATTTACCACGTTTGACACTTTTTGTGGATAATTCCAAAAGACCACGAGGCATTGTATTTTTACAAGATAGGTGTACAGGTGGTATTATCAATATCTATAATAGCGTAAATATATCAACGTAGATAAATTATCATTGAATATGCACAAGCAACTTATCTTACCAAACTTAGCGGCTAATGTTGATTTGATAACTCACAGTTTCACAACACTTTTAACAAACTTTCACAAAATTTATCTGTAAGGATAAAATTTTTAACTATTGTTTAAATAAGTAGTAGCAAATTTAAAACGTGTTGCACTACGTGAATTTAACTGTAAGATTTAAGTGTTAGTTCAAATGTTTTCAATATCTCAATTAACGATTAATTTTATAAGAAAATGTGTAGACATATTTTTTAGAAAAAAATTATTTTTAGATAACTTTTCTTTATAAAGTTGCTTAATATAAAGCAAACGAAGTCTAAAAATTAACCAAATAGGATTGAAAATGCTTAAATTGTGTTATCGGTATTTTACAGAAGCATGCGGCTTTGGAATTTTGTTTAGGTTAGTATCTATATATTGTAACCTTATAAGCGGCTGCTAAAGTATATAAACACTATTATTAAATGGCGTCAAATTGTAACATTATAAAGTATAAACACTAAAACTGGGCCAACTTATAATGTTAAAACAAAAGCCATGATGTAATAAATTGATCGAATAATTTTAATTAATAAAAATAATTACCAAATAATAATCGCTACTGACGTCGGCTCATCGATAGATTGAGATAGGGTGGGTTCAAATATACAGGGCTCAATTAACGCACCTGAAATACTGCATGCTTTTCTTCAGCTTAATTATTTTCACTTATCCTTCATAAAAAAATGTTATCTAAAAATTATGAAAAAATGATAAATTCTCGAGCGCCATGTTGTCTTTTTTTTTATGTCTATCTAGGAACAACAAAACCTAGTTAATGAATACTATTAAACAAATTAACACAAATGAAAATAAAATAACAAGTTATACATAAGTTTATTTAATATATGATTGAAAACGTAAAAAATCAGAAGTCATAAACTATACTAAATTATATAAAAAAACATTACCTTTTAACGGTTATGTACATACACTGTATCTGGTAACTATGAAGCAGAATGGTTCATATTGTGAGGTCAATGTCTTGCTTAGTTATCCTTAAAATATGGAATTTCCTTGAAGTTTAATTCGCCAAATTTATTTGTAAAAGTATGTAGAACTTGTGTTGTAAATGTAATTCAAGTAAAACTTGCCATTTAAATTAATAGAATAGTAAAATTACGGACTTATACGTGCCATTAAAAATATTTATAAAAATGCCATATAAAAGTATGCATTAAAAAAATACTTAATTAAAAGGTAATTAAAAGGTGAGTACTTAAAAAAGTACTTAAAAAAGTAAGCACTTAAAAAGTACTTAAAAAAAAGTGCCTAAAAAAAAGCAAAGGCTTTAGTTTTAAATATAATGAGAAAAAAAATAACTTACCACCAAAATTCTGATGGCACCAAAATATAAAAAATTAAGTAAAAATCATGCTTATTGCCGTTAACATTCAGCATTCAGTGAATTAAAAAAAAATCTTTCAGAATAACTCAAGTGTATTCCCCTTAAGAATCTTCACGCTTACGCGGATACAATAATATAAATCCAATTTTTTTAATAAGGGAACTAAAACTATTTATGTAATATTACACCCAAAATATTTGTTCTAGGAAATGCAATTTAAGTTGCCTTTCTCAATTTTACATGTAAATAATTAAAAACTCCTCTAATTTTACGCCAAATAAATTAACACAACCACAAAAAAAGGTTGTTACAATATCTATTAACGACATGAAGCTTTAAACGTCTATCTCACATAGATTATTGTTTTTATTTTTACAACGTTGCCTAGTTTCGTTATGAACGTATAAAAAGAGTTTGCATAATTATCCTTAAACAAATTATTATAAAAATTATTTTATTTCTTTTAATTTTCACTTTGTAGGTCGGAAGGTCGTGTGTTGTTCCACATCAGATATTTTAAAAGTACGCCCAACTCAAATTACAGTGTTATATTAGACTGATTTCAAAGCGGGTTGTTGGTAAACTATAAAAAAGAAATTTTATGACCAAACACTTGTAAATATTTAAAAAAACTACATTTTTTTCGACACAAGTCAATTAGTTTATTGTCCCAAGAAACTATGTTCTTGATTTTTCTAAATTTATTCTCAGAGTAATGTAACTATGAAGACTATTTAATTTAGTATGCCTTCAAAATATAACCAAGTGTAAAGTTAATTACTTTCATACATTTTACGAAGTGCTTAATTAACTAGTTATGTTAATAGACAGATTATATAGAACGCTTCACCTAATACAACGACCAATATCACAAACACGCTCAGCTTTGCAAAATAATTTTAGGTACGCCACGGACGCAAAATGTTTCTGACGGCCTCAAGATTGTCGGCTCGGTCGCAAACGGTATCACCCACCAACTTTCATTTCAGCCATCAAAGTAGCATTTTGCATCCTATTTCAACTGTGCAATTGCATTTTAAAAAGTTTTCATGCTCTTGGAGAGTGTTAACTATGTTAAATATTTTTGCACAGGATAACCAGTGAAGAAAAAATTGATATTCGAGCGGCACCTTCTATTTTTACGAATACTAAACCAGTAACCTACAAATTTACAAACGGGCAACATCGAAACGTTACCGAGGCAGAAATCACAACCTAACAGTGTGTATAACGTCAAAAAACTTCAAAAGTTACAATAAACTTACAATAGTGATGTTTACGTTAGCAAAACTGCCACTTTTTCATGAATGGTCGAGTCCTGAAATAGTTTGTATAGTGTATCTTGCATTTCCATTATTACTGCTTACGGAAATAAGAAATAATTAATGTATATTTTATGTGCCGACATTGTAACAACCCATTTTGAGTTGTATTAAAATATACCGTAATTTATGTCTTCGTTCATTTAGTTGTAAATATACGGAAATTTTATTTATATGATTTGTAAGTATGAGGTGCCTAATTTGCATTTTGGTGTAACTTAAGTGCATATCTTCTTAAGGGTTTATACTTTCACTTCTATAAAAATTTTTTCTGCTCAATATGTTCGTGCAACGCGTCATCGTTGACTTAATTTTTTGCCCAAATCTTTTCGCGCACGGCTACATCGTCTGATATTCTAGGCGTCCATTTTGTTCACTTTTTGTGGTACGCTGTAGATGCAGGAAGCCATATTTTTTGGGTTTCCCCCTGAATTTTGTGAAACGTGCCATTGGTTTGATGGTAAGATAATTTAACTCATTTGCTCTTTTCAGGAACTTTCTTTTTTTTTACTTTTACACTTTTAATTTTACCGTTTTTGATTGCACAATTAATTTTATTTTTGCGTACGCTTTCATTTTATGATTACAATTTTTGCATTCAAAATTTCAAGAGAATGCAATAAACGGATTGTTCAATTTCATGAAGATAAATTTATAAGAAATAAAATTCCATTTTGGGGTGTGGTTTACCACGTAAAGCATTATTTCAAGATATTGCGCAATATTGGTGCAAAGATAACATCACCTTTGGTTTAAATTTCCATAATCGTTTAGATACCAGAGGTTGTTAAAAAGTTTGTGTACAAAATTTTACAAACAGGTATTTATGTTTTATGATTTAATTAGTAATTTAGGGTTATAACTAGTTTCATTTTAACTGTTAATAAACATAGTTTGTATATATTTTATTTTTTATATTTTGATAAAATTTTTATTGTAAACCTCGGTTTAGTTATTCCGAGCATAATTAAAAAAAAAATAACTTAGCGTCCGAGATCATTTTTATTAGTGTTACATTGCATTTTAATCATTGATGTTAAGTGAAAATAACAGCATAAATTTGTGGTAATTAAGCAAATCAAAAGATTGAACCACCCTACCTTAATTTACCGACTCAGCCAAAGGCATTATTTGTAGTGAATGGTTTGTATCTCCAGTTACTTTAACGATTTGTTTTGGAGAACATTTTTACACTTATTTCTTTATTATATTATTAAAACACTTTTTATACCTTATACCATTACACCACCTTTTTTATAACGTTATAATTACATTTGAACTACCTAAAGGTGACTTTCTGTTTTTAAAAAATTGTTTATTAATGGTGCGACAAGCTCTGGAGAATTTACGTGTACGTGATGATTTCCTGCTACAGTTTTTGTAATACATTTTGAGTACATGCTGTTGTGTAGCTGAATTATTACTTCTTTAAATTCAAAGGGCAATGTGTCCAAAGCGGCAATATTAAGTGTTGGACAAGTTAGTGGATATTTTCTTTTAAATGAATCTAACACATTATTTGTAAAGAGTGGCCAAAATATATTCCTCGGTTTCACTCGCCAATCACTTCTAAATCGGTATGTATCTTCACTTAAACACTCGATATTTCGGTTGTACAATATTTCTGCTGGTTCATGCGCAATTGGAGCATGAAATCGTTTTTTAATAGAAGTCCTTAATCCTTCTTCATACGTAAATGTAGGTTTGGAACCCATAATTTTCGCCATACCTTCAATGTACCGTCTAAAATAACGTTTCAATCGTTGAGTATCATATGGCAAAAAGTAAGTACCTTCAATTAAAATTAATTTTGATACTCTATTTGGATATAATTGAGTGTAGGCCATAAGTATGGTACCACCAATACTGTGACCTAAGAGAATAATGGGATCTTCTTTTAGAAAACGGATCACCAAATGAATCGGTAAAAGGAAATCCCAAAAGTTATAAAACATGTCTTGTGGCAAATGGCTTGATTTACCGTGACCTGGTAGGTCAATGCTTACGTAAAAATATAGTGGCGGTAAATGTGGAATTAACCTACAGAAACTTTCTGCATTATCTTGTAGGCCATGCACCATAACAACTTTTGTATTTTCTTTGTTACCCCATGTTTTAGCTACAAATGTATAAGGCCTATTAAATTGTAAATAAAAACCTAAACGTAAACGTACCTGCAATAATTCCCCAAGGAACGGAAAGTTCGATTTCGTTTGTAATCATTTTATGACTTATTATAAAAATACAATCAATAATAATACTTTATGACTGGTTTAATGTCACTTATTTTTTACTGTTATCGTTTGTAAGATATGATTAATTCTAGTAAAAATAAAAATTATTTTGTAATGTTTATCAATATTTCATGACTATCTATACAAGTATATTTGTGAATATAATTAAAATATAGGGTTGTCGGAAAAAAAAACGGAATTTCCTTTTTTAATATATTTTTTTTTATTCCTTAACCTTAAGTAGTTGAAACTAATGGTGATCATATTAATGTTTAATCCTCTTTTTACCTTAAGTTAGTGTTTGTTGTCCTTGACAAAAAACTTGCTTTGTTTAAAGGATATCGAAAGAAAATAGGAGTCAATATGTTAAAACGTACTTGCCTTTGTCGTATCATACGTTAGAAAGTTTTTGACCGATTTCCATGTTCGACCTCTCGGTCACAAATATCCAAGCTTTCGTAAAGTAGCTTGCAAACATATATAGTGCGACTGGAAAAAGTTCCAACTAGTTTTAAAGTTTGGTAAAGTTTAAATGTGTCCGCCATTTTGATTTTTAAATAAATCGCGAAAATATTAGGTTAGTGATATGTCTTTATCAATTCTCTCTCAAATAAAACCAAAATCAATGAAATAGGTTAAAAAAAATATATTAAAAAAGGAAATTCCGTTTTTTTTGGACAACCCGATATATTGAATCTTTAACCGCGAATAACGTATGTCTCAAAAGTTTTGGCACTAAATATTACATATTATATTTATATATTAACCGTCCTTCATTTTCGGCTTGCCATTCTCCATCATACACTTTTCTACTCAAAAGTACCCAAAAATTCTTCTATGGGCGGGCCTAAGGTAGATTAGGGGGATTGCCGTTTAGTGGTACGAATAGTATGTTATGAGCGTTGAGCTAATTCTGAGTTTCCGTGGCGTAAGGGTACGACGTTAAGTCTGATCAAAACATTATATCGTACTCAGCATGATGTCCATTAATAAAATCATTCAGTTTGTCCAGACAATTTTGAATATAGCGCTGGCTATCCAGTGCTTCGCCTTTTACACGCCACACATAAGGCCTGGATATCCCTCTTATAGAAATTGCGCACCAGACTAAAATTTTATTAGCAAATGTTGTCTGTTCTTTATATTTAACATTCCTTGAGCAGTTTTCTATGTTATCAGTATAGAAACCAACGTCACCCTTAATTTCGGAGATATTTAGAGTGAAATATTTTTCATCATCAATAACAATGACTTTGTGTTGGCAAAATGTACACGCCTTAATACCCGACAACATCGTGGTATCTGCGTTTATTGATTTGGTGTATTCTCTTCTTGTTCGATATTCTTGACCATGTATCAGGAAAAGTGTTACTTAAAAATTGACTCACGCGTACTGACAAATGTGCCGGACAGCCGTCATGTTGGAAAAACATCCGCTGCCTAATAAGCAACGGCACATCTTCTAAAAGTAACGGCAAATCGTTCCGCAAGAAATTAAGGTACGTTTCACCATTAAGTGGTGAGTCAAAAATGTGAGGACCAATAATTCTACCTCCTAAAATACCGCACCAAACATTGACGCTCCACCAGCCCTGATGTTGAATGCATGTTATGACGATTTACTCCACCATCACTGCGGAATGTAGCCTCGTCAGTCCACAATATTTGCGATAACAGATGTTGATTATCTATGAGCATATTCGACAGCCAATAGAAGTAGTCTAAACGTTGCTCATAATCAGCTGCAGTCAGTGATTGATGAAGGACTACATGGTATGGATGTAATCTAGATTAAAATTGAAGTTATGGTTTTTTAATAGCTATAACTTTACTACTTTTAATAGCTAACTTTTATTTAAAACTTACTCATATTCTTTCACAATACGCTGAACAGTAGTTTGTGTTAGCCCCAAGTCATGAGCTATTGCTCTTGTGCTACTATGTGGATTAATTTCGATATATGCTAGAACGTTAATAACATTTTCTTCCGGTCGGGATCTGCGTGCTCTGTGAGTAACTGGGGGATGAATTGTTCCTGTAGCTCTCAATCGTTGTGATAATCGAGTAAAAGGTCTCTTTTCGTAATGCCGTCTTTCTGGAAAACGAGCCGCATACAATCGTGCAGCAACAGTAGAATTCTGCATGCACTCGAAATATACTGCAAGCATATCATATGCTTCCTGGTTAGAGGGCATCCTTGACAAAGAGAATGTGGCAATAAGTCAAAGAAACTCGTATCACAATACACCCGCATAAACCGCAAAACCGGAGGTAATGTTGTGAGGAAATTTCAGGATGATGTTTCCTTGACACTGATATTGATAAAATTAATGTTACTATGGATAATTCGTCATTATGCATTGTTGGTCTATTAGTGTTATTGGATGATCGTGGCACTACAAAATCATTACCATGGATCTGAACTTAAAGTGGGTATAAAATTGAAATCAGCAAAGATATCGACTTGGAATTTTTAGGGTATAGGCGAAATTTTATGCTTTTTCTGACTTAAATATAAAAAACATACCATTCTATTTAATATTTTGAAGAAAATCGCTAAAATTTCAGCAATATTTGGAAAGCGTCCTCTAGCTTTCTGTTCGTTAATCAAACTTAACTTTTTAATACATCAACGAATAGCGCAAGAAAAGACCTTTCCAACGAAATATTACTTTTTAAGATTCGATGACTGGTTTCGAAGATAATTACGTGTTTGTCTGACAACTTTCGCAGCTCCCCCTACGGAAAATCTGTGAAGTTAGAAAAAGACTTCTTATACAAAAAATGGGTAAAATTGTCCCAAAACCAAAACTACGGTATTTCCAATATTCCTTTTCCTTAAGTTTCTGTTACTTATTAGACATTTTTTAATTTACTACAGCAGTTACGCCACTTAGCGGTCTATTTACAAACTTTAAAATTATTTCCAGCATTTTCTCTTGGCCACATTTACTGAAGAATTTTTTTTTTTGGAAGTCGTAACATAAGCGGTTTCTGTGATATAGCCGGCGTCCTTCCTTAATGACTCACCCGGTACAATAAGCGTTCCTATATAAGTTTACAGAGCTGTACAAAATGATTATTACATTCACTTCTACAACCAATGCCTCCAACTACTCTAATAGCTATCCTTCAAATACTAATAATTCAAGTACTTATGCTATTATGTCCCTATATTACTATAGGTTACGTATGTTAGTAGTAGCGTTGAGTATGCAGTTCTTTCCTTAGTTAACTGATTTGACAGTAGGCGTTAGAAAATATATTCCAAAATTAGTTTTCATTGCTACGGCACCACCTTGTCAAAAAAATTTAGTTTGGATTTGCATAGGAGAATATCTCAACAGTTTAACCGGAATTTAGACATAGCCGATTCGCGTTAAACCATACCGTCGCCTTACCTTGAGATAATGGTACAAATCGGAGCATGTAGACATAGTTCATTAACGCATATCAAAAACCCCAGGAACCTTCTGATGGGGAGATATTTTACTGCCGTCCGCTCTAACATAATGCGTTCTGTCTCTCTGCCGTCAGTTAAGTAAATTGTAAAGTTATTTTAACATATCGTATATATGCAGTAATTTGATAACATATGGAACGTATTTAGAATACAAATGAAGTGAGTTAGCACCAAAAAAAAATTTTTTTGTGTATGTAGAATGCAAATTTGTGTAAATGATGCGCCAATGGAGTTCAATGGAACATTCTGTATCGCACGAAGGAATATTTGAATGTTGTAGAAAGAGTTTTATGTTGAAAGGATTAAATTTGGTTGAAAAACAATTTGTGAATAAATTTTTACTCAGGCGGCACTGGTAAAGGACTACTGGTTTGCCATTGGTTTTTGCTGCTGTGTACAAAAGAATTCAGATTAAAGAGATGGTTGTAGACGTATGTGTAAGATTATGCTATATTGGTAATGAGTTAACGTGCAGTAAAGAATATGTATGCATATTTTGTTTCAAAAAAATGTTGTAACGTGGTGCAATAATGAAAAATTGAATGCATGTTCAAGAATGAAGTTCGCCCACATGTGAAATTTTCTCGGTAATGTACAGAGTGAATATAATTACAGTAAATTTTTTTTCGGAGAGTTATGAATGAATTTACAAAGTCATTTCAAGATGGCTACGTTTGTTTAGCATCATGTGCGTCTTGTTCCATTTTTAGGACTTCGACTCGACGAAGAAACATACAAAGTATGCGTTCGTGATAGGTGAATTTTTATGTTAGCGCGAAAGGATAGTTTAAGTAAAATAAAAAAAACACGATACAAGAAAAAACGAGACATGTTTGTTAATTTTCTAAATAGACAAGCAACAATACGAAATTATGGAAATACAAAAAATTAAAAAGATATATAAACAAAGAATTCAGAAAAGGAGTACTAATGCGAAAAGTTAAGATAGATTTATTATTAATTAGTAGCAGGATTTGAACTACGACATGTACTTGGCTCGAGTACCGCTCTAACCAACTGAGCTATCGAGATAAAAGCTCCAATCGATTTTGCCTTTATGTATCTAGAACTGACGTAAATTCGAACCATAATGATAATACTAATTATAATGATAATTTACGATAGATTTTGTTAAAGAAGTTATCTAAATTCTGATAATGAATTACAACTCTGATGAAATTTTGTTATAATCGTTACACATTACATAAACTGGTGACTTCTGTAACAAATTAATGTCAGCTATATCAGATAAAGAGATAATTTCGGCAAGAGCGCTGTGAAATCAGAATGTGACAAAAGATGAATTGGATTTATCTTATTATTATTTACAAAATTATAGAAAAAAGTCACACTACATAGGCGTTCTCTTACATCTAAGGATTGTAGATCAAATGTGGATAAAAGTAAATTCTGGTCATATCCCTTGGAGAATAAGTAACTTCCACCTTAAACGAGTTTAAAAAATTTCCTTTGTATGGATTTCAGAGCACTCTTTCGATAACTGTAAATTAGATACCATACTAGAAGTTTGTAATCAAACGAGATATCTAAATCTCAAACTACATTGGCTGGGAGTTCCTCGTATACGTAATTACTTTGCATTCTGAAATATTTAACTTTAGATTATTGTAAATGCATTTATTTATAAGTAGAGGGTATGTATACCTCATGCCGCCCGGTACAATACCACCACCTTTACCATGGGTTCCTTAATGTTGGTGTTCCGATTTTCTGAGTTCGGTAAGGGCTGCCGGTTACTTTATTTCTTATGCAGTTGCTTTCACGGGTGGCGGGTATATACTCTTTTGCGATCACGGCAGAAGATAGATCCACTTCAGGACTAGCAAACCTACCCACACGAAGATTAAGGTAATTTCCAAATCACCTTAACCTCAGGAAAACCATGTCCCAACTTAAATCACTTTCATCCGTACCCTTCTCTCTCCCCACATCCTAGCCAACTCACCCTTGGTGAGAAGGGCACACGCCCACAGTCTCACATCGATTCGTCGATCCGTCCTAAGGATTCTAGGGGGTATAAAAATGTTGCTCCATGCGGATTCTCGGGCAGGACTCAAGCGACGTTGGTCATCGAAAGTAACAACATTCGAATACATTACTGCAACATACGTGGTATTAGATCAAATCTGAATGATGTCCACTTTCACCTTGAACAAGTGCAACCTGACATTCTGTTTCTATCAGAAACACAAGTCTCCCCTGGAAGCACAGATTACCCTGACGTGCAATTTCCCAGATACAACTTCACTCTAACTTTCGCCTAAAAAGCGGTGTATGTTCCATACCAAGGACAACATACGTTGAAAGAGGATGTCCACTTTGGAAAACAACAAATTCGACGCGATGTCGTTCAAACATTCTGGGCACCAATTTGTGAAATTCTACCGCTGTTTATATAGGTCTCCCAAAGATAATAACGTACAAGATCTCTTTGATTACCTTAGTCTGACAATAGACTACCTATTATTACAATTTTCATCTTGCGATATCTCATTTCTGGAACTCCAATTGGCTTCTATTTTCATCTACTTACTAATCCTCCAGGCCATAGTGTAGAAGCATTTGCTGTAAAGTGTAGCATATAGAAATTATATATCTGCGGTTGAAATTTCGTTAAGGAATAATGTTAAAGAAAATCATTATGGTCAACCATGACAATAATGTTTTAGTAATCCATAAACTATTGTAAATGCCTTTGCTACCTATTTCGTACTTTTTAAAACCAGAGAACTACTAATACATTAAATGATTCCGTAAATTTTAGCATGCCCAATATTTTAATTAAACACATCTCAGGACAAGACGTGTTATATGCTATTGATAAATTGTAATCCCTAAATTTTTGGTCAAAAACTGTAAAGCCATTTTTAGCAAACTTTTAACCATTATCTTTAATAAAGCTACTTTTTCCGAGGTTTGTAAGACCACATATATTAATCCCATTCTGAAAAATGGTGGTCCCTCTGACCTCACTAATTACAGACCAATTTGTATTTTAAATAATAAGTTAGTGTTCGAGATCATTTTACACAGTAAAATTTATCCTTTTGTTAAAACTATATATCTGAAGATCGACATGGTTTCATGAAGAAACGATCAACATTAACGAACGCTTTAGTCAATACACATCAGAAGTAACTGATCATAGGCGACAGGTTGATATTGTTTATACCGATATTATTAAAGCATCAGATTCCTCACAATTTACTCGTAGCTAAGTTGCAACGATTCGGTTTTCATGATAATTTCTTAACTTTTTTTGTATCTTATTTAGAAAACCAATTCCAGTATGTTACGTTTAATAATTTTAATCCTTTTCCGATACATGCAATTTCTACATTAAGGGTCTAATATAGGTCCGTTACTATTTATTCTGTACATTAACGATCTTACCTTGCCAGCAAAACATCTGCCCGTAAACTGGGCTTTCTATACAGATCTGAACCGTACTTCACATCGCTCAAATGTGAGCTCATTCGAAATTCAATTCCCATCTCTGGGTCAATGCTCCTCAATGCGCCGTTCATATCGTAAGCCGCATCCACAAAAGAGCTACAAACGTATAAACGACCTGTCGCTAACTTCTAACCTACAGTCCATTGAGCATAAAACAATAGTTTCAGTTCTTCGCTTGTTGTATCGCTATTACAATGGCAATGTCCAAAATATACTCTTTAATAACCTCGCGGGCTGTTTCCGCAAGGAACACTCGGTTTGCACATTCACAGCATAATTACGCACTCAAGATTCCATCTTGTCACATTAAACGGTAGCGATCTACATTTTTTCCACATGACCACCAAATTGTGGAGTGCGCTACCCAGTTCCTGTTTTCCTCCAAACTTCCATTTAAGTAAATTTAAGGTAGCCGATCATAAGCATTTCTTGGCAGCCTAATAACATCTCTAACGTCTGCTACTGTTCCTGAGTGCTTTAGCACGTTAGCCCAATCTTACCCTGTTCAGAAATACTATTAATTAAAAAAAATTATTTCTGTGTTTTGACGATATCCATCTGAAGCAAATCGCAATCACTATTACTTTTAACTGAGCAACATATTTTTAGGCCGTTAGCAAGCAACTATGTTGATCAAGTTGTATGAGACGTTACGTGATTTACAAATATAAAAAAAAAACAGAGGCCCGAGATTGGATTCTTGGAGAACACCCGAAGATGCAATAAATCTGTTAGAGGTATAATTGTTGTACGTGACATATTGAACGCGAGAATTTAACTATGACGTAAAAAATGCTAGTAAAGCCAAAATTAAGTAATTTTGATGTAATACCCGAAGTGTTAATCTGATCGAAAACCTTTGAAAAGTCTGTTTAGACTATATCGACTTAACCTTCATTGTCAAGTATCTAAGTATATTGAGTGAAACATACAATATTGATAAAGGTGGGGCCATTTGACATAAAATCATGTCGCAATGGAGAGATGTAGCTACGATCAAGTGGATATATAAGTGAGTGAAATGGCAATAGAATCGTAAGTGGCAGAGAAGAGAAAGGAACCGAAAGCTCCATCGAATAAAGGAGTTGGGCGTATTACTAATTCTGTTATTAATCAGCTCGTAATCCGTAAGACACAATAGGGGGGGCATAAATTAAATGGGCGTCAGTCTGTTTATAATTTATATATATTATTTATATATTTATATTTATATATAATTTATAACGTCGGGATCTAAATATCTATATGCGAGTATTCCAGAGCAAAGTTTAAAACAAACAAAAAACTAGCTTACCTTACGTTGCATAAACCAGGTGAAGAAATGAAAACCTCTCACCAATTATTACGTCGAAAGCTTTCATCAAAAGCATAAAAAAATGAAGTTGCCGCTGTGAGGTCGTGCAAATCAAAAATTTCCATAACAAAAAATAAACAACTCAGTAACATGAACGTATTCAAAATATCTTTTAACTTTAGTACTTCGTAAGTAATAATAACGCTGTAGGGAAGAACAGGAATCACCATATAATTTTACAAAATAATACACTCAAATTCATTAACACTAATTATTTATTATGATATAAAATTTAAAAAAAAAACAATTAGAGTATTGGTACAGTTATTATCAAATTGAAAACAAATAAATTTACTTCCGGAAGGAAGTAAAGCGCTACCTTTCTTACTTAAAATTCTAACTATTAACTTGAAGTGAAACTTGCAAGGTTCAGAATTCCCAAGATCATTGATCTTAATTACCATAATTCAATTCAACACCGTAACGGCACAATAAATAATGACGTCGAAAACATAGCTTCGACAGATTTTCGTGTTGTGAGTTTTGGTATACAGTATGTAGACAATTCTCCTGTCGTCAATTTCAACTAGCCGACCATTTTTAATAACTGCTTCACTTGGCTTAATATACACAAGCATTTATTTCTTTACAAAACGTTTTTTGTCTTTTATATACACAACATTTTTTTATAGCGATATTTCTTTACAGCAATCTTTTATCTGTCTGAACAGCTGTGGACGTGGATGTACTTTCTCGATGCACAAATAACTCAACCAAATTCTACAATATCACAATCCGTTAAAATGCAATTTTACTCCAAAAATGAGCAAAGTACTAAACTAACACTCTTCAATGGACTTCCCAAATAACAACTCAATCCATAAATGAATTGGTAAGTTTCAAAGTATGCAAAACTAGTTAACCACGTCTGAACCTTTCGTTATCAAATACAAATAAATATAAACCAGCGCGGCTCATACTGTGTTTCTGTAAGACTCTCTTCAACCATCATGAAATTCAATTCCTTTTATCGAAACTGCGATAACAAACTTTAAAATACAAGTTCACGGTAACAATATTAATGTAAGTTTCTATATATAATATTCGAGTACCCTAATATAAAAAAAATTCCAAGGCAAATTTCATCCACACAGGCGCGTATAATCTAAAAAATGTTGCTTCTGAAATGCTTAGCTATAAATTATTGATTCAGGTGAGTCATATGACTTAATGTTTTTAATCATTTCGGACGTGAACCGAAGGGCAAACGACTGCTTCCGACTGCTCTGCATAGGAAATATAGAGCATCTATAAAATTCTCTACTATCCAAAATGAGATCTTTAAAACTGTTAAGAAAAAATCAATCTATATTTAATAAGGTCAGTCTTTTAAAACTATATGCAGAGGAAATTAAGTCTACAATAAGATTCAATGCGTGATAATTCAAGATCTACCTTGATTACCGGAAATTCATCACGTGAGGTCTCTATCTTCAGATTTGATCGAATAAGATCAAGATATATATATATATATATATATATATATATATATATATATATATATATATATATATATTGTTTGTTAACGTTTATTTTTCTTCTACGTTTCGGTTCCATTTCTTAGAACCCTTTTTCAAGAAGTCAAAAACTGTGACACGTAGTTGACGTGAATAGGGTATGTTGATATATCTAATATTATTAGATTGAGATCTACGTGTGTGACTACGTGTAACAAGACCATGTTGTTCTAGTAAAGAATCATGTGCTTCATTGTGAGTGGTTGGTGTCATTTGTGATGATTTATAAAAAGAAGCTGGTATTATACTTCGTGTAAGAGGTTTTGTTGGTCGTCATCCCTTTTGTTCAATGAGTGAGGTCATCTTTCTATTTCAATGGCTTCTCTGATTATTCTTCTTTGCAGTGTGTTTTCTGGAGCGAGCAATTCAACTTATGTCCAGTTTCTACGGTATCACTTGCTAAAGATGATGATAGAACTTTTTGTCTAATCGGTAGGTTATGTTCTTGTGCTCGTACAGAAATTTTTCTATTTGTTTGTCCAATCTAAGATTTAAAACATCCATTACATTTTATTTCATAAAACCTTAGTTTTCGTTATGAATTTTATCTTTCGAAATAGGGAGTAATTGGGAAATGGTCTTTTATGGTTTGAAAACGACTTTGAACTCACTTTTTGGAAATTTTCTTGCAATTTTATCTGTGACACCTTTTATATATGGTAACATAAACAGCTTTCTATTATTGTTTGATTATTGTGAACTCTGTACGTTGTGTTTGTTGCTTCTTTAATATTTTATTAATTTGTGTTGCACTATAACCATTTTTTAGTAAAATTGAAACAAGGTTTTGTAATTCTCTCGGTCAATGTTTTTAATCTGTTAATCGAAGTCATTTTATACACAGTGCTTCAACTACAAGTCAGAATATTACAACCCATTTGTGAAAAATCAAAATCTTATTTAAAAAATTCATTTGACGTTTTCAAGCTCAAACAAATAAATAGTATTTAGTTACCACAATGTTTTAGTTAGTTTTGATGTTACTTCCTATGTTATGCCCAAGTACGTACAACGTTTTATTCTATTTTAGTTTCTAAAACTTTCAAACAAAAAATTTCCAGCAAGTTTGTGAGACTTGTGCCTATGCAAATTTTAGTATTGTGCAGATAGTTTGCTGTATTGATGTTACTGTGTACTTTTACTTTCTATAAATGATTTCCATACCGAAGCTTGTTTAACTAATTAGTGCAATCGTTGCTTAGGAATTCTTGATTACTTTGTGCCATAGAGCCACAAAGGCCAATTTATGCCCGGTTTGTGAGAATTGTGCCGTTGCAAATTTAGGTGTTGTATAGATAGTTGGGTATATTGATGTTACTGTGTACTTTTACTTTCTACAAATCGTAATGTATGACTTCCATACCGAAGCTTATTTGAATAATCAGTGCAATCGTTGCCATAAAGGCTAATTTATGCCCGCATTTGAGTGCTTATAAACCAGATTATAATTCTAAAATAGAATAAATTCCTTTAGGTAAAGTAACTCACAAAAATTTGTTGCGGAGGTTAGAGTTACCGGCAAAAATTTGAGTACACGGTTTAAACATTATTGAAATGAACTCGTAAGTTACAAAAAAGATGGCTGTGGTTTCTAGGGTAATAAATGCCAGACGTAAAATCCTACCCCATTCGGATGTCCGTGAGGGCAGGGCCCAAGCGAACTCGGTCATCGAATGTGTCAACTTTCTGATCTACTATTGCAACATCCGCAGTATCAGGTCCAATCTTACTGTTGTTCATCAACATCTTAAACAATATAACCTGATATTTTATTTCTATCTGAAACACAAGCCTCCTTTGAACGCTCCGATTCACACGACTTGCCTTAGCCCCAATACAACCTTCGCTCCAACTTTTGATATAAAGGAGGCGTATGTGCCTATATCAATGACAGCATTGCTTCCAAGAGGAATTTGGCTTAAACATTCTGGTCCTAAAATTTGGGAGATTTTACTGTTACATTTATAGGTCTTCTAATGACAATAACGTTCAAGACTTCTTCGGTTACCTTAGTTTGAAAGTTGACTACCTTCTGTTTCAGTTTCCATCTTGCGATATCTCGTTTGTAGGAGATTTCAATGTGTATAACTCTAATTGGATTCAATTTTCATCTACGATTGATCCAGCTGGTCGTAGTGCAGCAACAGTTGGTATTGCTCGTGATCTCACACAATTGATTTCTGAACCCATAAGAATCCCTGACAATCCTAGCCTTATTCCCTTCTAGATCTCTTTCTTACATCAAACCCACCTGTTTATAAAACTTCCGTTCTTTCCGCTCTAGGTCTCTCTGACCATTGTCTAATAGAAATAATTTCTACTGTCCCTAATTCCGCTGTTGATGGCAACACTAATAGAACCTTGTGGCGTTTTAAGTCAGCTAGATGGAGTAATTTACGAGACTTCCTGGCAACCTTTCCATGGTGTGAATATGGTTTTAAGTCGCCCTCTTCTTCGGACATTGCTCTTTTAGTATCTGAAGTCATCCTCATGGGCATGGAGTTATACATTACCAAAAAAACAGAATCGTATAGATCATTCACGTTCCCAACCCTGGTTTAATAAGGCTTGTGCTGATGCAATATCTTTGAAAAATAACCTTATATTAAATGGAAATCTAATGAAACGGTCGAAAGTCATACAGAATACGTTGGTGCTAGGAATATCTGAAAAAGTGCCCTCACTAAAGCTAAAAAATTGCTAGAACAACGAAAATGAAATGAAATAGCTACATCTCCTTCGGGAAGTCGTAAATTTTGCTTTTAGCTAAAGGCATTAGTAAAAACTTTTGTACATCTACATTTCCTTGTAATGTTGTATAATGGTGCCAGGTATAATTTGGTATAAAAATAGGTATAATATGTATAAAATTTATAGGTAATGTAAATAAATGCTTTAAAGCGAACTCAATACAAATCGTTAAACTAACTAGAGCCACCAATCACTCAATAAAAGATAATGCCGTTGACTCAGAAGATAGATTAAATCGAGGCTGGCTCATGCTTTTGGATTTGCTTAATTACCACAAATTCCTGCTTGGTTATTTTCACCTAACATCAATATAGTAACTTCTAAGAACAATAATAAAAATTATCTCGGACGCCAAGTTATTTTTTTTTATTACGCTCGGAATAACTAAACCGAGGATACAATAAAGCATTCATCAAAATGTCAACTAAAAGATATACAAATTATGTTTATTAAGCACTTAAGTTTGGGATTATACAAAATAATTCTTAAAACTAGTGTTAATAGCCTTATCCTAATAAGTCATAGGGGTAAAATACCTGTTACTAAATTTTTGTACAACTTCTTGAGAAGTTCTGTTCATAAGGAATAAGTAAATGTAAACCAAAGATGATGTAATCTTCGCACCAATGTTGCGCAATATGTCATAATTTCAATGCTTTAACAAATTTATATTCATTGCAATTTGAATAATCCAGAATTTATTGCATTCTCTTGAAGGTTCAAATAAAATGTGTGATTTAAATGTAGATCGGAATTAAATGCAAAATGCAATCATAAAATGAAAGCACCCTAAATAGCAAAATTATAAGTATAAGTGTACGTAAAAGTATAGTTAAAAGGGCAAGTAAAGGTGTAATTAAAGTACGAGTAAAAGTGCCTGCAAAGAGCAAATGTTTCAGATTTTAATATAATACGAGTTAAAGGTGTCTTATCATCGAATCAATGGCACTTTACACAAAATTTAGGTGGAAACCAAAAATAACTTATTGCCTGAAAAAAACGTACATCAGCAATGATAAAAAGGACGCTCACGGTATCAGATGATGTAACGATGCGCGAGAAATATGTGTAGAAAATAACTCCACGATATGGAAGTATAAACCTTTAAGAAAATATGCAACTTAAGTTACACCAAAATGCAAATTAAGTTGCCTATCACAACTTACTAATCATTAATTAGCAAAAACCCTTTTTTCTTATATTTTACAACTGAATGAGCGAAGAACGTAAAAGATTCGTTACACCCTGGCACGTTTTGTAGTTGCTGATTCTGTAGACAAAGCCAATGTTTTTGTGGATTCATTTGGATCAAATTCATGTCTTAATGATTCTGGAAAAGATGTGCCCCTAGCCAACTTTTCTTTATACGCTATGAAACCGACTCATTTTCAGTACAATCTCTTAGAATGTATTATCAGTAGGTTTGATCCCAATAAGGCGACTGACCCAGACGGTATCCCAGCTATTGTCTTAATGGTCTGTTGCCCCGAACTGGTACCAGTCGTATCTGAGCTCTATTCGATCTCTATGTCTTCTGGGAATTTTCTTCTTCATGAAAGTTAACAAATGTTCAATCTATTACCAAAAAAGGCGATGAGATCGATCCTTTGAACTGCCAATCAATTGCTATCACTTCCATTTTGTCTACAATCATAGAAAAAACGATCAATCAGCAAGTGCTTTATTTCCTTGAAACTAAGAAACTCCACCAATATGGGTTTAAGCGGAGTCGTTCAACAGGTGATCTTTTATATGTTACCCAAGGTTGGAATAATACATTATAACAATCCGGTGAAACAGTTGTAGCCATTTTAGATATCTCAAAGGTATTTGAACAAGTTTGCAATAAGTGGTTACTTGCCAAACTCACCTCGTTTGGGTTAAATAATACTCTCATCAACTGGGTTTCTACTTTCCTTGATAAAAGACGAATACATGTCGTAGTTGATGGCTGTTTTTTAAAACAAGTTAGCATTAACGTGGGCGTGTCACAGGGTTTAGTTATAGCGCCTTCACTTTTCCTGCTATACGCAAATGGCCTTATTTCTTCAACAACCAATTCGATCCATTGCCTTGCTGGATGACATCACTCTTCATTGTAGTTCATCTTAGTCTACTCATAATGATAAACTACCTTCTATGTTTCAAGGCATTAAAGCTGAAATGGCAAATTCAACCAACAAAGACATTTGATGTATTCTCGAATGGGGAAGCAACAATCTAATGCTAAAAAAACTCAGTGCCAAAAAAGATAGATCATTTCCAGTTGTAAGTATGAATGGCCCAGATCTTAAGTTTTCAAACCATAATATTCTGTTAGCAATAACTGTATCATCAAATCTATCATGGGTTGACCATCTTCTGTCAGCCACCAAAACAGCTGCTCGTGAAATAGGTTTTTTGTACAGATCTAAACAGTACTTTACCTCCCGACAACTCTTTCCGTTGTATAAGGCCCAAATTCCACCTCATCTAGAATATAATTCTCACGTCTGGGTTGGTGCTCCCCAATACGCTCTCGATATGGTAGATCGTATTCGCTATTGCGCTACTGAATTACATTCTTTGCTCCATCTCGGGCTACCTTTGCTAGGAACACTCGGGTAGATCATTTGCATCATCAGTATGCAGCACAAATCTCCACTTGTCGTACTAAACGGGCGCAATCCACATTCTTCTACATGGATTCTAAACTCTGGAATGATCTCCCTAGTTCCTGTTTTCCTCCCACTTATGAAATGAAAAAATTTAAGGTAGCTGTTCATAGGTATTTCTTGGGAATTCAATGTCCCTCTATCCATCCTCCTAAGTGTTCCTGAGTGCTTTAGCACGATAACCAAGTTTATCCTGTTTAGTTCCATAATTATAAAAAAAAAAAAAACTATATATTGATGAGGTAATGTCAATTTCGATCATAAAGTTTACAAAAATAAAAATAATATAAAGTATAAAAAAAAAGATTTCACAACCAAACAGTGATTGTTAAAAAACAACGTGATTAGAAAACGGGATAGTATAGATCTCATTAATTTTTGATATAAAATTCTTATCTTTTTGCTTTAATTTTAAAAAGTCATTCAACCTATCAGTTAAGTTCTGTAGCGTGTGTACAATTACAATATTAAAACGATACTTTACGCAACCTGTATTTTTAGTCCAGAATTTGCGATAACATAATGCAGTGTTATTTTGGCTATATGAAAGCGAACATTGTCGTTTAAAGTACAACCAGTGATTATAATGATTACAAAAGAAATTGAGATTCCGGTTCCCTGGGGTATTATTGCAGGTTAGTGTACGTTTAATTGAAAAATTAATTACGTATTACACATTTGTAGCCAAAACATGGGGCAATGAAGAAAACGCGAAAATTCTAATGCTGCACGGTCTTCTAGATAATGCTGAATCTTTCTCTGGATTAATTCCACACTTATCTCCTTTATATTACTATGTATGCATTGACTTACCGGGTCACGGTAAATCAAGCCATTTACCAGACCAAGTGTTTTATAACTATTGGGATTTCCTTTTATCGATTCACTTGGTTATTCGTTATTTTAAAGAAGATACTATCATTCTCTTGGGTCATAGCTTTGGCGGTAATATACTTACTGTTTATACCCAAATGTATCCCAAACAGGTATCAAAATTAATTTTAGTTGAAGCAACATACATATTACCTTACCACAGTAAAAAATTAAAAAACTATTTTAGAGAGTACGTTGAAAATATGGCAAGAACTAATCATAAACGGACAAATAGTTCGTTTACTACGTTTACGTATGAAATTGGATTAAGGGCTGCTATTTTTAAACGAGTTTTTGGAAGACTTGCTCATAAACCATCTGAAATGTTATATAATCGCAATATAGAGTGCCTTGATAAAGACCAATGCCGATTTATAAGTGATAGACGGCTTAGAGCTGTTTTATACGCACTAATTACAAGTGATTCATTAGCTTTATTTGCAAATAAATATCCACTTACATGTCCAACGCTCAGCATAGTCGCCTCAGACACAACACCCCTGAAATTTAGAAAAATAATAATTCAATTACTCAATAGCGGTTACTCAAAATGTATTACAAAAGCTGTAGAAGGGAACCATCATGTACATTTAAATTCTCCAGAACTTGTTGCACCACTCATAAACAATTTTTTAAATACACAATGTCACCTTTAGAATAAAAAGCAATGTAAATGTACGCCTGCCATTGTTTTAAATCATTCGAGACGAAGTAAAAATAAATGTTAATTTGTATACTTCTTTCTTTTAGTTTTGTAATAAACCTAATACACCTTTCTGATGCGCTCCAAAGTTAAATTGTACTAAACGGGATTTAAGATTAAACATGTACACTAAGTTTGACTACGAAAAGAATCTACGTATTTTGAATTATAATATCTCCAAGTAAAAAGTCCAGCAGGCGAGTGGTTTAATTTTATTTTGAAACTTTTCCTTAAACTTTTTGACGCGTTAATGAGCCATGTATCGCCATGTGTAATATCTTGTTTCTTCCCAACTTTACGAGCAAAACAATTGTATACTATAAAAGGTGCCTATTATTTATACCTATTATCGTCTAATGTTGACCATTTTGAGCTGGAGCGTCACGAAGCTTGACTCCCTTTCGTGAATTAACAGAAAACGTTACTTCAGCGTCTTCAGGTTGATTATGTTCTATTACTTACAATAATATTTTTATACTTAAATAATGGAGCCTGTAAAAATTTCATTTTCATAAAAGAAATATTTCCTCAATACATTTCGTTTTTTACTACATTTATTTACTTTGATAGGTCGCTTAGCGTGCCCAATATATTTCATAAATTTCTTACCTATTCCATTTGATCCTTTGGCTTACCTAATCGAATTTTTATACCATTTTCTAAAGCAGTGACTGTTTTTAAATTAAGATTAGAAAATATTTTAGTACACCCTTTGTGTAAATAGAATACTATGTCTTCTAGCAATACATCATGTCGTTACATTCATAACCCTCATCCTGTGCGTCCGCCTCTTAACTATATTTCACACTACTTAAACATAAAACGCGTTATATGCAACAATTTCTTTGATAGTGGGACCTATTTCTTATCATTTTGAATTAAAGGAGGGAAATTAAGCCACCCATGAACCAAAAAATTAAATGTTGCACGACTATCCGGTACAAAGTGGTTAGAATCATTCGAATGATGGAAATTATAGGAATCATTTTAACCATACGAATAATTCGTACTTATCATTGGAATCATTAAAATTATTTGAATCATTGCTATAATTGCTAAACCTTTGAAACCCTGGGGTCATTGCAATTAATGGTATCAATGATAAAGCTGGAACCGCTAGCAACATTGGACTCATTGAATCATCGGAATGACTGGAATCATGGAATTGTTGAAAGTATTGAAATAATTTGAAACGTTAGAAATATTTGAATCATTTGAATCATTTGAATCATTTGAATCATTTGAATCATTTGAATCATTTGAATCAGTTCAATCATTCCAATCGTTCCAATCGTTTCAATCGTTTCAATCGTTTCAATCGTTTCAATCGTTTCAATCGTTTCAATCGTTTCAATCGTTCCAATCGTTCCAATCGTTCCAATCGTCTCAATCGTCTCAATCGTCTCAATCGTCTCAATCGTCTCAATCGTCTCAATCGTCTCAATCGTCTCAATCGTCTCAATCGTCTCAATCGTCTCAATCGTCTCAATCGTCTCAATCGTCTCAATCGTCTCAATCGTCTCAATCGTCTCAATCGTCTCAATCGTCTCAATCGTCTCAATCGTCCCAATCGTCTCAATCGTCTCAATCGTCTCAATCGTCTCAATCGTCTCAATCGTCTCAATCGTCTCAATCGTCTCAATCGTCTCAATCGTCTCAATCGTCTCAATCGTCTCAATCGCCTCAATCGTCTCAATCGTCTCAATCGTCTCAATCGTCTCAATCATAACAATCATCTCAATCATCTCAATCATCTCAATCATCTCAATCATCTCAATCATCTCAATCATCTCAATCATCTCAATCATCTCAATCATCTCAATCATCTCAATCATCTCAATCTTCTCAATCGTCTCAATCATCTCAATCATCTCAATCATCTCAATCATCTCAATCATCTCAATCATCTCAATCATCTCAATCATCTCAATCATCTCAATCATCTCAATCATCTCAATCATCTCAATCATCTCAATCATCTCAATCATCTCAATCATCTCAATCATCTCAATCATCTCAATCATCTCAATCATCTCAATCATCTCAATCATCTCAATCATCTCAATCATCTCAATCATCTCAATCATCTCAATCATCTCAATCATCTCAATCATCTCAATCATCTCAATCATCTCAATCATCTCAATCATCTCAATCATCTCAATCATCTCAATCATTTCGATCATCATCATTCATCATCTCAATCATCTCAATCATCTCAATCATCTCAATCATCTCAATCATCTCAATCATCTCAATCATCTCAATCATCTCAATCATCTCAATCATCTCAATCATCTCAATCATTTCAATCATTTCAATCATTTCGATCATTTCGATCATTTCGATCATTTCGATCATTTCGATCATGTCGATCATTTCGATCATTTCGATCATTTCGATCATTTCGATCATTTCGATCATTTCGATCATTTCGATCATTTCGATCATTTCGATCATTTCGATCATTTCGATCATTTCGATCATTTCGATCATTTCGATCATTTCGATCATTTCGATCATTTCGATCATTTCGATCATTTCGATCATTTCGATCATTTCGATCATTTCGATCATTTCGATCATTTCGATCATTTCGATCATTTCGATCATTTCGATCATTTCGATCATTTCGATCATTTCGATCATTTCGATCATTTCGATCATTTCGATCATTTCGATCATTTCGATCATTTCGATCATTTCGATCATTTCGATCATTTCGATCATTTCGATCATTTCGATCATTTCGATCATTTCGATCATTTCGATCATTTCGATCATTTCGATCATTTCGATCATTTCGATCATTTCGATCATTTCGATCATTTCGATCATTTCGATCATTTCGATCATTTCGATCATTTCGATCATTTCGATCATTTCGATCATTTCGATCATTTCGATCATTTCGATCATTTCGATCATTTCGATCATTTCGATCATTTCGATCATTTCGATCATTTCGATCATTTCGATCATTTCGATCATTTCGATCATTTCGATCATTTCGATCATTTCGATCATTTCGATCATTTCGATCATTTCGATCATTTCGATCATTTCGATCATTTCGATCATTTCGATCATTTCGATCATTTCGATCATTTCGATCATTTCGATCATTTCGATCATTTCGACCATTTCGACCATTTCGACCATTTCGACCATTTCGATCATTTCGATCATTTCGATCATTTCGATCATTTCGATCATTTCGATCATTTCGATCATTTCGATCATTTCGATCAATTCGATCATTTCGATCATTTCGATCATTTCGATCATTTCGATCATTTCGATCATTTCGATCATTTCGATCATTTCGATCATTTCGATCATTTCGATCATTTCGATCATTTCGAACATTTCGAACATTTCGATCATTTCGGTCATGTCGGTCATTTCGATCATTTCGATCATTTCGATCATTTCGATCATTTCGATCATTTCGATCATTTCGATCATTTCGATCATTTCGATCATTTCGATCATTTCGATCATTTCGATCATTTCGATCATTTCGATCATTTCGATCATGTCGATCATTTCGATCATTTCGATCATTTCGATCATTTCGATCATTTCGATAATTTCAATCATTTCGATCATTTCAATCATTTCAATCATTTCAATCATTTAAATCATTTAAATCATTTCAATCATTTCAATCATTTCAATCATTTCAATCATTTCAATCATTTCAATCATTTCAATCATTTCAATCATTTCGACATTTCGATCATTTCGATCATTTCGATCATTTCGATCATTTCGATCATTTCGATCATTTCGATCATTTCGATCATTTCGATCATTTCGATCATTTCGATCATTTCGATCATTTCGATCATTTCGATCATTTCGATCATTTCGATCATTTCGATCATTTCGATCATTTCGATCATTTCGATCATTTCGATCATTTCGATCATTTCGATCATTTCGATCATTTCGATCATTTCGATCATGTCGGTCATTTCGATCATTTCGATCATTTCGATCATTTCGATCATTTCGATCATTTCGATCATTTCGATCATTTCGATCATTTCGATCATTTCGATCATTTCGATCATTTCGATCATTTCGATCATTTCGATCATTTCGATCATGTCGATCATGTCGATCATTTCGATCATTTCGATCATTTCGATCATTTCGATCATTTCGATAATTTCAATCATTTCGATCATTTCAATCATTTCAATCATTTCAATCATTGAAATCATTTAAATCATTTCAATCATTTCAATCATTTCAATCATTTCAATCATTTCAATCATTTCAATCATTTCAATCATTTCAATCATTTCAATCATTTCGATCATTTCGATCATTTCGATCATTTCGATCATTTCGATCATTTCGATCATTTCGATCATTTCGATCATTTCGATCATTTCGATCATTTCGATCATTTCGATCATTTCGATCATTTCGATCATTTCGATCATTTCGATCATTTCGATCATTTCGATCATTTCGATCATTTCGATCATTTCGATCATTTCGATCATTTCGATCATTTCGATCATTTCGATCATTTCGATCATGTCGGTCATGTCGGTCATTTCGATCATTTCGATCATTTCGATCATTTCGATCATTTCGTTCATTTCGATCATTTCGATCATTTCGATCATTTCGATCATTTCGATCATTTCGATCATTTCGATCATTTCGATCATTTCGATCATGTCGATCATGTCGATCATTTCGATCATTTCGATCATTTCGATCATTTCGATCATTTCGATAATTTCAATCATTTCGATCATTTCAATCATTTCAATCATTTCAATCATTTAAATCATTTAAATCATTTCAATCATTTCAATCATTTCAATCATTTCAATCATTTCAATCATTTCAATCATTTCAATCATTTCAATCATTTCAATCATTTCAATCATTTCAATCATTTCAATCATTTCAATCATTTCAATCATTTCAATCATTTCAATCATTTCAATCATTTCAATCATTTCAATCATTTCAATCATTTCAATCATTTCAATCATTTCAATCATTTCAATCATTTCAATCATTTCAATCATTTCAATCATTTCAATCATTTCAATCATTTCAATCATTTCAATCATTTCAATCATTTCAATCATTCGAATCATTGGATCATTCGAATCATTCAAATCATTCGAATCATTCGAATCGCTCGAACCGTTCGAACCGTTCAAATTTTTCGAATCGTTCGAATCGTTCGAAACGTTCGAATCGTTCGTATCGTCCGAATCGTTTGAATCGTTTGAATCGTTCGAAACGTTCGAAACGTTCGAACCGTTCGAATCGTTCGAATCGTTCGAATCGTTCGAATCGTTCGAATCGTTCGAATCGTTCGAATCGTTCGAATCGTTCGAATCGTTCGAATCGTTCGAATCGTTCGAATCGTTCGAATCGTTCGAATCGCTCGAATCGTTCGAAACGTTCGAATCGTTAGAATCGTTCGAATCGTTCGAATCGTTCGAATCGTTCGGATCGTTCGAATCGTTCTAATCGTTCGAATTGTTCGAATCTTTCGAAACGTTCGGATCGTTCAAATCGTTCGAATCGTTCTAATCATTCGAATTATTCGAATCATTCGACTCATTCAAATCGTTCGAATCGTTCAAATCGTTCGTATAGTTCGAATCGATCGAATCCTTCGAAGCATTTGAATAATTTGAATAATTCGGATCATTCGAATCATTCGAATCATTCGAATCATTCGAATCATTCGAATCATTTGAAGCAGTGGAATCATTCTAATCAGTCGAATCATTCGAATCAGTCGAATCATTCGAATCATTCTAATCATGCGAATAATTCGAATCATTCAAATCATTCGAATCATTCGAATCATTCCAATCATTCGAATCATTCGAATCATTCGACTCATTCGAAGCATTCAAATCATTCGAATCGTTCGAATCATTGGATCATTCGAATGTTTGAATCACACAGGCACACATGCTCACACGCACACACGCACACACGCACACACGCACATACGCACACACGCACACACGCTCACACGCACACACGTACACACGCACACACGCACACACGCACACACGCACACACGCACACACGCACACACGCACACACGCACACACGCACACACGCACACACGCACACACGCACACACGCACACACGCACACACGCACACACGCACACACGCACACACGCGCACACGCACACACGCACACGCACACACGCACACACGCACACACGCACACACGCACACACGCACACACGCACACACGCACACACGCACACACGTTCACACGCACACACGCACACACGCACACACGCACAAACGCATACACACACACGTCCACAAAGACATTCTTTGCTCAAATTTTTGAAAATCTTTTTAGCGATACAATACCTCCCGTGCGATGGATGTGGATGTAATTTAATAAAAAATCAAAGCCCGCTATCATGAAATCTTAATTTGTTTTGACCCTACATACATAGGTTATACATGGTTGAAGAGCATTTCTAATGAGGATTTTTAACATGCAAAATGCAATATGTCACCTATAAGAACAACAGTTGATTTTGGCTATTCATAACAAAATAGCAGGCGTATGCTCTTACCTATATCTTGAAAATTTGGTGTCCTTAGCTTCCATAAGAAAGAAAATATTGTGCTTTTCTGCTTTTCTCCCTACGTCTACGTAACGGCATCGGTTTGAAATTAAATAAACCTAGATTATTTTTTTTCTTTCATAAATTCCTCTTCTTAAACAATTCTTAAAGCACTACTGAGGGCGATAACTGTAATTAGTATGGAAACGTATAGATTTAGAATACAAAAATACACCATTGAAACCCCAAAAAAGCTAAGTACTTTAATCTCAAATTAAATTTTACTTATATAGCATGCCATAGAACATCGTAATTCAATGTCTGCCACACCCAATTCGGTGACTCCGGAAGTAATAGCAACGGTATCAGGCTATTATCAGCTTTGTTATAGTTGCCGCTTTTGCCAGTCAATGACACATAGCCTACATATTTCGAGCATCTAAGTGCTTCAATAATTTACCATATCATTGTGTCAGAACCCATAGCACACTATTTCGATCGTGAGTGATTTCTAGGCACCACGATCACCTTAGATCAATTACCACTACTGGTCAAAACATCATTCAGTCCAGATCTCCCAGCACTTCCTCAATAGGCAGTCATTAAAGATTTTTCGAAAGCAGACTGGAATGTGTTCTCTGAACACGTATCCAACAATCTTCTCCACACTCCTGGACCAAAGCCACCTCCCAGTTAGATTACAGAAATGGAAAACTCTTCTGGCAACAGTTCGATAGACTGACCAGAAGGAAAGTAAACCCTAAATCACACCTAACCGACCTTCAGTGCAACCTAATCTTCTCCGACCGAGGAAAGGCCGACTTTAGTCTCCACCTTTAATGCATTTTCCGATCCCCAGATGATCCCCAGTTCGACAACCGGTTCAAGGCACTCCTTGAGAGTCGCCTTTAAGAATTTCGCAACCTTAACCTTCCCGAAATCCAGCTCGATAACGAGAATCCTTTCTTTGTCACCATCACTCCTGCCCAGGTCAACGCTTACCCCAAAAAAGAAAGGAGGACGGCCCCAGATCATGACGGCCTAATTCAGATTGGAAGGCACTAACATCAGACTCTAGTTTTAAAAATTTTGATTCTATATTACCTATCTTAGAAAATTCCGTAAGCGATTTGTTCAATTTATCATTCATTGTAGAAAAATGCTCATTAAATATTTTTTCCAGGCACTCTCCTGACAAGCGGAAACTACAAATACTAGACATGATTTTATGTCGATTTAACCTAAAGCACCTTAATCCAAAAATACCTCCTAAGGGAGCTAGAGCCCTTTGAAGATGGCACCGTCAAGTCACTTTTTGTTAAATATCTCAAAAACACCACTACGTAACAAGTTCAAACTTGGTACAACGAATAAGTCGATAATAACAAACCGGCCACTGAAAACACGATTTTCTTATTGCCGTCAGAAGCGGTCTACTGGGATGGAAATAGCTTTTTAACCAAAATTTTTAGTTTTCAATTTTTTAATGGATTTTACATCAAACTTAAAACATTTAGGATATTTTCCATACAAAATGTGCTCTTAGTTGAAATCGCTATCTCATACCGTTTGCGAGAAAAATCAATTTCGACTTCTTGTGTTTCTGGCAGAAAATACCTTTTCACTACTAAATTATGTTTGCAATGCCTAGTTGACTGTGACAAATCAACAAAATCTGACATTACGTCAAATTGTTTTGATGTCAAACAGTTATTGTTGTACTAAAAAGATAAAAATTTGTTACTTGCTGCCCTTAATGTTATTTTTTATGTTAGATATATAAATTGTATTATACTATCTTTAGAAAATAAATTTGTTTTATGAATCATGATTTCCACAAAGTTTAGCCGAAAATTAAATAACTAACTAAAACAAGTAAGATCAGACACTCTTTCTTGATTTATCACAGCCAACCAGGCAAAGAAAACATAATTTAGTAACGAAACGGTATTTCCTGCCAGAAAAACAAAAAGTTTAAATTGATTCTTCTCGCAAACGGTACTAGATAGCGATTTCAACTAAGATCACGTTTTGTATGGAAAATATCGTAAATATCCTTAAATTTGATGTATAATCCATAAAAAAATTGAAAATAGACAATTTTCGTTAAAAAAAATGGCCCATGGCCCAGCTAAGTGGACCGCTTCTGATGGACGGTTTGTCATTATCGACTTATTCGTTGTACCAAGTTTGAACTTGTTACGTAGCGGTATTTTTGAGATATTTAACAGAAAGTGACTTGACGGTGCCATCTTCAAAGAGCTCTAGCTCCCTTAGGAGGGAGTTTTGGATTAAGGTAATTCAGGTTAAATCGACAAAAAATCATGTCTAGTATGTGTAGTTTCTTTTTGCCAGGAGAGTTTCTGGACACCCTGTATATCACAAGCAGAAATTACTAAACAGTGATCGCAAACAAAAGTATCAGGAGACGAGTTACCGCTGTCATCGCAAGAACGGTAAGGTAATAAGTAGTTCACATGTATTCATTTACCAGGTTTGACACATTTTGTGGATAATTCCAAAAGACCACGAGGTATTGTATTTTTATAAGATAGGTGTACAGGTGGTATTATCAATTTCTATAATAGCGTAAATATATCAACGTAGATAAATTACCATTGAATACGCACAAGCAACATATCTTACCAAACTTAGCGGCTAATGCAGATTTGATAACTCACAGTTTCACAACACTTTTAACAAACTTTCACAAAATTTATCTGTAAGGATAAAATTCTTAACTATTGTTTAAATAAGTAGTAGCAAATTTAAAACGTGTTGCACTACGTGAATTTAACTGTAAGATTTAAGTGTTAGTTCAAATGTTTTCAATATCTCAATTAACGATTAATTTTATAAGAAAATGTGTAGACTTATTTTTTAGAAAAAAATTATTTTTAGATATCTTTTCTTTATAAAGTTACTTAATATAAAGCAAACTAAGTTTAAAAATTAACTAAATAGGATTGAACATGCTTAAAAATTGTGTTATCGGTATTTTACAGAAGCATGCAGCTTTGGAATTTTGTTTAGGTTAGTATCTATGTATTTATTAACGCCATGAAGCTTTAGACGTCTATCTCACATAGATTATTGTTTTTGTTTTTACAATGTTGCCTATTTTCGTTATGAACGTATTAAAACAGTTTGCATAATTATCCTTAAACAAATTATTATAAAAATTATTTTATTTCTTTTAATTTTCACTTTGTAGGTTGGAAGGTCGTGTGTTGTTCTACATCCGATATTTTAAAAATACGTCCAACTCAAATTATAGTGTTATATTAGACTGATTTCAAAGCGGGTTGTTAATAAACTATAAAAAAGAAAGTTTATGACCAAACACTTGTAAATATTTAAAAAAACCACATTTTTTTCGACAAAAGTCAATTAGTTTATTGCTCCAAGAAACTATGTTCTTGATTCTTCTAAATTTATTCTGAGAGTAATGTAACTATGAAGACTATTTAATTTAGTATACTTTCAAAATATAACCTAGTGTAAAGTTAATTACTTTCATACATTTTACGAAGTGCTTAATTAACTAGTTATGTTAATTGACAGATTATATAGAACACTTCACCTAATACAATGACCAATACCTCGTTCAGCTTTGCAAAATAATTTTAGGGACGCCACGGACGCAAAATGTTTCTGACGGCCTCAAGTTTGTCGGCTCGGTCGCATCAAAGTAGCATTTTGCGTCCTATTTCAACCGTGAAATTGCATTTTTAAAAAGTTTTCACGCTCTTGGAGAGTGTTAAACAGTGTTGCATGTTAAATATTTTTGCACAGGATAACCAGTGAAGAAAAAATTGATATTCGAGCGGCACCTTCTATTTTTACGAATACTAAACCAGTAACCTACAAATTTCCAAATGGGCAACATCAAAACGTTACCGAGGCAGAAATTACAGCCTAACAGTGTGTATAACGTCAAAAAACTTCAAAAGTTACAATAAACGTACAATAGTGACTTATTAAAAGTTTTTGTTATGAACGAATAAGTTCAAATGTAAATATGTAATTAAAAATTTAGAATTTACATCAGTTCTACATACGTAAAGATAAAATTTACATCGATTGAGGCTTGATGGCGCAGTTGGTTAGCGCGGTACTCTAACAAAGTACAGGTTGTAGGTTCGAATCCTACTCGAGGTAAACTTTTTATTTATGTATTTAATAAAATTAATAATAATTTTTAATTACAATAGTGACGTTTACGTTAGCAAAACTGCCACTTTTTCATGAATGGTCGAGATCCTGAAATAGTTTGTATAGTGTATCGTGCATTTCCATTATTGCTTATGGGAACACAAGAAATAATTAATGTATATTTTATGTGCCGACATTATAATTACATTTGAACTTAAACCTAAAGGTGCCTTTCTATTTTTAAAAAATTGTTTATTAATGGTGCGACAAGCTCTGGAGAATTTACGTGTACGTGATGATTTCCTGGTACAGTTCTTGTAATACATTTTGAGTACATGCTGTTGTGTAGCTGAATTATTATTTCTTTAAATTCAAAGGGCAATGTGTCCAAAGCGGCAATATTAAGTGTTGGACAAGTTAGTGGATCTTTTCTTTTAAATGAATCTAACACATTATTTTTAAAGAGTGGCCAAAATATATTCCTCGGTTTCACTCGCCAATCACTTCTAAATCGGTATGTATCTTCACTTAAACACCCGATATTGCGATTGTACAATATTTCTATTGGTTCATGCGCAATTGGAGCATGAAATCGTTTTTTAATAGAAGTCCTTAATCCTTCTTCATACGTAAATGTAGGTTTGGAACCCATAATTTTCGCCATACCTTCAATGTACCCTCTAAAATAACGTTTCAATCGTTGAGTATCATAAGGCAAAAAGTAAGTACCTTCAATTAAAATTAATTTTGATACTCGATTTGGATATAATTGAGTGTAGGCCATAAGTATGGTACCACCAATACTGTGACCTAAGAGAATAATGGGATCTTCTTTTAGAAAACAGATCGCCAAATGAATCGGTAAAAGGAAATCCCAAAAGTTATAAAACATGTTTTGTGGCAAATGGCTTGATTTACCGTGACCTGGTAGGTCAATGCTTACGTAAAAATATACTGGCGGTAAATGTGGAATTAACCTACAAAAACTTTCTGCATTATCTTGTAGATCATGTACCATAACAACTTTTGTATTTTCTTTGTTACCCTATGTTTTAGATACAAATGTGTAAGGTATATCAAATTGTAAATAAAAACCTAAACATAAACGTACCTGCAATAGTTCCTCAAGGAACGGAAATTTCGATTTCGTTTGTAATCATTTTATGACTTATAAAAATACAATCAATAATAATACTTTATGACTGGTTTAATGTCACTTATTTTTTACTGTTATCGTTCTAAAGTATGATTTTATTCTAGTAAAAATAAAAATTATTTTGTAATATTTATCAATATTTAATGACAATTATACAAGTATAATTGTGAATATAATTAAAATATAGGGTTGTCCGAAAAAAACCGGAATTTCCTTTTTTAATATATTTTTTTTTATTTCTTAACCTTAAGTAGTTGAAACTAATGGTGGTCATATTAATGTTTAATCCGCTTTTTACCGTAAGTTAGTGTTTGTTGTCCTTGACAAAAAACTTGCTTTGTTTAAAGGGTATCAAAAGAAAATAAGAGTCAATATGTTAAAACGTACTTGCCTTTGTAGTATCATACGTCAGAAAGTTATTGACCGATTTCCATGTTCGACCTCTCGTTCTATTCACAAATATCCAAGCTTTCGTAAAGTAGCTTGCAATCATATATAGTGCGACTGGAAAAAGTTCCAACTAGTTTTAAAGTTTGGTAAAGTTCAAATGTGTTCGCCATTTTGTTTTTTAAGCAAATCGGTTAGTGATGTGTCTTTATCAATTCTCTTGCAAACAAAACCAAAACCAATGAAATAGGATAAGAAAAAAAAAATATATTAAAAAATGAAATTCCGTTTTTTTTATGACAACCCTGTATACTGAATCTTTAACCGCGAATAACGTATGTCTCAAAAGTTTTGACATAAAATATTATATTCAGTTTTATAAACAAATACAGGGTGTGGCGCGAAGAGTTTTGATTAAAAGTAATGGCGGATACAGTTATGTTAAAAATCTGAAATTACGAAGCTGTAGGTTTTGAATATCAAATATAATATTGTCCTGAATGTGGCACTTCCGGTTATACTGGAAGTAGACGTCAACTTTGTTATTTTAAATAGAATGTAATATTTTTTATTTTATTTTCGAATTCTACATAAAATTCTAGATAAAACTTGTGCACAATGTCCTATACCAAAAATGAAATAATTTCGAGATATTTCGATTTTTTTAAAAATATTGAAAAATTCTAGTCCACATTGAAAAACAATATCTCCATTACGAAGCTAGTGACGTGAAATTGTAACCAATAAACAACAAGCGCTTGCCCGTTAACTCCATATATCCATCTCATTGATATTTCATACAGGGTGTTTTAAACATAGCCGCCAACATGCACAATTTAAATTATTTATAAGTTGCTTACCTTAAATAGAACACCCTGTATTTTATTACATTTTCCACTGTATTTTTTTAAGCCAATTCGTTTGGTATCAGTATTCCCTATACCTAAATCCAACCACTTTTGAGATATTTCATTATCTTAGTTAAAATTTAACAACACTTAATTATTTCAACTTGAAATACAAACTGGTAAAGAAAACTGTCAAAACAACATAAACAATTAATGTTCTAACTATCAAATTCTTGGCAGCTATGTTGTTATGTTTTAACTAAGATAATGAAGTATCTTAAAAGTGGTTGGATTAATACCCGACAACATCGTGGTATCTGCGTCTCAATAAAACGCAAAGTTTTTTGACATAAAACTTTATTACTTAGGCCAGCTTTTATAAACACGGGTTAACCATGCCCCGAGAGTTAACCCCGGAAATTCGATGATACTGACAGTTATTATCATTGAATTTCTGGGGTTAATTTATTACCGTTGGTTAATAATTACACCGGGTGGACCATCGAAAATTAACTAGAGATGAGTAGTATGCCATTACTCAGTGGCGACCTAAATGCTCAAATTGTCTACCATCATTATCAATACACAGCTGCATCCGTTGTTGTGTTGACAAAACAGCGGTTTCTATCTCCGCTGTGGAGAGGGTGTGAATGGAATTTCTTATCCTAATGAACATTTTTTGAGGCGTAGTTGGCCTGGTTGTAAAAACAAGGTCCTTTATTTTTCACCAAAAATAAAAATCTAAACACGTTAGATCGGGGGACCTAGAAGGTAACAATGGTAATGGTTATTAAGCTGTTAAAGTTAAGAATGAATAAGGAAATGTAGGTACCTAGCTGGCCATGGAAAAAAACTCCCTCTTCCTATCCATGTATCAGGAAAAGTGTTACTCAAAAATTGACGCACGCGTACTGAAAAATGTGCCGGACAGCCGTAATGTTGGAAAAACATCCGCTGCCTAGTAAGCAACGGCACATCTTCTAAAAGTAACGGCAAATCGTTCCGCAAGAAATTAAGGTACGTTTTACCATTAAGTGGTGCATCAAAAATGTGAGGATCAATAATTCGACCTCCTAAAATACCGCACCAAACATTGACGCTCCACCAGCCCTGATGTTGATTTCTTGCATCCAACGAGGATTGGTTCTGGACCAATAATGCATGTTATGACGATTTACTCTACCATCACTGCGGAATGTAGCCTCGTCAGTCCACAATATTTGCGATAACAGATATTGATTATCTATGAGCATATTCGACAGCCAATAGCAGTGGTCTAAACGTTGCTCATAATCAGCTGCAGTCAGTGATTGATGAAGGACTACATTGTATGGATGCAATCTAGATTTAAATTGAAGTTATGGTTTTTTAATAGCTATAACTTTACTACTTTTAATAGCTAACTTTTATTTAAAACTTACTTATGTTCTTTCACAATACGCTGAACAGTAGTTTGTGTTAGTCCCAAGTCATGAGCTATTGCGCATTTGCTACTATGTGGATTAATTTCGATATATGCTAGAACGTTAATAACATTTTCTTCCGTTCGGGATCTGCGTGCTATGTGAGTAACTGGGGGATCAATTGTTCCTGTAGCTCTCAATCGTTGTGATAATCGAGTAAAAAGTCTCTTTTCGTAATGCCGTCTTTCTGGAAAACGAGCCGCATACAATCGTGCAGCAACAGTAGAATTCTGCATGCACTCGAAATATACTGCAAGCATATCATATGATTCCTGGTTAGAGGGCATTCTTGACAAAAAGAATGTGGCAATAAGTCAAAGAAACTCGTATCACAATACACCCGCATAAACCGCAAAACCGGAGGTAATGTTGTGAGGAAATTACAGAATAATATTTCCTTGACACTGACATTGATAAAATTAATGTTACTATGGATAAATTTTCATTATGCATTGTTGGTCTGGTAGTGTTAGTGGCACTACAAAATTATTACCATGGATCTGAACTTAAAGTGGGTATAAAATTGAAACCAGCAAAGATATCGACTTGAAATTTTTAGGGAATAGGCGACATTTTATGCTTTTTCTGACTTAAATATAAAAAACATAATATTCTATTTAATATTTTGAAGAAAATCGCTAAAATTTCAGCAATATTTGGAAAGCGTCCTCTAGCGTTCTGTTCGTTAATCAAACTTAACTTTTTAATACATCAACGAATAGCGCAAGAAAATACCTTTCCAACGAAATATTACTTTTTAAGATTCGATGACTGGTTCCGAAAATAATTACGTGTTTGTCTGAAAACTTTCGCAGCTCCCCTTACGGAAAACCTGTGAAGTTAGAGAAAAACTTCTTATACAAAAAATGGGTAAAATTATCCTACGATATTTCCAATATACCTTTTCCTTGAGTTTATGTTACTTATTAGACATTTTTTAATTTACTACAGCAGTTACGCCACCTAGCGGTCTATTTACAAATTTTAAAATTATTTCCAGCATTTTCTCTTGGCCACATTTACTGAAGATTTTTTTTTTTGGAAGTCGTAACATAAGCGGTTTCTGTGATATAGCCGGCGCCCTTCCTTAGTGACTCACCCGGTACAATAAGCGTTCCTATATAAGTTTACAGAGCTGTACAAAATGATTATTACATTTACTTCTACAACCAATGCCTCCAACTACTCTAATAGCTCTCCTTCAAATACTAATAATTCAAGTACTTATGCTACTATGCCCCTAAATTACTATAGGTGACGTATGTTAGTAGTAGCGTTGAGTATGCAGTTCATTCCTTAGGTAACTGATTTGACAGTAGGCGTTAGAAAATATATTCCAAAATAAGTTTTCATTGCTACGGCACCACCTTGTCAAAAAAATTTAGTTTGGGTTTGCATAGGGAGAATATCTCAACAGTTTTACCGGAATTTAGACAGAGCCGATTCGCGTTAAACCATTCCGTCGCCTTACCTTAAGATAATGGTACAAATCGGAGCATGTAAACATAGTTCATTAACGCATATCAAAAACACCAGGAACCTTCTGATGGGGAGATATTTTACTGCCGTCTGCTCTAACATAATGCGTTCTGTCTCTCTGCCGTCAGTTAAGTAAATTGTAAGGTTATTTTAACGCATCGTATATATGCAGTAATTTGATAACATATGGAACGTATTTTGAATATAAATGAAGTGAGTTTGCACCAAAAAAATTTTTTTTTGTGTGTGTAGAATGCAAATTTGTGTAAATGATGCGCCAATGGAGTTCAATGGAACATTATGTATCGTATGAAAGAATATTTGAATGTTGTAGAAAGAGTTTTATGTTGAAAGGATTAAATTTGGTTGAAAAACAATTTGTGAATAAATTTTTATTCAGGCGGCACTGGTAAAGGAGTACTGGTTTGCCACTGGTTTTTGCTGCTTTGTACAAAAGAATTCGGATTAAAGAGATGGTTGTAGACGTATGTGTGAGTAAGATTATGCTATATTGGTATTGAGTTAACGTGCAGTAAAGAATATGTATGCATATTTTGTTTCAAAAAAATGTTGTAACGTGGTGCAATAATGAAAAATTGAATGCATGTTCAAGAATGAAGTTCGCCCACATGTGAAATTTTCTCGGTAATGTACAGAGTGAATATAATTACAGTAAATTTTTTTTCGGAAAGTTATGAGTGAATTTACAAAGTCATTTCAAGATGGCTACGCTTGCTTAGCATCATGTGCGTCTTGTTCCATTTTTAGGACTTCGACTCGACCAAGAAACACGAAATACGCGTTCGTGATAGGTGAATTTTTATGTCAGCGCGAAGGATAGTTTAAGTAAAATAAAAAAAAACACGATACAAGAAAAAAGGAGACATGTTTGTTAATTTTCTAAATAGACAAGCAACAATATGTAATAATGGAAATACAAAAAATTAAAAAGATGTATAAACAAAGAATTAAAAAAAAGAGTACTAATGCGAAAAGTTATGATATATTTATTATGAATTAGTAGCAGGATTTGAACCTATGACATGTACTTTGCTCGAGTACCGCTCTAAACAACTGAGCTATCGAGATAAAGGCCCCAATCGATGTAAATTTTGTCTTTATGTATGTAGAACTGACGTAAATTCTAACCATAATGATGATACTAACTATAATGATAATTTACGATAGATTTTGTTAAAGAAGTTATCTAAATTCTGATAATGAATTACAACACTGATGAAATTTTGTTATAATCGTTACACATTACATAAACTGGTGACTTCTGTAACAAATTAATGTAAGCTATATCAGATAAAGAGATAATTTCGCCAAGAGCGCTGTGAAATCAGGATGTGACAAAAGAAGATTTGAATTTATATTATTATTATTTACAAAATTATAGAGAAAAGTCACACTACATAGGCGTCCTCTTACATCTAAGGATTGTAGATCAAATGTAAGTAAATTCTGGTCATATCCGTTGGAGAATAAGTAACTTCCACCTTAAACGAGTGTAAAACATTTCCTTTGTATCGATTTTAGAGCATTCTTTCGATAACCGTAAATTAGATACCATACTAGAACACAGTATTCTATCGTCGGTCTTTCGAATGAAAAGTACAATAATTTCAGAGTTGATGTTTGTGTAAAGCTCTTACAATTCTTTAGGATGAAAATTGTCATTATTGTAGGCTCCCTATTTATTTTATAATATGTTAGCTGAAGTTTGTAATCAAAGGGGATATCTAAATCTCAAACTACATTGCAATGGTCAAGTACATGTGACAAATGGTATTGGCTGGGATTTCCTCATATACGTAATTACTTTGCATTCTGAAATATTTAACCTTAGATTATTGTAAATGCATTTATTTATAGGTAGAGGGTATGCATATCTCATGCCGCCCGGTACAATACCACCACCTTTACCATGGGCTCCTTAATATTGGTACTCCGATTTTCTTAGTTCGGCAAGGGCTGCCGGTTACTAGCCACTTTATTCCTTAGGCACTTGCTTTCACGGGTGGTGGGTAAATACTCTTTTGCGATTACGGCAGAAGATAGACCTGTTTCTGAAATAGCAAACCAACCCACGCGAGTTCATTGATTTCCAAATCACCTTAACCCCAGGAAAACCATGTCCCAACTAAAATCACTTTCATCCGTACCCTTCTCTCCCTCCACATCCTAGCCAACTCGATTCGTCGATCCGTCCAAAGGATTCTAGGGGGGATAAAAAATGTTGCTCCATGCGGATTCTCGGGAGGGCAGGACTCAAACGACGTTGGTCATCGAACATTCGAATAAATTACTGCAACATACGTGGTATTAGATCAAATCTAAATGATGTTCACCTTTACCCTGAACAAGTGCAATCTGACATTCTGTTTCTATCCGAAACACAAATCTCCCTTGGAAGCACAGATTACCCTGACGTGCAATTTCCCAGATACAACCTCACTCTAACTTTCGCCTAAAAAGCGGTGAATGTTCCTATACCAAGGACAACGTACGTTGAAAGAATATGTCCACTTTGGAAAGCAACAAATTCGACGCGATTTGGTTCAAAGATTCTGGGCATCAATTTGTGAAATTATACCGCTGTTTGTATAGGTCTCCCAAAGATAATAACTTACAAAATCTCTTTGATTACCTTAGTCTGACAATAGACTACCTATTACAATTTTCATCTTGCGATATCTCATTTCTGGAACTCCAATTGGCTTCTATTTTCATCTACTACTAATCCTCCAGGCCATAGTGTAGAAGCAAAGTGTAGAATATAGAAATTATATATCTGTGGTTGAAACTTCGTTGAGGAATAATGTTTTTAGTAATCCATAAACTATTGTAAATGCCTTTGCTACCTATTTCAGTACTTTTGACATCCAGAGAACTACTAACACATTAAATCATTCCGTATATTTTAGCATGCCCAATATTTTAATTAAACACATCTCAGAACAAAACGTATCATATGCTATTGATAAATTCTAATCCCCAACTTTTTGGTCAAAAACTGTCAAGCCATTTTTATCAAACCTTTAACCATTAGCTTTAATGAAGCTACTTTTCCCGAGGTTTGTAACACCGCATATATTAATCCCATTGTAAAAAGTGGCGATCCCTCTGACGTCATCAATTATAGACCAATTTATATTTTAAATAATTTTTCGAGTGTTTGAGATCATTTTACATAGTAAAATTTATCCTTTTGTTAAAAACTATATATCTGAAGATCAGCATGGTTTTATGAAGAAACGATCAACATTAACCAACCTAGTGTGCTTCAGTACACATCAGAAGTAGTTGATCATAGGGGACAGGTTGATGTTGTTTATATCGATATTATTAAAGCATTTGATCAGATTCCTCACAATTTACTCGTAGCTAAGTTGCAACGATTTGGTTTTCATGATAATTTCTTAACTTTTTTCATATCTTATTTAGAAAACCGATTCCAGTATGTTACGTTTAATAACTTTAATCCTTTTCCGATACATGCAATTTCTACATTAAGGGTCTAATATAGGTCCGTTACTATTTATTCTGTACATTAACGATCTTACCTTGCCAGCAAAACATCTGCCCGTAAACTGGGCTTTCTATACAGATCTGAACCGTACTTCACATCGCTCAAATGTGAGCTCATTCGGAATTCAATTCCCATCTCTGGGTCAATGCTCCTCAATGCGCCGTTCATATCGTAAGCCGCATCCACAAAAGAGCTACAAACGTATAAACGACCTGTCGCTAACTTCTGCCCTACAGTCCATTGAGCATAAAACAATAGTTTCAGTTCTTCGCTTGTTGTATCGCTATTACAATGGCAATGTCCAAAATACACTCTTTAATAACCTCGCGGGCCGTCTCCGCAAGGAACACTCGGTTTGCACATTCACAGCATAATTACGCACTCAAGATTCCATCTTGTCACATTAAACGGTAGCGATCTATATTTTTTCCACATGGCCACCAAATTGTGGAGTGCACTACCCAGTTCCTGTTTTCCTCCAAACTTCCATTTAAGTAAATTTAAGGTAGCCGATCATAAGCATTTCTTGGCAGCCTAATAACATCTCTAACGTTTGCTACTGTTCCTGAGTGCTTTAGCACGTTAGCCCAATCTTACCCTGTTCAGAAATACTATTAATTAAAAAAAAATTATTTGTGTTTTGACGATATCCATCTGAAGCAAATGGCAATCACTATTACTTTTAACTGAGCAACATATTTTTAGGCCGTCAGCAAGCAACTATGTTGATCAAGTTGTATGAGACGTTACGTGATTTACAAATATTAAAAAAAAACAGAGGCCCGAGATTGGATTCTTGGAGAACACCCGAAGATGCAATAAATCTGTTAGAGGTATAATTGCTGTACGTGACATATTGAACGCGAGAATTTAACTATGACGTAAAAAATGCTAGTAAAGCCAAAATTAAGTAATTTGGATATAATGCCCGAAATGTTAATCTGGTCAAAAACCTTTGAAAAGTCTGTTTAGACTATATGGACTTAACCTTCATTGTCAAGTATCTCAGACGTGTATTGAATAAAACATACAAAATTGACATAAAATCATGTCGGAATGGAGAGATGTAGCTTCGAACACGTGGATATATAAGTGAGTGAAATGGAAATAGAATCGTAAGTATCAGATAAGAGAAAGGAACCGAAAGCTCCATCGAATAAAGGAGTTTACTGTTACTAATTTTGTTATTAAAACAGCTCGTAATCCGTAAGACACAATAGGGTGCATAAATTAAATGGGCGTCAGTCTCTTTATAATCAACAACATCGGGATCTAAATATCTATATGCGAGTATTCCAGAGCAAAGTTTAAAATAAACAAAAAACTAGCTTACCTTACGTTGCATAAACCAGGTGAAGAAATGAAAAAAATACCAAATAATCTAATAGCGAAACCTCTCACAAATTATTACGTTAAAAGCTTTCATCAAAAGCATAAAAAAATGAAGTTTCCGCTGTAAGGTCGTGCAAATCAAAAATTTCCATAACAAAAAATAAACAACTCAGTAACATGAACGTATTCAAAATATCTTTTAACTTTAGTACTTCGTAAGTAATGATAACACTGTGAGGAAGAACATAAATCACCTATAATTTTACACTCAATAACAAAATAATACGCTCAAATTCATTATTACTAATTATATATTATGATAATAATTAAAAAAAAAAAATTTGAGTATTGGTACAGTTATTATCAAATTGAAAACAAATAAATTTACTTCCGGAAGGAAGTAAAGCGCTACCTTTCTTACCTAAAATTCTAACTATTAACTTGAAGTGAAACTTGCAAGGTTCAGAATTCCCAAGATCATTGATCTTAATTACCTTAATTCAATTCAACACCGTAAAGGTATAATAATGACGTCGAAAACATAGCTTTGACAGATTTTCGTGCTGTGAGTTTTGGTATACAGTATACAGACAACTTTCCTGTCGTCAATTACAACTAGCCGACCATTTTTTAATAACTGCTTCACTTGGCTTAATATACACAAACATTTATTTATTTACAAAACGTTTTTTGCCTTTTATATACGCAACATTTTTGTATAACGATATTTATTTACAGCAACCTTTTATATGACTAAACAGCTGTGGGCGCGGATGTACTTTCTTGATGCACAAATAACTTTACCAAATTCTACAATATCACAATCCGTTAAAATGCAATTTTACTCCAAAAATGAGCAAAGCATTAAACTACCACTCTTCAATGGACTTCCCAAAAAACAACTCAATCCATAAATGAACTGGTTAAGTTTGAAAGTATGCAAAACTAGTTAACCGCGTCTGAACCTTTCGTTATTAAATACGATAATATGTGTCTGTAAAACTCTCTTCAACCATCATGAAATTCAATTACTTTTATCGAAACTGCGATAACAAACTTTAAAAAAAAATTCTTGGTAACAATATTAATTTAAGTGTCCCAAATTCGCTTCTCTATAAAGGGATCTCGGCTTTTGTTATACTTACGGCAAAGGTTAAAACGGGAAAGTTTTAGAGGAAACTTAGAGCATTCGATATCTGGTTTCAGATTTACGATCGGTCAATTGGTTTTGAAAATATCGGCGAAAAACCGAAAATGGCGGATTTCGTTTTTCGCCAGTAAATCCGAAATGGTTAATTTGACAGCTGTCACAATGTGAGATTATTCGGACACTTTTTTAAGACGAATAAGATGGCGTATATGACATGTCACAATCGTCTTTTGTTATCCCACAATCTGCTTCAACTTTCATTTTCCTTATTGCCGCCATATTGGATTTTTCGATTTTATGAAAGAGCGCAATATTTCCAGTTTAGTGATGTCTCACAAGTGCATAAAAGATTAGAGTTTCACCGAAATATCATACTTTCTAAAGTTAGGTCTTATTTATTATTATTAGTAGGACATGATTTATTTGTCAGTAAAATTGGGTTTCATTTTTTCCATATAAGGTGGCTCTGACTTTGACGTTAAATAATTCAAAGTAGTGTTTTCATAAGTAGTACGCTTTTCTGTCATTAAAACCATAAACGTGACACACAAATTGTAAAAGCCTGTTGAAAATGGCCGGTATTCCCTATTCAAATGAAGAAAAGTTTGACATGTTAGCGTTTTACTTGCAGTCAAACAGAAACGCCGACATTACCGCAGCGAGGTATTTGGAGATGTACCTCGAACGACGGCAGCCTCATAAAACCCACTTCAGAAAAATTGTAATTAATTTAATTAACTATGGGGCCTTCGAGCAATCTAAAAACGGATACAATATTGATAATGAAAATCGTGACAGAAACATTTTACAAGCTGTCAACGAAAACCCCAGTGCATCGGTAAGAACGGTAGAACGGGAAATTCGTGTGTCAAAATCAATGGTACAAACCCACAATAGTGCAAGGACTTAAGGAAACTGATTTTCCAAGACGAATGCGCTTCTGCGAGGGGTATACTAGAATGTGTAATGAAAATCCCGATTTTGTTAATCATGTCTTGTGGTCTGATGAGAGTAGGTTTACGAATTGTGGAGTTTTTAATAAGCACAACATTCATCATTGGGCTGTAGAAAACCCTCACGAAGTGGCAGAGAGACGTCTATAGATTAGATTTGGAAGTAGCGTTTGGTGTGGGATTATTGGTAATTTAATCTAACTTACCTATTTTAATTGGGCACCTACGTATTATAAATTATTAATCATTGCAGGAAATCGACTTATAGCACCATTTTTGTTTGACTGTAATTTAAATGGACAGAGGTACCTAGAGCTTTTGCGAAACCAGGTTGTGCCGGCTTTACGAGCAACTCTCACGGAAGATGAGTTCAGAAGAACCTGGTTTCAACAGGATGGATGTCCGGCACACAACACCATTCAAGTCAGGAACTTCTTAAGGGAGCAGGGGATCGTAAATCTGATACCGGATATCGAATGCTCTAAGCTTCCTCTAAAACTTTCCCCATTTAACCTTTGCCGTAAGTATAACAGAAGTCGAGATCACTTTATAGAGAAGCGAATTTGGGACACATTGTATATAATATTCGAGTATCCTAATATTAAAAAAAATTCTAAGACAAATTTCATGCATACGGGACCGTATAATCTAAAAAATGTTGCTTCTGAAATGCTTAGCTAATAGGAAATATAGAGCATCTGTAAAATATACTATCCAAAATGAGATCTTTAAAACTGTTAAGAAAAAATCAATCTATATTTAGTAAGATCAGTCTTTTAAAACTATATGGAGAGGAAATCAAGTCTACAATAAGATTCAATGCGTGATAATTCAAGATCTACCTTGATTACCGGAAGTTCATCACGTGAGGTCTCTATCTTCAGATTTGATCGAATAAGATCAAGAAGGTGTTTTTGTATATTAGCAATCAAGCTAAATTGGCTTAAATTTGAAAACCTATCATACCATATATATATATATATATATATATATATATATATATATATATATATATATATATATATATATATATGTGTGTGTGTGTGTGTGTGTGTGTGTATTGATTGTTAACGTTTATTTTTCTTCTGCGTTTCGGTTGCATTTCTTAGATCCCTTTTCAGGAAGTCAAAAGCTGTGACACGTAGTTGACGTAAATAGGGTATGTTGATATATCTAATATTATTGTCCTGTATGAGTAGATTGAGATCTACGTATGTGACTACGTGTAATAAGACCATGTTGTTCTAGTGAAGAATCATGTTCATTGTGAGTGATTGGTGTCGTTTGTGGTGATTTATAAAAAGAAGCTGGTATTATCCTTCGTATAAGAGGTTTCCATGTATGCGGTAGTCGTTGGTCGTCATCCCTTTTGTTTAATGAGTGAGGTCATCTTTCTATTTCATTGGCTTCTCTGATTATTTTTCTTTGCAGTATGTTTTCTGGGGCGAGCAATTCAACTTATGTCCAGTTTCTACGGTATCACTTGCTAAAGATGATGATAGAAATTTTTGTCTAATTGGTAGGTTATATTCTTGTGCTCGTACAGAAATTCTTCTATTTGTTTGTCCAATGTAAGATTTAAAACATCCATTACATTTTATTTCATAAAATCATGGTTTTCGTTATGAACTTTATCTTTCGGAATAGGGAGTAATTGGGAAATGGTCTTTTATGGTTTGAAAACGACATTGAACTCACTGTTTGGAAATTTCCTTGAAATTTTATCTGTAACACCTTTTATATAAGGTAATATGAGCAGCTTTCTATTATTGTTTTCAGCTTGATTATTGTGAACTGTACGTTGTGTTTGTTGCTTCTTCAATATTTTATTAATTTGTGTTGAACTATAACCATTTTTTAGTAAAATTGAAACAAGGTTTTGTAATCCTCTTGGTCGATGTTTTTCATCTGTTAATCGAAGTGATCTTATACACAGTGTTTCAACTACTAGTCAGAATACTACAACCCATTTGTGAAAAATCAAAATCTTATTTAAAAAATTCATTTGACGTTTTCAAGCTCAAACAAATAGTATTTAGTTCCCACAATGTTTTGGTTAGTTTTGATGTTGCTTCTTATGTTATGCCCATGTACGTACAACGTTTTATTCTATTTTAGTTTCTAAAACTTTCAAACAAAATGTTTAGCATTTTCAGCAAGTTTGGGAGAATTGTGCCGATGCAAATTTTAGTGTGGTGTAGATAGTTGGCTATATTGATGTTACTGTGTACTTTTACTTTCTATAAATGATTTCCATACCGAAGCTTGTTTGAATAATTAGTGCAATCGTTGCTTAGCAATTCTTGATTACTTTGTGCCATAGAGCCACAAAGGCCAATTTATGCCCGGTTTGTGAGACTTGTGCCGATGTAAATTTAGGTGTTGTATAGATAGTTGGCTATATTGATGTTACTGTGTACTTTTACTTTCTAAAAATAGTAATGTATGATTTCGATACCGAAGCTTATTTGAATAATTAGTGCAATCGTTGCCAGGTTATAATTCTAAAATAGAATAAATTCCTTTAGGTAAAATAACTCAAAAAAATCTGTTGCGGAGGTTAGAGCTTCCGGCAAAAATTTGAGTCACGGTTTAAACATTATTGGAATGAACTCGTAGTGGTTGATTTTATGATTGCAGGTGTAAGTTACAAAAAAGATAGCTGTGGTTCCTAGGGTAATAAATGCCAGACGTAAAATCCTACCCCTTTCGGATGTCCGGGAGGGCAGGGCTCAAGCGACCTCGGTCATCGAAAGTGTTAACTATTGCAACATCCGCAGTATCAGGTCCAATCTTAAACAACATAAGCTGATATTTTGTTTCAATCTGAAACACAAGTCTCCTTTGAACGCTCCGATTCACACGACTTGCCATAGTCCCAATACAACCTTCGCTCTAACTTTCGATATAAAGGAGGCGTATGTGCCTATGTCAATGAGAGCATTGCTTCCAAGAGGATTTCTTCCTTGGGAAATAAAAATTTCGACGTAATTTGGCTTAAACATTCTGGTCCTAAATTTGGGAGATTTTACTGTTGCATTTATAGGTCTTCTAATGACAATAACGTTCAAGACTTTTTCGGTTACCTTAGTTTGAATGTTGACTACCTTCTATTTCAGTTTCCATCTTGCGATATCTCGTTTGTAGGAGATTTCAATGTTGATAACTCTAATTGGCTTCAATTTTCATCTACGACTGATCCAGCTGGTCGTAGTGCAGCAACATTTGGTATTACTCGTGATCTCACACAATTGATTTCTGAACCCACAAGAATCACCGATAATCCTAGCCATACTCCACATCTTCTAGATCTCTTTCTTACATCAAACCCATCTGTTTATAAAACTTCCGTTCTTTCCCCTCTAGGTCTATCTGACAATTGTCTAATATAAATAATTTCTACTGTCCCTAATTCAGCTGTTGTTCGCAACACTAATAGAACCTTGTGGTATTTTAAGTCAACTAGATGGAGTAATTTGCAAGACTTCCTGGCAACCTTTCCATGGTGTGAATATGGTTTTAAGTCGCCATCTTCTTCGGACATTGCTCTTTTAGTATCTGAAGTCATTTTCATGGGCATGGCGTTATATATTACCAAAAACAGAATCGTATAGGTCATTCACGTTTCCAACCCTGGTTCAGTAAGGCTTGTGCTGATGCAATATCTTTGAAAAATAAATCTTATATTAAATGGAATTCTAATAAAACGGTCGAAAGTCATACAGAATACGTTGGTGCTAGGAATATCTCCAAAAGTGTCATCACTAAAGCTAAAAAATTATTAGAACAACGAAAATGAAATGAACAAGCTACATCTCCTTCGGGCAGTCGTAAATTTTGGTTTTTAGCTAAAGCCATTAGTAAAAACTTTGGTACATCTTCATTTTCCCCCTGACATGTTTTGTAGTTGCTGATTCTGTAGATAAAGCCAATGTTTTTGTGGATTAATTTGCGTCAAATTCATGTCTTAATCATTCTGGAAGAGATGTGCATCTAGTCAACTTTACTTCATACTCTATGAAACCGACTCATTTTCAGTACAATCTCTTAGAATCAATTATCAGTAGGATTGATCCCAATAAGGCGACTGGCCCAGACGGTATCCCAGCTATTGTCTTAATGGACTGTTGCCCCGAACTAGTACCAGTCCTATCTAAGCTCTATTCGATCACTATGTCTTCTGGGAATTTCCTTCTTCATGAAAGTTAGCAAATGTTCAACATATTACCAAAAAAGGTTATAAGATCGATCCTTCGAACTGCCGACCAATTGCCGTCACTTCCATTTTATCTACAATCATAGAAAAAACCATCAATCAGCAAGTGCTTTCGTTCCTTGAAAATAAGAAGCTTCTTAGTGACCACCAATATGGGTTTAGGCGGAGTCGTTCAACAGGTGATCTTTTATATGTGACCCAAGTTTAGAATAATACATTAGAACAATCCGGTGAAAGAGTTGTACCCATTTTAGATATCTCAAAGGTATTTGACCAAGTTTGCAATAAGTGGTTACTTGCCAAACTCACCTCGTTTGGGTTAAATGATACGCTAATCAACTGGGTTTCTACTTTCCTTGATAAAAGACGAATACATGTCGTAGTTGATGGCTGTTTTTCAAAACAAGTTAGCATTAACGTGGGCGTGCTAAGGGGTTCAGTTATAACGCCTACACCTTTCCTGCTATACGTAAATGACCTTATTTCTTCAACAACCAATTCGATCCATTGCCTTGCTGACGACAACACTCTTCATTGTAGTTCATCTTAGTCTACTCATAATGATAAACTACCTTCTATGTTTTAAGACATTAAAGCTGAAATGCCAAATTCAACCAACAAAGACATTTGATATATTCTCGAATGGGGAAGCAACAATCTAATGCTAAAAAAACTCAGTGCCAAAAAAGATAGATCATTCCCAGTTGTAAGTATGAATGGCCCAGATCTTAAGTTTTCAAACCCTAATATTCTGTATCATCAAATCTATCATGGGTTGACCATCTTCCGTCAGCCACCAAAACAGCTGCTCGTGAAATAGGCTTTTTGTACAGATCTAAGCAGTACTTTACGTCCCGACAACTCTTTCTGCTGTATAAGGCCCAAATTCCACCTCATCTAGAATATAATTTGCACCTCTGGGTTGGTGCTCCCCAATACGCTCTCGATATGGTAGATCGTATTCAAAAGAGAGCGATTAGGCTTATAAATGACCCGTCCTTAACTTCTGATATACAGTCCCTTGAGCATAGAGGAATCGTTTCATTCCTTTCTCTGTATTAACGGTATTACAATGACTATTGCGTTGCTGAATTACATTCTTTGTTCCATCTCGGGCTACGTTTGCTAGGAGTACACGGGTCGCTCATTCGCATGATCAGTATGCAGCACAAATCTCCGCTTGTCGTACCAAAGGGGCGCAATCCTTAGTCTTCTACATGGATTCTAAACTCTGGAATGATCTCCCTAGTTCCTGTTTTCCTCCCACTTATGAAATGAAAAAATTTAAGGTAGCTGTTCATATGTATCTCTTGGCAATTCAATGTCCCTCTATACATCCCCCTAACTGTTCCTGAGTGCTTTAGCAGGATAGACCAAGTTTATCCTGTTCAGCTCCACAATTATAAAAAAAAACTATATATTGATGAGGTAATGTCAATTTTTAGAGTTTACAAAAATAAAAATAATATAAAGTATAAAAAAAAAGATTTTCAGCATCAAACACTGATTGTTAATAAATCGCGTAATTAGATATAAAATTCTTATCTTTTTGCTTTAGTTTTAAAAAGTCATTCAACCTATCAGTTAAGTTCTGTAGCGTGTGTACAATTACAATATTAAAACGATACTTTACGCAACCTGTATTTTTAGCAGAATTTGCGATAACATAATTCAGTGTTATTTTGGCTATATGAAAGGGAACATTGACGTTTAAAGTACAACCAGTGATTATAATGTTTACAAAAGAAATTGAGATTCCGGTTCCTTGGGGTATTATTGCAGGTTAGTGTACGTTTTATTGACAATTAATTGCGTATTACACATTTGTAGCTAAAACATGGGGCAACGAAGAAAACGCGAAAATTCTAATGCTGCACGGTATTCTGGATAATGCTGAATCTTTCTCTGCATTGATTCCACACTTATCTCCTTTATATTACTATGTATGCATTGACTTACCGGGTCACGGTAAATCAAGCCATTTACCAGACCACGTGTTTTATAACTATTGGGATTTCCTTCTATCGGTTCACTTGGTTATTCGTTATTTTAAAGAAGATAGTATCATTCTCTTGGGTCATAGTTTTGGTGGTAATATACTTACTGTTTATACCCAAATGTATCCCAAACAGGTATCAAAGTTAATTTTAGTTGAAGCAACATACATATTACCTTACCATAGTAAAAAATTAAAAAAATATTTTAGAGAGTACGTTGAAGATATGGCAAGAACTATTCATAATAGGACAACTAGTTCGCTTTCTACGTTTACGTATGAAAATGGATTAAGGGCTGCTATTATTAAACGATTTTTTGGACGACTTGCTCATAAACCATCTGAAATGTTATATAATCGTAATATAGTGTGCCTTGATAAAGACCAATGCCGATTTATAAGTGATAGACGGCTTAGAGCTGTTTTATACGCACTAATTACAAGTGATTCAATAGTTTTATTTGCAAATAAATATCCACTTACATGTCCAACGCTCAGCATAGTCGCCTCAGACACAACACCCCTCAAATTTAGAAAAATAATAATTCAATTACTCAATAGCGGTTGCTCAAAATGTATTACAAAAACTGTAGAAGGGAACCATCATGTACATTCAAATTCTCCAGAACTTGTTGCACCACTCATAAACAGTTTTTTAAATACACAATGTCACCTTTAGAATAAAAAGTAATGTAAATATATGCTGGCTAATGTTTTAAATCGTTTGACATGAAGTAAAAATAAATGTTAATTTTTATACTTTTTTCGTTTAGTTTTGTAGTAAACCTATTACGCTTCAAAGTTAAATTGTACTGAACGACATTTAAGATTAAACAATATATACCTCAAATGAGCCACATTCCTTTGATGAGTATTTTGGGGGTCAACAAGCACACTAAATTTGACCCCGAAAAGCGTACTTTGATTCATAACACCTCCAAGTAACAACTAACAATTTTATAGAAGTTTTTTTTATATAGCCCAGCTAGTAGGTGGCTTTATTTTATTTATCCCGTTATGTGAAACTTTTCATTATACTTATTTACACTTTGATGTGCTCTTCATTAACTTTCAACCACTTGAATCACTTGAATCACTTAAATCACTGAAACACTTGAATCACTTGAATCACTTGGATAACTTGAATCACTTGAATCACTTGTATCACCTCAATCACTTGAATCACTTGTATCACTTGTATCACTTGAATCACTTGAATCACTTGGATCACTTGAATCACTAGAATCACTAGAATCACTTGAATCACTTGAATTACTTGAATCTCTTGAATCTCATGAATCCCTTCAATCATTTGAAACACTTGAATCATCAGAATCATCAGGATCATCAGAATCATCAGAACCATCCGAATCATCAGAATCATCAGAAAAATCAGAATCATCAGAATCAGCAGAATCATCTGAATCATCAGAATCATCGGAATCATCAGAATCATCAGAATCATCAGAATCATCAGAATCATCAGAAACATCAGAATCATCAGAATCATCAGAATCATCAGAATCATCAGAATCATCAGAATCATCAGAGTCATCAGAATCATCAGAATCATCAGAATCTTCAGAATCATCAGAATCATCAGAACCATCAGAATCATCAGAATCATCAGAATCATCAGAATCATCAGAATCATCAGAATCATCAGAATCATCAGAATCATGAGAATCATTAGAATCATCAGAATCATCAGAATCATCAAAATCATCAGAATCATCAGAATCATCAGAATCATCAGAATCATCAGAATCATCAGAATCATCAGAAACATCAGAATCATCAGAATCATCAGAATCATCAGAATCATCAGAATCATCAGAATCATCAGAATCATCAGAATCATCAGAATCATCACGATCATCACGATCATCACGATCATCACGATCATCACGATCATCAGAATCATCAGAATCATCAGGATCATCAGGATCATCAGAATCATCAGAATCATCAGAATCATCAGAATCATCAGAATCATCAGAATCATCAGAATCATCAGAATCATCAGAATCATCAGAATCATCAGAATCATCAGAATCACCAGAATCACCAGAATCATCAGAAAATCAGAATCATCGGAATCATCAGAATCATCAGAATCATCAGAATCATCAGAATCATCAGAATCATCATGAATCATCTAGAATCATCAGAATCATCAGAATCATCAGAATCATCTGAATCTATCGAATCTCAGAATCCTAATCATTGAAACACTGAATCATCAGAATCATCAGGATCATCAGAATCATCAGAACCATCCGAATCATCAGAATCATCAGAAAATCAGAATCATCAGAATCAGCAGAACCATCTGAATCATCAGAATCATCGGAATCATTAGAATCATCAGAATCATCAGAATCATCAGAATCATCAGAATCATCAGAATCATCAGAATCATCAGAATCATCAGAATCATCAGAATCATCAGAATCATCAGAATCATCAGAATCATCAGAATCATCAGAATCTCAGAATCATCAGAATCATCAGAACATCAGAATCATCATCAGAATCATCAATCATCAAATCATCAGAATCATCAGGATCATCAGGATCATCAGAATCATCAGAATCATCAGAATCATCAGAATCATCAGAATCATCAGAATCATCAGAATCATCAGAATCATCAGAATCATCAGAATCATCAGAATCATCAGAATCACCAGAATCACCAGAATCATCAGAAAAATCAGAATCATCGGAATCATCAGAATCATCAGAATCATCAGAATCATCAGAATCATCAGAATCATCAGAATCATCAGAATCATCAGAATCATCAGAATCATCAGAATCATCAGAATCATCAGAATCATCAGAATCATCAGAATCATCAGAATCATCAGAATCATCAGAACCATCCGAATCATCAGAATCATCAGAAAATCAGAATCATCAGAATCAGCAGAATCATCTGAATCATCAGAATCATCGGAATCATCAGAATCATCAGAATCATCAGAATCATCAGAATCATCAGAAACATCAGAATCATCAGAATCATCAGAATCATCAGAATCATCAGAATCATCAGAATCATCAGAATCATCAGAATCATCAGAATCATCAGAATCATCAGAATCATGAGAATCATTAGAATCATCAGAATCATCAGAATCATCAGAATCATCAGAATCATCAGAATCATCAGAATCATCAGAATCATCAGAATCATCAGAATCATCAGAATCATCAGAATCATCAGAATCATCAGAATCATCAGAATCATCAGAATCATCAGAATCATCAGACATTCATCAGAATCATCAGAATCATCAGAATCATCAGGAATCAGTCAGAATCATCAGAATCATCAGAATCATCAGAATCATCAGAATCATCAGAATCATCAGAATCATCAGAATCATCAGAATCATCAGAATCATCAGAATCATCAGAATCACCAGAATCACCAGAATCATCAGAAAATCAGAATCATCGGAATCATCAGAATCATCAGAATCATCAGAATCATCAGAATCATCAGAATCATCAGAATCATCAGAATCACAGAATCATCAGAATCATCAGAATCATCGAGAATCATCAGAATCATCAGAATCATCAGAATCATCAGAATCATCAGAATCATCAGAATCATCAGAACCATCGAATCATCAGAATCATCAGAAATCAGAATCATCAGAATCAGCAGAATCATCTGAATCATCAGAATCATCGGAATCATCAGAATCATCAGAATCATCAGAATCATCAGAATCATCAGAATCATCAGAATCATCAGAATCATCAGAATCATCAGAATCATCAGAATCATCAGAATCATCAGAATCATCAGAATCATCAGAATCATCAGAATCATCAGAATCATCAGAATCATCAGAATCATCAGAATCATCAGAATCATCAGAATCATCAGAATCATCAGAATCATCAGAATCATCAGAATCATCAGAATCATCAGAATCATCAGAATCATCAGAATCATCAGAATCATCAGAATCATCAGAATCATCAGAATCATCAGAATCATCACGATCATCACGATCATCACGATCATCACGATCATCAGAATCATCAGAATCATCAGGATCATCAGGATCATCAGAATCATCAGAATCATCAGAATCATCAGAATCATCAGAATCATCAGAATCATCAGAATCATCAGAATCATCAGAATCATCAGAATCATCAGAATCATCAGAATCACCAGAATCACCAGAATCATCAGAAAATCAGAATCATCGGAATCATCAGAATCATCAGAATCATCAGAATCATCAGAATCATCAGAATCATCAGAATCATCAGAATCATCAGAATCATCAGAATCATCAGAATCATACAGAATCATCAGAATCATCAGAATCATCAGAATCATCAGAATCATCAGAATCATCAGAACCATCCGAATCATCAGAATCATCAGAAAATCAGAATCATCAGAATCAGCAGAATCATCTGAATCATCAGAATCATCGGAATCATCGAGAATCATCAGAATCATCAGAATCATCAGAATCATCAGAATCATCAGAATCATCAGAATCATCAGAATCATCAGAATCATCAGAATCATCAGAATCATCAGAATCATCAGAATCATCAGAATCATCAGAATCATCAGAATCATCAGAATCATCAGAATCATCAGATCATCAGAATCATCAGAATCATCAGAATCATCAGAATCATCAGAATCATCAGAATCATCAGAATCATCAGAATCATCAGAATCATCAGAATCATCAGAATCATCAGAATCATCAGAATCATCAGAATCATCAGATCATCATCATCACGATCATCAGATCATCAGAATCATCAGAATCATCAGATCATCAGGATCATCAGAATCATCAGAATCATCAGAATCATCAGAATCATCAGAATCATCAGAATCATCAGAATCATCAGAATCATCAGAATCATCAGAATCATCAGAATCATCAGAATCACCAGAATCACCAGAATCATCAGAAAATCAGAATCATCAGAATCATCAGAATCATCAGAATCATCAGAATCATCAGAATCATCAGAATCATCAGAATCATCAGAATCATCAGAATCATCAGAATCATCAGAATCATCAGAATCATCAGAATCATCAGAATCATCAGAATCATCAGAATCATCAGAATCATCAGAATCATCAGAATCATCAGAATCATCAGAATCATCAGAATCATCAGAATCATCAGATCATCACGAATCATCAGAATCATCACGAAACATCAGAATCATCAGAATCATCAGAATCATCAGAATCATCAGAATCATGAGAATCATTAGAATCATCAGAATCATCAGAATCATCAAAATCATCAGAATCATCAGAATCATCAGAATCATCAGAATCATCAGAATCATCAGAATCATCAGAATCATCAGAATCATCAGAATCATCAGAATCATCAGAATCATCAGATCATCAGAATCATCAGAATCATCAGAATCTCAGAATCATAAGAATCATCAATCATCAGAATCATCAGAATCATCAGAATCATCAGAATCATCAGAATCATCAGAATCATCAGAATCATCAGAATCATCAGAATCATCAGAATCATCAGAATCATCAGAATCATCAGAATCATCAGAATCATCAGAATCATCAGAATCATCAGAATCATCAGAATCATCAGAATCATCAGAATCATCAGAATCATCAGAATCATCAGAATCATCAGAATCATCAGAATCATCAGAATCATCAGAATCATCAGATCATCAGATCATCAGATCATCAGATCATCAGATCATCAGATCATCAGATCATCAGAATCATCAGAATCATCAGATCATCAGATCATCAGAATCATCAGAATCATCAGAATCATCAGAATCATCAGAATCATCAGAATCATCAGAATCATCAGAATCTAGAATCATCAGAATCATCAGAATCATCAGAATCACAGAATCACAGAATCATCAGAATCAGAATCATCGAATCATCAGAATCATCAGAATCATCAGAATCATCAGAATCATCAGAATCATCAGAATCATCAGAATCATCAGAATCATCAGAATCATCAGAATCATCAGAATCATCAGAATCATCAGAATCATCAGAATCATCAGAATCATCAGAATCATCAGATCATCAGAATCATCAGAACATCGAATCATCAGAATCATCAGAAATCAGAATCATCAGAATCACAGAATCATCGAATCATCGAATCATCGAATCATCAGAATCATCAGAATCATCAGAATCATCAGAATCATCAGAATCATCAGAATCATCAGAATCATCAGAATCATCAGAATCATCAGAATCATCAGAATCATCAATCATCGAATCATCAGAATCATCAGAATCATCAGAATCACCAGAATCACCAGAATCATCAGAAATCAGAATCATCGAATCATCAGAATCATCAGAATCATCAGAATCATCAGAATCATCAGAATCATCAGAATCATCAGAATCATCAGAATCATAGAATCATGAATCATCAAATCATCAGAATATCAGAATATCAGAATCATCAGAATCATCAGAATCATAGAATCATAGAATCATCAAACATCGAATCACAATTCAATCAAATATCAGAATCAAAGAATCGATTGAATCTAGAATCTAACTAGAATCATCAGAACAATCTAGAATCTAGAATCTAGAATCTAATCAATCAGAATAATAAAAAAAAACAGAATCATCGAATCATCAGATCATCAGATCATCAATCATCAGATCATCAGATCATCAGAATCATCAGAATCATCAGAATCATCAAACATCAAATCATCAGAATCATCAGAATCATCAGAATACGAATCATCAGAATCATCAGAATCATCAGAATCATCAGAATCACCAGAATCATCAGAAATAGAATCATCGGAATCATCAGAATCATCAGAATCATCAGAATCATCAGAATCATCAGAATCAAGAATCATCAGAATCATCAGAATATCAGAATCACAGAATCACAGAATCATCAGAAATCAGAATCATCGAATCATCAGAATCATCAGAATCATCAGAATCATCAGAATCATCAGAATCATCAGAATCATCAGAATCATCAGAATCATCAGAATCATCAGAATCACAGAATCACGTCACGAATCATCAGAATCATCAGAATCATCAGAATCATCAGAATCATCAGAATCATCAGAATCATCAGAATCATCAGAATCATCAGAATCATCAGAATCATCAGAATCATCAGAATCATCAGAATCATCAGAATCATCAGAATCATCAGAATCATCAGAATCATCAGAATCATCAGAATCATCAGAATCATCAGAATCATCAGAATCATCAGAATCATCAGAATCATCAGAATCATCAGAATCATCAGAATCATCAGAATCATCAGAATCATCAGAATCATCAGAATCATCAGAATCATCAGAATCATCAGAATCATCAGAATCATCAGAATCATCAGAATCATCAGAATCATCAGAATCATCAGAATCATCAGAATCATCAGAATCATCAGAATCATCAGAATCATCAGAATCATCAGAATCATCAGAATCATCAGAATCATCAGAATCATCAGAATCATCAGAATCATCAGAATCATCAAAATCATCAGAATCATCAGAATCATCAGAATCATCAGAATCATCAGAATCATCAGAATCATCAGAAACATCAGAATCATCAGAATCATCAGAATCATCAGAATCATCAGAATCAGAATCATCAGAATCATCAAAATCATCAGAATCATCAGAATCATCAGAATCATCAGAATCATCAGAATCAGAATCATCAGAATCATCAAAATCATCAGAATCATCAGAATCATCAGAATCATCAGAATCATCAGAATCATCAGAAACATCAGAATCATCAGAATCATCAGAATCATCAGAATCATCAGAATCATCAGAATCATCAGAATCATCAGAATCATCAGAATCATCAGAATCATGAGAATCATTAGAATCATCAGAATCATCAGAATCATCAAAATCATCAGAATCATCAGAATCATCAGAATCATCAGCATCATCAGAATCATCAGAATCACCAGAATCATCAGAATCATAAGAATCACCAGCATCATCAGAATTATCAGAATAATCAGAATCATCACAATCATCAGAATCATCGTTAGAATCTTTAGAATCGTTAGAACTGTTAGAATCGTTATAATCGTTAGAACCGTTAGACTCGTTAGAATCGTTAGAATCGTTAGAATCGTTAGAATCGTTAGAATCGTTAGAAGCATCAGAATCATCAGAATCATCAGAATCATCAGAATCATCAGAATCATCAGAATCATCAGAATCACCAGAATCATCAGAATCATCAGAATCATCAGAATCATCACGATCATCACGATCATCACGATCATCACGATCATCACGATCATCAGAATCATCAGAATCATCAGGATCATCAGAATCATCAGAATCATCAGAATCATCAGAATCATCAGAATCATCAGAATCATCAGAATCATCAGAATTATCAGAATCATCAGAATCATCAGAATCATCAGAATCATCAGAATCATCAGAATCACCAGAATCAACAGAATCATCAGAATCATCAGAATCATCAGAATCATCAGAATCATCAGAATCATCAGAATCATCAGAATAATCGGAATCATCGGAATCATCAGAATCATCAGAATCATCAGAATCATCAGAATCATCAGAATCATCAGAATCATCAGAATCATCAGAATCATCAGAATCATCAGAATCATCAGAATCATCAGAATCATCAGAATCATCAGAATCATCAGAATCAGAATCATCAGAATCATCAGAATCATCAGAATCATCAGAATCATCAGAATCATCAGAATCATCAGAATCATCAGAATCATCAGAATCATCAGAATCATCAGAATCATCAGAATCATCAGAATCATCAGAATCATCAGAATCACCAGAATCACCAGAATCATCAGAATCATCAGAATCATCAGAATCATCAGAATCATCAGAATCATCAGAATCATCAGAATCATCAGAATCATCAGAATCATCAGAATCATCAGAATCATCAGAATCATCAGAATCATCAGAATCATCAGAATCATCAGAATCATCAGAATCATCAGAATCATCAGAATCATCAGAATCATCAGAATCATGAGAATCATTAGAATCATCAGAATCATCAGAATCATCAAAATCATCAGAATCATCAGAATCATCAGAATCATCAGAATCATCAGAATCATCAGAATCAGAATCATCAGAATCATCAAAATCATCAGAATCATCAGAATCATCAGAATCATCAGAATCATCAGAATCATCAGAATCATCAGAATCATCAGAATCATCAGAATCATCAGAATCATCAGAATCATCAGAATCATCAGAATCATCAGAATCACCAGAATCATCAAAATCATCAGAATCATCAGAATCATCAGAATCATCAGAATCATCAGAATCATCAGAATCATCAGAATCATCAGAATCATGAGAATCATTAGAATCATCAGAATCATCAGAATCATCAAAATCATCAGAATCATAAGAATCACCAGCATCATCAGAATTATCAGAATAATCAGAATCATCACAATCATCAGAATCATCGTTAGAATCTTTAGAATCGTTAGAACTGTTAGAATCGTTATAATCGTTAGAACCGTTAGACTCGTTAGAATCGTTAGAATCGTTAGAATCGTTAGAATCGTTAGAATCGTTAGAATCGTTAGAATCGTTAGAATCGTTAGAATCGTTAGAATCGTTAGAATCGTTAGAATCGCTAGAATCGTTAGAATCGTTAGAATCGTTAGAATCGTTAGAATCGTTTGGATCGTTAGAATCGTTAGAATCGTTAGAATCATTAGAATCGTTAGAATCGTTAGAATCATTACCATCATGAGAACCATTGAAGCCATTGGAATCATAGAAATTATCAGGATGGTGGGAATTTTTGGTATGATTGGTATGATTAGCTGTTAAAATTTTTATTGTAGATTTTACTAGAACTAACCTTTGTGCCCATTTACATCTGGTTTGACTAAAATATTCTTTAAGTCTATTTTTACTAAACATTGACTTTAGTGTTGGTTGCATAAAATGAGGAGTTGACATTCAAAACGCATTTTGTCCAAAATTTTCACTTTTGAGATTTAGGTGGCGTTGCATTCCTAACAAACAAATACACCTTCTGACATCATATTTGCAATTCATATAGCATTTTGTCCAGTACAATATGTGACTGAATATTGCCTTGACATTCAAAACGCATTTTGTCCAGTAGCATTTGACAAACAAACTGCAGTTTGTCACAGCACCGCGTCGCTCTGTGCGAGCATCTGTTATTTGTGTGTAGGACAGTGCAGCGAAGTGTGCGTGTATTTTTTATGCAAATGGAAGTCAGTGAGGGAGAGCATATTGTTGGTGACATCAATCAAGGAACCAAGATTAGACAACGATCCGTGACATCAAGAGAAAGGAAGAAACAAATAAGGTAAGAACTGTTAATTTAATTTCATATTATAAAAATTTTAGGTGAACTTGCTCATCTTCTACGTCTTTCTATACTAGGTATTTCGACCTCGACCTGTTAAATTTTCTTGTGCCATGTAATCATAAACGCGGTAGTTTCCAATGCAGTGACATTAATCAAGATGACATAAAGGCTTGTAGATTAAAAATATTTAAAGAGAAGAATAAAGAATCGCAAGACACTAAAATTGCTGGGTTGCTATCTGTGATAACCCCAAAAAGAAAGAGATCTAGGCAGGAAAATAGAAAATCTCACAATTTTACTATAAAGTATCAGGTAAATCGAATTTATTTACTGTTACCTTTTTATAAAGTTATTTTTATGATTTTTAGTTATGGATTAGGAATAATGATCAACTAAAAACGGTATGCCAGAAGTTTTTTATTGCTGCGATTACTGTTTCTCAGAGAAGATTACATACAATAGCAAAACGTATACAAACTGGTTCGGGATTTAAGGAACGTCGTGGGGGTAACCGCAAAACTGTGAAAAATGCCAACAAGCTCAAGAAAGTTAAAATGTTTATAAGCCAATTAAAAGCTCGCGAAAGTCACTACAGCAGAAGTAAATCAAAACGCATTTATTTGTCGTCAGAATACAATGTAACTGTTCTTTGGAAACTTTACAATGACAATGTAGACCAAAACATGCATGTGTCATACAGATACTTTTACCGAGCATTTAACAAGTTTTTTAATATCGGTTTTGGCTCCCCAGCAACTGATGTTTGTTCCTTTTGTGTTAGGAGCAACACAGAAATAGCTTTTTGCACGAATTCAAGTAAAAGGGCAAAAATTACCACAGATCTGCGAGTACATAAAGTGAAAGCAAAGCAGTTCTATGCTTTAATGAAGGAACAACAGCCGAATACGCAGACATACTGTTTTGATTTACAACAGGTACAGGTAGTACCTAACGTACCGATACAAGAGGCTTTTCATGCTCAACAAATTTCTCTGTATTTTTTCTGCATTACCGATATTGCTACAAAAAAACCGGTATTTTATACATGGTTAGAAAACCAGGCAGGAAGGGGGGCCAAAGAAATTTGTTCCGCATTAACAGATTTCTTGTCAAAGACAGAGTTTCCAGCAAACACAGAAGAACTGCGACTTTTTTGTGATGGTTGTGCTGGACAAAATAAGAACAGCTTTTGATACATGGACTTATGATTTGGTTACATAAAATGCCTGCTGATCGAATTTTCGGAAGAATTGAAAAAATCACTAAACGGCACAGCTCCATAAAGAGTCCTGAAAAGTACTGGGAGTTATATTCACAAGTTGGAAACGTTCGAAAATTAGGCCATGACTGGTCAATTTACGACTTCAAAAGAACATCTTCTATCTTCAAAAAATTAACTGGCATTAGCGAGGCTAAACGAATTCGTATTAAAAGATCTACACGGGACGAAAATCGCATATTGATAAAGCCTGAAATATTTTACCAGAATGATGATCCCACAAAAACGTTTCAGACGTTACTGAAGCCTGGAAAGAGCATCGATCAAATTCAATTGTTCCCAGTTACCCCTTCTGCATACTATTAAAGAAAAAAAGATACAAAGTGTCATAAAATTAGCTGAAAGTTTATCCGGCCAAGATTGGAGGAAAGATTCTGATCTACAATGGCTGAACTCTTTACTGGTACAACAGAGTGACGAAAACGAGGGATTGCTTGAGAAAACTGCAAATAACTGCAACTGTGAGGAAGAAGAAGAAGGTTACAAATTATAGTATAGTACTTTGATATGTTACTAAGATGGTCGTTAATGTTTTTTTCATTTGAAATAAAGACTTTTTTTAATTTCAAGTTGCATCATTTTTTAAGTCTTGAAAATAGGCTAATTTGCCAAACAAAACGCTTTTTGTCCAATTTTAATTGAAGTTTAGCGCTTATTTCTGAATTATTAATATTGAAATATTTTTGAAAACTATACCTACCCTATTAATGCTGTAAACATTACCAAAAATAAAAATTTTAAATAATCAATAGTCGCTAAAAGGTTGAGTTTTTTACATTTTCTGAAAATTTATCGAAATGGACAAATGCCTTTTTGAATGTCAACTCCTCAAATGTAGAACCAGCCTTGTGTTTACTTTCATTAAGTTCACAAGCTTTATCGAGAATGTAAATTTAGATCTCAGTTTCCAGCATCAACGTACTGACACTGCTTGTGAAATAATAGTAGACTAGAATCATCCACAAAAGGCAATCAAAGAGGCACATATCGGGGGTTTAAATTTGGGTTATCTCAGATATTAGGCATAACGACAAGTATGCGACTTTCAACCAAGATGTTTAACACGTAAAAAAGAAAGTTAAGATAGAAGTGTTTTAGTTAGTGCATGGGGATAAACAAATATAAAGGAGCAAAAAGTTATGTAATAAAAAATAGAATTCTTACATGGATTTGACAATCTTGCACTATGCACACGAGGACCAATAATCGTGTGGCTACTGACCTCTTTAATCTGGTAGCTAACACAATCTACTTTAATCTCCTAGCTAACACCCTTTATTTTATATTTATGATTGATAATTTAGATATTAGCGTTGGACCGCTCCTTTTAACTAGGAAACATCTTGGCGCGTGTGTGTCGGGCAAGAAGATGAATCGCGGGTAATGATTAAGCTGATTAATCTTTAAATTACTAATTAATGTGAATAAAATTATATTGAAATTAAATTTAAAGTAAAAATGAAGTAAAAGGTATTGAAATATATAATTGAATTTATCTTGGTGACAATAGTATAAAATTTCTTCTAATCGTTTCTATCAATATGCTAATAATACGATGTCTACAGTGTAATGTAGGGATAACGTCACCAGTAGACAACCATATTTACAACAGATAATTTACTTGCGCGGCGTAGAAATTTGCGTAATGGGTAGTTATGGTTGGACGCAACGTACGGAATTAGTTATTATGGTCTCTCGACCCATCGTATGGACGTAATTAAAGGATATAAATAAAGGTATAAATGTTTCGTGTCTAAAACAGGTCAGGTTAAATTTAAGTCACATACGTTTACGTCTATGTGACTTAAATTTAATCTGACCTTTTGTGGACATGAAACATTTATACGAAGTCCGTTAATTACGTCCATACGATGGGTCGAGATACCATAATAACTAATTCCATACGTTGCGTCCAACCGTAACTACCCATTACGCAAATTTCTACGCCATTAACAATTCATAATTATAATTCTATATATCATATACAATTCTAAATCACTTTAGTATCGTAAACACGCAATATACTACGTTTGACTTTCTAAAATCGAAATACAGAATATCACAGGTTGAAACGAAACTCTAGTAAATGGTTGACAGGTGGTCAGTTATGTAATTATTCTAATAATTCTGCAAAGATCTTCTATGGAAATCCAAACAAAATTAAATTATTTCCAACTGAAAGTGTGGCAAGTGGGAGGTGTTAAATCCCACATATGCAGAACGATAAGTATTCTAAAAATTACATCACCTGCCACCGCACAAATTACACGTTTACGTATTAAGATGATCACAACAGAAAAGAAAATTTGCAATACAATTTTTTGTTATAGTTTTTAAAAATGAAAGTTAATAGCCATTTCACCTTTAATCATGATAATAAGTTAATTTCTTTTATTGACTTAATCGCAGAGTTCTTTGCAGCAAAAAGGAAACAGTTACCCAGAGCTTTTAATATATTTAATAAATGACATTAACTGTTATATTCAACCAAGACCTTCTCGATGTTTTTATTTCAATTTCATAACAATATTGCTGATTGCATAATAAACTTTTTAATTCTTAAATCATATACTGAATAGAAACGTCTAGTATTAAATTATTTTAAATGGAGCGTTAATGTGGTTTTAATTCGTAACACTTCTTTAGACCTTATTTGTAACTTTACAAAAACTATCTAAAATTGTCTGTAAAAAAAGGTGTCAACATTTTTGCTCTACTTCTTATGCGGTGTTGAATCCCATGGTAGTAACTGATATTTTATTCAAGTCACCAATTCCATGCTTATTTGTTTTATTCTTTACTTGTTACACCATTCATATGTTTAAACAGGTAAATATGGTTTCCTAATTTATAGGTTACTTTTTAAATCTCATCTCAGAAAGGAAACTAGTAACTTTATTACGTTGCATCTGTAAATTGTACATTACACAAGCATAACAGCTTATATATTAATAAACTGCATTTTCAATGAGACTGGTAGATAGAGTATAACATGAATAAAGCATGTATCATATCTTGATAGTTTAAGGTTAAGGTGCAATCTAACCAATTATAAATAATGCTCATATACGAAGAGATTATCTCCACTAGGTCATCTAAATATGAAATGAATTTGATGTGCTTTTTTGTCCTTAGTAAGTCATTCATACACATTCCAAATAGCAATTGTTCAAGGATAGACGCTTATAGAAGTCTCTGACACACCAATGTAAACCTGTTCTATTCTATTATGTACAAGAAAGGTAAATTAAGATAAATGGTAAGTTAGTAATACAGCTAGGCCGACCCTCAAAAAGAGGTGATCGTTTCTTAGAATAGTAGTTTTCGTAACTAGTGCGCCGTTGTGCATGCTTCTTGACAGAATGGGAGAACTCGCCATCGCCGATTGGCCTTCGCCGATTGGCCGTCGCCGATTCGCCGGCGACCGATTCGCCGCCGAGACGATTTGCCGGTGAGACGATTCGCCGGCGGCCGATTCATCGGCGTATGATTCGCCGTCGGGAAATAAACTTCGAAGTAAACAAAACATTAAAATCAATTTATGTTTTTATTCAAAACCATGTATTGGTTTAGTAGAAGTATTAAGCGTTAAATTCTTTATAATTATCACCTGAGGACAAATGGAATGTTAATGACATCACATTAACTAAGATAAGTAAGTTGATATGTTCTGCTAATTTCTGTAGCTTAAAAATAAGGAAATCGTTGAGACTAATTAGTTATGACGATAATATATTATACATTAAAGAGTAAAATTAATGTTTATGTTTACATCATATAATTATGAGCTAAACCTCTAATATATTCTAACATTTCAGTCTCGTTAAATCGCCTAACGACAATATCCGCTTGTCGGCGTCCCTATATTTTTTTTAACTTTACAGGCGGGGTATTACCAGCCACAAGTTGATGGTAGTATGCATCTCTCCCCTTTTGCACTTTGCGTATCCTATTTATAAATTTCCAAATTGTTGGATGCTGCATACCCAGTTCAAGCTGGAGTATTTTGTGTGTCGCCTCCGCATGACTATTCGTCCGGTCGTCTCCATTCAAAGTCCTGTAGCAAAGATTCCACATTTCATGAGGGAAAAGGGTGGACGTCTACCATTTCCTCGTCTATAATTGATCATTATATTACCCAGTATCAAAAATTACGAATTATCTATACATACCTATTTCTGCGGCCTACATAATTATCCTTAAACCAATCCAAAAGTAATCCAAAAGCGGTTGCAGCTCTTCTGGCAAGTCGTCCTATAATAAATCAATAGCTTCGTCCACATTTTGAATGGACACAAACGCCAAGGAAGTCACCGTTCCAGCGCTTAAAGCAAACTGCGGATCGTCGTTATAATTTCGAAGTAGGCCCATTTCACCCAAATGCTTTCTCATATTTTGAGTTAAATGGAAAAAACACCCGTATATGTTTACGCCCTGGAAGCAGTTTTTCATACCGTTAAAGGCTGTCTGTTCAAAGTGCGAACCATATATTTGAGGTGTCCAAATGTCGAATCCAACTTTGTCTTCCAAAAATCATAATTCTATTGGGTCCTTCGCTATCTGCCAGTAAAAAATTTTCTTGAACACCGGGTTGCACTTCGTAAATTTTATAACTCTGGTAATATTAGGTGATCAAAATCTATAGGATTTGGGGGTGCAGCGTCAATGGCATTGCGTTTACGTCTAACTATTTTTTTAAGGCGTAATTATTTTGAAGCCTAGCTTGTGCTGCTTGTGATACATTTACAACACATTCGTTTATCACCTATAACAGAGAATATTGGGATAACAATATAAAATTAATTAATAATAATAAATAATTACATGCGCCGTGCCTTCCATTGCTTCCTCGGCACGTTTCTTCACATTCGTCACTATCCGTGCAACTTCCACATCACCCGCTGAGGAGTCATGACAGTGTCTGTTGATTTCTTTAATAATTTCACCATTTCTAGTGTGGCTTTGCATAATTTTCTTTTCTTGCATCTCCAAAACTTATCACTATCATCACTTTTACTACACGGACCGAATACATAAATAAAACTATTCAAAGTGAATGTTTCCTTTCCTCTTTCAGACATAATAGTTACGGCCTTTATCAAATATTGATTGCCACAAAGTCAGCAGATACTGATACTTTACGCAAAAATTATTGTATTTATATTCCACAAAAAGGGTGGAGTTGAGCCCATAATTATCGTCATAATTAATTGCGCTCAACCATTTCTATACTTTCAAGTTACAGAAATTAGCAAAACATATCAATTTACATATCTTAGTTAATGTGACGTGATTAAAATTCCATTTGTCCTCAGATGATAATAGTAAAGTTACAATTTTAAAAGTTAATACTTCTACTAAAACACTTCGAAGTTTATTTCCCGATGGCGAATCGGCCTCCGGCGAATCATCTCGCCGGAAAATCGTCTCAGCGGCCAATCGGCGACGGCGAGTTCTCCTGAACCCTATATATGTATATATATATATATATATATATATATATATATCAGTAAAAAATTGCAGAAAAAATGTTTCGTATCAAATAAGACGACTTTCAACTAATTACTCACTCAGGTAATCACGATCTTTGTTACATAAATTATTAAATTATCAAACAGATAATGTAAATAATAACACCATATTAAGAATTGCAATTTAATCCTTTCTCTAACCTAATCTAGTTTTGTTTCGCACTATATCACGAAGAACACAGCTTTCTAGTAATACTTCAGGACAACTTTATGAAATCATACTAATCAAAATTAGACAATATTTTGCGTAAAACTAATACCAGCGATCAAAATAATATAATCTATTGTTCATGTCACATTTCTAGCGAAAATATGGGCAGTGAAGAAATTACTAAAATGCTAATGGTGCACGGTATTCAAGATAATGCAGATTCTTTTGCTACATTGATTCTACTCTTAACGCCGCTAAGTTTCCATATATGCATTGACCTAATATATGTTTTATAACTATTGGGATTTCGTTCTGTCAATTAACTTGGTTATTCGTTTTTTTCTTTTAGGTAACAGTTTGGGTGGTGGCATAGTGACTGTTTGTACCGAAATGTATCCAAATCAGGTATCAAAATTAATTTGGGATCATACATGTTAGCTGGTAATTCTGTAGGATTTCAAAAATATTTTAAAAAGTACGCTGTTATGCAATGACAGCTATGTACAAAGAATCAAACAAGCCGTTACGTACATTTACATATGAAGAAGGCCTAAGTATTTTCATTATTAAACGATTTCATGGACCAATTTATCGTAAACCAGCTGTAATATTACATAAGCGCGACATCGTGTACCTAGATAAAGACAAATACCGATTAAGAAATGATAAGTAAATTGGATCTATTTTTTATCCACTTATTACAAATGATGCAGTAAATTCATTTGCAAAGAAATATCCGCTTACCGTTCCAACACTGAGTATTATCGCTTCACACACACTACCGCATAAATTTAAATAAAGAATATTCAATTACACAACAATGGGTACTCAAAATGTATTACAAAAACAGTACAAGGAAACCATCATGTACATATCAATAATCCAGAACTTGTTGCGCCATTGATAAACAGTTTTTTTTTAAATACGCAATGTTTAGGTTTAGGTTATAATGTATCTACTCAATAAACCTTTAAAATATTTTATAGGTTTGCTACCATTACAATGGAGTTGTTATTGTAACGGCTGATTTTAATGTTGTCTTTAACACAAATAGCTCGCACACACTTAAGCTCACAAACACATTCACTAGTTATGGTCTCACTGCCATAAATACTCATATACTAGAAAGCATAATTGTCTGGACAATATATTTATCAATTCGGTAAACAAATACTATTGCGAAGTAACTGATACAAAATTATCGGACCACTTAGGAATTACTCTGAAGTTTAGTATATGGATGATTCTTGACGTACACACAATTACTTATAGACCTTTGACACCTGCAGGTTTATTTAAATTCCATTCAATCATATAAAATACTGACTGGACATTTGTTGATACGTATAAATCTTGAAAACAAATTTAAGACCTTCATATATTTCATTAGTCAAACTACTCATATTACTCTTCCAGAAAAATATAGAATTGTAAATAATTTGAACCTATCACCTATCACCTATCACCTATCACCTATCACCTATCACCTATCACATATCACCTATCACCTATCACCTATCACCTATCACCTATCACATATCACCTATCACCTATCACCTATCACCTATCACCTATCACCTATCACCTATCACCTATCACCTATCACCTATCACCTATCACCTATCACCTATCACCTATCACCTATCACCTATCACCTATCACCTATCACCTATCACCTATCACCTATCACCTATCACCTATTACCTATTACCTATTTATTGCAGTATATTATGTATCTTGTTATGTTGTATTAAGCACTATTTAACAATGTAACAATATATATATCACGACTTGAAGTGCAACAAGTACACTAACCTCCGAAAGTAATCTACTTATTCTTATAGAAGTCGTAATATAAGTATAGAAAATTCTAAAAAGTGCTTTCTAAGTAACAATATAATCTATAGTTAATCAATTTTATGTAGGTTTCCCGATTATTGAAAATTCTGATACGGTAGCTAACGTAATATGTATGTATTACACCAGAGATACGTTATGGCTCCCCGAAGTGCAACAGAAGCAGCTTGCGCGCAAGCTGCCGTCTTAGGAGAAAATACCTCAGCCATAAAAGAGGTGTTTAGATTTATAAACACGTAATATTAGAGTGTGGTTAGGTCAATACTTCAAACTTCCCCCGAAGATAACCGATTCTACCCGAATATTGACGAGCGCGCCAGCGCACAAGACCCTAGGCTAGCAGCGTTCTCGTTTCTCGTGTATTTCGCTCTTTAAAGTGTAACTGTCATCGAGTGAGCATTATTATGTTGTATTCTCCTGCTTATGAGCCAACATTAGCGGACATTAGAGATTTTACTGAGATGTTAATATACTATTACAACATAACCGTTCAAGATAATGATGGAAACGATGACGAGGATGAGCTGAACGTACCTCACATCCAAGGTGATGGTTATGATTCACATAAGAGGAAGAAGAGTGATGAGGTAGAGGAGAAGGACGAATCTCAAAACCATGATGATGATGGCGACGAATCACGGTTCAGGAAGAAAAAGAAGACCGATAAAGGTTGTTATTTAATAAAAATGATGTATTGTTGTTTATAATAATAATATATTTTCAAACGCTAAGCTTTCATTCAATTTTGTTAATAAACTTGTTTTTCCTAACGGTGCTCCTCGTCTTGATTCATGTTTGCAGCTTTACGAGTTTTCGTGTTAGCGTGTTTTTCGCTGACGTGTTTTCGTTTGTGTGTTTTTGTATTTGCGTGTCTTCGTTTTACGTGTTTTCGCGTTAGCGTGTTTTCGTGTTTGCATGTTTTTTTGTGTTAGCGTGTTTTCGTATTTGCATGTCTTCGCGTTTGCGTATTTTCGTGTTAGCGTGTCTTCGTGATAGTGTTTTTTCGTTTATGTGTTTTCGTGTTAGCGTGATTTCGTGTTAGCGTGTTTTCGATTGTGTTTTCGTGTTTGCGTGTTTTTGCGTTAGCGTGTTTTCGTTTGTTTTCGTGTTTGCGTATTTCTGCGTTAGCGTGTTTTCGTGTTAGCGTGTTTTCGCTCTGTGTGTTTTCGTGTTATCGTGTTTTCGTGTCTGTATGTTTCTGCGTTTGCGTGTTTTCGTGTTAGCGTGTTTTCATTTGCTCCTCGTGCTGAAACAATAATAGTCGATTGTATGTAGTTGTAGGTAATACTGTCTTGACTAAAAACCATAATTGGAAACGCTGCTTACTATGTCCAGCCCGTGGAGCTATGTTTAATTAGCTTTTGACAGATGTATTTATGTTAAGGTCAGGCTTACATGTAAAATAATATAGAGGTGAAACTAGCTAGCTAACGTGTTTTGCTGCTACATGCACCACAATATTGAAGATTCTGTTTATGTATTAGAAAACATATTACAGTCTCGAAACAGAATGCAGATAAAATTGAAGGAAGTGAATACGGTATAGTTTCTGAGAATGAACTGAAAGATTTGAACAGTGTGCAGCATTTCCAGAGCCGTGCCGAAACCAGTTAATTTAGGGATAACCTCATGTCCATGTAATAATAATAATAGTGTCTGATAAAAACTGTTAGGGGTTATTAGCTGCTTTATAGGTTGTTACAAAATAGTCGTTCAAGGTGAAGACGATGAGATGAATGTATCTCAAAATCTCGATGATGGTGCTGCTCTCTATGAAATTTCAAGTAAACTAGATTACGTCACTCTTATTTCACATTAGAAATTTTAAATCGTTTAGTTAACATCGCTATTAATCTCAACTGATAAAAATCCATATAACGTGAAGTACGTGTGTGTGTGTGTGTGTGTGTGTGTGTGTGTGTGTGTGTGTGTGTGCGTGTGCGTTGCGTGTGCGTGCGTGTGTGTGTGTGTGTGCGTGTGCGTATGTCTGTGTGTGCATAATCGAGTATACAGATAAATTATGGTTGCATGATGTTAATGCATTCCATAACAATAGTTTATGTAATCTCAAGATTCAAATTATTTGAAGTAATTTTGCGTTAGCAAAATTTTTAAAATATTTGTATTTTTGAATGTAAATTTATAAGTACAATATAATTGCTAAATACGAGTAGCAGTAATCAGGTTTTGTGTATTACTTTCTAAATTAGTTAATGATCGGAATGTAATAGCCGGTTTATGCCCAACCATTCTATTCTGATAAATAGAGTTTTTTAGTACCTTACATTTTTAATTAAGAGTTGCGTAATACCTACTGTTTTTTATTTCTTTTTAATTCAGTGTTTTTAAGAATCGTGTTATAAAATTTATGATTTAGTGTTTTTTAAAAGAAATTATGTTACCCGATATTGGTAATCAATTTTCTAGACTATTAAATTTAACAGGGTTATGTAATTACACAGTAATTAGCTAAAAGTAAACATGAACAGTGGTTTCTAACTACATATTGTTGTTGTGGAATTTAAAACATGTAATTATTACATTCCAAACTTTTAATGCGGTTTTTTTTTTATAAAAAACAATATGTACAGCATATAATATTTTGTTCAACCGCTTTGTTATTAATTATTTTAAGGGAGAGGTAAATACGAGTTGCAGTAAGCGTGATACAGATAATTAGGTTGTTTGTATATTTACACTCTAAAAATTAATTATGGGGAAATCAGTAGCTAGTTTTACATCAACTATTCATAAACGTAAAACTTAGAAAGTGGTACTAGTGTGCTTATACGTGTAGCCAGCAAAACGGTTATTATAACCTTAATTTATTTATTTAGTTGCACAAATTTAATAACAGCTAGTGCAAACAACATATCTTTTTTTTTTTAATATTAAGTGTTTGGATGCCGAGTACCTGTGTATATACAACAATTTTAACGAGAGCATGGTGATTAAAGATACTTCAAAGGTAAGCAACCAGTTTTTAATATTCGTTTAGAAAAACAATATTCTGATTACTGTGTCGTGTAATTAACTTTAAATCTCGCGAGAGCCAGTAGAGACATAAATTCCGTAATTATGAAAGCGGTTGATATCTCTGTCTCATCTGAATTCCCGCAAACCGCTCCCACGGCACATCGCGAACTGGATCAAAGAGAAAAGACGAATCTACCATCAATTCTTGCGATCTAGGGATCCGGCTCTCAAGACCGAATACAATCGCCTTAATCAGGCGAGAAACAAACAAACACACCAAAGACTCCTGGACGAAATCCACCTCCCAGTCAGATTACAGAAATGGAAAACTCTTCTGACAACAGTTGGATAGACTGACTAGAAGGAAAGTGAACCCTAAATCCCACCTAACCGACCTTCAGGGCAACCTAATCTCCTCCGACCGAGGAAAGCCTCCACCTCTAATCCATTTTCCGATCCCCAGATGATCTCCAGTTCGACAATCGGTTAAAGGTACTCCTTGAGAGTCGCCTTGAAGAATTCCGCAACCTTAACCTTCCCGAAATCCAACTCGAAAACGAGAATCCCCACCACTCCTTCCCAGGTCAACGCTTACTTCAAAAAAGAAGAAAGTGAGCCGCAGGTCATGACGGCCTAAACCGTAAAATCCTCCGGCACCTACTCGACCCAGCCCTCCGATTACTCTTTGACATTTGCAACAAATTTCTGACCCAATCACACTTCCCGACGGACTGGAAATATGCCTCCATCGTCATGATACCCAAACCCCACTCCGACCTAACTACACTTTCTTCCTACGGACCCATCCCCTCCTAAATTGCCTGGGAAAATACTTCGTGTAGATTCTAACCAGGCGACTCAGGGACCACCTCGAATTGAACGAACTCTTTCCTAATTCGGCTTCCGTCCCAAGCGAACGTGTCACGATCCCTTGTTGAAGCTGCTTACGGAATACACCATAGCATTCAATCACAAGCAATGCAATCTGGCTGTATTTCTGGATATTAAGTAATCATTTGACAGGGTCTGGCATGCTGGTCGCCTACACAACATCCGCAACCTCGATATAACCGACCCCTTCTGCAAACTACTACTCTCGTACCTGACGAATCGGTCAGTTCGAGTCAAAGTAGGAAACACCTTTTCCGATCCTTTTCAACCTACAGCGGGGGTACCGCAAGGTACTGCTTTAGCCCTATTGCTTTACACTATCTTCGCATACGACATTCCCGAAGTTACACAACCCGGAGTAGTCATTGCGCGGTTTGTGGATGACACCATCGTTTGGGAGGTTAATCGTAACAGCGGAACGGCCTCCCGCCTCATATCCAAAACCCTCCGAATTTCTCCAACTGGGCGAATCGGTGGGGAGTCTCAGTTAATCCCACAAAAACCAAAACAATCCTCTTCCGACATCCAAACTACACCGAAGATAAGTTCCCAAACCTACTCAACAGCAATGTTTCTCTCACCCAAAGACTCCCACTCCAACAAGTCACCTACTTAGGAATCCTCTTCACCAGAACCCTCAATTGGCTCCCCGATGTGCAAATAACACTAAACAGGATAAGAAACCGAGCAAACCTGCTGGGCGCCCTACGGGGTAGACTCAAGGGTTGCCACCACAAAACACCTACAAAATATACATACGCCCGGTTATGGATTTCCTAGAACACATATACACTAATAAAAACCCTAATCGCATCTCTATCGCTTCCTGTGAACGCCGAATACTCAGACGCATACACAGGTTACCTTGGAGGTACTCTAACAACTTCACAATACAACATGCAAACATACCACCCATCAGACGCAGAATACACTACAGAGAAACTTTGCACACAAAAGAATCTTTGGCGACAAAATCCCAACCCGAGAGATCCTTACCACTCCTTTGCCGTTTGCCTAAATTACTACGGGAAAAATCTAAACTAAAATTCCACCCCGAGGAGATAATGTTCCATATGCCCTCCGCATCCTCCCGTCTGTTCGATGACGACCTAGCATGATACTAGAAAACGAATGGGATTAACCACACTAAACACACTACACGCCACTAAACAACATGCACTCTTAAACTAATTATCACAAATATTCAAATAAATCTAAATCTTCTTTTTTTCCTCTTTTTTTGCACCGAAAATAACCACATCTCATGATTGTAAAGTATATAATAACAAAAAAACGTCGCAACAGCAACAAGAATGGATTGGCCAGGGATGAAGAGGAGAAGGATTCCTGAACAGTCTAGGACTAAGATACATATACACACATACATACATACATATATATATATATATATATATATATATATATATATATATATATATATAATTAATTTTTTCCTCTTTTTCCTTCTTCACTAAGGTACGTGTGTCAATAAAAACGAACAAGTATCAACATTTTCCATATATTTCGAATACGGTTGTATTCATCGTCAGTGGAATTTAACAATAAAAAATTAAAATTAATATTAAAAATTGACAACTATCTTAACTATTAATTTAACATTAATTTAAATTTTTTATTGTTAAATTCCAATTAAGTTATAAATAAGTAAATAATAACCATAAGCATGAGCATATTAACAAAACAAAGCCGAACTAGTTGAGTTCCTAAATACCGATCATATTGTAAACATCTGAGAAGAAAAGTAAACGGTTCTAAGACGCCCACTATTAGAGGAGATTCTGCTTAGTTTCAGTGAATTGCGCTCTTTCATACGTGGTGGAAAAATCTCACAAAGTATATATTCGCAAGATGGAATTGGCGGGAAAATTTGTTTTAGGAATACCTTTGTTCAATAACGCCATTAGTCGAAGAATCCTTCACATTGCTCTGGATTTCAATGATCAATTAATAGCGAATGTGAAAGGCACGGATTTGTCGCAAGTGTGTGGTTGTTATGGTAAAAGGTCTAATATATTTGTACCCGATAATATTAATTTAGATTATTGTCAAATTTTTCTCTTTTAAGATGATATTCTGGAACAATATTTTATTCAAGATTAATTAGTATGTTACGGGCATGATTTTTATGAAACATATGTATGCTACGGCAGACTTGTCCCAATGTTTGTATTTTATTCGAGTTCAATGTAAAGCGAGTGGGTGAAGTCGTTTAGTTTCCCTACATATATTTCTTCACAATGTTTACAATTAATTGTATAAACTCCCGACTTATCCTGTTCATCCACTTGATCTTTTGGGTTGCCTAAAAGAGTTTGCAAACTATTATCTGAAGTAGTAACTTTTTCAAATTAATTTTGGAAAAGATTTTGGATACACCTCTGCAGAACAGTTTGGAATACATACTTTGGTTCCATTTGTTCTCTAGCGTTACCTAATGTGGTTACATTTGGACATTTAACCCTCATCCTATGTGTTTGTTTCCTTACTATAATCATAACCACTTCATTTGAAAACTCATTGTGTGCAGAAATTTATTTAATAGTGCACAATTCTTTACTACAGTTTTTAACTAATAATCTTTTAAATATCTACAAATAAATTGCATACCTAATATATTAATTATAAAATTATAAAATTAACATCTTTTGAAACACGTAGCAGTTGAGCATAAAGTAAAGAATCGAACACAAAAAATCCGAAGTTGCTTCTAATTATGAATGGATATGTAATTTTGTCTACTTCTGAAAGTGTTAAGTAAAACTTAACATGCCATAAACAAAACACAGGGTGCATTTAACTAATTGCACGTAAATTTCCGCCACTGAAACACTGAAAATACATCCTTTCGAATAAAACATTACTTCTATTAATATTACAAGCAAAATACAATTGTAATTAAAATAAATTGTAAATAAAATCTTAAGTAAGGAATACAAAGGATTACTGAGTCAGATAATAGAGTAACAGAAAGAACTCGTATTGAAATCAGCAAAACTGTAATAGCAAATTGACAACTAACTTACTAATGTCAAGTCGTTGCTACGGTGATGAAAAGATATCAGTAAAGGAGACGTATTTCTTGCCGTAAATCTACAGATTGATTGAAAAGTGAGGGACAAATCGTCAATTCTCATCTACTCTACCATATTTTTGAAGGTAATTTTATGCTCTAAAAGTTTTTCCTGAGGTGTATTCCTGTAACAATTCAGTAATTAGTACGTCAACCATAAGTTTTTTTCATATCGTTGTGAAGCTTATGAAAAAAGGAAGTTTTTCCTTTATCGGCCATGTATCAAATCCATCTCTATTGGAAAAATATTCCTCTTGGAAATTTGTCTTGGGATTTGAAAAAAAATCATTTCTGAATTCATTATGTCATTAAAAATGTTGAATGATGAGTTTGTCTCGAATGAATTCAATATTCTTTAAGGCAATTACATCTTCTACAAATTTCTCCTAATGTGTTTTCTTGTAACTCTTCTAGTTTGAAAGATACAGCGTGATTTAAAAAATAAGTCCACGAAATAGAAAAAATTAAAAAAAAGTTAACATCTTGGAAACCATCAACAATAGACACACCCTGTATTAATAATTTTTTGTTCCTTATATATATATATATATATATATATATATATATATATATATATATATATATATATATATATAGGGTGAATCCTAAATGGCGGATAATAGACATGATTCTGTATTGAAAATGGAGCAATAAAGTCTTATACCAATTTGCTGTTAACTTCATAGATGAGAGTTGTCTTAAGTTGGATTCCGGATTGTATATTGTGCGATTTATGAAAGAATAATTTTTTGTTGTGGTTTAATCAACAAAAAAAATCACCAGTTTGTGATTGTAATCATCGACCCTTTGATTTACCTAGGATTTCCATCAGAAGTCTAAATTTTCTGCAATGCTTGAGTTTTACAAAAAAATTGCTACAATGTGCAATACAATTTTCACACTTTAAAAGAAACGTAGGCTTTACATACTTTTTTCAAGTAATTTGACTTTTACTGACATGTTCTGTTACAATTTGCTAATCAAAATCTTGTGTTGGATAGTCTTCTTCTTCTTTATCTACAGTTTAGTTTAATTTTGGTTTATTTGTGTTTTTTCCTTAATTTCTTTATTTTTTGTGCTGTTCGTGAGTTTCAATATTCATTTTTCAGTTAGATTCCCCAACTTAGCGTTATGGAGTTCAGTTTTGCTGAGTATGCAGACAGGTATTTAATTTCAGGGAAACGTCGTGGCAATTTTACTGCTGCTGTTATAATTGTAAGTAATTCTAAAGTAATAAGAACACTTAAAACCTTATTGATATTTTCTTACGAGTTATGCATTGCTAGTTTAAAAATGCACATAGTACATTAAAATTGAAACATTGCCATGAAAGATGTCTAGTGTGGCTGTATGCGTTCTTTTTAAGGTAATGATTAAATCAAGTACGTTACTATGGAAATCAGTGGCGGCTTACATACAGGTTAGTACGACTGACCACAATGTTGCTAAGTTTACCAAACTTTAATTAAGAATTCTTCGAAGACTAAACGTTTTCGAGCAAAACGGTTATAGAATTATTTGCTGTTTTTGATACAGAATCAGGTGGTATGTCTATTATCCGTCATTTAGTATTCACCACACACACATACATACATATATATATATATATATATATATATATATATATATATATATATATATATAAAACGTTAATATGGCGGCCAGCGAGAGGTCGTATTCGCAAAGTGCGGATGTAAAAATTAGTGAATCTGTTTCTACTGTAATCGTGTGGTTAAAAAAGCATTAATATGTAGTGTTTGTTGTGTTACTTGCTACCATCCGAGTTGTGCTGAAAAATCTAAAGTAATTACTGCAAAAAATACAATAATATGTAAAACATGTCAAGTGGATTCTAATATGGATGTGTTTTGGACTAGAAATTTATTAAAAGCTATTATTGTGGAGAAGGACATGGTTATAAAAGGCCTGCATGATAAAATAGCCTTGTTAGAGGATAAAATTGCTTTAATAAGTGAATTAAATAATTTAAAATCTAAAAATGTCAAAAGTAACGTAGAATTTAGACCTATAAGTACTTTAAAAGGTATTAATAGAAATAAATCCGAAGGCAATGAGATTATCACTTCTGCATTCGTTGCGGAAGCGATAAAGAATGTAAATATTTCTGATGATATTGACAAAGATAAGAAGGTTCCCAAATTGAATAAATACATTAATGGAGGTACTTCATCAATTAATTCCGACAACAGAATGATAACAAGGTCTGCAGCTATTGCTACCATTTCTGAAGCAGGAAAAAATAAAGTTACAGAAGCTCAGGAATCCGAATGGTCAACTGTGACTAGAATCAAAAGTAAGAAGCCTTCCGGAATTCAAGGTTCTTGCACCGAGAGCTCCTTGAAAGCTGCTCATAAATTGTGCCATCTGCATGTACGAGGTGTTGATATTAATTGTACTGAAGAAGTTTTAACAAGTTATTTGAAATCGAAAAATATTAAATCGGCATCATCTATTAAAATTAATTCGAAGCGTCCTGACGAATACGCATCTTTTAAAGTAACGTTAGACGCCAGTGAAAAAGAATTTGCAATGGATTCCAATTTGTGGCCCATAGGAGTAATTGTTAACCGTTTTTTTATGTTTCGTCCGAAAGTAACAATGAATGCTTAACATTTAGCGAATTGTCTATTTTTCATTTAAACGTCCAGTGTCTACGTAACAAAATTTTTGAATTTGAAGCTTATTTGCATGTTTCAAAGTAGAATGCGATTTGCGTCACGGAGCATTGGATGAGGTCGAACGAGTTTAGCTTTGGATTAAAAATAGGTAATTACGAACTTGCATCATATTACTCTCGCACTACAATTGATCATGGAGGAGTGCTGATATTAGTGAGAGAAGATATTCAGTTTAAAAGCGTTACTCAGTTAAATAGTTTGTCAATTCAAGTACACTGTGAACTAACCGCTACCGTATGTTGTGATATCGTAATCGTGGTAGTTTACCGTTCTCCCAGTGGTGATTTTGGGTTATTTCTTAACAATATTAATACTGTATTAGATGTACTTTCACAATTTAAGTATGTGTTAATCACAGGTATGGATACATTGTCACCAACTTTGAGGCAACAAGGTTTAATAATTGCCTTAACAATACTTTTATTAATTTTGGTCACAATAGTTTTGAATCGATAGTACATGATACTACTTTATCTGATCACTTAGGGCAATCTCTTACTGTCACATTTAATCACAGCCAAAATAATAATACAAATTTAACTAAAAGTATACATAGGCCTATCACTGTAAAAGGCTGCAATTCTTTTTTTAATTTATTACGACAATAATTTAAATTTTACTGAAAAATTTGAATTGTTTTTTAATAAGTTTATAGATGACTTTTTGGTAGCGTTTCCTATAAAAAAACGTTTTCTCGTGTTTGTGATAATAATATTAAATGGTTTTGCGAAGATTTAAAAAGACTACGTAATCAAATGCAATACATTAATATTTTATACCGCATTAACAAATCGAATGAATTGAAACACTTGCGGAATACTTTTCGTTCTAAGTACAAAAACGCTATCAAACTGGCTAAACGCACTGCTTATGACTATGTAATTTTAAATTCCAGCAACAAAATAAAAGCTGCGTGGAAAATTATTAATAGTTTTATGAACGTTTCTATTCCCGAAAAGCCATCAATTGATGCTGAGGAATTTAATAATTATTTTGTTCTTCCAGCAAATACGTCTTTAAAAGTTTCTGCTGTAAATTTTAATCTAAAAAATACTGTTGATAATGTAACAGAAAAGAATCAAAATAATTGCTTCGCGTTTCAACCTGTGTCAGAAATTGCTGTCAGGGATATTATTCAATCTCTCAAAAGTAGTAATACAAGAGATTTCTATGGTGTATCCACTAAAGTGATTAAATTTAATGGTAGCATGTTATTAAAACCTCTTACTAACTTAATCAACTTATCGTTTGAGTGTGGCCTCTTTCCTGATGAGCTCAAGATAGCTAGAGTCTTCCCACTTCATAAAAAGGAGATATTAATGATCCTAAAAGCTATCGGCCCATATCAATATTACCAATTATTTCTAAAATTTTTGAACGTGTGATATACAATCAAATAGCAGGTTTCTTTGAATTTAATACATTATTCTTTAAACAACAATTTGGATTTCGCAAAGGACAAAATACTTCAGATGCAGTAGCACATTTTATTAACTATACTCTAGATTGTTTTGAGAAAGGTGAATATTCTATAGCCTTGTTCTTAGATTTTGCTCGAGCTTTTGATAGTGTGTCGCATGAGATTCTTGTTCAGAAATTAAGACAAATTTATAATTTTGGTACTCTTAGGTGCAAATTAATTTATTCTTACTTAAAAAACAGACGCCAAGTCGTAACAGTGAATGATAAAACATCAAAGTCTCGTTTATTGACTTTGGGAGTTCCCCAGGGATCAATACTAGGACCACTCCTTTTTTTAATATTTATTAACGATTTATCGCCTCATTTGTCTAACCTTAACCATTGTCTTCTGTATGCAGACGACACAACATTAATTATTAGTGATAGTGATCCTTCTAAAGTTTTAATCAAGACCCAAAATGCTTTAATTTCGGCAGAACAGTGGTGCCAAAATAATCTTTTAATTCTAAATAAAAACAAAACCATTCAAATGATGAGCACATTGAAATCTCATTCTCTTCATAACCCCAACTTTGTGCAATTTTTGGGTGTCACATTAGATCCAAAACTTAGTTTTTCAGAACATGTTAAGTCTTTAGCCAAATTATTATGTTCTAATATATATCTCATGCACCGCCTTGCAGATAGTATTTCAGAAAATATGCTAAAAATGGCCTATTTCTCATTTATCCACTGCCATCTGTGTTACTGCACCATAGTTTGGGGTAATTGCTCTCAATCGTCGCGAATTTTCGCCCTTTAACGTCGCGCTGTTCGAGTACTGCGGGGACTTGGGTCTACCGAAGATTGCAAATCTCTTTTTATTAAATTTAATATTTTAACTGTTCCTAGTATTTTTATTCTAAACTGCATACTTTTTGCTAAAGCTCATTCTGATATTTATTCAACTAGGTCCACTGTTCATGACTATGGAACGAGAAACAGTAGTGATATATTATTAAAAGTAGTGATATATGTAGAAACTTTTATAGACTAACAAAAACACATAATAGTTTCACTAATTTATCTGTGAAATATTTTAATTTATTACCAACAAAAATTAGGAACTTAGATTTTGGATTGTTAAAACGGAAAATTAAGTTCTTTTTATAGTGTTCAAGAATTTGAATCTTGTAATTTAAATTTAAGTGTTTTTTTCTATAACATGTACTACAGCAATAAACCATATTATTATTATTATTATTATTATTATTATATATATATATATATATATATATATATATATACATATACAGGGTGTAAAATCAGTGCGTAATTCTTATGTTGCTCCGTAACTATTTCAGATAGAGAATTCTTTAAATATGTAAGATGTGTATTAGCTTCTTCTCCGTAACCTAAAAATATCTACAATTCTACAAGGTGTTGCATTTTCGGATACCAGTATCCAACTTAAATATTTTAAATCGAACACCCTGTATATTTTTAAATATTCTTATTCTTTCATCAACTGCCCATCTGGTAATGTTTTGTGTTTTTAATTAGGATCAGTTGTTCAACTTTTTAGGAACATGACGTATGCAAACACCACGAATAAAATCTGCATTGGCCATAACTCAATTTTTTTTTTAATGGAATACCCTGTAGTTTGGTAGTGATTCAGATAGAGAGCCTAAAGTTGACACTTTTTTAATTATTGCAGTTTTAAGAATAACTGGACCTTGTTATGTGAATTGTAACTTTAGAAGGCTAGGTTAAATATTCCGAGAGCGTCATTTCTGCATATTGCAAGGTTATCATAAAAAAAGAAGTTGATAAAATCATGAACACAAAAACACCTACAGAATGAAATTAATAGAAGAAATACCAGAGCAATTTTCAGTAAGTGTTCAAACACACCGCCATTTTGTTGCAGGCACAGTTGAATTCGTTCCGTAAATGAACTTTGAACATCAATTAGCATGTGGTAGGTCACTTGGCGAAAAGAATCACGAATTCTCTCTTTCGTATCTTCGCTAGTAGTTGGAGGAGTTTGGTACACAATGTCATTTTGACAGCCCCAAAAAAAAAAAATCTAGTACAAACAGGTCTGGGGACCTAGTAGACCAGTCCTGTGGACCACCTAGTCCAATCCAGCGATCACGGAATCTAATATTTAAAACATTTCGAACAATATTTTCAGGGACATGTTGCAGTAAATCGTTCAATTCATGTTCAAGGAAGTGGAGATACATTTGATTATTAAGATAATTCTCAAAAAAATGTGGACCAACAATTTGTGTCCCGACAATTCCACTCCACGTTTATTGACCACTGATGTTGATGATCAACTGGTCTCAGGAATTCTGGCTTATCGGTAGCGTAGTGATGCAAATTTCGCTGATTAGGAAGGCCTCTCCTATTAAAAGTCACCTCATCGGTAAAAAGGGCACAGTTCAGATAAACTGGTTTAGAATTCAAGATACGGTGTACAGATGTATGATTTGCATAAACAATTTGTTCAGAGATGTCTCGAATAGAATGTTGAGAATTTCAACCACTGCAGCAACAACCACTAATGTGTTTTCCTTATTGGTTAAATTCTTGTATAATTCGCGCTGCCTGTTGTTTCAAACCTGGCTTTGAGTATTTCGAAGTTAACTTCAGGCAGATGTCTTCTGTGAGGAGACTTCTGAGCATTGCTTCGTGATACAAGAAGATAGTTTCGATCACATTCTCCTAGAAAAATTAATTCTGATAGAGTTCTTGAATAATGTTGAAAACGCTGTTACCTCCATACTGCTTTCCGCTGCTGCATTTTCAACCAAATTTAACGAGTGGGCTGCACATGGAACAAATTCCGCAGAAGGACACTGTTCTTTAGTTAAGTTTTGAAGTCCATTATAACAACCGGCCATATTCGCCGCGTTGTCGTAACTCTGACCTCCACAATTTTTGATATCAATTTTTATTTCGTTAAAGTAGCTTGAAATTACTTGTTCCAAATTTCCTGCTGTATGGGATGTGATGGGAATAAAGTTAAGGAAACGTTCGTTAATTTTACCGTTCAATACATATCGCACAATAACGATTAATTGATCTATGTGTGCAATGTCAGGAGCAAAATATTTTGATTCATTTAGTTCTTCCAGTATTTCATTTCTTATATGATCGCCAATGAGAGTAATAAACTCATCGCAAATAGTAGATGACAAATAGTGGACATGTCCCTTTCCCAAGTTTACGTATTTGTTTAAGTGATTTCGTAAAAAAAGGATCAAACTCCGCCAGATACTGTAGTGCGCCAATATAGTTGCTGCTGTGTTCTTTGTTGAAGGTTTCACTTTTTCCACGATGAAATGCCAGTCCGTGGGATGCTAAATACTTCACGGTAGCAACAACTCGCTTTAAAACTTGTCTCCAATACAATCGTTCCTACTTTTCGGCTACAACAGCAGCTGAATCTATACGTACTCCACTCCTGCTTCTTGAAATAAATACACGTATCGATGAAATGTGATCCACAGAATTTTCATGTTCTGCTAATATTTTTGAAATATTTTTCCAGTCATTTGGCCTTTTGATAATTTCGTTTCTTTTCGTGAAAATAGTTTTCAAATGCCATTTTATTGGTTTCTGTATAAACAAACCATTCTCGAGGCAATTTTTCTCCATTCTTATTCACCCTAATGAATGCATTCGTGGTTAAGGACCTATGCACTATTCGTGATTCTCCTTTGTATGTCGTTCTTGAGGATTCCAATGACCCAAATACTGCCGGTGGTTTACATCGTACATAATAGTTTTCCATGACTGCGGTGATTGGGACCAAAGACCAATGTCTCTAGGGAATACACAAACGCTATCTGTGGTATCGGTATGGGTATGAAGCTCTTCTTGTATTTCGCTAATAACTGAGTTATCATCCGTCTCTGTAGTACACGTATTAAGTATGGATGCATCAGTATTTGAATCACAAACACTTTCGTCATCCGTAACATTTTTTTTCTGAATCACAATTACGCGCAACAGAAAATAAGTTAGAACTACCCGCACTTTCGTTATCTGCACATTGTTTTTTAGATGATGATGAAAAGGTTAATTTCATATTCTTCTGTTCAAATTCTCGTTTCTCCCGTTTTTTTCGTTTTTCGCAACCACTGGCGTGTTTGTACGACATTACTATTTACTTGGTGCCAGTAGATGTAATCTAATACCAATTATCTATTGATAACATCAACTTATTTACGTGATTACTAATATCAGATTTATTTATAACAGTTCGGATTTATTTATCACTTAATCGCAATTACATTTATAACACTTAAAACCGAGTGCGAAATTCATTAACAAATTTATTACAACATCGATATTAAGACTACCTCCTCAACACATTTCACGTTCCGCTTATAAAGCAAATGTAAAACGTCATGAAGGTGTCGGTTTTCTCTAGAGGTCAGCGTCTGCGGATCGTCATCGTATTTCATAGAAAGATCGAGACTTCCACTTGTAATGTAATCCTTATCTCCGGTGACTAATTCTTTCTAGACGGCGCTTTTGTTTTATCCAGATTTGCTTTCTTAGAATAAGTAACTACCTTAAATTGCAAGTGCATGCGAGTTAATTCAAATATACGAGTAGCAACACTACATTTGGGACCTAGGCATGTGCCTATTGTGCCTAGCCGAAAACGTGGCCCTGCCTGTGTATGACATTTCGACAAATTGTTTAAAATCAGCAATAGGTCAACGTGTTCTTAAGAATCAAACTACAATTTAAACAAAAATGCCAGTTTCCCTAATTTTGCCGGTGTACATACACACACACACACACACACACACACACACACACACACACACACACACACTATATATATATATATATATATATATATAACGAGCAGAAGTTTAATTTAATAATTATTATTGCATTTTATTTAAAATTAACTCTTAAAGTTCATACAGTAAAAGATTAACTCGAGTGAGACTTAAACCCACGACCTCCACCTTGTTAGAGTGGGCCTCATCCAGCCAAAGTCATTTTTCAATGCAGGATCCCACTGGTTCCCAACTTGTGCCTTTAAAAGAGTTTTAACATTATCAAGTTTAATTTTTGTTAAAGGATGAATCAGTGGTAGTTGCTGTAACACAAGATCTGATAAACTTTTTCGTGCTTTAAGCATATTTTGGGCAACTTCGGTTGTATGTTCAAGTTTGTAGTGGCACATTCCTGAAAATTTTACTATTTTTTTATTGTTTTTTTCATGTTTAACCAGCAATATTCTTTTCATGTCACTGTGTCCAATCTATTCCTCTGTAGTAGTTAAAACTAGCTTTTTTCGCAGTTTCTTTTCCAATCTCTCGAAGACTCTGTCTGCAGGCATAAAACTATGTCCCTTTAATGGAAATACTATTAAAATAGGGTTGACATTTTGTGGAGATTCAGCAGTTAACCAATACATCAGCGTATGGATTACGTGTGTATTTTTATTCTGCCCTGCGCACCCATCGTAGAACAGTCGAAGAATTGTGATGTCAGTAAGGTAAAGATGCCGTAAGTAATTTAAAAGTGCCGATGACACTTCGGTCGAACCTCGACCTGCTTGATCTTCTGGCCTAGTATCGAAAACTGGATCCTTTGCTTGCATGTCAACTCAGCAAAAGTTGTAAAACCTCACGGATTAATGTTTGTATACATAAAAACGGGGGCCACTTTCAACATTTACTTCAAAATTTAAAATTTAATAAAAGTTTGCTGTTTTGGTCGTTTGTCTGACTTGGTATGCTATTCCTTTTGTCCTGTGCCAGTTCATTCTTACATTCTTATGTTGTTATGTTGTTGTGTAATGTTCTGTTGTTGCTGGCCGGTTGGTCCTTAAACACGCTCCAAATTTATAACACCAGCCCTAAGCTTGGATAAAGTGTGAAGGAGGGCGATGATAAATTTTAGTACGCAATGAAACATTTAAATTCGATTATCACAGAAACGGCTGCTCGAAGCGACATCTATAGGGTATTCGTTTTTGAAGAAAACATATCAGGGAAAAAGAATTTCTGACTAGAAATTTGATATGCCTGGGCAGAAAAAAGGTTACGGAGCTTTAAATATAGACAAAGGGCTTCTGGTGGCGCGCTCTGGAAGATACATCAAAACTATGATCAATTCTAAATTTCTCATCATAGAAAACCTCTAGGTACCAAATTTCATGCAAATCCTGTTATTACTAAGATGGATATTTAAAAGAGTTAAAAAAATAATAACTTTGATACCCTGCATTTCAACTTTTGGACTTAGGTAAATTGTGCTAGATTCTCATATTTTATGTCAGGAATTTGTGCTAGTTTTTTGTACAGGCCTTTTAGAGGCATCTTGTATATTGTTTTCTAGTAGTTTCTCAGAAATGTCAAGCTTGTTTTCCTATCTGTTCCATAGAAATTTTTAATGATAAAGACGTTGTTTTTAGTTTCGATCAGTCTTTGAAGAGAACCAAAAATGAAAACTTTACTTTATGGAAATTTTTACTATATTCATCAGCACTATACCCATTACAAAATTATTTAATTTATCTATAGAACATGGTGTGTTTACTGATATTCTGAAAATATAAAAATTGTTCCCCTACATAAAGGTAGTTCAGTAAGTATGGAAAATTTTACACCGATCACTCTTGTTCCATTGCTATCCAAGCTATTTGAGAAGCTTCTTAAGATCCAAACTGTTGAATAGATGGAAGTGCATAAATTATTTTTAAATAATCAGTTTGGTTTTAAATCGGATAAATACGGCTGTATCTTATTTAATTAATTATATTGTAAACGGACATCAAAACAATGAATATGTAGCTGTAACTTTTTGCGATGTTCAAAAAGCTTTTGACTGTGTGAATCATGATAGATTTATCAAAAAAATTAGAAAACTATGGATTCTATAGCACCAGTTGTAATCTTATTAAATCTTATTTGATTAAAAGACAACAGTAAGTAGTCGTAAATCAGTTACCTTCTGATTATTTGGTTACAGCCTCGGGTGTTCCCCAAGGTTCTGTGTTGGGCCCAGTTTTATTTCTATTATATATTAATGATTTTAAAATTGACCTAGATTATTCTGATTTTGTTATGTTCGCTGATGACACTACTCTGGTGACCAAAAATAGAGATTTAAGTGAGGTATAACGTCAAATGATGAGTATACATTCAACGGGATTAGAGTGGTTTACAAATAGCAAACTGGTATTAAATGAAAATAACACGTTTGAAATGATGTTTACTTACCGTGAGGTAACAAATATGATCAATATTGATCATACATGTTTTTAGACACAAAACTTACTTGGTGTCACCATATTGATTACATAGACAACAAAATCACAAAAAAACTGTTCGTTATAAGAAAATTAAGTAGCCTACTGAATTAAGCCACGTTGAAAGTAGCTTATCATGCTTTAATAGGGTCTGTAATTTGTTACGGACTAATAAACTGGGGCCATGCTCACAGTTGTTACAGAATCTTTGCACTCCAAAGAAAAACTATCAGAATAATGCTTCATATGGGGTATCGAGAATGCGTTAAACTAAAATTTGCAGAATTCCAACTACTTACTTTTCCTTCTTTATATATAAATATATATATATATATATATATATATATATATATATATATATATATATATATATATATATATATATATATATATATATATATCATTGTATAAAATTTATGACAGCATTTCTCAATATCAACAGCATTGCAGTTTTCATGAACATAATACTCGGGACTCTGAATTAATAAGGATTGATAAAATCAGATTAAGTAGTAGTCGTAATGGCTGGAATTATTATGGAATTAAGTTCTATAACAAACTACCAGTTTCTATGAGACACTTCCCTAGGAATAAATTTTTAAAAATTGTAAAAGCCTATCTCATCCAAAAGACATTTTACAGTATTGATGGATTTCTTAATGTGAATGTCTACTGTGATTTAAATTATTTGTGATATTTTATATCTTTATAACTTGTTATGTATTTATGTGGACTTGTGTAAAACTAATGTTATTAACACCAAAATAAATAATAATAATAATAAATCCAAAAATATTAACAAGATTGAATTTTTTTTTAATTTTTCATCGAACGTATACTATACATCCAACCATATTTGTACCATCATTGAAACCTTGACTTCTGTAGTCCAGTTAAAATTTTCTAGCAAGTGTTGTGAAATACCTTCAACGTGTGAGTTTGTAATGGTCGAAAAATAACAAATGAAATGTTCATAAATAGATATACTGACATTTGTATCACTCGTATCAATCACTCGGATTGTGAATGTTCTTGATGACTTAAATTGTTAGTACAAGCCTAAAAGTACGAAAATACGTTTGTAATTTCTAATTTTGGTGATAACAGTTGAACGAACGACTTCACTCACCAAGGTAATGGACACTACTTTGAGTCATGTAAGCGGTATCGGATGCGCCTAAAAAGTGTCATTTTATAGACAATAAAAAATAATCGAAACTAAGGAAAATATTAATCTGTTGTAATATAAATGAATATTTGAACTAGGAAAAGTGTATTTGTTAAATTTTTTAACAAACACAATAGACCCACGTACCACAGAAAAAAAAACACCGATCGCGATTCAATAGCTAAGCTTTAAGCGATCGACTGGGAAGAACAAAGAAACTTCTATATATATATATATATATATATATATATATATATATATATATATATATATATATATATATATATATATAGGTGCGGCATCATTAGTGCGTCGAAGTACGATATATCCGTTATTAAAGGAGTGTGACAAGGCTGTGTGATGTCACCGTGGTTGTTCAATGTATACATCGATAAATGTGTTAGACAAGCATGTACTGATACAAATGGTGCAATGGTTGGTGACGTAAATGTACGACTTTTGGTATATGCAGATGACACAGTCTTATTAAGTGACAGTGCGGATGAGCTGCAAACCGCTCTGAGGAAGTTTGATACAGTCTGTGAGAGCCTGGACCTAAAGGTAAACGTGAACAAAACTAAGATTGTGGTGTTCAATCGGGAAGATGGAAAGTAGAGTAGAGTATTTACTCTGCAAGATGAAATTGTGGAGCAAGTGGACGAGTTGGTGTATCTCGGTAGAATGTTTACGACAGATGGTACAATGGAGAGCGAGATTGGACGGAGGGTCAATGCTGGAAGGAAATTGATTAGAAGTATGTGGACGATAATGAGAAACGAAAGAATGAGCCTAGCTGCGAAACGAGGAATCTATAATGGGGTGTTCGTCCCGTCAGTACTGCATGGAAGTGAGACATGGGGATGTCAAACAAAGCACGAAAGAAATATAAATGCCGTAGGTATGAGATTCCTGAGAAGCGCATGGGGTAAAACGAGAAGAGACAAGATAAAAAATGAATGCATAATGATGGAGTGTGGTGAGAAAAAGATGATGATGGATAGATATAAAAATAGTACATTATGTTGGTTTGGTCACATTGAGAGAATGAACAACGCAAGATTAACGAAACAAATGTATGTGGTTGAGGTTAGAGGAAAGTCCGGGCCTGGTAGGCCGCGTAAAACTTGGCTGAATGTAGTAGAATGTAAGATAAAGGAAAGTAAGATGAGGAGTTTTAAAAATAAAAGGGCATGTCAGAGACAATGTATGAATCTTGCGGAAGGTAGGGAGGTATACAGGGTGCTACATATTACCAGGGTGAACCAAACATACTTTTTTTAAATGGGATACCCTATATATTATTTCAAATTTAGATTAATCTCATCTCCCTCATACTTCCAATATAGGGTTTCATTACTTTATACAGCGTATTTCAAAAGTTATGGTCATTTGTACACGAAAATCATTCTCACTTCAACGTCCTGTATACCCTAGACAGAAAAATCTAGCAATATTTTTTCCAGGCATAACTTTTTGACATTGGTACAGTGTTAACGAGAAAGTGCTATTTCTTTATTATTGCACCAATTGAATATAGAATGAGCCAAAACTCGAACACATGATTTTGCCAATTCTTTCAAATGAATCACCCTGTATTTTATTTTAAAAAGTGAAAATACACTTTATGTTCTTTATTAATCACTCTTTATAGCTAAAATCGTTAAATTCTTAGATATTTTCAATTTAATAACAGAAAGAGATTTTTTTCTAAATTTCTATTATAACAAGTTAGCCGTAAACAAATAAAAGTGTGACAAATTATTCTAAAAAATTTAAAAAACGTCGGTTAGTAAAATAAAATTCTTATAAAAATAATTAATTTCATAATAAATGTTCAAAATGTCCACCGAAAACGTCAATACAGCTTTGCAGTCCATCTTCAAATTCTCGACTGGCATTTCTTAACACTTCTACATTAATACTCTGAAATGCTTCTCGTATTCTATTCTTCATATCATATTGTGTGGTTAGAGGTATTTGATACACACGGTCAATTTTACTTAACTCTGTTGAGCGAGCTGGTCATGCAATGGGTCCTCCTCTTCCCACCCATCTTCCAGGAAAATGGGCATTAACATGATTATGAATTAATCTAGTATGATATACCGGAGCTCCATCGTGCAACAACCACATTCTTTGACGAATGTTAAGAGGAACGTTTGCCAACAGTAATGGTAAATGATTTTCTAAAAAGTCCAAATACATCTGACCATTCACTGTTCCATCGAAAAAATCTGGTCCAATTACGTGATTTCCGACTATACCACTCCAAACATTCACAGACCACCTAGTTTGACTATGAGATGCTATAAGATGGGGATTACTTGCCGAATAATAATGGAAATTGTGTCTATTCACAGTTCCATTTTTATGAAACGTAGCTTCGTCTCCAAAGAGGACAAAATCAAAGAAATCCGCCTGATTGTGGATTTGTTGCCCATTCACAAAAAGCAACCCTTCTGGGATAGTCGTCTTCGAGTAACTCTTGATACAACTGGATATGGTATGGATGTATCATATTTTTACGCAGTATTCTTCGGACGGACCTGTCACTAATATTATGCTGACGAGATATTTCACGTGTACTAACATGTGGATTACACGTAACTTCAAGCATCACGTTAAATTCATTTTCTTCGTTAAGTTTTGTCCTTTCCTTTTTTCATAAACTACTTAACCCGTGCGGTTAAAGCGATCTACTAACCTTTCCAACGTTATTTTCTCGGGTGGTCTTCGTGCGGGATATTTCTCTTTGTAAATTATTTGCGCTAATAAACAATTTTTCATACATTCTCCCAGTATCCATATCATGTCTGTTAGTTCCTCAACAGTAAAGTTCAATTAAAACAGTATTTAAGTGTTTACAAATTAACAAACACTACACAATCTCAAAGAAGTTTGTTAAATGACAAGCTACTAATTAGTACTGAATAATATCTGTCATTTGTTCACGGCTAACTTGTTATAATAGAAATTGTTAAAAAATCTCTTTCTGTTATTAAACTGAGAAAAACATTCACATGTCACATGGTACATTTTTCATTACTTTCATTGGTTAAAATACAAAAACAAAATCGTAGAATAGGCTATCAAATCGGTAGTAATTTTATCACCGCATGTTGACTGTTACATGATTTTAATGAATAAAATAGTTTACTGTCAAAGTGACAAAAAGTTTCAAGGAAATAAATAATTGTATTGATTATCTTGAAACTGTAATATTTACTATCAAAGTGACAGATCGTTTAAAATTGTAAACTTTCAAAAACACATTTTCTCTTAACGTTCATTATACTCTCTTACCAAATATAACACGTGTTATGATTAATAATCGAAGATACCACTCGTTAAAACCTGTAGAAAAGTGAACGAGTGCTTCGCACTTGTGCAATTTTCATCGGTTTTAACTCGAGCTATCACCGATGATAATCATAACGCTAGTTATATTATCCCCGAAAATATCTCAGAAATTATATAGGGACTGCTTAATAAAAATGAAAGAACATAGTGTATTTTCACTTTTTAAAATAAAATACAGGGTGATTCATTTGAAAACATTGACAAAATCATGTGTTCGAATCTTGGCTCCCTCTATATTCAATTTTCGCGTACAGTTGACCATAGCTTTTGAAATACCCTGTATAACGTAATGAAACCTTATATTGAAAGTATGGGGGATATGAGCTTAATCTAAATTTGATTATTATATATATATATATATATATATATATATATATATATATATATATACAGGGTGTCCAGTTTAAGATGAAATGCATGGTGATATTGGAAACCGTTAGAGATACGAAGATGGTTAAATGGAGAAAAAGTTGCGTCATTATATGCCCAAGAAGTAACCATGGTTACATGTCAAAAAATCCCTTCCATTTACTAGATACAGGGTGATAACTGAAAATATGCGTTTTCTAAAAATCGCTATATCTTGTTTCTTGCAAAAGATACATCCACGATTTTTACAGGATGGGGGTAACAGGTAGCGAGGATTTCAAAAATGATTTTGAAAAAAAATCTAGGACTACTAGATTTTGAGATAATGCACGCAACTTTCGATTTATTATGGACGCCATATTGGATTTTCGCATTTTTGAATTCTTCATAAAAAATGCTTTTCAACCATATATCATATGTTTATAATCTGCCAATGAGAAAGTGTCAAATTACACAATTAAATTTATATCAAAGCAACCTTGACATATTATGTATTTTAATTAAATGAAAATTAATCTACAAATTAAACTAACTATTGAGAACAATATTATTGATTATTAACATAAATCATAATAATAAAAGTGACAAAAAACAACAAAAAATAAAATTTAATATTATACTGAATTTTACTATTAATTAATCAAATGCTCGAATAAACCTCCATTCTCTTGCAATAACTGAATAGATGGTTGATTGGCAATGGCCTAGTTTGATATAAATTTAATTGTGTAATTTGACACTTTCTCATTGGCAGATTATAAACATCTGATATATGGTTAAAAAGCATTTTTTATGAAGAATTCAAAAATGCGAGATGATAAGGAACTCTTGTGATGCAGTGCTAACTCGATGCAGATGGTGTTTGCAGGAGAATGAAGGTTTATTCGAGCAATTGATTAATTAATAGTAAAATTCAGTATAATATTAAATTTTATTTTTTGTTGTTTTTTGTCACTTTTATTATTATGTTAATAATCAATAATATTGTTCTCAATAGTTAGTTTAATTTGTAGATTAATTTTCATTTAATTAAAATACATAATATGTCAAGGTTGCTTTGATATAAATTTAATTGTGTAATTTGACACTTTTCATTGGCAGATTATAAACATATGATATATGGTTGAAAATCATTTTTATGAAGAATTCAAAATGTGAAAATCCAATATGGCGTCCATAAGAAAATCGAAAGTTGCGTGCATTATCTCAAAATCTAGTAGGCTAGACTTTTTCAAAATCATTTTGAAATCCTCGCTACCTGTTACCCCATCCTGCAAAAATCGTGGATGTATCTCTTGCAAGAAACAAGATATAGCAATTTTTAGAAAACGCATATTTTCAGTTATCACCCTGTATCTAGTAAATGGAAGGGATTTTTTGACATGTAACCATGGTTACTTCTTGGGCATATAATGACGCAACTTTTTCTCCATTTAACCATCTTCGTATCTCTAACGGTTTCCAATATCCCCATGCATTTAATCTTAAACTGGACACCCTGTATATATATATATATATATATATATATATATATATATATATATATATATATATATATATATAGGGTGTACCATTTAAAAAAAAGGATGTTTGGTTCACCCTGGTAATATGTAACACCCTGTAAATACGAAGATAATTGTATAATGAGAAGTTTGAAGTAGCCTACAATTTTTGTAAATAACTTTTTTTGATATCTCTTTTAATAACGGATATATCGTACTTCGATGCACTAATGCCCCACCCTATATATGTATACAGGGTGTCCGCGGGGAATTTTATTCTTTGAACTTTTAAGCAAAAATGATTATGTGAAATTTTTGCCAATTTCTAACCCCTAAGGAGATATGGGTGGTTGAGGAAAAATAGTAAAGAGAAAACTCTTTTAACAGCTGCTTAAGTCTTAAAATGATCATAAAACAAAAGTTTTAATAACAATTTTCATTAAGAGAACACAACATAGCACAAAAATTCACATAAAATAACGAGGTGACAAACAAAAATGGTTACAGTTGTTCAAAATGAGATCCATACTGTAAAAATTGTAAGAGCAGTTTTGGTTACCTAGCAAGTGTTACCACAATAAACTGAGAAAATGTGTCTTATATGACGTTTCATGCCATTTGTATCAAACATTATTTGAATGTAAATGCAATTTATCGTCTGCTTGGTAATAATTAGAATTAATTTAATTACAATTAAATCATGCCTTATCAATTTTTGGAATGAGGAATACAGTGATATGGTATTCATGTACGGCTTGTCTAATGGTAATTAACGAGCATTAGACGAATAAAAGCAGTCACTGGTAGAAGCAGGACCAAGATTTAGAAAATTCTTGGCGAAAATGGAATGCATCCGTATTACCTTCAACCCGTTCAGCACCTTCTTCCCTGCGATTTGGCTCAAAGAGTTCGGTTTTGTGAATGGATGATCACACATGATGATTAACATTCCTGTTTCACTCTTTTGTGATGAGGCAACTTTCTTTCGGGATGGAGTGAACAATAATCACAATGAGCACGTTTGGCCAGATGAAAATCCTCATGAAATTACTATTACCGGATTTCAACATCGCTTCACGGTAAATGTTTGGGCCGAGATTATCGGAGATAATCTCATTGGATACCACATCTTTAGTAGGCACTTAAACTCCGAAGTGTACAAACAATTTTTTGAAGAAGAGTTACCAGCATTGCTTGAAGATGTTCCCTTAACTGGACGTCAAAACAAGTAGTATATCGTTTAAAAGTTATACGGTATTATGTTTTGGAAAATTTCTTTGCGATAACATCTGTTATATCTCTTATGTATGGTAAAGTAAGTAGCTTCTAAGTTTCATCGATTCTATTGTTTGTTCTTGTATTGTTTTTGATCATTTCATTAGTGATTTGTTGAATTACATTTAAATGATACCCATTTTGTTGTAGTATTTTAGACATATTATTAAGTTCTTTGTGTCTAAATTTGTCATCTGTTAAGCGAATTGACCTGATTGTTAAAGGCTTAATAATGTTACGGCGTTGGGATAGATAGTGATGTGACTGAGCATTAAAATAGCGATTGGTATGTGTTTCCTTTCTGAACAAGGTGTAGCTAAATTTGTTACTAAAATATCCAAAAATGGTAATCGGTGTTTCTTATTATTTATAGCAAAGTGTTACTTTAATACACGAGTTTACATCCTGAAATGTCATCACATTCAAAGTGGTGGAAGCCGAAATGACAACAGGAATACCTTGTATGGAGAGGAAACATTAATTACAATTAAGATTTACAGAAAACTGCGGATTAAAAAATGTGAATTATTATCTGATCTAATTTTTCTTAAACGTTGCAGAGATTATAATGTGATACCTAATACTTTTAAAATTAAACCTCGTCCAGATATTTTAAGTGGATGATATAAATAAATCAATTTTACCACAACAAAAAGAATATTCACTCTGTTAATCGTAGAAATTTGTGGCTAAAGTGCTGTAGCATAGATTAAGGAATTAGCAGGAAGCTCAGTCGGTCGGTTAAGCACTTGGATGCATGGGCGTTTTGGCAGGAGAAAAGATATACATAGAATTTAAAAACGGCACCACTTGATTTAATTTTATATTGCCCCTCTATCAAGAAAAGGGCTACGACCACACAGGACAAAAGAGACAACCAAAAAAAATTGGTGAACTAAGTCCACACTGACAAAGGACTGGCTAGGAAGTTGATCGTAGATCACAGGATTAACGAAACAACTTACGATCGTTTAACACCACTTATTTAATATACCCACTGTAAAATAGCATAAATTTTATAATAATAATTAAATTTTCGTAAGTATCTAACATAAAAATTATGGAGCGCCAACTCGCAGACATAAATACAATTCTTTCAGGAAATATTCCCAATACATCAATCAATAATACATCAGATACAATATATCTACAAAATAAACCACCAGTAATCAACTTACCTTTCAACCAAATCTAGAAAAAACTATGAATTATATTTAAAATTTACATAATCAGACACAATACGGTCCGGCATCTAGCGTTGACCCTAAAAAAAAAAGAATACCAAACATGTATATTTTTATCCGAAATTGAATACTTGTACACCGATATTCCATGAATAGCTCTCCGTCGGACTAATCTATCAGTTTCCAATTAACCGGACGCAAATAAACCCCAAATATAAAGCGAAAATTATCACTAGATGTCTACCCTGTTGTTTACCCTATGTAAGCAAAAAAATTACTCAATGTAGTTACTATGAGCATTACAGACAAAGTAAGCATGAAGCGTTTAGAAAATTCAGAAAGGCTAAGTTCATTATAGATTTGGCAATCACAATGCAAGAATTTAAAAAAGGCGCAACACAATTGACACATTCATTAGTAAGCATATGGCTACAAAACAAAAATTAACATGAGTAAACCCTAATTCAAACAGTTTTGTAATAAACAACTATTAAATTGTAATCAGTGAAAAGTAACAAATTTTATACAACCCCAATGATCATAAATAAATATGCAATATGATTTACACAGCAGTTAGCATGATTTATGACACACCTTGTACATTTAGACTCAAATAGTAGCGTTCCGTCAGCTAAACAGCTGTTCGCTTATACAGTAGACACAGATAGTTCTAACGGTTGAACAAACTACGGTTTGATATCAAAATAACACTAGTACATAAGAAAACAGTTAGAAATTGATAGTTAAAATACAAATTCTACTGCAAAGTTAAATGTAAGTATGTGAGAAACTTTGGAATAACCCAAATTATCTTTTACAGGTACAAATGTCTAACCTTTCTCTAACGATTACTAAGGAAATGGTTAACAGTAAAGCATAAGCATTAATTTTAGTAATAGGATAATTGCGGAAACACATTAATACAATGTAGCAAGCACAGTAATGTAATTGTTATAAGAATTTCAGTAATGTACAGGTAACGAGAGCCTCGTTATGTAGAAAAGCTAACAAAAGTCACTCACCGTAGGTAAAATTTTTTGTGTGCGTGTAACAAAATACTTATCGAAAATAGTCGTAGGTGTAACGTATATTTCTTCAGTTAATGCGGAAGATGCTCGGAGAAGGAGTAATCGTAAACGGTTTCAATTCAGGTTCGAAGACCAATAACTAAATATTTCACACCTCGGATGAATGGTATCCAATTGTACTTTCAGAAACGGTTTAACTATCTCTTATGGAAGCACGAAAGATGTTAATCTTGAGTAAATGTGTAAAGGACCAAAAAAAACCTATATAAGACAACTGTGTTAGAATTTAAATCAATGCCCAAATTTTTATAAGATATGATCTTTATGCTGTATTAAAATTTCAAAACATGTACACATGCATTTCAAAGTTATGTCTAGTAAATAAGAAAAGGAAGTGAGTAGCTTACCACTTGAACGAAGCTAAGGTGTAGTAGAAACAAAAAAATTAAAGCCGAACTCAAATTCGAAATCCCAACAGGATTTATTATTTATATGGAAAAGATTAAATCCAGCAACAGCCTGTGTTAAAATTTTACTTGACAAGTTCAATCAAATTTTTAAGGAAACCTTTTCCAAATTTTACATTTGCTTCTAACTACGCATTAAATTTCTTAGCCAAAAATGGCGTTTTTCCTTCCTCTATGAAGGTACCAGAAAACAAAAAATAGAAAGCCTGATTAATTTCTACCAATAACAGAATTTAAAACGGTCACATGTTTGAAAAATTTCCTATTAAGAACGAATTTTATTGGCAATGTTGCCATTTTCCAATAACCTATAGGATGAGTCGTAACCAAAGACCATAAATTTATAAACTAAATTTACACGTATCACAAGGCAGAACAACAATGAAAACTGTTCATAATTTTTTCAACATTGACATCTGTGAAGGTGCTATAAATATTTTAGAAAAAGGTTTCAACTTAGCCATTAGACCTAGAAGAATATCAACTGAAAACGTTATTACCAATGTTGAAATGGCCTTAAACAATACTGAACAACCAATTGCTGATGAAATCAGATTGGATGTTGCTGATACTCTTAAAAAAGCTCATCCACTAACACCAAACTTAACTAAAAAACAATTTTATGCTTTAAAAGAACTAAAGACTAATACAAATGTCTTAATTGTTCCTGCAGATAAAGACAATGCTACAGTTATTGTTGACACCAATGAATTCCATCATAAAATGGTACTCATTTGGAAATGAAGACAAGAACAATAATTAAATCAACGTCTTTAAGCGATGGAACAAAGACACAGCTAATCCCAAGAGAAAAAAGTTCACGAATATCAAAAATATATGGACTACCAAAAATTCACAAAGGAAATAATTGGCCACTAAGACCCATTGTAAGTGCGTTTAATTCACCTACACACGAACTTGCGCGATATCTTGCCAAAGGACTACAACCTATTTGTGTAAGTGCAAAATCATATATTAAGAACTCTTTAAACCTTTTAGATAACCTTAAAGACATTAATTTAGATACAAGTGATGTTTTAGTCAGTTTTGATGTTACCTCGTTATTTACAAAAGTTCCTATAGAAGAAACTATCTACATTTTACAAACAGAACACTCTATCAATCAAAATCTTATCAATTTAATCAAACATTTTGCATGTATTCGACTAATTTCATATACAAAGGACAATTCTATAAACAAGTTGAAGGATGTCCAATGGGATCTCCTCTTTCACCAGCAACAGCTAACATCCATATGGAATATTCCGAAAACCTGTAATACGACAAATTAAACGAAATACTAACCATAACCATCTAACACTATCCAACACTCCTCTAAACCCTTTCCAAACCAGTATCTTAAATATAGTACCTACAACCAGCAGCAGAACAAAAATATTAAGATCTAGTGCTAATCAAGTTACTTGACATATTTTGTCAATCAATATTACTTTATAATCTTGATAAAGGAAGTAAAGACAAACTACCGAGATTATTTATAACAAAGTGTTACTTTAATACACGAGTTTACATCCTGAAATGTTATCACATTCAAATATTAATACTGGTGGAAGCCTAAATGGCAACATTTGTACCAGTATTTTGTGCAGACCTTTTAGAGACATTTTGTATAAAGCAAATGTATCAATCCAGTGATTGAAAAGCAATAAATTTGCTACTCAGTGTCCACAAACAAGCTATTACATATTGTGAATAGCTAAGGAATGGCATCTCCAAGAATGTTGCAGTCTAATTTATATTTATTTGATAATGAACATTGAAAAATGCGAAAAAAATTATTAGACTTAACCAAAACTGAGACGACTCACCTCAACAGCTAATAGAAAAAGAAAGGAACGACACGAATGGTTAAGAATTATGTGAAGAGATTTGGCAAATTCATTCTTTTTTAAGGGAAGTCCTTCGTGTAATTTAAGAAAACTAGTGGATGGAAGTGTTTGCAATCTTTGGTTAGTTCTCACAATTCTTTGTACTCTGCTAGTGATTATAGCGAATGAAAAAACAAGGTCCAACCAGTTAAAGTTAATTCTTCGTACAACTATGGCCAAATACAGAATGAGGTTCTTCGGCCGCGGATGCATAACGGGTTAGAAACGCACCTAACTATGATGTTTTTTAAGATAATAAAGATATTTTTAATGATACGTGCTTATCTTGTTAGAAATTATTTCACAACTGTAAATAAAATAATTTATGCTAAAGGTTATCAACAATATGAGGAGATATGAGTAAAAACGGGACCAAGTAACAGTGCCAAGGGCAATAGTCTGTGAGATAATGAAACAATGTAGACCACATGTCAACTTGGGTATATGTAAATAAAGTAAGCGCAGAATAAAAATAAAAACACAATCCCACGAAAATATAAATAAATTACGTGATAATATAACATATTAAGCGATTGTATAGTTAGTTTGTAAATAGGGGATAGTATATGTGCGTTAACAATAACGAAAGCAGAAACAGAAAAAAGAATAATAAATTAAAACACATGTGTTCGGGTTTTTAAGTTTTATTTAATCGAACGAACACATATCTATGTTTAATCGTATCACTACTTGATCAGGTGTGTTCCGTTTCATTGTGAATTGATTAGTTTATTAATTCAATGAAATTCCACTAATTGATTTAATAGTTTATTTCGATATGGTGATAGTTTCATTTGGGTAGTAATAAATAACGTTTTAACAAGATAGAACAATTATTTTAACTCAATCAAAAAATTTGAAATTTTCATTTTAGCTTAAAAAGATATTAAGTGCTATCGTTGTTAGATTTAAGTTTGATATCTATGAGAAATAATACAGATAAGCACAAACAGGCAATCCTTATAATGATTAATCACGAAAGTTATTCTAAATTCGAGCAGGCGTATCACATTTTGAACAACGAAACTACAACAATAAGAATAGATTCATTATTATTTTATAAAAATTGCCATACAGGACAGAATACGTTAACATCTTCAGATAATCGTTCAGTGTTAACAGATATCACAACGTTATTGCGTAAAACCACGCACTTGGTAAATTAAGGAAGTGTAATAAAAAATTCCCATATTCACATCTATATATATATATATATATATATATATATATATATATATATATATAACAAACAGGAATACGAATACGGTTACGGTCGCGGTCACGGTCACGGCTACGGATACGGATAGGGATACGGATACGGATACGGGCACGGGCACGGACACGGACACGGGCACGTACACGGACACGGACACGGGCATGGACACGGACACGGACACGGACATGGACACGGACACGGACACGGACACGGACACGGACACGGACACGGACACGGACACGATTACGGACAAGGATGAAGACACGGGTACGGATACGGATACGGATACGGGTACGGATACGGATACGGATACGGATACGATACGGATACGGATACGGATACGGATACGGATACGGATACGATACGGATACGGATACGGATACGGATACGGATACGGATACGGATACGGATACGATACGGATACGGATACGGATACGATACACAGAACGACACGCACGGTACACGACACGACACGGCATGACACGACACGACACGGACATGACACACGACACACGGACACACAGGACACGGAAACGACACGATTCAGACAAGGATGAAACACGGTAAGATACAGATAGGACACAGATATGACGATACGATACGATACGAACGATACGGATCTAGATACGGATACGATAGATACGATACATAGATAGATACGATACGGATACGATATACAGATACAGATACACAGATACGATACGATACGGATAGGAATACAGATACGGATACGATAACGATACATAGGATACAGATACGATACGATATGATACGATACGATACAATAATACTGATACAGATAGATACGATACATAGATAAGTACGGACGAACGATACGTATAATACGGTTACCGGATCACGCACGGACACGATACGATACGATACGATAAACTATACGACAAACACGGACACGACACGACACGGACATCACACAGACACGACACGACACGACACGGACACGGACACGGACACGGACACGGACACGGACACGGACACGGACACGAACGGACACGGACACGGACACGGACACGGACACGGAACGAACGGACACGGACACGGACACGGTACACGGACACGGACACGGACACGGACACGGATACGGATACGGTAGACGGATACGGATCACGGCAGTACGGATACGGATACGGATACGGATACGGATACGGATACGATGGATACGGATACTGATACGGATACGGATACATAACGGATACGTACGGATACGGTCGCGGATCACGGCCACGGCCACGGATACGGATACGGATACGCATCCGGATACGGATACGGATACGGATACGAATACGGATACGGATACTGATACGGATACGGATAGGGATACAAACGGTACGTATGCAACTTACTGGCTCCGAGATCGACGATACAACGATGCCGAAGAATTATACGATACAGGCACCGAACAATCGGTATACGACTTTACGATACGCATGTCGATGTGGATGCGAATGCGGTTGCAGTTGTGATTTAAATACGGGTACTATTGGATATTATGACGTAAGATAAAAGAACGTAGACAAAGAACAAGAAGATTATGCAAATAACAGACAGGAAGTACACTACATATGCTGTAGAAATACAGCTACATAGGACAGTCAGAATATTATGTTAACAGTGCGCCATTGTTCCAAGTGAACGAGTACTCCCAATCCTGGATAGTAATTATGAGGTAAGTACGGAAGGAAATGGTACATCGACAATCAGTTTGACCAAGAATCTAGACAACATTTTCAGGGAATCTAATGTGGCAGTAATCGTTCAATTCTGTTCATGAAAGTGGAGAGTACTTTAATATTAATAGTGTCTAAAAAGTGGCTAACAGATTTGTGTCGAATCAATTCCTACCCACACTTTATTGACCACTGATGTTAATGATCAACTACTCTCAGGAATTCTGACTGATCGGTAGTGCAGTAATGCAAATTTCCCTGATTAGGAAGGACACTGCTACTAAAAGTCACATCATCGGTTAAAAGGGCACAGTTCAGATAAACTGGTTTGGAATTCAATTTATTACTAATCCACTCACAAAATTACCACCCGACTTCTAATCTTGCCGAAAAAGTTTCTGGTGTTTGATATGGTGGATTTATACATTCAAGTGGTGTCGGAATATCTGCATGAACAGTTTATTGATGTCTCATAGATGTTAAGATAATGTTTTACGTTATTTTCAGTTGCTTTCTGGTACCCGTCGAAAAATTTCTAAATTTTATGGGTTACAGCACTCTTGTTGAGATCTGGGACAATCTAGCTGAAGAGTTGCTTGATTATGTCATCGTGAGAGTGGTAAGACGTTATCGTTAGTTAACTTATTGTTATTGTTTTCCTTGGGCCCGTTGGCCCTTAAACACGCTCCAATGTATGTGTTAAAACACAAATAAAAGTTGATGCAATAATAAAAAGATTTAGTTTTAGTGGTGTCTGTAACATAATCAAAAATTAAGGGAATCCTTACACATGCTAGCAACCCATAAAAAGTGTGTCAATGCACTAATTTCAATAAAACCCTGTAGCAGCCTTAATAGATGCGATATCAGAGTAAATAAAAAAATGGCATTATCAAGTGACATCAAATTTTATTCGTTCACTGTACAGAGTGCCTCAAAAATTAACAAAAACCATTACTTTCTTTTCAGCTGTGTATATGACAAACTGCAATGTAACCTAAAATGCCAGCTCCCTAGTTTTGTCGGATATATATATATATATATATATATATATATATATATATATATATATATATATATATATATATATATATATATATATATATATATATATAAATTATTTATAAAATTATTAAAGTATATACAGTAAAAGATTAAATCGAGTGAGACTTGAACCCTCGACCTCCACTTTGCTAGAGTGGGGCTCATCCATCTGAGCTATGGAGGAGGCAAGTCACAATTGATTCAAACTTAAACTGAACTTCTGCTCGTTCACTAAAAATATATATATATATATATATATATATATATATATATATATATATATATATATATATATATAATAATAATAATAGTTTATTTCTATTTTATTGAGGGCGTTGAGTCTACTTTCAATTTCAACTGCTACTCGTTAGTGTAAGGTATATAGAAGTGCAATTAAACGGATATTGCAGGGGTTAATTTGGCGTCCTGTGTCTAAATGATGTGCAGCTAAAGACGATGAAGGCGTGTGCTGTTTAATTGCTAGTTTGTGTTCATCGCCTCTCGCATATAATTTTCTGTTAGTTTGTCCGATCTAAGTTCTTGTACAGTTGTTGCACGGTATCTCATATATTCCTAGGTTTTCATTGGGAATTTTGTGTTTGGGGTTTCTTAAAAGTTGAGACAAAATTGAGCGTGACTCAAACGGTCTAAAGTCGTTTTTGAAACATTTTTTAAAAGTCAAATTACTTGAAAAAAAAACGTAAAGCCAACGTTTCTTTTAAAATGTGAAAATTGTATTGCACGTTATAGCAATATTTTTGTAAATGTGGAAATTCTAGGTAAACCAAAGGCATGATGATTACAATATATATATATATATATATATATATATATATATATATATATATATATATATATATATATATATATATATATATATATATATGTAATCGGTTCAATTGCACCTAAGAAGCTATATGAGCGTTGTGACAACAATGTATACGTAGTGGCACTATTTCGTGATGACAGAACGTTTTCTCTTATATATGGCATCCAAGGGGTCTCAGGAGCCGGTACAAGAAGTTTCTAGACGGCGCCACTTGGATTATATATACGAAAAAGTGGTGATTTTGGTTTTGGATATAGATCTGAAGACAGCACTTCGATCGGAAAGTATAAATTAAACGTCTAAGTGACACCACTGACGTTGTGGTACCATTCAATTTGAACCACGTGCGGTGCAAGGTCAACCAGTTTCCGATTATTCTACGCCCCTCTTTGTATTCGTTACTTAAGATTTTATTTGCAATTTATTTTATTTACAATTGCATTTTGCCTGTAATATTAATAGAAGTAATGTTAAATTCGAAAGAATGTATTTACACTTTATAATTCTTAGCTGCACTGGCGGAAATTTACGTGCAATTAGTTAAATGCGCCCTGAGGTTTGTTTACGGCATGTTAAGTTTTACTTAACTCTTTCAGAAGTAGACAAAATTACATATCCATTTATAATTATTAGAAGCAACTTCGGATTTTTGTGTTCGATTCTTTACTTTATACTCAACTGCTACGTGTTTCAAAAGATGTTAATTATTCATACATATATATATATATATATATATATATATATATATATATATATATATAGTTACGAATGCACAGTATTACATAAATTGCTGCACACAATGAGTTTTCAAATGAAGTGGTTATGAATATAGTAAGGAAATAAAGACATAGGATGAGGGTTAAATGTCCAAGTGTAACCACATTAGGTGACGCTAGGGAACAAATGGAAGCAAAGTATGTAAAAATTCCAAACTATTCTGCAGAGTATCCAAAATCTTTTCCAAAATTAATTTGAAAACAGTCACTACTTCAGATAATAGTTTGCACACTCTTTTAGGCAACCAAAAAGATCAAGTGGATGAGCATGATAAGTCGGGAGTTTACACTATTAATTGTAAACGTTGTGAAGAAATATATGTAGGGAAACTAAACGACTTCACAATTCGCTTTAAAGGACATTTAGCACATATAAAATACAAACGTTGGGAACATACTAATTAATCTTCGCAAAATTTTATCAAATCATGAATAAAATATTGTTCCAGAATATCATCTTAATAAAAGAAAAAAAATAACAATAATCTGAACTAATTTTATCGGGTACAAATATATTGCACCTTTTCCCATAACAACTACACACGTGACAAATCCGTGCATTTCACATTCGCTATTAATTGACCATTGAGATCCAGAGAAATGTGAAGGATTCTTCGACTAATGATGTTGTTGAACAAAGGTAAACAAATTTTTCCGGCAATTCCATCTTGCGAGCATATACTTTGAGATTTTTCAACCTCGGTAGAAAGATAGAATATCGAGTCACATATTTAGTCGCCAAAATTTTAAACAGGCCCCCCTTCACTGTTTATTTCTACTGAAGTAAAATCAAAATTAGAATACTGATCATGATATTTAGAATATTTCTGTTTCGTTGCACCACTTGTCGAGGCTTGATCACTCACTTGAAGTGTAGGTACACTTGTTTATTTAATAAAAATCTTTCGATTTTTCTGCGATCTTATTAAACCACTGAGCGATACACTTAGTTTCAGACTGTTCAGGAGTCCTTCTCCTCTTCAGCCCTGGTCAATCCATTCTTGTTGGTGTTGCGATGTTTTGTGTTATTGTATAGTTTACAATCATGAGATGTTTGCGTGTTGTGTTGCAAGGTTGCAAGGTAACCTGTGTTGTGTCTGTGTATTCGGCGTTTACAGTAAGAGATAGCGAGGTGATTAGGGTTTATGTTAGCGCATATGGGTGCTCGGAAATCCATAACAGGGCGTATGTATGTTTTGTAGGTGTGTTGTAGTGCTTTGTGGTGGCAACCCCTGAGCCTACCCCGGAGGGCGCCCAGTAGGTTTGCTCGGTTTCTTATCCAATTGAGGGTTCTGGTGAAGAGGATTCCTAAGTAGGTGACTTGCTGTTGGAGTGGGAGTCTTTGTTGATTCAGGGTGAGGGAAACATTGCTGTTGGCTAGGTTTAGAAACTTATCTTCGGTGTAGTTTGGATGTCGGAAGAGGATTGTTTGAATTTTGGTGGGATTGACTGAGACTCTCCACCGGTTGGAGAAGTTCAGGAGGGTTTTGGATATGAGACGGGAGGCCGTTCCGCTGTTCCGATTAACCGCCCAAAAGGTGGCGTCATCCACAAACTGCGCAACGACTACTCCGGTTTGTGTAACTTCGGGAATGTTGGATGCGAGGATAGTGTAAAGGATCGGGGCTAAGGCAGAACCTTGCGGTACCCGTGCTGTAGGTTGAAAAGGATCGGAGAATATGTTTCCTACTTAGACTCGAACTGACCGATTAGTCAGGTACGAGAGTAGGAGTTTGGACAAAGGGGTCGGGTATGTTGAGGTTGCGGATCTTGTGTAGGAGACCGGCGTGCAGACCCCGTAAATGCTTGCTTAATGTCCAGAAACTCAGTGAGGATGCATTGCTTGTGATTGAATGCTCTGGAGGTTTCCGTAAGCAGCTTCAACAAGGGATCGTGATACGTTCGCTTGGTACGGAAGCGGAATTGGCTATTGGGAACTAGTTCGTTGAATTCGAGGTGATCCCTGAGTCGCCTGGCTAGAATCTGCTCGAAATATTTTCCGAGGCAACCGAGGAGGGAGACCGGTCTGTAGGTTTGAGTGGGGTTTGGGTATCATGACGGTGGAGGCCGATTTCCAGTTCGTCGGGAAGTGTGATAGGGTTAGGCATTTGTTGTAAATGTCGGAGAGTAATCGGAGGGCTGGGCCGGGTAGGTGCCGGAGGATTTTACGGTTTAGGCCGTCATGACCTGGGGCCGACCTTCTTTCTTTTTTGGAGTAAGCGTTGACCTGGGCAGGAGTGATGGGGACAAAGAAATGATTCTCATTATCGAGCTGGATTTCGGGAAGGTTAAGGTTGCGAAATTCTTAAAGGCGACTCTCAAGGAGTGCTTTGAACCGGTTGTCGAACTGGGGATCATCTGGGGATCGGAAAATGGATTAAAAGTGGAGACAGAAGTCGGCCTTTCCTCGGTTGGAGGAGATTAGGTTGCACTGAAGGTCAGTTAGGTGGGATTTAAGGTTTACTTTCCTTCTGGTCAATCTATCGAACTGTTGCCAGAAGAGTTTTCCATTTCTGTAATCTAACTGGGAGGTGGCTTTGGTCCAGGATTGTGGAGAAGATTGTTGGAGACGTGTTTAGAGAACATATTTCAGTCTGCTTTCAAAAAATCTTTAATGACAGTATATTGAGGAGGTGCTGGGAGAGCTGAACAGAATGAAGTTTTGACCAGTAGTGGTAATTGATCTGAGGTGATCGTGGTGCCTAGAAATCACTCACAATCGAAATAGTGTGCTATGGGTCGTGACACAATGATATGGTCTATTATTGAAGCACTTACATGCTTGAAATATGTGTGTTATTGACTAGCAAATGCGGCAACTATAACAAAGCTGATAATACCTGATACCGTTGCTATTACTTTCGGAGTCACCGAATTGGGTGTGGCGAACATTGAATTACTATGTTCTATAGCATGCTATATAAGTAAAATTTAATTTGAGATTAAAATACTTTTTTGGGGTTTTAATGGTGTATTTTACTACTCTAAATCTATACGTTTCCATACCAAATACAGTTATCGTCCTCAGTAGTGCTTTAAGAATAGTTTAAGATGTTAGAATAAATTTATGAAAGCAAAAAAATAATCTATATTTATTTAATTTCAAACCGATACCGTTACGTAGATAGAGGGAGAAAAGCAGAAAAGTACATTTTCAAAAAACCACAATATATTCTTCCTTCTGGAAGCTAAGGACATCAAATTATCAAGATATAAGTAAGAGGATACGCGGATGTTGCTGTGAATAGCCAAAAATCAACTTTTTTATAGGTGATATATTGCATTTTAAAAATACTCATTAGAAATGCTCTTCAACCATGTATAACATATGTATGTTCGGTCAAAATAAATTAAGATTTCATGGTAGTAAGCTTTGATTTTTTATTAAATTACTTCCACGTCCATCGAAAGGAAGTATTGTATCGCTAAAAAAAATTTCAAAAATTTGAGCAAAAAATCTCTGTGTGCGTGTGTGCGTGTGTGTGTCTGTGCGTGTGTGCGTGTGTGGTGTGCGTGGCGTGTGTGCTGTGTGCGTGTGTGGTGTGCGTGTGTGCGTGTGTGCGTGTGTCGTGTGTGCGTGTGTGCGGGTGTGCGTGTGCGTGTCTGCGTGTGCGTGCGTGTGCGTGTGTGCGTGTGTGCGTGTGTGCGTCTGTGCGTGTGTGCGTGTGATCGTGTGTGCCTGTATACGTGCATGCGTGTGCGTGTGTGTGCTGTGTGCGTGTGTACGTTCGCGTATGCGCGTATGTGCGTGTGTGCGTGTGTGCGTGTGTGCGTGTGCGATTCGGATGATTCGGACGAACCAACCATTCCCACGATTCGAACGATTCGAACGATTCGAACGATTCGAACGATTCGAAGGATTCGAACGATTCGAACGATTCGAAGGATTCGAACGATTCGAACGATTCGAACGATTCGAACGATTCGAACGATTCGAACGATTCGAACGATTCGAACGATTCGAACGATTCGAACGATTCGAACGACTCGAACGATTCGAGCGATTCGAACGATTCGAACGATTCGAACGATTATAACGATTCGAACGATTCGAACGATTCGAACGATTCGAACGATTCGAACGATTATAACGATTCGAACGATTCGAACGATTCGAACGATTCGAACGATTCGAACGATTCGCACGATTCGAACGGTTCGAACGATTCGAACGACTCGAACGATTCAAATGATTCGAACGATTCGAACGATTCGAACGATTTGCACGATTCGAACGATTCGAACCATTCGAACGATTCGAACGATTCGAACTATTCGAACGATTCGAATGATTCGAACGATACAACCGATTCGAATGGTACAAACAATTCAAACGCTTCAAGTGATTTAAGTGATTCAAGTGATTCAAGTGATTCAAGTGATTCAAGTGATTCAAGTGATTCAAGTGATTCAAGTAATTCAAGTGATTCAAGTGATTCAAGTGATTCAAGTGATTCAAGTGATTCAAGTGATTCAAGTGATTCAAATGATTCAAATGATTCAAATGATTCAAATGATTCAAATGATTCAAATGATTCAAATGATTCAAATGATTCAAATGATTCAAATGATACGAACGATTCGAACGATTCAACGATTCAGATTCGAACGATTCAAACGTTTCGAACGATTCAAACGATTCGAACTATTCGAACGATTCGAACGATTCGAATGATTCCAACGATAGAAACGATTCAAACGATACAAACAATTCAAACGCTTCAAGTGATTTAAGTGATTCAAGTGATTCAAGTGATTCAAGTGATTCAAGTGATTCAAGTGATTCAAGTGATTCAAGTAATTCAAGTGATTCAAGTGATTCAAGTGATTCAAATGATTCAAGTGATTCAAATGGTTCAAATGATTCAAGTGATTCAAGTAATTCAAGTGATTCAAATGATTCAAATGATTCAAATGATTCAAATGATTCAAATGATTCAAATGATTCAAATGATTCAAATGATTCAAATGGTTCAAATGATACAAATGATTCAAATGATTCAAATGATTCAAATGATTCAAATGATTCAAATGATTCAAATCATTCAAATGATTCAAATGATTCAAATGATTCAAATGATTCAAATGAATCAAATGATTTAAATTATTCAAATCATTCAAATATTTCAAATGTTTCAAATTATTTCAATGCTTTCAACAATTCTATGATTCCAAGCTTTCCAATGATTCAATGATTCCAATGTTGATAACGGTTCCAGCTTTTTCATTGATACCATTAATTCCAATGACCCCAGGGTTTCAAACGTTCAATAATCATAACAATGATTCCAATAATTTTAATGATTCCAATGATAAGTACTAATTATTGGTAGGTTTACAATGATTCCAATAATTTTAATGATTCCAATAATTTCAATCATTCCAATGATTCCGACCACTTTGTACCGTATAGACGTGCAGCATTTAATTTTTTGGTTCATGGATGGCTTAATTTTTCTCCTTTAATTCAAAATTATAAGAAATAGGTCCCACTATTAAAGAAATTGTTGCATATAACGCGTTTTATGACGAAGTAGTCAGAAATACAGTTAAGAAGCGGACGCACAGGATGAGGGTTATGAATGTAACGACATTATGTAGTGCTAGAAGACATATGGAAACATAAAATGTAAAATTATTAGTATAGTATTCTATTTATATAAAGGGTATACTAAAATAGTTTCCAATGTTAATTTAAAAACAGTCACTGCTTTAGAAAATGGTATAAAAATTCGATTAGGTAAGCCAAAGGATCAAATGGAATAGGTGAGAAATTTATAAAATATATTGGGCACGCTAAGCGACCTATCAAAGTAAATAAATGTAGTAAAAAACGAAATGTATCGAGGAACGATTTCTCTATGGAAATGAAATTTTTACAGGCTCCATTATTTAAGTATAAAAATATTACTGTAGTAATAGAAATCATAATCAACCTGAAGATGCTGAAGTAACATTTTCTTTTGTTAATTCAAGAAAGGGAGTCGAGCTTCGTGACGGTCCAGCTCAAAAATGGTCAACATTAGACGATAATAGGTATGAATAATAGGCACCTTTTATAGTATACAATTGTTTTGCTCGTAAAGTAGGGAAGAAACAAGATATTACACATGGCGATACATGCCTCATTAACGTGTCAAAAAGTTTAATGAAAAGTTTCAAAATAAAACGAAACCACCTCCTAGCTGGACTTTTTACTTGGAGGTATTATAATTCAAAATACGTAGATTTTTTTCGTAGTCAAACTTAGTGTACATGTTTAATCTTAAATCCCGTTTACTACAATTTAACTTTGAAGTGCAATAGAAAGGTGTATTAGGTTTCTTACAAAACTAAAAGAAAGAAGCATAAAAATTAACATTTATTTTTACTTCATGTCAAACGATTTAAAACAACATTGGCAGGTGTACATTTACATTACTTTTTATTCTAAAGGTGACATGGTGTATTTAAAAAATTGTTTATGAGTGGTGCAACAAGTTCTGGAGAATTTGAATGTACATGATGGTTCCCTTCTACAGTTTTTGTAATACATTTTGAGTAACCGCTATTGAGTAATTGAATTATTATTTTTCTAAATTTGAGGGGTGTTGTGTTTAAGGCGACAATGTTGAGCGTTGGACATGTAAGTGGATACTTATTTGCAAATGAAATTAGTGAACCACTTGTAATTAGTGCGTATAAAACAGATCTAAGTCGTCTATCACTTATAAATCGACATTGGTCTTTATCAAGGCACTCGATATTACGATTATATAACATTTCAGATGGTTTATGAGCAAGTGGTCCAAAGAATCGTTTACTAATAAAATCCTTTAATCCCTTTTCATACGTAAACATAGAAAACGAACGATTTGTCCTTTTATGGAAAGTTGTTGCCATATCTTCAACGTACTCTCTAAAAAATTTTTTTAATTTTTTACTATGGTAAGGTAATATGTACGTTGCTTCAACTAAAATTAATTTTGATACCTGTTTGGGATACATTTGGGTATAAACAGTAAGTATATTACCACCAAAACTATGACCCAAGAGAATGATACTATCTTCTTTAAAATAACGAATAACCAAGTGAACCGATAGAAGGAAATCCCAATAGTTATAAAACACGTGGTCTGGTAAATGGCTTGATTTACCGTGACCCGGTAAGTCAATGCATACATAGTAATATAAAGGAGATAAGTGTGGAATCAATGTAGAGAAAGATTCAGCATTATCTAGAAGACCGTGCAGCATTAGAATTTTCGTGCTTTCTTCGTTGCCCCATGTTTTAGCTACAAATGTGTGATACGCAATTAATTATCAATAAAACGTACACTAACCTGCAATAATACCCCAAGGAACCGGAATCTCAATTTCTTTTGTAATCATTACAATCACTGGTTTTACTTTAAACGTCAATGTTCGCTTTCATACAGTCAAAATAACATTGAATTACGTTACGGCAAATTCTGGACGAAAAATAAAAGTTCGCTTTAGTATTGTAATTGTGCATTATGCTACAGAATACGATCAATGACTTTTTAAAGCTAAACCGAAAAGATAAGAACTTATATCAGAAATTAATGAGATCAACGCAATCCCGTTTTTTAATTGCGTGATTTATTAACAATTAGTGTTTGATTGCGAAAATCTTTTTTTTGTACTTTAATAAATTATTTTTGTTTTTGTAAACAGTATGACCGAAATTGACATTACCTCATCAATATACCCATTTTAGTTACACCTACAATCATAATCTCAAACACTACCAGTTTATACCAATAATATTTAACCAGTGTACTCAAATTTTTGCCGTTAACTCGAACCTAGGCAACAGGTTTTTGTAAGTTACTTTACTTAAAGGAACTTATTCTATTTGAGAATTATAATCTGGTTTATTAGCACTCAAATGCGGGCATAAATTGGTTTTATGGCAACGATTGCACTAATTATTCAAACCAGCTTCGGTATCGAAATCATACATTACTATTTGTAGAAAGTAAAAGTACACAGTACATCAATATAGCCAACCATCTACACAACACCAAAATTTGCATCGGCACAATTGTCAGAAACCTGCCGGAAATACTAAATATTTCGTTTGAGAGTTCTAGAAACTAAAATAGAATAAAACGTTGTACGTACATGGGGCATAACAGTCGATTATGGCTCTCGGGAAATTAAGAGCCCTCCTTCGTCGAGATTTAATCACTCCCTCATACTGTAATCTCCTAACTAATAATTTTCATGCGTATTGAATTTAAAACTATTGATATAACAAACGAATCAGCTTGGGATGAATTAAAAAAACGTTTTACTCAGAAAATCTTCTGACCAACAAAACTGTTCTCTTAGTTAATAAAAGTAGGTTATTTATTGAGTTACTAATTGGTGTTGAACCACTCTATTTGGTGTCGTCGGTGGTTAGCACCGAATCTATATCTAAATTACAAATGTATTTGGTATCATGGTGTTTAAATCACTGAGCAACCGAGATGGTCCAATTATTAAGTTATGTAATTTCTAACTTACGTTTATAAGTTGCGTAGTAGTGTTAATATGCATTATGCATTCTGCTTATTGGTTCTCATCGCACATGTTGAATTACTGCGCCGTACTTCACGTTATATTTCCAAACCAGCTTTCCACGGGCTCAGGTTTTTGTAAGTGTCACCACTCGTGTCTATTCCTTTCTAGTCAATAGTTACGTTCTTATACATGGTCCAGGATTGAAGATCTCTCTATCGTGGTCTCTCGCTGTTCCTCCAGCGTTCTTCTATACATTTCCTTCCGCACGGTAGTTTGTTAAAAACTAATGTTAGTGATTCTTAATTAATTACCTTAAACTATAATGCGAATTAATTAACAATACGAAATACCTGTAGTAATTTCTTTTACATTTTGGGTGTCACTGGAACTTCAACAGATATGCAAATGCTATCTATTCATCATTTTAAACTTTATTGGGCAATTTCACTGGAAGTTGAAGTAAACATCAGATTAATATGCTGGTAATTTCAAATATACAACAATTTCTTTATAAACCTACAAACTGAATTGATTTTGCTTGGTTCAAAGTTAAATTTGGTATTTGAATTCCCACTTCGTATTAGCAAAGCTATTGCATCATCTTGCAAAGTTAACCTTAAAATAAAATTGAACCCAAAATAAAATAAGTGGTAAGAGTGTAACTAGAGTTGAATAGCCTGAAATGTAAATGTCGCAAATTTCAGTATGATGATTTTAATAACTCAACATATAAATGTGGCACTCTAAATAAGTTAAACAAAGCGAAAATGGCTTCTACTTAAACACGTAGTTCAAGCAATGAATGGAGGACGCTCAAAGTAACCCTACACAATGACTGAAAATGACTCAAAGCGCGGAAAGGAAGTGCAGTAGTATTGAAATAATTTAGTAAATCAACTAAATAGAGATTTTACGCCAATAAGGTAAGCAACTAACGCTACATGATATGCACATAAGTTGCCAATATGAACGTAAATTTTAAACATACATAAAAAGTTATTATTAATGTTATTAAATACATAAATAAAAAGTTTACCTCGAGTAGGATTTGAACCTACGACCTGTACTTTGCTAGAGTACCGCGCTAACCAACTGCGCCACCAAGGTTCAAGCCCCAATCGGTGCAAATTTTGTCTTTATGTATGTAGAACTAATGTAAATTCTAAATATTATGAGATTACAATCAAATTACTTATATTAATGGAATGTGAGCCTGCAATATCGCAAGGATTCACACATACCAAAGCAACTTGGCTAATATTAAATTATTGTAAGTTTTTGTTATGAAAAATTTGCATCGATTGGGGATTGAACCTTGGTGGCGCAGTTGGTTAGCGGGATACTCTAGCAAAGTACAGGTCGTAGGTTCAAATCCTACTCGAGGTAAACTTTTTATTTATGTGTTTAATAAAATTAAAAATAATTTTTAATTACATATTTACCTTTGAACATAAAAAGGTTTGTTACAATCACTGTTGTTTAAATTTTTCTCAGAAAAGTTCAACAAAGTACTTCTTAGTTAATAAAGAAATTAATAAACTTGTTTCAAAATAACAGACATACTTGTAGAGCTTAAAGCCATAGCTTACAATAGATTACCGTACACTGAAAAACACATCCAAAAAAAAAAATCTACTAGTAAACGACAAACGATGATAGTAGTGATGACCAGTGTACGGTTTTTTCCCTAAATTGCATCCACTGCTTTAAATATCGTGAAACCTCTCAAGCGCTGCGAGGTTTAGTTCTTTACGATATGTCAACAGTTTAATTTAAAACGCTAGTAAGAACAAGAGCCCTCGCGTTGTAGTTTCAGTTACAGCAAGTGAATTAGCACTAATGTATAATCGCAAAGCAAATAACTTAAACAACACATCGTTAAGGATAAGCAAAATAAATAAACAAAGATACCAAGCGACAGTTAGCATAAATAATGCTATTTCAGGAAATTATACAATGTTAAGTTCCGTTAAATAAAAGTACTATACTACATTCGGGGGTGATAGTCGTGTGGCGAAGAAAGGCAATGCGCAACGCGCGATATTACTCGTATAAGCTCAAAGAAACAGCGAGAGTTCTCAAATAAATTGTCAAATAATATTTGATACAATTTTAAAACTTTTTTTTTGTTTTATCTTTGGTTTTTTTTATTTTATCCTGTTAATGACTTGTCTTACTATATATGATGATTAATGTTAAGTAATTACAGTTGCGATTGGTTTATTTTGTAAAGTTGACTGATTCCTAACTATTTTCTAATGCTAAATACCTAAATACATTATAGGCCATTAAAGTAATTTTTAAACAAAATACGTTTATTCTTTATCTGTTCTCGAAGCTTGTTGGTATTATTCAGTGCGGTGTATATTGTGGTCGATACTTTGATATACAGTGCTAGTCAAAAGTCCCCTCCCCCCCTTGTATCTTTTGAACGGTTTTACTTATACTAATGAAATTTGGAGGGTGTATATAAACGGATATAAGCTTCTCAACTAGTCATGACAAGTGACGTAATAGTCATATATGACGTCACAGGGCCACAGTGACCAATAATTTTAAATAGTACCTTATGGCAAGTGACATCTCGTTTGAAAGGTATTAAAATTACCTATTCAGTAATACTAATTTTGTTAGGGTTTAGGTTGATTTTGATAGAAAAATTAAATAAATACTAAAATTATAGTTTGGCATTTAATTAATCAAGATTCAAGGATCAATTTTTATAGTAAATGTTGGAAATGTGCTCCACTTAATTCCTGACAGTAATGCATCCTATTGCTAAACTCTTGTCGTACTAGTTCAAATGTGTCTGCGGAAATTGCTCTACATTCTTCAACAATTCTGTTTCAAAATGTGCATACTACCAGGTGCTGTAGCGTAAACCTTACATTTTAAGTACACCCACAGAAAAAAATCTAATGGTGTCAGGTCTGGTGACCGAGCTGGCCATTCTATCGGACCTCGTCGTCCAATCCATCTGCCACGATATTCTTCATCCAAGTAACGTCTTACTGCACCATAATAGTGTGCAGGAGCACCATCTTGTTGGAACGTTATTTCCAAGTTGCCGAATTAATCTAGATTATCTTCCAAAATTTCAAGAATTAACGGTTCAATTGCGTTTTGTAACATCTCCAGATACACTTCACCGGTTTAGTTAGCATTGAGAAAAGCAGGTCCAACTATGTGGTTTCCCAAAATACCTTCCCAAACATTTATTTTTTTTGGAAATTGAGTATGTTTATCACGAAAGATTTGAGGATTTGTGTCACTCCAATATCTCACATTTTGTGTGTTAACGTTTCCATTGAGGAAGAAAGTACTTTCGTCACTAAAACAAATTGATTTTATGTAGTCTGGGTGTTGGATAATTTGATTGGACATATTTTCACAGAATTCTAATCTTCGGTCGGGGTCATCATCTGAAAGTTGGTGCACCATTTTTAATTTGCATGGATGAAATTTGTTTTTAGCCAACATCCTATGTACTGTCCTTTGACTGACTTCACAGATAAACGCAACTTGGGCTGTAGAAGAAGTAGGATGTACTATCATTTCTGCAATTATGTAGGTTTCTTTGTCGTCACTAATTGTTGGTCGACCAGATTGTTTGACATCTTGAATACTACCGGTTGCTTCAAACTTCTGACGAAGTTCCCTCAAATAAGTCCTCGATATAGGGCGATCGGGGTACCTCTCATTAAAAAGACGTTCCGCTGCATAGAAATTGTTTCTACATTCACCAATGATTAAGATAGCTGCTACTTTGTCGGCTACCGTATGTGGGAAGTCGATAATTTGTTACATGATATTTTACCAATTATTATAAATACAAATAATCCAGATAGTGATGGTGATAGTGATTGTGACAATCTAGACAGACTACAAATGTTATTCACCCTCATTACCTAATTTCCACCGTTTTGCGTGTTTAATATATTTTTCACAATGTAACCCGACTAAAATCCAATTTTAAGACATTTTTGTATTATTAGTTTTCTTATGGAATTTTTGCTTTTTTTTTTAAATTTGTCATTATTTTCAATGTAATTTTTGTATAAATTTTCTACTATCTATATTTATCAAATTTTTATTTTGTATTGCCTTCATTTTTGACCATATATTTTATTTTGATAGTATTCAAATTTTGTACAGATTTCTACTATTTTATTGCGATAATAACAAAACGTTATAATTACATTTCTGCCTTTTTTTTGCAATTTTCCACCTTTTTGCATGTTTTCTTTTTATACTTTTAATGTCTTATATATATATATATATATATATATATATATATATATATATATATATATATAATAGTGTGTGCGTGAGCGGTGCTGTGCGTGTGCGTGTGCGTGCGCGTGCTTGTGCTTGTGCGTGTGATTGTGCGTGTGCGTGTGCGTGTGCGTGTGCGGCTGCGTGTGCGTGTGGGTGTGGGTGTGCGAGTGCGTGTGCGTGTGCGTGTGCGTGTGTGTGTGGTGTGTGTGTGTGTGAGTGAGTGAGTGAGTGAGTGAGTGAGTGAGTGTGAGTGTGAGTGTGAGTGCGTGTGCGTGCGTGCGTGCGTGCGTGCGTGCGAGCGTGCGTGCGTGCGTGCGTGCGTGCGTGCGTTTGTGCGTTTGTGCGTTTGTGCGTTTGTGCGTTTGTGCGTTTGTGCGTTTGTGCGTTTGTGCGTTTGTGCGTTTGTGCGTGCGTGCGTGTGCGTGCGTGCGTGCGTGCGTGCGTGCGTGCGTGCGTTTGTGCGTTTGTGCGTTTGTGCGTTTGTGCGTTTGTGCGTTTGTGCGTTTGTGCGTTTGTGCGTTTGTGCGTTTGTGCGTTTGCGTTGTGCGTGTGTCGTGTGTGCGTGTGTGCATGTGTGCGTGTGTGCGTGTGTGCGTGTGTGCGTGTGTCGTGTGTGCGTGTGCGTGTGTCGTGTGTGCGTGTGTGCGTGTGTGCGTGTGTGCGTGTGTGCGTGTGTGCGTGAGCGCGTGTGCGCGTGAGCGCGTGAGCGCGCGTCCGCGCGTGCGTGCGTGCGTGCGTGCGTGCGTGCGTGCGTGCGTGCGTGCGTGCGTGCGTGTGTGTGTGTGTGTGTTTTCTGCTCGCCACTGAAATTTAAAGCCATGAAAACTCATTGAGTCTGTAGCACTAAATATCTGGTGTAAAACAACACACGATTTTCCTACCTACAAAATGAAAATGAAAAGAAATGAAATAATTTTAATAACAATTTTTTTAGGATAATTATCCAACCACTTATTTAATACGTTAACTACGAAAATAGTGAACATTGTAAAAATAAAATGCTGTCAGATAGAGGTTAACAGACTTTTAGGTGCTAACTTAAAAAAAATTCCAAAGCCGCCAGCTTCTATAACTAAAACATCAAAAATATAGTTTAAACATTTTCAATCATATTAACTTACCTTTTAGACATACTTTTCTTTATATTAAATTAAATTTTCTTTAAAAAATACGTCTACATATTTTCTTATAAAATGAATCAATATTCAAATATTGAAAAAATTTGAACTGGCACTTAAATTCTACCTTAGGAATCTTTTCGTCGCTAAATTACGCATCGTATCAAAAAATTGCATACAACATAACTAACCTATGTTATGGTCTATATATTGGTATTCTATTATATATTTGAAATATACCGCTGTTTCAGAAATATTTGATAAAAACCAAAAACGGTTCCTAATAAACCTCCCCTCTCTTCCGCTGATTTTCGCCCAAAATCTTATCTGCTCCAGGAAAAATGAAAGCAAGCTTACATACGAAATTTCAAGTACGTACGTGTTTTTGTACTGGAGTTATCGTGGATACTTACATACATTCACACACGCACACGCACACGCACACGCACACTCACACTCACACGCACACGCACACGCACACGCACACGCACACGCACACGCACAGGCACACGCACACGCACACGCACACGCACACGCACACGCACACGCACACGCACACGCACACGCACACGACACGCACACGCACACGCACACGCACACGCACACGGACACGCACACGCACACGCACACGCACACGCACCAACACCCACACCCACACGCACACGCACACGATCACGCACACAATCACGCACACGCACACGCATACGAACACGCACACACACATACACACACGTGTGTATATATATATACATATACATACATATATATATATATATATATATATATATATATATATATATATATATACATACCGGGGCGTCCCAACGATTTGGGGGTGGAAGATTACGCCTATACTGTTGATTTAATAAAATAACAGATTGTTGTAATCAACAACGAGGAGCATCTTGCAAAAATATTTTGTATATACATGATCTTCCATTTTCGAGTACTACACTAAACTTGTATTTTATTAATATTAATTTTATATATTTTAAGGAATTAAATCAGGATTGACTACATGGGTTACGGTTGACCCATCTTCGGAATCTAAGTATGTAAGATTTACTCCGTACTCCGAGAGTTAGTGTGACAGTTGGAACACCTACTAGTGCAGTATATTTTTGGAATCAGATTTACGTAACCTTTTAAATGAAGTGTCACATGACCACCTTTGCTATTTAAAGAATTGAAGGATGGCGGTTCATCGAAATACCGAAACTTTGATACCGTAAGATATTAGAACAGGTTTAAAAATAGACGTGTCCGAGCGATTTTGTTTGATCTTTAAAATAAACGAGTTAGCAGGCTGGTAAGACTTTATCCTTCCACGATATAACGTTCAAGACGTAGAAATGAATATTTGTGCACGAAAATTTTTTTAAGTATATCCTACGAGCTTTATGAAAATACTTTGTATGCTATCGTTATAATAAATTAAAATGCGAAATGATTAATTCATTCCGATTATAGAGCAATTCGTTAAATAACCTTTCTTGAATCAAAAATTAAATCCATAGTACCATAGAAATTTTACAGGCAGTTAAAGGTTAAATAACGTCCACAATTTTGCTTAAATCTTCTCATCTAAATTAGTTTATTAAAACAAATAATAGTATATTATGCAACGAGCATTTAATGACAGCTATTAAGACACGAGTATGAGGATTACGACACGAGCCGTAGGCGAGTGTCGTAAAGAATAATAGTGTCTTAATAGACATTAAATGCGAGTTGCATACACTATTTTTCTACGACCTCTTAATAAAAAAAATAACTAGGTAGGTATGTACTTTATTTTGAACATTTATGTTTATAGTATAATGAACAGTTCTAACTTGTACTAAAAAACCTTTATTACAAAAATAGCAAAAAATTTACTTTGACAAAAAAAGAAACAAAACTTTACAATCACCTATTCTTTTTGATTAATAATTACATTTTCTATAGTACAATTATTAAATTGCATTTGCGGCACTTTTGAGATAACATTAGTTGGTGCCATTGCTGATATTGAAGGTAATGGATTAACATTTATTGAATTGTTGATTTCGTTGTATTCAATCGAATTTAAAATTTGATTGGCTACATTGATTTTATTTTGAACTGAATCCTCAATGTAATTTTCGGCTACTGCCGTAGATTTCCACCCACCGTGGCGTTTTAAAGAGGTGATGGCACCACCAGCATCAACTAATATTGTTACAAAAGTGCGACGAAAGCAATGTCCGGTATATAAATTGGGACCAGGAAGATTTAGGTAGATAGCAATTTCTTTTCCTATCCCACCAAATTTATTTATTCCTACGTTTTGTACAGTGCATTTCCCATTTATGTAATTGATCAAAAATGACGTAGTTACACAGTTTTTAGGGCGAAGATTCATGTACTTTTTGCATGTTTCATAATACTTTCCTGTTATTGTAAATTTTCTTGTTTTCGTTTTTGTGTCCCTAATTGTAACTAACAGCGTTGATTTAAAATCATCATTTACATCTTTTAGTTCCAATTTGTGGAGCTCGTTCCTTCTGCAAGCACCCATAATGCCAAAAATACATACCACCTATGAAAGAAACACTATTTTTCCTGTACAAACGAAATTTAGATTCACTGACCTTTGCCAATAAATATTTAACATTAGGGGCTTCTCCAATAAATTGTTTCATTTCATTCGTAGAAAACGTTTTAGATTTTTTGGGTTTATACCCTTCAGATTTCCTTTTCATTAGAACATGCAATTTGGTGTATTTGGATATATTCACTTTATGTTTAAGAGATAACGTAGAATTTAAAATTGAGTATCGTGCCCATAAACTTGAAGATTTAAATTTTTTAGCCGCTTCTTCAAAATAAACAATTATAACGTTTTCCGAAAAGCTGTTAACGTTCTTGGTATTTCTCCAATCCATAAATTCGGAATAACATTTTTCATACGCTTTTGCCGATTTTCCGGGTAATAAATTGTTTGCAGCTATTGTAGCTTGTTCTGTAATTTCTGGTGGAGTTAAGTTTTCTATTTCACTGTCACTATCGTCCATTTTTGCGGGGTATTGAAGAAAGTACAAATTTTCACAACTTTTATTCAAAGAGCTTAGAATTGTCACAATTAATTAATTTTATATCTGTCAGAAATACTCATATGGCCACTTCGATATTTAGCGAACACTGTGCTGATGTAGCATTTCTATTGGTTGTAAAATCACAGCAAATTTGATAGTTAGCAGATATTGTAGTAATTTTGCATTTCTATTGGCTGTACACTTGTATCATTATGAAAAATTTGAATCATTATGGGTATCATTAAAGTACGGGGCGTGCACATTTAATAAACCAATTAAAGCATAGGAGTAGAAAATAGTATATTAAGAAACAAGTTTCGTAAGACGCGTTTTTATCGCATGAGTCCAAGTGTAGAAAACGACCCGCGCAGCGGGGAGTTTTCTAATGGATGAATGCGATAAAGCGTCTTATGAAACGAGTTTCTTATACTATTTTTTCTATTTTGCGTATTTGTGTTGAAAATTAAAAAAAAATGTAAATTCCATTTGTCACCTTATTTCATAATTTTGAATGTAGGTTGGCAACAGTGGTATTTGTTTGTTTGAGTTCGGTACAAATATAGGGTATTAAAACTATTATTTGTTACTAATTCATTTCAAACTACCTATAAATATGTTCTCAATAGAAGTTGTATACTATATACATTATAATCGGAATAAAATTACACTATGTATGTAAACTTAATAATTTACACTCAAGTGAAGTTAACAAGATTAAATGAAGGTTATATTTTATGCAAAAGATGTAATCGGCTTAATTTGAAAGCATATTGACGCTTTATCTTAAAACACAATAAAAAAGAGAAATCGTCCATATTCGGTTTTGGTCATCTTAATCATTGCAATACATTAATCAGGAATAATTCAATACAAAGGATATATACACATTTCAAATAAGAATAGGTTATGTTACATTTACGTTTACGTACATCAATAAAGAACTTCATTAGTTTACATACCAACATCAAGAAAAAAAATGTTAGATACTTTAAAGTCAAACATTAAAACACCCGTTTGAGTGTCATAATGTACATATTAAACACGCAAAATAGAAAAAAATTTCTAAATAAGAAAAAGAGATCTGTGAAAGATTTACCAAGTGATGTTTAGTTTCGTGGAAAATGCACATTTGCAAGTAGTATTCTTAAAAACCGGCTACAGTTCAACAATTCCTGGAGAATGACCAATGACTAGGCTAAGTTTAGCCTACCGTGCTAAAGCACTTAGGAACACCTAGGCAACAATAAATAGCCAAATAATGTCCAAGAACACCAATTTAAAATTTGTTCATGTGATAAGTGAGAAGAATGTGGATTGAGTGCATTTGGTCCGACAAGTGGAGATTTGTACCTCTTCTTCTATGCTCAAGGCACAGAATTTAAAGACGGGTAATTTATAAACCTAATCGCTCTTTTTTGAATACGATCAACAGTATCCAGAGCGTATTGGGGAGAACCAACCCAAAGGTGAGAATTATATTCCCGATGAGGTCGAATTTGGATAGCATAGAGTTGTCTGGAGGTAAAGTACTGCTAAATCTGTACAAAAAACCTATTGTACGAGCAGCTGATTTAGTAGCTGACAGAACATGGTCAACCCATGATAAATTTGCACATACAGTTATTCCCTGCATAGTAACAGAGTCTGAAAACCTGAGCCATACATACAGGCACAACAAAGACCACACTCAGTTTTATTAGCATTAAATTGAACTAGATTATGACTTCCTTATTCAAGGATACGCTGAATGTCTATTTTGATTGAAATTGCTATTTCAGCTTTCAAGGAGTTTATTAGTTTCAAGGATAGAGAGCAGGTTGATTGATGGCCTCCTTCATGATTTTAGACAAAATGGAAGTGATGGTCCGTAGTTGGAGGGATCGGTCTTACCACGTTTTTTGAGTATGGGTTCAACTTTTGCTAACTTCCATGATGAAGGCATAAATATTAAATAGGGTTTAGATAGGACTGATACTAGATTGGGAAAAAAATTATTTAAGACAATAGCTGAGATACCGTCTGGGCCAGTCGCCAGGCTGCTCACGATCGATTTTAGGAACTTATACCGAATATGAATTGGTTTCATAGCGTACCAAGAAGAGTTGACTAGGAACACATCTTTTCCAGAATCATTAAGACACAGATACGTCAAAGGATGTCATGGCGGGGAAATGAAGATGTACCAAAGTTTTTACTGATGGCTGTAGCTAAAGACAAAAATTTTGAACTGCCCAAAGGCTAGTTTATTAGAACCGTTTTATTAGATCTCCATTGAATATAAGATGTATTTTTCAAAGATATTGTATCAGCATAAGTCTTATTCAACCGGGGTCGGGAACTAGAATGAACTTTCCGATTATGTTTTTTGGGAGTCTATAACTCCATGCCCATGAGGATAAATTCAGATACTAAAAGAGCAATATCCAAAAAAATCCCATAAGTCACTTCATTTAGCTGATTTAAAACACCACAAAGTTCTATGTGTTGAGGACAACAGAGGAACTACGGACAGTAGAAGTTACTTCTATTAGACAATGGTTAGAGAGACCTAGTGGAGACAAAGCTAAATTTTCATAAACAAGACGATTTGATGTAAGAAAGAGATCTAGAAGATATGGAGTATGGTTAAGGTTATTATGGATTCTTGTGTGTTCAGAAATAGTAAACGTTTCTGCACCACCATCTGAACGACAAATCAGGCGACCGAGCAGGCCATGGGAGGACGGCAATGTTAGCTTCTTACAAAAAACGTGTTGTAGCCCTTGCCGTATGAGGGCACGCATTATCCTGTTGGAAAATGGGATATTCCATCCCCTGAAGATATGGAAGCGCAACGGGTTCTAGCACATTGGCAATATAACCAGCGGCGTTAAAGTTGCGATCAATCCATATCATCACTCCTTGTGCAAGGGCTGCGTTGCGTTCCACAAAAAATGTTGGATTTTTACGTTTTTCACGCATCCGTCTGACCCTCATACGACCATCGTGGGCCCACCAGCAAAATTGGGACTCGTTACTAAACACAATTCGATGCCATTCTTGCGCCCAATTCGTTCTTTCGTTGCTTCATTCTAGTCTGCGTAGACGGTGAAGTGGTGTAAGAGGAAGACATAAAAATGGACGATATGAACGCAGCCCCTAAAAACAGATGACATTGACATTCTGGGTCCTACACCTCTAATCCAATAATTTGCAATCGATCGCGATCTGTAGTCCTGCGGGCATGTCCAGATCCAGGGCGACGTTGTTGCACCCCCTCCTCTGACCATTTGGACCAACATCTCAATACCGTTGTAACAGTTTGGTTTACACGAAGAGGAATTTCTCTTAGCTAAAGTCTGGCCTCTCTCATGCCAATAATACGGCCTCGTTCAAAATCAGTGAATTGGGAAATTGCGAACAAACAATTTGCAAAATTGACAGTTGACACTGATTGGTTTATTTCTCCAAATTTATTGTTACTAAGTACAAAGGAAACAATAAAAAAAAACTACTAGCTAGATTTTATTCAAATTTTAATGTTTGTTCTAATGAAAGACATCGTTGACGAAAATTTCAATAAAATCGTGCAACAAATTCTAGGAGTTGCAATTTTTATGAAAGTCAGTATATATTAAAGTGTTCATTTATTGCTTATAAACGCTCCATACCGCTACGTGTGCCTCAAGACAGCATTGTTTAATTTCTATTGCACTTGGGGGCGCCCGTAGGTCGTGATATATACTGTTACATTGTTGTGGTAATGGGTAATGAGTACTGGGTAATGGTAGCAAACCTAGAAAATATTTCAAAAGTTTATTGAGTAGATACATACTATAGACTAAACCTATAGGTGACATTGCGGATTTAAAAAACTGTTTATCAATGGTGCAACAAGTTCTGGAGTATTAATATGTACATGATGGTTTCCTTGTACTGTTTTTGTAATACATTTTGAGTACCCATTGTTGTGTAATTGAATTATTCTTTCTTTAAATTTATACGGTAGTGTGTGTGAAGCGATAATACTCAGTGTTGGAACGGTAAGTGGATATCTCTTTGCAAATGAATTTAATGCATCATTTGTAATGAGTGGAAAAAAAATAGATCCAATTTGCTTATCAGTTCTTAATCGGTATTTGTCTTTATCGAGGTACATGATGTTGCGTTTGTGTAATATTTCAGCTGGTTTACGATAAATTGGTCCATGAAATCGTTTACTAATGGAAATACTTAGCCCTTCTTCATACGTAAATGTACGTAACGTTTTATTTGGTTCTTTATGCAGAGCTGTCATTGCATCTGCAGTGTACTTTTTAAAATATTTTTCAAATTCTACAGAATTACCAGCTAATATGTATGATCCCTCTACCAAAATTAATTTTGATACATGATTTGGAAACATTTGTGTATAAACAGTAATTATGTTACCACCAAAACTGTGACCTAAAAGAATGATGGTATCTTCTTTAAAAAAACGAATAACCAAGTAAATTGACAGAAGGAAATCCCAATAGTTATAAAAGATATATTTTGGCAAATGGCTTGATTTACCGTGACCTGGTAGGTCAATGCATATATAGCAATATAGCGGCGATAAGAGCGGAATCAATGTAGCAAAAGAATCTGCATTATCTTGAATACCATGCACCATTATAATTTTAGTGTTTCCTTCACGACCCCATATTTTGGCTAGAAATGTGATATGAACAACAGATTATAAATAAAACGCACACTAACCTGCAATTTTGCCCCAAGGAACCGGAATTTCAATTTCTTTTACCATCATTCTCACCACTGGTATTAGTTTAACGCAAAATATTGGCTAATTTTGATTAGTATTGTTCCAAAGTGTTATACTGAAATGTTACTAGAAAACTGTGTTCTTCGTGATATAGTGCGAAACAAAACTAGGTTAGATTAGAAAAACGAATATAGTGTTATTATTTACATTATCTGTTTGATAATTTAATAATTTACATAACAAAGATCGTGATTACATGAGTAAGTAATTAGTTGAAAAGTCGTTTTATTTGATACGAAACATTTTTTTTGCAATTTTTACTTTACTTTAGACATAAAATGGGATATATATATATATATATATATATATATATATATATATATATATATATATATATATATATATATATATATATATTTTCTAGATTTCACAAGTATTCATGTTTAAATAAGACAATTAATACCAACAATATCCGTTTAATTGCACCTCTATATACCTTACAAGCAAGAATTATTAGAGAAGCAGTTGAAATTGAAAGAAGACCAAACGCCCTCAATAAACGAGATGACACTTCTAGAATGCCACAAATTTGGAAGAATATCATTAAACAAGTTGATTCTACATTTCAACCAACTCCAAATCTTCCAGAAATTTCAAACACTTATGCTGCAACTATTCCTGGCGTCCCCACTTCTGCACCTTCTACATCACATACTAGACCAACTACCCGAAGTCAAACACACTCGTACAGATTAAAATTAAATTAGTTACCTTGTTTCATATTTTGTACTTGTTAAAAATAGTTACCTTATTTCAATTTCTGTAATTGTCAAATAAATTCTTGACAAAGGGAACAAAGGACGTTCCCGAAACGTTGAATTAATTTTTACGTTTATTTACACAAGTTTTAAAGAAAAATTGTCTTATTTAAATATATATATATATATATATATATATATATATATATATATATATATATATATATATATATATATACATATATAATCTTTAATCAGTCACGCGTTGTCATGTGCGAAACCTAAGCGAATTGCGGGCTCACATGACATTCACAGAAAGTTGACTGTGATCCTTCATTGTGCGTAAAAAATGATATGTTAAAACCTACAGCTTTATTATATTATTTTTAATTTTATGATTAGAACGCTGTTCGTAATTCGTGCCTTATTACATTTTTGGTAGTCGAGCATTCTTCTACATAAAACCAGACATCAAAAAGTGTACACAACAACGCACTAGTTACGAAAAGTGCTATTCTGAGAAACGACCACTTGTTTTTGACAAACTGGTACCTGTTTCAGCCTAAAAACATAACATCAAAAAAGTTACCATTACAAGTACTCTCTATTAAACATAACTAGCGTCCTCTTTGAGTGTCAGATATAACAATGGAGTGTTTGGATGTGCCAGCTTTATCAAAACATTCCCAACAAATTTCATTACAACGGTGACAGTAGTTTTAAATTAATTGTCAAAAATGTGTATAAAATAATATTCTTTAACACTCGGTATCTCGAAAACAGAGACAGTTAGGAATAACCCCACTTATTTTTGGCTATTCTACCTGTCCTAGCAAGCACGCCATGTTTTTTTGAATACACCCTGTATATATATATATATATATATATATATATATATATATATCTCTGAATTTGTTTTTCTCCTACATAATAGAATATAAGTTTGCGTTGGTGTGTCAAAGAGTTCTATAAGCATCTATACTTGAACCATTGCTATTTGGAACTTGTATGAATAACTTACTAAGGACAAAAAATCACATCAAATTAATTTCATATTTAGATGACCTAGCGGAAATAATGTCTTCGTATATGAGCATTGTTTATAATTATAATTAATAATTGGTTAGATTACCTTAACCTTAAACTGTCAAGATGTGATTCATGAGTTATTCATGTTATACTCTGTCTACCAGTCTCCTTGGTAATGCAGTTTATTAATATATAAACGGTTATGCATGTGTAATTTAGAATTTACAGATGCAACGCAATAAAGTTGCTAGTTTCCTGCTTGAGATGAGATTAAAAAAGTAACCTATAAATTAGTAAACCATATTTACCTGTTTAAACGTATGAATGGTGTAACAAGTAAAGAATAAAACAAATAAACGTGGAATTGGTGACTTGAATGGCATATCAGTTACTACCATGGGGTTCAACACCGGATAAGAAGTGGAGCAAAAATGTTGACACCTTTTCGACAGACAATCTTAGATAGTTTTTTGTAAAGTAATAAATAAGGTCTACAGAAGTGTTACGAATTAATACCACAGTAACGCACTATTTCAAATAATTTGATAAATAGACATTTCAATTTAGTGTATGATTTAAGAATTATAAAGTTTATGATAATCAGCAATATTGTTATGAAATTGAAATAGAAATAACGAGAAGATCTTGGTTGAAAATAACAGTTAATGTCAGTTATTAAATATATTAAAAGCTCTGGGTAACGGTTTCCTTTTTGTTACAGAGAACTCTGCGATTAAGTCAATAAAAGAAATTAATTTATTACTATCCTTACAGGTGAAATGGCTATTAATTTTCATTTTTAAAAAACATAATAAAAAAGTTTATTGCAAATTTTCTTTTCTATTGTGATCATCTTATTACGAAGACGTGTAATTCGTGCAGAGGCAGGTGACGTAATTTTTAGAACAGTGTTTTGAATATGCAGGATTTAACACCTCCCATAGAAGATCTTTGAAGAATTATTAGAATAATATAGAATAATTGCATAACTGACCACCTGTCAACTATTTACTAGAGTTTCGTTTTAACCAGTGAGTTTCTGTATTTCGATTTTAGAAAGTCAAACGTAGTAAATTGTGTGTTTACGATAATAAAGTGTGGCCTTAATCCTAAGCAGTACACACAAGAAGCTAATGTGGCTATTCGAGCTTAGAGCATTGACCATTATTGCATCGCTAATAAAGCTCGTGTCCGTTCTTGTATGTAATGTTTTTAGAGTTGTATATTGTTACACGTCCAAACCGCACTAGGCGTCGTGCATGCTTACTAATGTAAGCGGGTTGCAAGCCAGCTAACAGGGAGATGGGCGTGGTCGAAATAATAAGTAAAATGAATGATTAATATGCTCAAACACCTTACACCTACATTCAAACAGCTCAGTCCAGGAAAATATGTCTCTAGGCGCCACCACAATCGAAACTTTGCTAAAATAATTGTCTTAAGCTGGATGTTAATTAACCCTACCTGATTGTGGAAAGTAGGATTGTGCTTACTCGGTAAACTCCTATACGAAGGTTCTAAAACAAACACTCGTCCCAAACAATTCAACTCAAACTCAAATATATTTAGTACTACCCAGGTTATTAAAAACTTTTTGAATACACCTCGTAAACTAAAACTTCCAAAATAAAATTGATCATTCAAATTCATTCACGTAACCAATAGTTATATTTTCTACTTATTAATGAATAAAACTATTCTTCATTCAATGATCGGTAATTAATTTTTAAAATTCCTAACATGAACGATATCTTTTAAATTTAATTTACTTTTTATAACACTTCTGAATCGTATTGACATTCGTAAATATTCAAGGTTTCAATACTCCAACTCAATGTTATACTTAATGACATTTTTAAGACAACAACTGATCCGTTAATAGTGCATTGCACTAATGAAACAAACATGAAAATTTTGCAATCAACCTGGCTAATATAACCTTTCAGGTTGTTCATTAATCTTAAAAATCCAAAAATATGCAAAGCTTACTTTTAAAATTGTCAAAACTAGATCACCAATTAAGTAAATGTTACAACTGTGTTCCATACCTGGCTAAATAAACAACAGAATAACAATCAACGGTAAATACATATATTGTCCTGTACAAAATAAAACAAAAACGCAAATATCTACATAAATTACATCAGCGTGGTTGAAGTTAAACCACCAAATACCACTTTGCATTCTTACTACTAAAACAAACCATATAATAAGACTCAAGAACGATTATCTCTTCCTTTCAAAACTACTTAATAATTTAAACAGCAATACGCAAATAAACTAAACAAAAAGATAATCGGGCTTAAATGAGTTCTTAAAATTCTTAAATCTAATTTCTTACTTAAAATTGTCCATTAATCCTTGGATTTCTTTCTTCCGTAAATCAATTATTTGTAGTCCATTTGTAATCCTTAAATTGCATGAAGCCACATAACCAGTGCCTCACAATTTCACAAACACTTATTCCTTTCTGTACTCACAAATAGTCTAATAACACGTAATAGTCTGTATACGTTTGGTTGCCTCCTAAAATTTCTAGCAACCTTTACACCAATTTAGTCCCTTATATAAATAAACTTTCAATGTCATATAACGTTACTTAAACATTGGCTTAATATACAACGAACACTTCGTTCACTTAAAAGGTGGTCCCATAAATAAGTTTAACTGAATCTCGTTACCAGAACACGCGCTAACCTTGACGCTACTAACGTTACAACTGTTATCTTTATTCAAATCTGCTTACGCACTTATTACTTTCTTGAAGAAAAACACAAACTAATTTTATCTTCAATCTCAATTTTATTATTGTTTTATTTATGAATGTCTTTTACGATTCATCCCCGGTTCGGGTTACGCAGTTGTTTAAACAATTACAAATTCACAAATATAACTCCAACATCATCCCATTCTATCCCACACTACCTCGCGCGCGCGTCTCTCACCAAAAGCCAAAAGCTAACTTCCCCGTCAATCCCTGACTTTCCTATTTATCCCTTCAGTCATCCATCTTTAAACATGTCTTCCTTCCGCGTTATATTCTCCAATAGTATTCACTCAAAATTTCATAGTTCCAACAGATGCTACCCTCTATACAAGCACGCGTGTAATTACAATACATCGCCATATTTGTTCTTACTTACAAATTTTCCAATTACTTCATGAAGAAATCATTTTCGTCACCACATTCATTCAGTAGCCACTCTGGACCATTACACAACTTTTAACCTTTATCTCCAACCTGCGCTCAATCTCCTCCCGCAACATTTGCAAAAATCAGCACCGTATAAGGTCTCAAATCCCATATACATACATATATTCTCAAAACAATTGCACAACATTACAAAACCCTTCGGAAATTAACACTTAAACATACCCAATCTTTCTCTACATATTTTCTAAAACATTTTACACTTATTCTTCACATTTTCTGACCAAGATTACTCATCTATCTTCAAACATTCCATTTCTTACAGCAGCAAAACAGTAGCAATACATTATCGTCCCGTCGACAAATTTCTCTTCACATTTACATTCATCAGAATCTACTTATTCCAACACTAAAGTCTCTATAACATTCAAATACACGTACCTACATACTGAATTATATTTCTCCTACATTTCCAGTGGCGTATCATACACCCACACACATTATGCATACACACAAAAAAAAATTATTTTTTTCGTTCAAACTCAATACACTCGTGCTCAAAACACGTAATACATGTCATTATAACATCCTACATACAGGGTGCGTCATCGCAACCTGACAATATGAGATATAGAATTATAATTACGAATTGTTGATGGCGTAGAAATTTGCGTAATGGGTAGTTATGGTTAGACGCAACGTATGGAATTAGTTATTATGGTATCTCGGCCCATCGTATTGACGTAATTAAAGGTTTTCGTATAAATGTTTAATGTCTAAAAAAAGGTCAGGTTAAATTTAAGTCACATACGTTTTACTTAAAACAATTTGGAAGTGCCGCGCAAGTAAATTACCTGTTTTAAATACGGTTATCTACTTGTGACGTTATCAATCCATTACACTGTAGGCATCGTATTATTAGCATATTGGTAGAAACTATTAGAAGAAAGTTTATAATATTGTCACCAAGAGAAATTCAATTACAAATTTTAATACCTTTTACTTCATCTTTACTTTTATTGCGCTTCGTTTTCTTACCTTACATACATAATAGTAACGTAACCCATGTGCTAAATTGACATAATGTGGGACAGATATCCACAAATGCCAAACGTTAATAGGTAAATTATCAATCATTAAAATGATAGAAAGGGCGTCAGCTAAGAGATTAAAGTAGATTGTGTTAGCCACCAGATTAAAGAATAGTCAGTAGCCATACGATTATTGGTCCTGGTGTGCATAGTGCAAGATGCAAATCCATGTAGAATTCTATTTTTTATTATATTATTTTTTGCTTCTTTGTATTTGTTTATCCCCATGTACTAACTAAAACACCACTCACTTAACTTTTTTTTCACCTGTTAAAGATCTAGGTTGAAAGTCACCCCTTGTTGTTATGCCCAATATCTGAGATAACCCAAGTTTAAGGCCCCGATTAACTCATATGTGATTACCATTTGTCGATGATTCTAGTCTGTCATCATTTCAAAAATAGTTGCTGCTGGAAACTACGAACTAAACTTGCATTCTCAATGAAGCTTGTGAACTTAATGAAAGCAAATACAAGGTTAGCTCTACATTTTATGTAAGCAACAATAAAGTAAATGTTTAGTAAAATTATGACTTAAAGAATATTTTAGTCAAAGCAGATGTTAATGGTCATAAAGATAAATTCTAGTAAAATCTACAATAAAAAACATAATAAAACTGCATGCTATGTATTGTAACTGGCAATTTATTTGGTTATTGCCATTTCACTACAAAAAGAACTTCCATAAAGCTCCCAACGGTACCTTTTGCACGTACAGAGGAAAATATAACATTTTGCCTTGAAAAATCATTCTTCCCAAAGAAATGGAAGTCATCCATAATAATTCCTATCATTAAGCCAGGATCAGAATTCCAACAAGGTGTCAAAATATCGGCCCATAAGCTTAATCAACGTGGGAGGTAAAGTATTAGAGAAGCTGCTGATAGAGAGAATAATGAAATACATGTACTCAAACGGATTAGTGAACGCAAGCCAATTTGAATTTACCCCAAATAAAAGCACTATAGATGCACGTGTGGAAGTTAAAGGATTTGTAGAGAAAAAAAAAGATACACTTTTAATAAGTCTAGAGGCGTTCAACGCGTCATGGTGGCCAAAAATTTTAGGCAGCCTGAAACAATTAAACTGTCCAAGTAATTTGTATAATCTAGCTGTAAATTATTTTAGTGAAAGGACTGTAAAGTTAGAAACGAATAATGTCAGTCACCAGAACAGTTGAAAAGGGATGTCCACAAGGTTCGTGCTGCGGCCCTGGATTTTGGAACCTCATCTACAATTCATTATTAAGTTTGAACTTTCAAAAACAAACTAGGGTTTTGGCATTTGCAGATGATTTAATCGTTCTAGTCACAGGAAGAAGGGTTGTTGAAATTGAGAACACAGCGAACCTAGAGATATCTGGAGCACAGATGGGACTTCGATCTGCATGTGCAACAAGTAACAGATAGATGTTTGAAACTAGTAAAGATCTTATCTAGATCGGCAAAAATATCGTGGGGACTGCAACAAGAGTCACTAAGAATAATATACAAAGGCGCAGTTTTACCGATTTTGACCTACGGAGCAGAGATCTGGGGATCTGCTCTAAAAAAACAAGTAAACATAAGAAGACTCAGAAGAATTCAAATATTGCTAAACATCAAAATATTAAAAGCATTCAGAACCATTTCATATGAGGCTTCATGTTTAATTTCAGGAATCGCACCTATAATATCACGATACAAGAAAAGATAGAAATACTGAGAAGAACTAAAGAAATGCGTCAGCAAAATGAAAATCAAGCTATAGAAAATGGAAGAAATCCGGAATTGGAAGTGGATTATAGAAAAAGAAGAAGGGAAATGATAAAGGAGGTGCAAAAGAAAAGTGAGTTGAAGTGGGAAAAGAATGGTTGGGTAGTGTAAAAGGTGAAAAGACTAAAGCTTTCTTCCCAACAGTGAATTTTAGACTAAAGTGTAAAGTCCCCTCATCACCAAATATAACAACTATATTAAGCGGTCATGGACGATTAAAATCTTACTTCTACAAATTTAAGATAAGTGAAAATTCAGTGTGCGTATGCAACGCAAAGGACCAATCTGTAGATCATATAATCTATGACTGTCCGGTACTCGAACAGTTAAGGCAGCAACTGAAAGATAGGGTAGGTCCCAATTGGCCAGTATCAAAAAAAGAACTAATTGAATATTTTTTAAGGAATTTTTTGAATTTGTAAAAAGCATTGATTTTGACGTTTTAGCTTAAGTAAAAGCGGATAATCTTTTGATAAATTGGTAAGATAGTTATTATAAGTACAAGTATTATATTAATGTTAAGTTGAAATATCTACATCGTTAAGTGGTTATGATAGGAACCATAATTCAGAGATAAGTCTTTTAAGCATAATAGATTAGTTTTAAGTAGTATGTAGTATCATTTGTATGGAGCATGCTACAATAAATAAGTAATAAACACACACACACACACACACACACACACACGCACGAACCACGCACGCACGCGCTAACGCACGCACGCACGCGCACACACACACACGCACGCACACGCACACGCACACGCACACGCACACGCACACGCACACGCACACGCACACGCACACGCACACGCACACGCACACGCACACGCACACGCACACATACACACACATACACACACACACACACACACACACACACACACACACACACACACAAACACACACACACACACACACACACTCACACGCACGCACGCACGCATGCACACTACTAGATAGTTCTTGAAAGTTAGGTGCAGAGACAATACAAGAAGTATCGTCAGCAAATTGATAAATGGAGTCTAACTGTAAATTATTACTTAAATCGTTTGTGTACAACAAAAATAGTAATGCTCCAATCATTGACCCCTGTGGGACACCTTGATTTACAGTAATAGGTTTTAGAGTATAAACTTTGAAGTTTGTTGTTTCTTTCCTCAGTGATGTACACCCGTAATGTTCGATTTTCTAAATAAGATCGTATCAGTTTGGCACCAGTACCTGTGAATCCATATTGCTCTAGTTTTAATAATAGTACTTCGTGATTTAGTGTATCGAGTGCTTTCGATAAATCAAAATAAATACCAGCAGCAAATGTGTGATTTTCAATTTGGTTTAAAATATTAGATACAGATTTAAATATTGCAGTTGGCGTTGATGATCTTTGAACAAAGCCATAATGAGATTTTGAAATAGTGTTATAGTGGGACGCATATGAGATTATCCTGTTAAACATTACTTTTTCAATAATTTTGAAAAAAATTGAAGGAATAGACAGAAGTATATAGTTATTAATGTCTACACTACTACTTTTTTTGTGCAATGGCACACTTTTTGATTTATTTTTTAACGATCTAGGGAATCCTCCACATAAAAGACAAAGATTGATAATGTTACTTAATGGTTGTGATATATAAAATTTTTTAGCTTTTATTACTTTTGAAGGAATTTCGTCGAGACCTGATGATTGCTTGTTTGGCAGAGTGGAAATTATGTTACTGACTTCAGCAGGTGTGGTCGGAAAAAAGTGTATGCTATTGACATTAGTATTAATTTGATAGTAATGATTTGTAGTTTGTGTTTGCGTACAGTGATGTGTTTCTGCAAAAGCTTGTGCAATTGTTTCTGGGTCACTAGTTACTGTATCATGAATATTGAGCAAAAATTTGTTTCTTTTGAAAGAATTACCGGTATGAGAATTTAATAGATTCCATGCGGCTTTAGAAATATTTTCGGAACTACGCATTTTTGATTCATTTAAACATATTTTATAGTTATCAACGTAACGCTTACATACTTTCTTTTCAAGTGCATATTTCTGTTTAAATTCAGATGAAGAAGTTATTTTGTAAATTTGGTAAAGTTGTTTAATGTAATTTGCCCAATGTTCAATATCGCTAGTAGTAACCCAATTATGGGAGGTAGTTTATTAATGTCATTCTTTTCTTAAGAAATGAATAGTCAAAAGAATAGTAAAATAAATTAAAAAAGGTATCATATTTTTGGTTTACAGTGTTACTATTATAGACACCTTGCCAACTTTCTGAAGAGATCAGTGAAATAAACGTGTTAACGTTTTCAGTCGAATATATTCGTCTATATGTGTAGATGCTTTTAGATGGTATTGTAACAGGTGTTTTAAGCAATTGTGCAAAATGGTCTGATAAATTTGTATCAATGACACAGCAATTTAAGTCTCTTCTAAAAATGTTTTTAAAAAAGAGATCAATAGTAGTTGACGTTTTACTAGTAACACGAGTCGGTATCTATGTTCCAATCTCCACATGCAATAATGAATTTGGAATCGTTATAAGTTTCAAACAACACCGAATTTACAGTGGTAAAAATGCATCTAGATGCTCATTAATGTACGAAGGAGACATGTAAAAGCAAATTAGTTTAAATTTAAACTTATTGCTATAATATTTAATACTAGTAAATTCACAAATTTGTTCAATAGGAACAGTTTTTAATGTTACCTTACTTAATTGTCAATTGATGTGACCATATATAGCAACACCACCACCTTTTTTAGGAACACGAACGTATTTACTCAATAATTCATAATTGAACAGTTTATAATTTGTAAACTCGTTTTCTTTGCAACCATAGTAAGTAAGACATACTACTGAGGGTAATAAAGCATTAAGCTTCCTTGCAACGTATTGCACATTTAGATGAAATACGAGGCATGTTTTTTAAGTAAGTACCGTTTTGGAGTTAAAAAAAGACGTGCAAAGATATCGCAATAATTTTATTTTTACATCAAAGCCTGTACCTTAATCTACTTTTCTACATAATTTCCGTGAATATTGAGGCACTTGTCATAACGTGGCACCAGTTTTTGAATACCCTCCCCATAAAATTCTGCCGCCTGACTTGTTAACCACTGTATCACAAATGTTTTGACTTCGTTATCGTCTTGAAGACGCTGACCACCCAGGTGTTTCTTCAAGTGCAGGAACAAATGGTAGTCGCTGGGCGCCAGATCAGGGCTGTATGGAGGATGATCTAGAGTTTCCCATTTCCGATTAGCTACGTGTGGACGGGCATTGTCATGCAGCAAAACGATACTCTTACTCAACTTGCCACGTCTTTTGTTCTGGATTGCACGACGCAGATTGTTCAATGTCTCACAATAAGACGCTGCATTGATTGTCTCATTACGAGGCAGAAACTCCACTAGCAATACTCCTTTTCTGTCCCAAAAAACTGTGCACATGATTTTCCGGGCAGAAATTGTTTGCTTAAACTTCACTTTTTTGGGTGATGATGAATGTCGCCATTCCATGGATTGTTGTTTCGATTCTGGTGTGACGTAGGCCACCCATGTTTCGTCACCAGTAACAATTTGGTCTAAAAAAATCTTCACCTTCATTGTGGTACCGCTCAAGGAAAGTCAATGCACTGCCTAAACGTTGGGTTTTGTGCAAATCCGTCAACATTTTTGGAACCCAACGTGAACACAATTTCCGGTAATTCAAGTTCTCGGTCACAATGCGATACAAAACACTACGAGAATATTGAGGAAAGCAGTCGCACAATGATGAAATTGTAAAGCGTCTGTTTTCTCTCACCTTTTCGTCCACTTTCTGCACCAAATCTTTATTAACGACCGAAGGACGCCCACCTGTTCTTTATCATGCACATTTGTGCGGCCATCTTTAAATGCTCTCACCCATTTCCTTACCATTCCATCACTCATAATGTTTTGTCCGTAAACTTCACAGATCTCACGATGAATATCGATCGGTTTTACGCCTTTAGCACTAAGGAATCGTATAACAGCCCGTACTTCACAATCGGCGGAACTCACGATTGTCGGAGGCATCTTAAACACTCAGTAAACAACGTATACAATGAAGAATCAGACTGTAATGGCGTCAGTGCGTAGACAAGAGATGTAGGTAACCAGCGCGCATGCGCGGAACGCCGACCGTAGCGCTGCGGCGGCGGAATCGCAAAACGGTACTTACTTAAAAAACATGCCTCGTATTTGCATGTCATTTTGGGAATTACGTTTTAAGTTACTGGTTGAACATCTACTGTTAAGAGAAAATTTCTATTTTGGTGAAAAGGTCGTTTTGTTACTTACAAATTCTTTTAAATAATTCATTTCCATGTTTAATGTAAACTGGTCAGATGTGTTATCGTTATAGAATTCGTCACGGTCACGATCACATATTATTGTATTTAGATGTATTTCTTCAGAATTACAACAAATTAATTAATTTTTATCAAATACTTTGGTGTTTTTTAAATATTTTAAACATCCAGGGTGTATTACACTTACGCACTTTATGCATTTAGAACCATTTTTAGGTACACTTTTGCAATGTTTACACGGTTTACTTACTTGGGAGCGCATAGAGCCAACCTACTCCATATACTTCAAGGGTACAACCATTCCAATAATTATAGTAAATCTAGTGATTCTAATGATTCGAATGACTAAAGTTATTCCAATGATTCTAATAGTTCTAATGATTTCATTAATTACAACGATTCCAAAGATTTGCACGATTCTAGTAATCCAAATTGTTCCAACCATACCAATTATAATCCGTTTAACGATTCCAATGAATGTAACGATTCCAATTCCCCAATGATTGTAATGATCCTAATGATTCCAATGATTACTATAATTCCATTGAGTCTGATGACTCAACGGTTGCAATTATTTTAACGATTCCAATAACTCCAACGGTATCAAAGATGCCAACGATGTCAATGATTAATGTTTCCAAATTTTAACAATTACGAGTCTAATGATACCAAAAATTTCTATCATCTTGATGATTTCTATGATTAAAATGGTTTCAACGATTCTAACGATTTCAATGATCATAATGATTCTAATGATACTAATGATTCTAATGATACTAATGATTCTAATGATTCTATTGATTCTAATTATTCTAAAGATTATAATAATTCTAATGATTCCAACGATTCCAACGATTCTAACGATTCTTACGATTCCAACGATTCTAACGATTCTAACAATTCTAACGATTCTAACGATTCTAACGATTCTAACGATTCCAACGATTCTAACGATTCTAACGATTCTAACGATTCTAACGATTCTAACGATTCTAACGATTCTAACGATTCTAACGATTCTAACGATTCTAACTAATTAATGTCGAACGATTTGAAACAACATTAGTAAGCATATATACTGACTTGCATAAAAATTGCAACACCTAGAATTTATTGAACAATTTTATTGAAATTTTCGACGTCTTTCATTAAAACAAACGATTAAACATTAACAAAAGAACAAAAGCTAAAAATGTTTTTTTCAATTAGTTGCTCCACCACGATTTGTAATGCACTCATTTAGGCGGCGTGGCATGCTATCAATCAAATGATCTATAGCTTCCTGTGGTATAACAACCCAAGCTTCTTGAATCCGTAGCCGGAGATCGTGTAAGTTATCTAGAGGGTGTGGTAAATTACCCAGTCGCCTACAGACCTCATCCCATACATGTTCAATAGGCGACAAATCAGGCGACCGAGCAGACCATGGGAGGACGGCAAAGTTAGCTTCGTCCAAAAAACGTGTTGTAGCTCTTGCCGTGTGAGGGCGCGCATTATCCTGTTGGAAAATGGGATTTTCCAGCCCCTGAAGATATGGAAGCGCAACGGGTTCTAGCACATTGGCAATATAACCAGCGGCGTTTAAGTTGCCAACAATGAAGACCCAGGGTGATCTGCTACCGTAACATATTGCACCCCATATCATCACTCATTGTGTGATGGCTGTGTTGCGTTCCACAAAAAATGTTGGATTTTTACGCATCCGTCTGACCCTCCTACGACCATCGAGGGCCCACAAGCAAAATCGGGACTCATTACTAAACACAATTCGATGCCATTCTTGCGCCCAATTCGCTCCTTTGTTGCTCCATTCTAGCCTGCGTAGACGGTGAAGTGGTATAAGAGGAAGACATGAAAATGGACGATATGAACGCAGCCCATAAGACCTTATCCGGCGATCAACAGATGACATCGACATTCTGGGTCCTACACCTCTCATCCCATCATTCGCATACAATCGCGTTGTTGAAAATCTGTCTCTTGTGGCCAAAAGTCTTCGCTATCTGTAGTCCTGCGGGGACGTACAGATTCAGGGCGACGCTGTTGCACCCCTTCTTCGATCATTTGGACCAATATCTCAATACCGTTGTAACATTTCGGTTTACATGACGAGCGAAAGTCCGGCCTCTCTTATGCCAATAATACGGCCACGTTCAAAATCAGTCAATTGGGAAAAATGTTGATGTTGACGTACTATTGGCATTGTTCCCAAGTTCAGAACGAAATTGTGAACAAAGAATTTGCAAAATTGACAGTTAATTACACACTGATTGGTTTATTTCTTCAAATTTATTGTTACTAGTTACAAAGGAAAAAAAACTACTAGCTAGATTTTATTCAAATTTTAATCGTCTGTTTGTTCTAATGAAAGCCATCGTTGATGAAAATTTCAATAAAATCGTGCAACAAATTCTAGGTGTTGCAATTTTTATGGAAGTCAGTATATTTACATTACTTTTTATTCTAAAGGTGACATTGCGTATTTAAAAAATTGTTTATGAGTGGTTCAACAAGTTCTGGAGAATTTGAATGTACATGATGGTTTCCTTCTACAGTTTTTGTAATACATTTTGAGTAACCACTATTGAGTAACTGAATTATTATTTTTCTAAATTTGAGGGGTGTTATGTCTAAGGCGACATTGCTGAGCGTTGGACATGTAAGTGGATACTTATTTGCAAATGAAATTAGTGAAGCACTTGTAATTAGTGCGTATAAAACAGCTCTAAGCCGTCTATCGACTAATAAAAGCCCATAATCCCTTTTCATACGTAAACGTAGCAAACGAACTATTTGTCCGTTTATGGTTAGTTCTTGCCATATCTTCAACGTACTCTCTAAAATATTTTTTTTATTTTTTACTGTGGTAAGGTGATATGTGTGTTGCTTCCACTAAAATTAATTTTGATACCTGTTTGGGATGAATTTGGGTATAAACAGTACCGCCAAAATTGTGACCCAAGAGAATGATAGTATCTTCTTTAAAATAACAAATAACCAAGTGAATCGATAAAAGGAAGTCCCAATAGTTATAAAACACATGGTCTGGTAAACGGCTTGATTTACCGTGACCCGGTAGGTCAATGCATATATAGTAGTATAAAGGAGATAAGTGTGGAATCATTGTAGAAAAAGATCCAGCATTATCCAGAATGTCGTGCAGCATTAGAATTTTAGCGTTTTCTTCGTTACCCCATGTTGCAACTACAAATGTATAATACGCAGTTAATTGTCAATAAAACGTACATTAACCTGCAATAATACCCCAAGGAACCGGTATCTCAATCTCTTTTGTAATTATTATAATCACTGGTTTTACTTTAAACGTCACTGTTCGCTTTCATATAGTCAAAATAACATTGAATTACGTTATCGCAAATTCTGGACCAAAAATACAATGTTGTAAAATATCGTTTTAATATTGCAATTGTACATTACGCTGCAGAACTTAACTGATAACTTGAATGGATTTTTAAAGCTAAACCTAAAAGATAAAAATTTTATATTAGCAATTAATGAGATCTATACTATCCCATTTTTTAATTGCGTGATTTATTAACAATTAGTGTTTCCGATAATTTTTTTATACTTTAAATTATTTTTATTTTTGTAAAGGGTATGACCGAAATTGACATTGACATCAATATACCCATTTTAATTACACCTACAATCATTAAATCAACCACTACTAGTTTACAACAATAATATTTAAACGGTGCCGTTAACTCGAACCTCCGCAACAGACTTTTGTGAGTTAGTTTACCTAAAGCAACTTATTTTATTTTAGAATTATAATCTGGTTTAAAAGCACTCAATTGCGGGCATAAATTGGCCTTTATGGCAACGATTGCACTAATTATTCAAATAAACTTCGGTATGGAAGTCATACATTACTATTTGTAGAATGTAAGAGTACACAGTAACATTAATGTAGCCAACTATCTGTACAACACTAAAATTTGCATCAGCACAATTCACACAAACCTGTCGGAAATACTAAATATTTTGTTTGAAAGCTTTAGAAACTAAAATAGAATAAATCGTTGTACGTACATGGGGCATAACAGTCGATTATTGCTCTCGGGAAATTAAAAGCCCACCTTCGTCGCGATTTAACCATTCCCTCGTGCCGGTATCTCCTAATTATGCCCTTAATACAAAAATAACTATTAGAATTGTAATGTGCGAATCCTTGGGTATTGTTACCTTAATTTGTTTTTAATTTTTGGCTTTCGTTACCTTAATTAAGTTTGGAAATTTGCATTATTATTGTTTGTATCTTTTCTTTCAATAATTAAATGTTAGTATATGTCAATATTTTCTCTTTAGTGTACATAATTACGAGTACCTCTGTATACATTTTGATCGTCTGCAAGGGCTGTTTAGCCACACCCATTCTGTTTTGTGCGCAGCTCAACACGCTTTGACGCTTGATTGACTTCCTTTCTGTATCTTCTACCGTTCACTCCTATTTAATACGTTATCTTTTTTACGTTTTACTATTATAAGGTATGTAATGGCGTCTAATTACATTATATATATATATATATATATATATATATATATATATATATATATATATATATAGATATTATTATTTAGGGAACAAGAAAGGGCAAGCCCCTACATTAAGGAAAGCCGCTGGTGTTAAGAAAAAGCTTTTATTTTGATAAATTTCCGTATCGTTGTAAAAGCGTGGTGTAAGGTCATGAACTTAACTTGCATAAAATGGCGTGGATGATATGCATTTTTGGCTTGAATAATTAAAAATGGGGATACTTTCGTATCATTACCGCTTGCTGTAAGTTTGCCTGCGTTTGTAGATTTTCCATTATTGGTATGTGGAAAATATGATCATTACCTTACATATATGGCCTACAGTTCGTTTATTGGTATGTTATTGACAAATGGAAATTATCGTATGTTATCTTATGAATTGGAAATGAAATTCTCCTACTACAGTGCATTTTAAGACGAATGAATAGATTTATTTTGAGTACATGTAACTAAGAAGTATCCTTTTATGCAAAGTACGTTTTAAGCAACCAAATCAGTTAGTGTGTTGATACGGTTATAAAGGAACAGCTGATTTCTGTTCTGCTCATAACCTACATTAACTGTAATATCTGCTGCTATAGGTCAGCATACGTTTCATTATTATTGAATACAGTATTGGTCATATTGCATTTTGAATTTAAAATAAATATAGATTATAAGCTCATGTAGTTGTGTTGAATTTAGTAATTTTAGAATCGTAAACCTTTGCGAGAAATATCGTTTTAGTTATGTGATGCTGATATTAATCAGACATTTCGCTTTATTAAATATATATATATATATATATATATATATATATATATATATATATATATATATATATATATATATATAAATACAGTTGTTTAGTGTTTATTCATATTAACTATTATGCTATTAAGGTACAACTTTCTGAGTTTTTGTTGTATTTTAATTATTAAACCTATCAATTGATTGACGTCCAACAAACAAAATGCTTTATACTGGTTATACCTACGGATATATCTCTCTCCCTCACGACCTGTTCAAAAAGTTTTCAATTACTGTAATTTCATAAGTTTGTACCTCATTGAGCTAGACCGTGGCGCAATTTGCCTTTTGTAATATAATAATCAATCATGCCTAATTTTTTATTTGTTATATGATCAAAAAATCAACAAGGGACTAATAATTTTCATGCGCATTGAACTTAAAACTATTGATATACCAAACAAATCAACTTGGGATGAATTAGGAAACGTTTTATTCATAAAATATCTTCTGACCAACAAGAAAAATCTGTTCTCTTAGTTGTTAATTAATGTAGGTTATTTATTGAGTTATTAATTGGTGTTGAACAACTTTATTTGGAGTCGTCGTTAGTTAGCACCAAACATATACCTAAATTGCAAATGTATTTGGTAGCAAGGTGTTTAAATCAGTGAACTACGGAGGTGGTCGAATTATTAAATTACGTAATTTCTAACTTACGTTTCGTAGTAGTGTTAATATGCATTATGCATTCTGCTTATTGGTTCACATCGCACATGTTAAATTACTGCGCCGTACTTCACATTATATTTCCAAACCAGCTTGGCTTCTTTTCACTTTAGAAAGGCTCAGTTTTTTGTAAGTGTTACAATTCGTTCCTATTCCTTTCTATTCAATAGTTATGTTCTTATACATGGATCACGATTAACGATCTATCTATGTCGGTCTCTCGCTATTCCTCCAGCGTTCTAAAATCGTCTGGTTTGGTAAATTGTGATTACTTCAATTCAGCAAGAAAACCCAGCGTTATGTGGAATTAGTGATAACCAGTGTATGGTTTTTTCTCAAAATTGCATGTGTCGCTTTAAATATTGTGAAAACCCCTAAGAGCTGCAAGGTTTGGGTCTTTCCGATATGTCAACAGTTTAATTTAAAACATTAGAAAGAGAAAAAGAACGAGAGTCCTAGCGTTGTAGTTTCAGTTACAGCAACTAAATTAGCATTAATGTATAATCAAAGCAAACAACTTAAACAACACACCGTTAAGTATAAGCAAAATAAATAAACAAAGATACCAAGCGACAGTTAGCATAAATAATGCTATTTCAGGAAATTATACATTTAGGCGAGGAAACTGAACCGAAAATCGTTATTTGTTAGGAAATTTTTTTAGCCAGCAGGGATTTTGATTAAATCTTTTGCAATTTTCTTATATAGACCTATACTTAAGAATTGTAAAGGTTTGGTTCGCGGGAGATGTCCCCTTGCCCCAATATAGCTCCCCCTTTCGGGCAAGTGGGGTAACAGACGGATTGAAAATTTTTCAAACACAAAGTGGGGGAAGGGGTTTCGAGGTCGCTGATTACGAATCTGATGTCACAAAAAGTGAAAATTCATTAAATGATAAACATTAAATTTTTTTGGTAAAGGTCTTGCTGGCACTTATTTTTGACCATTCTACATTGGAAGAAGTTTTTTTGTACATCTCACACCTACAAGTTTTAGGTAAAATATTCAAAAATTTTAATGATTACATAAATACAATATTTTTAATTATTAATTTAATAATAATAAAAAAAATTTTTTAAGAATGTTACAAAAATTTTTCGATCTTATTAGTTACTGCTTTAATCTTTTTTATAATAATTATTTTTTATTTGAAATTGATTTATTCTATTCTATTAATTTTTTTAACTTTTTATTTTTTATTTTCTTTTAGGTTTTCTTAGCTAATCCACTTACATTATGTACTCTTCAGATGCATCTCGGGAAAATATTGAAATATAAAAAACGTGTATTATTTGTTTTTTTCTTGACACTGATATATTTCGCAAAGATGAAAAAACATCATATGCAAGGATAACAACCTTACTTAACCTTCACGCCATTCCCTTGCGGAGTAGGCAAAACAATCCCTGCCTCTTATTTATTTTTCATTCACAATCTTTCTCCATGCTTTCCTATTTCCGCATACCTCCCTAGCTTCCGCAAGATTCATACACAGTCTCTGACATGCCCTTTTGTTTTTAAAACTCCTTATCTTTCTTTCCTTTATCATAGATTCTACTATATTCAGCATCATCGTCTTTTCCTCACCACACTCCGTCATTATGCATTCATTTTTTATCTTGTCCCTTCTCGTTTTACCACATGCTCTTCTCAGGAATCTCATACCCACGGCATTTATTTTTCTTTCGTGCTTTTTTTGACATACCCAGTCTCACTTCCATACAGTACTGACGGGACAAACACGCCATTATAGATTACTCGTTTCGCAGCTAGGCTCATGCTTTTGTTTCTCATTATCGTCCACATACTTCCAACTACTTTCCTCCCAGCATTGACCCTTCGTCCAATCTCGCTCTCAATTGTACCATCTGCAGTAAACATTCTACTGAGATACACCATTTCGTCCACTTGTTCCACAGTTTCATCTTGCAGAGTAAATACTCTACTCTCCATTCCACCTTCCCGATTGAACACCACAGTCTTAGTTTTGTTCACGTTTACGTTTAGGTCCATGCTCAAACAGACTGTATCAAACTTCCTCAGAGCGGTTTGCAGCTCATCCGCACTGTCACTTAATAAGAATGTGTCATCTGCATACACCAGAAGTCGTACATTTACGTCACCAATCATTACACCATTTGTATCGGTACATGCTTGTCTAAGACATTTATCTATGTATACATTGAACAACCACGGTGACATCACACAGCCTTGCCGCACTCCTTGCTCAATCTTAAAGTATTCACTCACATCTCCTCTCACCCTAACATATGCCCGACTGCCGTTGTATACTGCCCTTATTCCCTTTATTAGACCTTTATTCACGCCATATTCATTTAATATTTCCCACAGCTTCTCCCTATTCACTCTGTCATATGCTTTCTCCAGATCTAACAAACGCACAGTACAACTTCCTTTTTACCTTTAAACACTTTTCGATCACCTGCTGGAGAGCAACTTTCTGATCGACACATCCTCTCCCTGGCATGAAGCCACCATGCGCATCCCAAATCTTAGTTTGTGTAGTTTCTCGTACTCTATCAATCAGTATTCTTCCAAATACTTTACCAGGCACGCTGAGCAAGCTTATTCCTCTGCAGTTCTTACAATCACTCTTGTTCCCCTTATCCTTATACAATGGAACTATGATGGCGCTCTTCCAATCACTCGGCACTTTTCCATACATAATGCATACATTGAATAATTCACACAATCTTCGTATAAGCTTTGCACCATACTTGAGCATTTAACCAGTGATTTCATCTATGCCTGCTCCCTTGCCGTTTTTTAACCTTTCTACTGTTTTCTCTACCTCATTTATTCCAATATCCTTCTCCGTTTCATTCATCGTTTCTTCTATATTCTGCTTATTTAACCCTTCAGTCTTACTTTCCTCACTACTGTACAGCTTTCCGAAATATTCTTGCCAGAATTTCCTCACTTCACAATTGTCCCATACTATTTCGTTTCTAGCATTCATCACTCCTGTAGCGTTCTGTTTTGGCCCACGTTTTGTATTTTTGACCCATTTCCAGAAGAGTTTTTTGTTTCCCTCAAAATCATTCTGCATTTTCTCTCCTCCCACAGCAATCACTTCCTCTTTACTTATTCTCACTGCCTCCTTCGCTTCTTTATTTTTTAATCTGTACACCTCATACAATCGCTTCTTCTCAGTCTCATTTTTTGCAGTAATCATTGCCATGTACGCATCTTTTTTCTTACATACTGCCTTTTTTACCGACTCATTCCACCAAGCACACTTTTTCTGTCTACCTACTGTCACTCTACCACATATTCGCACGGCACAATTGACAACAGAGTTTTTCAAGCTTGTCCATGCACTTTCAACCTATCCATAATATCTATCCATCCCATCCATCCATCCTTGAAAGGATAACAACCAAAGGAATAAATTTCTTAAGAGAGGTGATAATTTGCACAAAATTCTTAAAAACCTTCAGCCCGAAAAAAGTCATTTTGTACATGTATCTTGTCGAGCAAATTATACTGAAACAAAAGTAATGAATCTCGCATTCATGATAAAAACAATGAATAAAGTACAATGTCATCACCTAAAAATGGCTACAATTAAGCAGTGAAGATAGTTCCTCCTCCGAAAAATCATATTTTGATTATAAAACACTTTGTCTTCTTGCTGTTGTTGACCCTGGTTTTAACACAATGATTTTTGGGAAAATAGACAATCAAGTCAATAAGACAGATGCTCATAGACAGATTTGTTTACGTATCTCAAACGTTGATTTGGTAGCGGTATACCAAAAAAATGTTTCAATGATAAGATAGAACTATAGCTCAAAAATTTAGAAGTACGTATGGAGTGGAAGAAAAAACCAAA